>OY728162.1:58803200-60053200 GCA_963277665.1 Viscum album
ATAATTAATAGTGATAAATTGTGAATTTGAGTGGATTTAAAGTATATTTAGAATATATTTTTACCATTTAATATAATGTTGGTCATTGGACATAATTTTACAATTAAACCGAACATAAACAAGTGTCAATCTTTTGATAGTTATTACCTCTTAAAAACACGCTTTTTGTTTTGACAGCGGGAATTAATTTTAAATTAATTTCTGCCACTTCTGTGTTTTGAATTTAGAAAAATGGATTCCATATTTGGAATTAGGATGTCCAAATTGTGTAAATAGGAAACTTTTATTTTTAGACATTTTGAATAATTACTGTGGTAAATATTTTATTTACCATGGTTAAGGGTAAATCCGGTAAATAAGGGTAAAAAATAATATTATAATAATACAAAATTACCTTAAAACGTGTCCAAACCTTATTGGTGGACACATAAACGACCATGGGCATCCTTGGGTCGATTTGGGGACCCCTTGTATCCACTTGTATGTGGTAGGGACACATTATATTAATAAAGTTAAAATAAAAATAAAAATGGCATAAGCTTACATCTTTTAGAAGAACAATTTTTACATTGTGTTATACATGTTGTATTTTCGATTATAAATATTCATTAGAAAGATAAAAGGATTTCCTAAATAGTTATATTTTATTTATAATTTTTAGAAATCAAATAATTTAAATTATTAATGACACAATAATGATGCAATGTTTACCTCATTAATAAATCATTTAAATAAATAAGATTATAATGATTAAAATATTATCTAAAACCTGTCCAATTATTATTGGTTGATGTTATTTAGAATATGAGGCATCTTATCTTCGACCTCAATTATTTTGGGACCATTATAAACCGAATTTAATTATATTATAAAGTAATACTTCCACTCTTTCCTAAAGAGCCCCTCCTCTCCCATATAAAAGGAGACCACTTCTACTCATTCCTCACACCTCTCAAGCCACTTGGATCGTCCAAACTCTGCCCAAATAAGCTCCCCACATCCCTCTCCTCCTCCTTGAAGCTTCCCCTTAGGCAGAAAGCATTTCAAGAAGTCATTTGGTTCCAATCAAAGTGAGTTACCTATATTAAAGGTAACAATTTCTCTTAAATTATTTTCATTTATTTTGCTTCTCCAACCCCCAAAATCATTTTATTTCCATTCTTTTGTAATAAAAAAAGTATCCTCAATATACTAGGATGTTTTTATAAGAAGTATTCGAACTACACATTCACACACCTCCATCTAATGGATGATGAACATAATGTTTCTGTGAATGGAAAACTAACGCCTCACGAAACGATGATTGTTCAAATACATCTTACCGCCTCTCATGGTGGCCATTATGATGGCACTGTAATTAAGTGTGATATTAATGATACATATTTTATATATAATCTTCTGTAATTCCATTTTATTTCATACCATTATTCGTTTCATGTTGTATATACATACGATAATTTCATTTGAGGAAGTGCGGACTACCGCCCCCTTAAAATGATATGACTCGTTCATACCACACATGGAACGTATAAAGAATGGTGTTAATGAACATAAGTAACATATATAAAATATTATATTATACTGGAATAATAATATACCTATGTATCATTTGGATTCAATTCTTTTAAAATGAAAAATTAAATGGAAGTAGCGTTCGTGCGTACGTACGGACTACCGTCTCCACGAACACGGTGAGATCCATCCTCCATCGTATCCATTAAAGTCTTATTCTCATTTTAGGGTTAAAAATAATGTTAATATCATTCTGATTATGAATAAGATATAATCTATCCATTACAAACATGTCTTACGTAACCAAACATTTAAGAAGAACGAATCGATTATCACCCGAAATGACGATAATACTAAGATATTATTAATAAAGAAATGTTAAAAGATCATATATGATATCATATTGATGTATATGATTATAGTATAATTTAATAACAATGTTTTAATTATTATACAGGAGGTTAACATACCATCGACTAAGGGAATGTTCAAGGTAAGGGATTTTCTTATCTCACTTTCAACTCCGTGAGATTTCCATTGTTTGCCACTAAATTATTGAAAGTGGTGTATTGTGTACGGACATTTGATATATATTATCGTGATTCTCTTTATATTCATGTTATTCTGTAAATCATTTTGTTGGTTATTAACTTTTGTCCATACGACTCAGTTGATTAACGTGGTAAGGAGTTTCTTATCTCACTCTTAATTTCGTGAGGATTCCATTGTTCACCAGTTAATTATTACATGTGGTGTATGTGTACTGCCCATGATTGTATTCATTGTGTAATATACATTAATTTATGGGTACTTACATAGTCATGGTATGATCCTTCTTTCATAGTTGTATGTTTCATAAGTTACCAAATCGATAAGGGAATTTGACATTTCAATTTTCACTCATGCAGCTTTACGCATATTTCCTTGATTATATTACTCCAAGATTATGTGTGGAATCACTATTCATTTGATTATGTCATAATTTCCACTCCCCTTCCTGTGGATATACTTTTGATACACATAATCACTTTATTGATAATTCTCAAGTCATTAATATGAATTTGATAAGAGTAATTTTAACTCTTTCACCATTTGTTGAGTTAAACATCCAATTCGTTGGTATTGTTTCTACAAGAATATGTGTGAATATCCTTTGATTGTTTTACACTGAATATTCAATCATATATAGTGTATTTATATTTTCACACATAATTATGTCATTGATTTATCCTTAACCTAAGGATACGACCTTTCTGAGAGATTTCATCTCAATTTACATTCAATTGGGACTTCTTTGTTGATATACACCAAATCACTTTTATGTGGTGTATATAATGTACTTTGACATAGTATATCATGAATCCCTTTATTCTCATTATATTACAAAGTATTGATTACCTCAATTATTTTTACTCAAGTGTCTCTCTTTTGGTTAGAATCTCTAACCAAAATACCATTTTAAAATGTTTTAAAGACTTATTCTTCTAAATCTTTCTTATTAATGTCCATGTTTTAAAAATTGGTTTTAAGGATTTATTTATATGGACATTAATGTTTTAAAATTAAAACTCCTTTTAAAAGTTTCAAAGTGGTAGGGGACACTTTGATTCAAAAATCTATTTTTAAATGGCTTCTTGACAAATAGTGTGACTTTTAAATGATTTCAAGAAAAGGGGGATATTTCCCTCAAATAGTTTTGATGATTATTTTCATCTATGTCAACAGCCTTCATTATTCATGATTGTGGTTAATGTGATACAATACAATCTTCCATATTGTATCAAATGAGTTATGTTTGACTGTGGATGTTGTATTTTTATACCATTCATGGTTTGTGGTTAAAGTATTGACATTTCGTATGCTTGTTTTAATACGAATGTTTATTTTATGATTAAACCTATTCATATGAGGAATGCATTGGACTTAATAAGTGACGGGTGGAGCCCGCTATAGCTCCTCGATGCATCGGAAGGTCTCATGAGACAAACTAGTGTATTGGCACAAGGCCTTGGAAAAATCTTATTTATAGTCTTGGCACGAGGCCTTGGCTATGTGGTTATAATAGTCTGGCATTATGCATTCCATCATTATAAAAGTGGATATTGATATTGCATGTGATCATTCGACTATTAGAATATCCATGTGAGTAAGTAAATGGAATTATTTCATTTTACCTTTTCCATTTTATGCTGAAGTTCAAGTTTAAAAGGCTTTTGTTTTAGCTATAAATTGCCTTAAGTGTTTATGCTTATTTATGAAAGCTTCTTCTATAATGTTATCCTTACTAAGCATCTGAGCTCACCCCTTTCAATGTTTTATTTTTTTCCCAGGATTATGAAGAAGTAATTTATGAATGACCTGTAGGGATAGTATGAGGGGATATGAAGACAAGATGTTTTTTTATGATGTAATGTAAAAATTTATGGATGTATCTAGTTATTCCAAGGCTAATAAACTAATCGGTCTTTCGAGACTTGATCTTTCTCGTGATCATGCCAATGTTATGTAATTAATGCACCGACTCTGGGTAACTGGGGTCGGGGCGTTACATATAAGCATGAGGAGAGGAGGTAGTGATGGCTGAATTTTATTGTGGAGGTGAGTAGGGTTTAGCCATTATTTTAATAATTATTTTATTATTTTTCTAAAACAAACTATAGTGTAGATTATTGTGACAAAAATAGTAATAATTGCATGTGTGTTTGATCCATGTTTTCTTATATCATCTATGAATCATGGAATAGTTTATCTATCTTATAATGTATTTATATCGTAAATTACTAAATTTTACTATTAAAAAAATAACTCTTTTCATTAAAATCCAAAAAATTCACCCCAAACATTTATTGATGTATATAATTCATAAACATACTCTATTTTATGAAAATAATTTTATAAATATGAGAACATTAATTTTTAAATAAAATTATTATTTACATGAAAAATACACATTTTAAATTTAAAATTGATTTTATAACACTTTCGAAAATTAACTCAGGTATCATAAAATTAAACAAAATTCATAGAACAAAAACATATTTATGTAAGAATACATTTTATGAAAATTTATTTAATTTTAAATAAATATATTAATTTAAAATTATAGTTAAATATTTATTACTCATAAAATATATATACTTAATTAAATTTTTTAAAATATTCACTTTCATTTATATGGTGCCTAAATTTAATTTTTACACATTTGGGTGAGGTTTCTATTCATAATGTAAATTAATATTCATATGTTTATGTTTGTAATCATATGGGTATGATACTATTCCAAAAATTTTAAGTTTATCATATCGGAGTCTAAATATCTTATTGATCATAAACTTCTATGTCAATTATTCAAAATTCAAATCATATAAATTGAAATATAATTTTTAGTTCCTAGGTTTTAACTATCTCCTAAAAATTGTTTTTATCATAAGGGTTCAGTGTTTCATTCAATCTATTTCAAATTTATTTATAAAATATTTGGGTGTTACATTTCCCCCCTTAAAAAAATTCATCTTCATAATTTCTCGAATGTTGCGTTATAAAAATAATTGGATTGTTCTTCATCATATGTTCCTTATTATCCCATGTTGCCTATTGAATTTTATGATTTTTTCAAAGAACCATTACCAACCGTGTTTTCGGATTCCATAACACCAGTTCGCTGGTTTCTTGAATCTGGATAGTCTATTAGCAGTAAAATATGTCGGGTTCCCATTATATACCATCCAAAGTGAGGAAATTCATTGCACATAGGAAGTGATAGGTGGTTCCCTCTATAGCCCTTGTTTCCTCGTTATGTCTCTTGAGACAAAACAGATATGGAATTGGGTGAGGGCTTTCCCATTTTCAGATATAGTTTTGGACATGGACTTAATCAATTTTAGTTTTTTTGAAGGAGGCTTGGATGATATGGTTCAGATGTACCATATTATAAATTAACTGATTATGAAGATATTAATTCAATTTTATACCATTTATTAGACTAGTAGAATACCCTTGGTAATGTTATATTATGGAAATATTTATTCAGCTATTATTCCTTCCATATTTTGGTCAAATTTATTTTTATAGGCATGTGTTTTTAGTTATTCACCATACATAATGTTTATGTTTAGGATATATTCTTGTGTATTTTCTACCCTTAAATATAATCATAGATCACCCTTTCTATGTTTTTATAAAAAGTGGGAAACATATATGTGAGAATGAATATTTTAATAATTAATTGTTAAGTGTTGATATTTTTGTGAATAATAAATATTTAATATATATTTTAATTTAATAAATATACATTAAATAAAATACATTTTGAAAAAAAAATTTCTTAAAAATTTATATTTTTGTCCCATAATTTTAGGATAATTGTATGCGACCTCATTTGATTTTTTAATATATTATAAAAGTACTTATAAATTTAACATATGTATTTTTCAAGTAAATAATGATTTTATTTAAAAGTTAAATTTATTTTTTTAGAAAATTATGTTGTTGAAATGGAATTAATTTATTAATAATACACTTTGAGAAATGTTTAGGTTGAATTTTTTGGATTTTTATTAAAACATGAACATTTGGTGAATAGTAAAATACGATGATTTAATGTACAAATATATCATAAGATAAATACAATATTACTTGCATCATGGGTTATGTAATCACACCTGGTCCAATCTAACATAAACTTATTACTATCTATTTCACAAGAATCCTCACTATCAACTGTACTTAGAAGAATGATAAAATAATGATTAAACAAATGGGAAATCTCTCCTCTCCTCCAATATAAAAATCACCCATCAGTGCCTCATCTTGTCACTCCTCTAATACTTGGTTCCCATTAATTTTATACCCAATTACACATTAAATGTCCCTAATAATGCTAAAGAGATCTTTATATTGACAAAATACCCTAATCCTCTTCAGTTAAGGATTTTCTCACTGAGTAGTACAGAAGAGGTAAAATCAACATTCATTACTTATTAATTTCTGTTATATTCGTTATTTTAATATTATATAATCCCATAATATGTAAAATTGATCATTATAACTATAATATAGTATACATAATTGAATTATTTCATTTTAATGTAATAAAAATTATCAATATCCTTACTCTCAATCTCATTTATTTTAGAAAAAATATCACCATAAGGGGGCCGATTAACATCCATCGTGGATAATGACATTTCGTTGTTCAATTTATTATTCAAGTATGTTCATGAAATATTTTTTATGGTTGAAAAGGATTTTAAAATAGTATTTATATCTTATGTAATTATTCTCTAACAATCATTTGTACATGATTTTAAATAATAGAATAAAACTACTTCATTCTAATCGAAAAAACACAGTAAAAATATAAATGAACATAACAAAATGATTTATACTCGTACTATATAACCAAATTATATGTATAACCATTTACACATTCATAAATATAATATAAATATAATTATGGAGGACTGTACTCTTTCCACATGAACATCCATTATCTTATACATTTATTCCAATCAAGAAAACCAATGAAACGAACACCCCTCAACAATAAAATATTAACTTATAAATCATAAAAAATACATAAATGAACTTAATAAAATTACTAAAAATAGAAAATATATTTAAATAATGATTTAAATTAAATAATTAATGTATTTAATTTAATTATCTTGGATTTTATGCTCAAATTGCAAACACATTCATACATAATGTAGGGGTTTTCTACATGAACCAACATTTTCATTTTGAGTTAATCATTTTATCTATTAGACCCAATTAGATTCAAAATTATTCTAATATAATCATCTTATATTATGTATGAATGATCTATATATGTTTATTAGTTATAATCCTTCGTTATTTTATGGCGAGTGAAATTTTTTATAATGATATTTCTCAATTCTTCCTGATAAACAAGTCCAATTCTTGGGTGCTTCTCAAATTTGTACCTATATTCAAGTTCACTATATAATATATTTTAAGCCACATTTATTTTTATAAAACGCCTAATTTATTCATGTAAAATGGTCATGTTTAATTTATGGTTTGAGTATAATTGTTTTTCCGAAGAACTTATCTTTCAAAGTAAATGTGTATTTATATAAAAAAAATCCTCAATGATTTTTATAGAGTATTTTGTCTTTTTCGCCAAAACTATTGAATTTTATACCTTATTGATGTTAAAATATTATGTTTATCATCTAAAATATTTTATTAAATGGTTTGGGATCAGATTTGATATGGATGTTCTATCTTGATACAATTCACTATACTACTCAGAATTGTTAGTGTTTATATGTTGAGATTGGGGAAACTTAATTCTTTTGTTCGTGTTGTTTATGATTAGCCCATTTCATATGATGAATTAATTAGACATAGAGAGTAAAAAAGTAGAAACAATATAGTCCTTTAATGAATCTGTAGGTCTCATGAGACAAAAAAGTTATGGACTTGGTGGAGGCCTTTCCCAATTTCAAATATGGTGTCGGTCGAGCCCATAATCAATTTTAGTTGTCTTCACAAAGGCCTTGATGATATGGTTCAGATGTCCCAAATTATTCATTCTCTCATTACATAGATATTAACTAGTAGATCATGTGGTTATTAGACAATATTAATAAACTTTATGATGTTTTATTATGAAATTAGTTATTTAACTACTATTCCTGCCATATAATGTTCACGTTTAATTTTAATGGAATGTGTTTTTATTTATTAACCATGACTAATGCTTCTTTTTATGATATTCTTGGATGTATTTACAGACCTTACACTACATATGAGGTATATAGCTTTTTATGTTTTATTATTTCTAGGATTTTAAGATTATATTATCAATGTCATGTATGGGTATCCTAAGAGTTATAGATGTTTTCAATAGAATTTATATATTGTATTTTATTTCATGTTGTATTGTTAAACTTATGAATGTATATCTTTTTCCAAAACATTGACATTCGGCAAGGAAAAATATTATAAATTGTTGAAGATATTCTAATAGTTGAATAACCACATTAAATATAAATTACTAGCTTCATAATAAAGAAATGCATAATGCAGGACAACTGAACCATATCATCAAGGCCTCTTCCACGACAACTAAAAATGAATAAAGCCCATCCAAAACCATATCTGAAAATGGGAAAGGCCTCGGCCAAGTCCATATCTGTTTTGTATCATTAGGCCTATTGATGCATCATGGGGTATATATAGATACCCACACATCACTTACTATGTCCAATTCATTTCTCATATGAATGGGTCTAAACATAAACAACATAAATATATGAAATAATCATCTCCAATATTTACACAAAAACCCAAACCATTCTTTGCAGTAGGGTAAATGGTATAAAGATAACACATCCACAGTAAAAAACAATAATAAACTATTTAATAAAATATGGTACACAATAAAAAATATATATTAACCTCAATAAGACATAAAATTAAATAGAGGTGTTGAAATAGACAAAAAAACTCAAATAAATTCATCGATGAATTTTTTGAGAGAAAGATAGTTTTACTATGAAAAGAAGAGTACTTTTGGAAAACTCTTTGAAAAAAACCAAGAAATAGACATGTTAATTTTTTCATGATGAAATCCATGGTATTTGAAAAATAATAGTGAAAGAAAATATATTATGGAGTGTACTTGAAAATAGTAAATAATTTCTGAATATCCTTAGAGTTAGGCTTGTTAATTGGGAATAATTGAGAAAGATCATTATGAAACATTTAACTCTTAATAAAATAAATAATGATTATGATTTTTCACATACATATAATATTAAAACATAATATACGATGTTTTCATAAGAATAATTATGAATTTAACTAGGTCTAGGAGAGACAAAGAGTAACCCAGTAGAAAATGGATGTTCTTATAGAAAATCCATACATTTTTTCGAATGTGTTCCTCACATTGGATTAACATCCTAGATAATCAAACTAAATACATTTATTATTTAATGAATAACATTATTTTAATGTTTTTTTTATTTTTTTATAATTTTATTAAGTTCATTTTATTGGATTTTTTTGAGTTATATGATTCAAATTTATCAATCAGGAGCAATAATTTCCATGATTATCATTATCAGTATATTGTATATGATAATTTTATTTATTGTTGAATGATTATAGTTATCAATAATTGAATTCATATTATAAGGATGAACATATAATATTTTAAATTTTTGTACATATCATTTTTTTATATTTTATGTGTATTAAACATTTAGTGATAATCAATTAGATTTTTATGGTGGGTTTTTTATCACAATGAACTAGTTTTATTATATTATCTAATATAATGTACAAATGGTGGTTATAGAATTAATAAATAAGATAATATAAATATTATAGATATCATTTCTTCAATAAAAATGGTTCCATGTCTCTCCATGAAGACTAAATTGAAGGATGAAACTTTTTCATTCATAAATGTTTTAAATCGGCCCCTCCATGATGATGATTTTATTTAATATAAAATAGAGAGAGCAAGGATATTGATAATGGTTATAAAATTTAAATTATATAATATAAGCTATACAAACTTTATCATGATCACATGGAAAAATTAGTTGAGGATGTCATAATTAAATAAGAATCATAAAAGAAATTAAAAGGAAAAAAAGAGGACTTTACCTCTTGAGTACTCCCTCTCGAGAATCTCCTTAAGGGAATGGTTTTTGGCCTTTTGGAAAGACAAAGATCTCTTGTATGTTGGGAGATACAATGGAATAATAATTGGGATTAACATTGAGAAGCGTGAAAGCATAGAGGAGAGATGAGAAGAGTGAGTGATGGGAGGTTTTTAAAGTAGAGGATAAGCGTGTTTTCCCATTAAATTAACCATTATTTTATTATTTTTCTTAATTCAACAAATAGTTTTGAATACTGTGAACCAAAATAGTAATAATTTAATGAAGGTTTTAATTAAGTTTTCTTTCATTATCCATTATTCATGGAAAATTTTATTAATATTTTAATGTTTTTGTACCTTAAATGAACGGATTTTAATATTCACAAAAAATTCTTGTTTATAGAAAAATCCAAAAAAAATAACCCTCTCATTTTTTCAATGTATAGCATTCAAAAATGGACATCATTTTATCAGGATCATTTTATGAATAGATGAAATATAATTTATAAATAAAATAATTTTTTACATGAAAATTATGTATTTTAAATTTAATACTGATTTTACATTACTTTAAAAAATTAACTAAGCACTCCAAATTTTATCCTAAAATCATAGGAGAACAATATAATTATCAAAGAATAAATTTAATGAAAATTTATTTAATTTTAAATAAATTATTTTATTTAAAATATTAATTAAATACTTATTACACAGGAAAATATCAACAATTAAATATTAATTTTTAAAATATTTACTCTACTTTATTTAGTGCCTAAATTTTATTTATACATACATGGGTGTCTCTCTAATTATAAGGGTACATTTCATTTCATAAGGGAATGTTAGTATTCATAAGGGTAGGCTACTATTCCCTAGAAATTTACTTTGATCATACAAGAAACTAAATATCTTACTGATCACAACTGTGTATGTTAGATTTTTTAAATTCAACTCACATAATGTAAAGAATTTGGATTAGTGACCAGGTTATAACTATATCCTATAATAACTTGCTTGTTTCATAGGTGCTCATTTTTTCATGTATTCTATATTAAATTTATTTTAAACAGTTTGGGTGCTACATTCTTTCCCCTTTAAAAATTTCAACCTCCAAATTGCTTTAATGTTACCTCATAATATGATTTCGGTGGTCGATCATTATATGTTTCTCACGATCCCTTGTTGCCTCTTCAATTTAATTATTTTTTCAAGGAAATTTTACCAACCGAGTTGTCTAATTCCTTAACACATGTTCATTAGTGTCAAGAATCAGGATAGACTCTTCACTATATGATAATTCAAGATCTTATACTATAACATCAGAAGTGAGGACAAGTGTTGTGTATTGCATGCAATTTCTCAAAAATTAGTTATGGAACACATTTTGTACCTTTGAAAATCTTGGTGGAATTTCTAAATAATAATCCCCTACTCCAATTATCTCTATAATTTCAAAATATTCAATGAATCTGGGGCTTGTTGTACCTTTAATTCAAAACCTTATAACATGCTTCCATGGGATACTTCCAAAAAAAGGTTATCTCAATCTTGAAATTCCAAATCCATACTTTGATTGTCAATATATATCATTCACCTACTTTGAGATTATATGATATAGGTTTGAATAATATTTTCCTTTTATTTTATTTCCTCTACACGTTATGGTCCCATAAGATTACTTTCAACAACTTCATCCCAACATGTTGATGTACGACATAAATTCCATACAATACTTCATATTGTGCCATTTGAGTAATGTAATAGAAACAATTGTTGTAGGAAAAATCCACTAAATATTAATATTGATCACACATACCTTGAAATTCGAATGTATATGGTATCAACATATCTTCTTAATGTTTGGATCTCCCTTTCTTACTACCCATTTTTTGGGGGTGATTAGCTGTACTAAAATGAAGCTCAATGTCAAAATCATCCTCATTACTTTTCTAGAAATTATATATAAATCAAGAATAATTTTCAGAAACTATTGAAATATGATCTCTATGATGGCTTACAACATCATTGATATAGATTAATGCAATGTGATTTTGTGTAGGATCCTCCATTATAGTAAAGAAATGTTGAAAATAAATTATTCGATCAACAATTTATCATATTGAATCATTGTTTGTTATTGTTTTGGGAAATCTTGTGACAAAATCCATGTTGATTTCATTCTATTTCTATATAATAGTAGGTAGAGTTTTCATGAGTCATCTTGGTTGTTTTCTTTTATCTTTCACCTATAAAAGACTAAATATATTGATTCATTATCAGAAATTTCTCAATTCATGTTATCCCACCATAAATATGACTTCAAATATCTATACATCTTGGTTCTAAAATGTTGTGTAGATAAATTCAAACAATTGGAATAATCAAATAAATACTATTATAGATTAAAGATAACGGGATCACAAAGTCACTTCCCAAGCATTAGAATTCAATCGTCATATATGAATTCTTCCAACCTCCCATATTCACAACAATAATTTTCATTTAAAGATTCCTATCATCGGGAAGATTAATTTTATTCCATTATAATAATTATGGTTGTGGAACCAATTAAAAATATAGAGATATGTCACCTTCAATAATAATTCCTATATCTATCTTCAGTAGATCCATGTATATATGATCATTTTCAATTCTCACTTTGTTTAAAACACCACGATCCTTCCTTATCAATGTTGTATCTACCTTATTTTCCTTTCCTTGATGGTATTGAATTGAACAATCATAATCATTGAGTATCTTAATCCATCTACTTTGCCTCATGTTGAGTTCATTCTATGAAAAGATATATTTCAAAATCTTTTGATCCATTTATATCACATATCATTCAATATAGAGATAGTGTCTCTATATCATCAAAGAAAATATTACAGATAATAATTCAATATCAGGATTTGGATAGTGATATTCATGAATTTTAAATTCCCATGATTTATAGGCTATAACTCTATCATTCTGCATAAGGAATCATACAATTCCATTTGTTGATGAATCAAAATTAGTAAAAAATACACTATTTCATGATGGTAAAGTCAGGACTAGATAATCCACTAATATCCCCTTTAATTCCTCAAAACAATATTCACATTCTTTTGTCCATACGTTCTTCAACCCTTTATGAGTAATACATTTCAACAGGTTTGCTAAATGGTTGTTTATCTGAATGAACCATCAATAATAACTTGCTAAACCAATTAATCTACATACCTCGGTTATGTCTGTTGGAGTAGGACATTCCTTGGCTGGAATTTTCTTTACACGATTAACTACGATTCCTTCTAGAGATACAATATGTCCAAAAAAAGAAACTAACTAAAGGAAAAATTTACACTTTTTAAACTTCTCATATAATTAATTTCATCTTAGAATCTCTATAATAATGCATAACTGATTCCCTTGATATTCATATATTTTGGATTATAACATGATGTCATAAATAAATACCACAAAAAACCCATCAATATATTCCTCTAAATAGTACTCGTTAGATCCATGAAAATAGACGGTGCATTAGAATAACCATGAAGCACTTCTGTAAACTCTTAATACCTATACCTAGTTAGAAATGTTATATTTGTAATACTTCCTCCAGCATAGGAAACACATAGATCTATATCGAAGGTCATTAATTGAAAAAGATAAGGCTCCATGATTTGATAAAATGAATCATCAATGTGAGGTAGGGGATACTTTTTCTTTTTTGGAATTGCATTGATCTTTCTGTATTCAATTCAAAACCTCAAAGATCCATCATTCTTCTTAACGAAAAGAATAGTGTCTCCCCATTGAGAAACACTACAAATAATAGACCCTTTATCACTCAATTCCTCTAGTTTTTTATTTAGTTATACCAATTCCATTTTTTATATTATATAAGGAGTCTTTGATATGGTACTTGAACCAATAGTTAAATCAATAGATAACTTAAATACCAACTCTAAAGGATATCTAGGTAATTCCTATTGAAAAACATAAATATATTATTGAAAAATAGGTTCCCTATTAATTTGATGATTTTATTCCACAACCATAGATATTGCATTCTCATCGCCAATAAGAATTTAATTAAGTATATATATTGGGGGTGGATCTATATATGAATTATATGATTCTGTTTTTAATATAATGACAGGGTTTTATATATTATTTTCAATAATTGTAAATTCTTTATTCTTGCAATAGATTTTCACATTATAATTTTAAAACCAATCGATACGAAGGATTATATCAAAGTTAATCATGGGTATCATGATAAGGTTAGGAAATAAATTACATTTTTCTATAATAAAGAGGATTGATCAATAAATATTTTTTACAATGATACTTGAGTTCTGAGTTTTTACTGAAAACTCTTTTATTAAATCAAATTAGAAATATCTAATTTTAATGGAAAACTGGGAAGATATAAATTAATATGATGATCTTGATTCAAAAAATTATTTTTTTATGTTTTGGGAAATGATTAATGTACCTTTCACCACAACAGTATAAATTTAAACCTTAGTAGTTGTGATCGCATAATATTTTCCTTTCTAACATGGATTTTTTAGTCCCATTTCCACGATGCTTTGGACAATAATTAGCATAGTTTCCCATCCCTATAAAATTATAGCTTTGAACATTGATAGCTTCTTTGTATCCCTGGAAATTACAATAATGATAGAAAATCTATCAACACTCGTTGCATGTGCCGTTCCAATTAAGTAAGAATCAAGGTGATTCCTTCCACAAGTATTTAATATTACAAAATTCCCCTTTTTATTCTTTCGTTTAAATAGTTTGTATTATACCAACCTCTTCTTATATATTATCCCTATAAATGAATATGACATAGTGAATAGTTTCTCATTCTTGATATCACATGAGATAATTTCTTCCTTGGATGAGGAACATTGGGAGACTAGTTACTTCCAGAGGAATGGATTCAAACCATCAATGAATCGATCAATCTTTCTCAATGTATTATGTATATTGTGTGAAGCATGCATTTATATCATTTTATTGTTGGATTCATACAATGTAACATTTTCATCCACTTTATATATGAGACTCAAGAATTTCCATTCAATATTCGATCATTGTTCATGTGGAAAATATTTTTCTATGAAAATTAACATAAAATCCCCACATTCCATTTATTATATTTCTACCACCTTCTTTAATGTTTTGAATTAATGAATACCATTGATCTTCCTCTCTTGATAGATGATAAACATCTATTACAACCTTTACTCATTCATTACATCCCAAAGTGAAATTATGTTCTCTAATGAACTTATCCACTGCTCTGCTACTAATGGGTTTGTAATCTCATAGAACTATGAAGGTTGTTATTACATAAAGGGATCTCACATAGCTCCTCCATGTTATAGATTAGAATTATCCATACTGGTAAATCTATTATTCATAACCAAATTTATATTCTCTATTATTGTTATTTGTTACTCATCAGTCGTCGTAGATTCTATAAAAATATCCTTATCTTGTAGAGGATGGAAATCCCTACGTGGGATACGTTCATTGATACAATTTCCATTCCATCCAAAAGATTCCATTTCTAAACAATGGCCCACACTGGATAAGGTTATGAATTATAATGTATAGTCTCATAAAGAAAATTAATTAATGAAATTTATGTCATATGAATAGACAATAACACAATCATAACCATAATTTTATTGGGTATAAATTTACTTTTACATCCTTTATAATGTTTTGTGTAGAAAATGTGAATTATCCTAAACATATCCCCTAGGAATGTTAAACTAGGTGTGTATTACGGTCTACTGTAATGTACCAGGTTACCCCGGGTAAAGCCTAAAACACCTTATTGGAGTTGTTACATATATGTATATCTGTTCCTGAACTACATCCACTTGTTATATCCAGCCAAGGATATATTTTCTAAGAATATCCACATAATCTATTTTATACCAAAATTCTATAATGTTCTTTTTTTCTTATCCTGAAAGTTTATTTTTTGGTTTGTTAAATAATTTACCTTTTATATATCTAGTTTCATTGTTATCTACTAAAAATAATCTCATACCAATAGTAATGTCCCCAACTCTATTTTCTAATAGTCATTCCCTTATTTTATTACATTAGCATTCTTACAAGAATGTCAAATCTAGATGTACTAGGTAGTTTAGTAGTTTTAAATAACAAGATACATAAAAAAGTTTAACATTACAACATTACTGGAAATACAATATAGGCATTTCTTTTAAACCATCCATAACTCCTAGAATATTAATTCAAGTCATTTATAATGTACTATTTACATACTAGAAACAATTAAACATAAAAAAGAGTGAGTTCAGATGTTAGGTTAGGGTCGGAAATACATTATATGATATCCTAAACATAAACAATATGCATGTATAATAACTATGAAAACATTCCTTTAAATATTAACATGAACATAATGCAGCATGAATAAAGGATGAATAAATAATTCTATAATAAAATATAATCAAGGGTATTCTAATAGTCAATTAACCACATGAAATATCATTTACAAGCATCTTAATGATGTAATGCATAATGTTGGACATCCGACCCATATCATTAAGACCTTGACCAAGAAAATTAAAATGAATTAAGGGCTCAGCAAAAACCATATCTGAAATTGGGAAAGGCCTCAGCCAAGTCCATATATTTTTTTCGCATAAGTCTTACCAATTCATTGAGGGGATATAGAATGTCCCACACATAAATTGATAAGTCCAATGAATTCATCATATGAATTGGAATAAACATAAACAACATGAACATATGAAATAACATTTCCTAATCTGAACACCAAAAAAAATAACTATTGTGAGTATTAAGGTGAATGGTATCAAGATAGCGCATCCATTATCAAACCGATCATAAACCATTTAATACAATATTGAAGATGATAAAATTAGATATTAATCTCAATAAGACATAAAATTCAATATTGGTCATTAAATAGACAAAAATCCTTAATAAAATCATTGAGGATTTTTTTTGAGCGAAATAAAAATTTAATTTGAAAAGAAAAGTTGTTTTGGAAAATTCATTTCATAAAACAATAATTTAACCAAGTAAGTTATTAAATGGTGAAATTATTGGTTTTTGAAAAATAATTTTTTCTTTAAACATATTATAGAGTGAACATTAATATATGTATGAATTTCATAAACTCCTTGGAATCGTGTTTGTTTATCAGGTAGAATTGGGAATGTTCATTACAAAACATTTACTCCCCCTAAAATAATGAGGGATTATTATTTATAAAAATATATGGAACATTAACGTGTAATTTATAGGGAAAATATAATAATGTTTAACAATTTAATTGGGAATAATATAGTTAATGTGTAACTTGAAATAAAATGGAGGTTCGGGTAAAAAACCCTTACCCTGTGCATGAATGTGTGATGCATTTGAGCTTAACGTCATGAATAATAATATTAAATCTATTGATTATTTAATTCATAACATTATTTACATTTTATTTTAGTTTTTGTAATTTTATTATGTTCATATATTGAATTTTTATGATTTATACGATGAAAATTTATCGCTCCAGAGCATTCATTTCTTTGGTTTTCATGATTGATATAATTGTATATGATAATGGATATTCATGTGGAATGAGTAAAGATCTCTAGAATATAAATTATATGATATTTATGAAATCCAATATTGTAAATGGTTATACATATCTATTAGTTATACAGTTTTAGTATGAAAATTTAGGGATAATCATTTTGATTTTTATGATGGGTTTTTGATCATAACAAACTAGTTTTATTAAATTGTTTAACAACATGTAAACATTATCGATCCTAAATCATTACAAAAGATATAATACATATTTTATAATCTGGTTCAACTATTAAAATGGTTTTATTATTATCCTCAAAAATGAAATTTAAGAATGAAACTTCAATATTCGAAATGGTTGTATATTTTCACCTCCTAGTTGCTGATTTTGCTTTTTAAATAGAAGATATATAGTAATGATATTGATGATTCTTACTAAACTAACATGATTAAACGTCCATCTATAAAATATATTGAATTGACAATGATCAATATGATAGAGTATTTGATGAGATAATGAAAAAATAAAAAACATAAATGAAATTTAAAAGGTAAAAATAAAAGGATTTTACCTCTAGAGTACTCCTCCTTTAGAACCTCCTTAAGGGAAGGGGTTTGGTCTTTTGGAAAGACTGATAACACCTAAACATGTGGAAAGAACAATGATGATCAATAGTTCCATAATTTTAGGAACCTCAAGGCTTTAATTCATGGGGAGAAGAGGTAGTGATGGGTGGTTTTTTAGAGTGGATGAGAGGAGGACTTTTCCATTATTTTTATCAATATTTTAGTATTTTCCCAATGAAAACTAGTAGTATTCGTTATTTTGGCCCAAAATAGTAATATGTTCATGTGTATTCTAACCAATTGTGATTACCTCAGCCATGATATACAGAATATTGTATTTATGTTATAATTTATTTATACCATATTTTACCATATTTTACTATTGAAAAAAATTCATGTGTTTTAGAAAAATACCAAAAATTCAACATAACACTTTTTCTAAGGGTAAAATTTAAAATTGAAATCCATTTTAACAAATTAAATTTTCAAATAATATAATTTTTTTAAAATAAAGCCATAATATAACATAATAAAGGGTATTCTTATAGTCTAATAACACCATGAACTATCAATTACTTGTTACATAATTAGGGAATTCATAATGTTAGATATATGATAAATATCATCGAGGCCTCAATATGTAAACTAAGAATGAGTATGGCCTTACCCAAAACCCTAATTTGAAATTGTTAATGCCTCATCCAGGTCCATATATTTTTTGTCTAATGAGATATACCGATGCAATGAGATTCTAGAGACCCAAAGAATTACGTAGATAGATTTATCATTACTTTTGTGGAATACTTAATTCAAATCCAAAAAACATACGCCCAATGAATTTATTAGTATAGTGTCTTTGGAAACATGGAACATAATCATCTAATCATGGTTAAAGATATTCAACATATCCCATAAATGTCTTCCCTTTTATCTTACCTAAATCCTTTCATTATATCATGGGGATAATAAAACATAAAAAGGGTGATCACAAATGCTCAGTAAGGGTAAACTTTGATAACATAAAACAATCCATAAACATTTGAATGTATAAATATTAAAATAAAACATCAAAATCATGAGCAATGACATGAATCATGTAATTAAATTAGGAATATATTATAAATGAAAAATAATAATGATAAAATAATACATGTAGTTTTGGAAAAACATTAAGCACATGATATGATTTCAATAGTATCCAATGCATTGCTTCCAAGACCATCATAGTGGACAATGTCCATTACTGAACTGGGATTATTTGTGGTTTCGGCCCTGTATTACTGAACCTAATTTACATTCCATTATAGAAATGTATATCTCATGATACATAAATCTTTACCTAATGAATTTTATGGATATATAGGTCTCACCCATCTCATAATGAAATCATTTTTTTGTGTGTCACAAAATAAACATAAATCAGTCATCATAACCCAATGAATAAAATGGGTTTCATAAACATCACCTCATCATGATATAATCCATATAAAATAAATGGTTATATTTTAATCATAAAAAAAATGAAAACATTTAAATAATATATACATTATAATTGATACATAACTATATTAAATAGTGTCTTCTTAGATGGAAAATAGTTATGATAAAACACTTGAAATGGATTCTTGAGGAAAATATCCATTATTTTTTAAAATTATTTTCTTTTCTCAAAATGTCGTGAAATTATAAAAGATATTAATTTAATTGGAAATAATCATGAAATCTTGTAGAGGAATATTTATGGAAATAATTCGTTATGAAACCGTTAATTTTTTTTATTCCGTATAAGATAAAAAAACATTCTCCTTGTACTTTTGCTGGAAAGTCAAAAAGTACCTCGTATGGTTATCAAAAGAAATATTCCATCAATACCACATTGTAAAAGTAAAAAGGGGTAAACATTAATTTAGAAATATATGGAATAATATTAAATACTTTATGATTTTTTTTTTCAAATCATGGAAATGCATGATAAATATATCCCACGTAAATACTCACGAATAAACAATCTCAGATAAGAACAAGATTGTAATAAGTATCCCTTACACTAGGTGTGATTTCTTCTGTATGTGTGAAAAACTCTTGTATAGTGTGGATAAACATATTAATAAATTTCAATAGAACCATAATAATATTTATTATATCATATACGATTCACTTACGATATTATATTACTCGTTCTTTTGTCAAATCTTTTTTAAAGCAGCGTTTTGGGTAAAATCGGTTTATTTGTCGTACGTGTTTGGAAATGTGGTTCAAGATATCATTACTTATATCATGATTTAATTACTTCAAGAATTTAAAACATGAATTATATATCAACTATATATACATATTCAGTATATATATATATATAATAGATAGATAAATGAAATTAACTACACCGTTCATGGAGACGGTAGGCCGTATGTACCAATGAATATTGTTTTCCATTCCTTATTGATTTGAATGGATGTAAATAGATGACATATATATATATATATATACATAAATTAATTATAATTAATATTTCATATATCTCATTAGTATTTATTTTATATAATTTATAATCATTCTTGAATTGTTAATATGGAGAATAAATCTCATCGCCTCATGTAGAGGGTAATCCGTACGTAGGAACGAGCGATGATATCGTTCTCATAATTATTGAATATAATTGGTTTGGCTGATATAATATATCATAATTAGTATCATGTTATAATAATCATATATAGTTATTATTTCCACCACTATACTTGTCCATGTAAGGTGGTGGTGTAAAAACATATTACAACATAGCGTGGAGACGGTAAGCCGTACGCACGCACGCGCGTAGATTTCATTTTTTGTAGGATGGTTAGAACTTGAAATATGGTTTTTTAAATTTCATAACAACATATAATTATATAATTGATACTATAATTATTACTTAATAATGAAACAAATTAGACAAAGGATGTAGAAGAAGAAATAAGTTTGAAAGAATCAGAAAAGTATATTACATGTTCTTCGATGCGACTCTGCTAAACCTTCTCTTAGGACACTAAAAATGGTATTTAAAGAATAAAAAGATCTATAAAATGTTTCAAGGTATGTTTATAAGGGAAAGTGGTAGGTTCTAGTGGATTTTGAAAGCTCAAAATGGAGGGAAGAGAAGAATAAGTGGTGCCCTTTTATAGGAGAGTAGAGGAGCACATTTAGAATCCTCCAAAATATTAATTTATAATAAACTCAAAAATGATGTAAAAAAATCAATAGTGACTCAAATTAGAAAATGAGATAATATAAGTATTTATTCTCATAATCCAATAAAATTTAGACAAGTATTTAATTTATTTTAAAACTTATCATTTTGATTTATACTTATTTAATCTATGAAATTTTATATGTTGTAATAATATTCTAAATTTTAAATGGTTATAAATATTTACTTATGTGTTGTGAATTTTTTAATAATTGGATAATTAATTAGAATTTAGACATTTAAATTTCAATTTTTAATTTTCATATATTTTTGTGATTTTTAAAAAATTTAATGAAATGTTTTTTTAGAAAATATCAACAGTCTCAAATTTGACACGATTCATTTATTTGAATTTAAATAAAATCCACACATAAGATATGTTAAAACAAAAATATTTAATAGATCCCTAACAAGTCATATTTATCTATAAATTTCGTTTAAAACATCAATTAGTTCATGTAATACTTATTTTATTATTTTTAAAGCCATTTATTTTATATTTTTCAAAAACAAATTACTACAACATTTTTGTATAATTATTTAATATAATTATTTCGGCATAAAAATTAAAAATAAAATAATATGATTAATATATATAAAATATATTTAGTTAGAATACTTTTAGTCAAATTTATCATTAAAAATCCAACTTTTAAAATTATATCTTTATTAAAGAATGAAGGTGCAACTTAGACATCATTTAAAATAAAATAATATAAATGTCATAATCTGTATTATAAGGATCTAAATGGAATAAAAGATGACCCTTGGATTATTGTGGTTAATATATACTCGACCAATATGGTTTGGTCACGTTTTTGTCCATTTTTAGTTGTAATATTAATTTTATAAAAACCATATTATTGTGTTTTCACTAATTTAATTATTTCTCCATAATTAATGTATAAATTATTATGCTAATTATATATTCCTTAAAAATTAAAAATAAATTTATTTTATGAATAAAAAATTTTAGAAATTAAATGAGTATTTATAATGGAATTTATATTCTATATAACCATATATTAAAAATAATTTAGTTTATAATGTTTGAGTGAGACATATTTCACTTTCCATTAAATAAAATAAATTAAGGGTCTTAATCAAATAAAAGTGGATTCCAAACGATAACATTTATACCAAAGTATATTTTAGGACTAAATATAATCATTTAGATATATTAGTAGAAGTGTTAGGTTAATTTTATAATATTATTTATACCTTAAATTACCTGATTTACCTTTAACTGTTTTAAATAATATTTACCATAGTTACAATTCATACTGCCTAAAATTAAAAAGTATCCTATTAACACAATTTGGACCTACATATTACAAATATGGAATAAATTTTTTCAAATAAAAAATACAAGTTTTGCAGTGCTTATTTTAAAATTAATCCCACTGTTGAAAAAATGGTTTTTAAAATTAAAAACACAGCAAAAGGTTGAAAAGTTTTTAACTATGAATTCAATGTAAAATTAAGGATAATGACATATATTATATTAAATGGAATAAATATAATCTATTTGTACTTTATAACAATTCAATATTATAATTTCACCATATAAAATATCTCGATGATAAAAGTTGTTTTTGATTAAAATTTTGCGTATTTTAACAATTCATTAAAATATGAAGGTTATCAAAATAATGTCAATAATTTATCCATCATAAATTTTTATATCCTGATTAAAAATAAGAAGTATTATTTTTCAAAATGAACTTATAAACTTGTCAAAAATTATATTTAAAATGGGTGCTCCATCAAAAGGCGAAAAAACTGCATTATTTTAAAAATACATATTTTAACCGAAAAATTTATTTTGTTCTCATTACATGTTCTAGAATATTTGTAAGAATAATGATAATGTTATATAATTCATAATTTGGTAAGTACTATTTATAACAACTAGTTCATAATAATATTAGAAAAATATATCATTGTTTGGTGAAACTCGGTATTGCGTTCAACACATGCTATTGAGGAAGGTCACTCTTGCGTGCAAAACAAGCCAATAATAGGGTTGTGCATATGAAAAGATAATACAGGGTTTTTTATATTGCAATATAATTTTTGGGTAGCGTACAATAGAAGATATCAATGAAATTAAAATAAATATTTCTCATAAATTCATGGGGTGTTACATTCTACTCCCCTTAAAAAGAATTTCTCCCTCAAAATTATTTGGGGTTATAAATCGTTTACTACATGAAATATTATTTCATAGAAACCCACATCATAAAAATGAATACTAAAAAATAATTTTAAAATAGAATGTTAGAAACATAATGATCACACAATGTAACTCAGCATTGGGTTTACACATGTGATAATATAGGTGAAAATATAGATATGGATGAGAAATATAAATATCATGTTCTGATAAAGTGTAGTAGAGACCATGGATATGAAAAATACCACAATCACAAAGACATAAATTTGTGATTATGTATGGTAACATCTGATTCATCGTATATGAGGGATCCAGGAAAACATTTTTGGTTTTCATGATAATTTCAAAAATGTTGATTAATAGTTTCCTCAGGAGAAATACATAGTGTAATATCATCATTGGTCATTGCATGAACAGTTTCCACATCATCAATTATTTAATGAAATGAATTTTATTTTTTCATCCATGAAGTATTAGAAGATAATGTTATATAATAATATCTCATTGTATCTATATCTATCACAAACAAGGTTAGCACAATATATTAAATATAGATAAGTCCATCTAAGGCGTGTTTATTCGTATATAGTTCTAAAAATGGACTAATACTTCATCTATCATACTCCTTAATAAAATTAAAATAAATTTCTACAAAACATGGACTTCTTGTAGGCCAATGTTAGGCTATAAAGGCATTTCTCACTTGGGTTGTGGGTTCAATTTTCACAACATTGTCCGACACGACATGTTGTCACCCGTTTGGCGGTTTGTCCCTTTTCTAAAACATCAAAAAGTTATAGCCTTATTCAATACTATCTGATGTACAAATTAATGTCTTACACTAATTATGATTATCCAAAATACTTTATCCAATCTAATAGTATTAAGAAAATGATTACTAGAAATGTCGAATAACAAGCATGTCAATACCATCATTTATCCCCCATATATCATAAGATATATCTTATTGGTTAAATTTCAAACATGGGAATAACTTAATCATGTAGTCTCTTGAAACATGAATTACCATATAACCTTAATGGAAATATGAATGCTATCAAAAGTTATCACTTTCCACATACCAAAATCCATAAATTTCTATATAATCAAACCACGATATTAGTTTGTCCTTATATCAGTCAAGGGATCATTAATAGTTTCAAACAACTTTTTTCTCTATATCCCTTCATTATGTTCATATCATCTTCTTCACAAAAATATTTCAATCACTTTTCATTATTATCAGTATCGTACAATTATTTAGAACCAATATATATATATATTTTAAAATTCAATGAAACTATAAATGAGATTCCACAACACTAGTTTGGAATCCCGTTTCATAAACACTTATTTATTCCACCAATTCGTTGTCATGTTCAAATTCACCAATAGTTATCTCATGTGACATCCCTTTTTCCATTTCCTGAGGTTGTTGATATCAATCATAATTTTCCCTTGGATTAGGGCATTGTTTTGGATAATACCCCATTTCCTTGCACATACAAACATGAAGTGTTAGTGGTGAATTCGTTGTAGTTTTCTCTCTATTCATATCATTAGCTACCTTTTCCCCATTACTTCTGAAATCATCTACTCGATGACATTATTTTCAATAATTAAAACATTTTCTAGTCCATTTATGACAATCTCCCCCATGATTCTTTCCACACATTAACCATAATGAAACAATTGTCTTCATATCACCATAGTTTTAAGATTTTTTCTTGAACTCCATATTTCGTTTTTTGTCATAACCCGGAGATGGATATGTAACACCAACTTCCAGTTATACCTAGATAGCATTGTGAAAAATTTATTCATAGTTACTGAAGTCCCTTATATCTAAGCCCATCGATAATTTGGTTTTGATCTACTAATGAATCGATCCACTTTACATACAGAATGGAAGATAAATCCTGATTCATACATTGAACGCCTTGTAATATTTTCCTCGTATATACCAACAGATTAATCATCCTTTTTCATACGCTCAAGGAACACTTTTTCCATATTTGATTGAATAATATGAGGTAAGTACTTATTGAAACCCATGTTCTTGGACAATTCCCATTACATGGATTCAATTTCATCTTGGGGACTTGTATTCTTAATTATAGTCCACCACTGGTCGGCTTCACCTTCTAAATGGTAAACATACAAAATGAATTTTTCATGTTCTGAAAAGTGAAGTACGGAAAATAGATTTTCAATGGTACCAATCCATTGTTCTACAATAAGTAGATCAGAAGACCCCTTGAATGAAGGTGGACGTTGCCTCATGAACAACTCGATAGAATATTGTTCCCTTCTCGGCTCATTTGGGAGTCCAAAATGATTCATAGATTGTGTAAGTATTGTAATATAAAAATTTCACTCCATCTCTCATAACATTGGATTGTGCATGAGGAAAATCATTGCATTGTCCATTACAATGATCATCATGGTTCTTTTGGGTTTCAACCATCATTTAAAACACAATAAGAATATCATGAGAGTCAAAAATAGTTCCAGGAAAACTACATAATAAAGGGGGATTACTTTCAATATATATCATATTAGGTTTAATCCTAGGTTATTCATGATCGTTATCATAATTCTAGGTTAATAACATATAATTATACATAACCTTAGGGACATTTCTAATCATACCTTAGAAATATATATAGTGATGTAACAAAAGTTTTTGCATCCCTGTTTCCATATTTTAACTAAACAGTCACTCAGATACCAACTATAAAGACCCAGAGCTTTAAATATATAGACACTACATATCTTTTGAGGAATACATAATACAAAACGAAAAAACAGACGCCCAAATACCGTATTAGTTTAGTGTCTTTGGATACTCAGATCATAATCTTCTAATCATGGTGAAAGCTCTTCAATATCTCCCATAATGTTCTTCCATATTTCTTTTTACCTAAAACAATTATTTATATCCTTGGGAAAAGAAAAAATAAAAAGGGTGAGCTCAAATGCTCAGTAAGGGTAATCATGGAGAACATAAAATAATCCATAAACATTTGAACATAAAAATAGAAACATAAAACATAAAAATCATGAGTAATGACATAAATCGTGGTAGTACATAAGGTATAGATCATAAAGGAACAGTAATCATAATAAAATAAAACAAGTTAATGTGGCATAACATTAATCACATGATATTATTTTCATAGAAGCGAAGGCATTGCTGCCAAGACCATCATAATGGACAAAGTCCATTACTGAATCGTCTTATTTGTCGTTCCAGCCCTATATTATTGAACCATATTTACATTCTATTCCAGCCTGGTCTATATCATGAGATACAAATCATTAACCAATGACTTATAGGGAGATATAGTTCCCACCCATATCACAATGAAATCATTCTTTTGTGTGCCACAAAATAAACATAAATCATTCATCATTACCCAATGAATAAAATGGGTTTCAAAAACATCGTCCCATCATGACATAATCCATATAAAATAAATGGATATCATTTCATCATAAATGAAATAAAATAATGTAAATAATATGGACATTATACTTGAAACATAACCATATTAAATATTTTCATTTTAGATGGAAAATGGTTTTGATAAAACACTTGAAATGAATTCTTGAGGAAAATATCCTTTCTTTTTCAAAATCATTTACTTTTCTCAAAATGCAGTGAAATTTTTAAATAAAAAAATTTAGTTGGAAATAATCATTAAATATTATAGTGAAATCATAATGTAAATAATGTGTTATAAAACTATAAAAATCTATTCATGTCATATAAGTTAAAAAATCATTCTCCTCGTACTTTTGCCGGAAAAAGTACCTCATATGGTTTCCAAAAGAAATATTCCTTCCATACCAAATAGTATAATTAAAAAAGGGGTAAACATGAATTTAAAACTACTTGGAAGAATATTAAATACTTTAGGAATTTTGTTTTATAAATCATGGAAATTTATGATAAAAATAACCCCAGTAAATACTTATAAATAAACAATCTCGCATAAGAACGAAATTGTAAAAACTATCCCATACCTTATGTCCAATTTCATCCATACGTGTCTGAAACTCATGTATCATGTGTTTAAACACATTATTAACTTCTAACAGAACCATAGTAATGTTTTTGAGATCATATATGTTTCCCTTTCTACATTATATTACCCATTATTTTATCAATTCCATGTTAAAGGTGCATTTTGGGTAAAATCGGTTTATTTATCGTACGTGTTGGGATTTTTTCTTCATGATATCTTTAATTATTTCATGATTTAATTACATCCAGAATTTAAAACCTGATTTATATATCATATATATATATTCATAATATATATATATATATATATAATACATAGATAAATGAAATGAAATACACCGTTCATGGAGACGGTACGCCGTACGTACGCATGAACGTTGTTTTCCAATCATTATTGACTTGAATGTACGTAAGTAGATAAAATATATATATACATAAATACAATATATTTATTTTTTAATATATGTCATTATTATTTATTAGATATACTTTATAATAATTCTTGAATGGTTAACATGGAGAATTAATCTCATCACATCGTTGGGATGGTAATCCGTACGTAGGCACGAGCGATGATATCATTCCCATGATCAATGAATATAATTGGTGTGGGTAATATAATATATCATAATTAGTATATCTTATAATAATAATATATAGTTTTTATTTGCACCACTATAACCATTCATGTAAGGTGATGGTTGAAAAACAGATTACACCACGGTTTGGAGACAGTAAGTCGTACGTACGCACGCGTGGTGATTTGATTTTTCAAAGGATGGAGAGAAGATGAAATATGTTTTTATTTCATATTAATAATAATATATCAGTATAAAGGTGATATTTTAGTTAATAGTTAATAATTAAACAAAACATATAGAGGAAGTAGAAGAAGATTTATCTTTGAAAGAATCGGTAAAGGATATTACCTCTTCCTCGATGTGACTTTTCTAAACCTCCTCTTAGGGCACTAAAGATGGTCTTTGATGAATACAAGAACCTATATTGAATTTCTAGGTAAGTTGAGAATGGAAATGGTACGGTTTTGGCCGAGTTTGGATGCTCAAAATTGGGTGAAGAGAAAAAGGAGGAGGTTTCCTTTTATAAGAGAGTAAATGGGAACTTTTGGAGACCTCAAAAATATTAATCTATAATAAACTCAATCATGAAATAAACACTTAAAATGTGACTCAAATTCGTAGATGATAAAAGATATGGTTTTATTCCCATAAATCAATAAAATTTATACAATTTTTTATTCTATTTTAAACCTTAACATTTTGATTTATCCTTATTTAATTTAATTATTTTTATTTTTGGGAATAATATTCTAAATTATAAATTGTAATAAATAATTATTTATGTGTTGTTAATTTTCAATAATTGGATAATTTATGTCATTTTTGACCATATAAATTTCATTTTTTAATTTTTAAATATTTTTTTGTTCTTAAACAATTTAATAATATGTTTTTTATAAAATATCAATAGTGTCAATTGTGACACTATTTATTTATTTTAATTTAAATAATATCCAAATAGAAGATATGTTTGATCAAATATAATTAATATATTAATAACATGTTATATTTATCTATAAAATTCTCGTAGTACATTAATTATTTCATATAATACATATTTTAATATTTGTAAAACCATTTATTTGATATTTTTATTAATAAAATAATTACTACAACATTTTTGTATAATTATTTAATATACTTATTTGTTGCATAAAAATTAATAATAAAATACTATAATGAATATAAATCTAATAAATTTCGTACGAATACTTTTTGTGGAATTTGACTTCTAAAAATCAACTTTTAAAATGTTTTCTTTATTAAATTATGAAGGGGACAACTTTGGAATCATTTAAAATAAAATAATATTGATGTCATAATCTATTTTATATGACTCCAAATGGTCTAAATGTCATCCCTAGGATTTTTTTTGATTTTATATACAATTCCAATAAGTTTTGGTCATGTTTTTAGTTCTTTTGATGGGTATAATTATTTTAATAAAATATATATTATTTATTTTTGACTAAATAAATTATTTTTTGATCATTAATGTATAAGCTATTAAGGTATTTATATATTTTCATTAAAATTAAAAATAAATTACCATGATGAATAAAAACATTTTAGCTTTAAAATTAGTTTTTATAATTGAATTGATATTCTGTATAACCTTATATTAAAAATAATTTAATTAATAATGTTTGAGTGAGACATATTTCACTTTCATTTAGATAAAATAAATTAAAGTATATAATCATATACAAGAGGGTTCCAATAGTTACCATTTCGACCCAAGTATATTTTACAATGAATTATAATAATCAAATTATAATGATACAAGTGTTACAGTAGATTTACAATATTATTTCTACCCTTAATTATGTGATTTACCTTTATTTGTGGTAAATAAAATATACCGTAGTTACTATTCATAATTAATAATAATAAATATTAGCCTATTAACAAAATTTGTACCTACTGATTCCAAATATGGAATTAATTTCACCAAATTCAAAACACATATGTTTCAGTATTTAATTTAAAAATAATCATGCTGTTGAGGAAACCGGTTTTAAATGTGGTCACATTGGAAAAGGTTGAAATGTTTTCACCTATGAATTCATTGTAAAATTAATGATAATAGATTACATTATATTAAAAGGTAAAAATTTATCCTATTTATACATAAAAACCATTCAATATTATAACATAACCATGTAAATTATCTTTGTGAAAAAAGTATTTTTTTTAATTAAAATATAGTGTATTTTTTCTATTCATCATAATATGATGGTTATCAGAATAATGATAAAAAATTATCCAAAATAAATTTTAATATCCTGATTCAAAATAATTTTTTTTATTTTTCATCTTGAACATATAAACCTGTAAAAAATTATATTTAAAATGGTTGTTATATCAAGAGGTGACATAACTGATTTTTTTAATTATAATTATTTTACTCGAAAAATTTATTTTGTTCTTATACCATGTTCTAGAAGATGTGTATGATGAATGATATTGTTATAAAATTCAAAATGTGGTTAATACTATTCATAACGACTACTTCATAATGATATTATAACAATATATCATTGTTTAGTGTAACATAGTATTGCGTACAACACAAGCTATTGAGGAAGGTCACTCTTGCATGAAACACAAGAAAAGAATAGTGTTTTGTATTATACAAGCTAATACGGTGCTACATATAGCACAATCTAATCATAGTGTAGTGTACAATATAAGATGTCTATGATATTAAAATGAATATTTCTCAGAAAATCACGTGGTGTTATCGAGAGGATATAAAGGGACCCACCCATCGATTTCATAGTCCAATTCTTCCCAAATATTAAAGGAGATAAACATTAAAAATGTGAACATAGGAAATAACTTTTCCCAGTCTACAAACATAAACACTGACCATTCTAAGTATAAGGTGAATAGTACAAATATTGCATATCTATTGTCAAAATGATCATAAAGAATTTAATACGATTTGGTAGATGAAAAACATAATATATTAATCTAAATAAGACATAATATTAAGAATAGTTGTTGAAATATTCAAAAATAAATTAATAAAATCATCTAGAATTTTTTTGAGGGAAATACACATTTTAATTGAAAAGAAGATTATTTGGAAAATTATTTACATAAACAAATAAAATGAACAATTCAGTTATTCCATGTTGAAATGAGTGGTCTTTGAAAAAATAATTTTGTCTTAAAACAGATTATAGAGTGAACATGAATTATGGCATGAATTTTACTTGTTCCCATTAATTGGGTGTGTTTTAAAATGAAGAATTGAGAAATATATTTATAAAACATTTAGATTCCAAAAGAATATAAAGAAATAATGTGATTGGTATAAAAATATAAATAATTCACACATAATTTATGAGGATTACATAATAAAAATATAGAATTTAATTGGCTATAAAGAGAGACACAAATTAACTCCCTAGAAAATTGATATTTTGGAAGAAAACCCTTACCTTGTGAATGATTATCTTCTTCACGTGAGCTTAACATCCAAGATAATCAAATAAAATCCATTAATTATTTTATTTAGAACCTTATTAAAAGCTTTTTTGAATTATTTTATTAAGTTCATTTATAGTCTTTTTATTAGTTATAAGATACAAATTGGTCAATCAGGTTCATTTGTTTCCTTGTTTTTCATTATCAGTATAACTGTATATTATAATATAATTCATGTAAAATGCGTATAGTTCTTCGGAATTGAATTTGTCATATATTGATGACCATTCAGTACTATAAATGTTTCTATATGTCATTTTCTTATATAGTATGTGCATTAAACATTTAGTGATAAGCATTTACATTTTTATAGCATTTTTTCGATCACAACAAACTACTTTTATTATATTATTTAATATCTTATAAAATTATGGTTCCAAAATCATTACATAAGATATAATATATATTATAAAATCTTATAAAACCATAAAATTGTTTCATGACTATCCATGAATATGAAATTTATGAATGGAACATCATTATCCTTGGTGGTTGTAAATCGAAACCACCTGGATGATGATTTTTTTAAAATAAAAGTGATAGAGGGAGTAGGGATACTGATAAACATAAACAACATGAACATATGAAAAAATATTCCCCAATATGTCCACATAAACACTACTAATTATGAGTAGTATGGTGAATGGAATCAAGAGAGCACAACCACAGTAAATCTAATCATAAAAAATTTAGTACACAATGGTTGATGATAAAAAAAATATATTAACCTCAATAAGACATTAAATTCATCCTAGGTTATGAAATGGACAAAAAATTCTAATAAAATCATTGAGGAATTATTTAAAAGATATTCACCTTTACTTATAAAAAAATATTTCTTCTAGAAAACTAAAATAATAAAACTAGATATGATCCAAGATATTTTTTCCATGATAAAATTAGTCGTTTAAGAAAGATAATTTTTGCCTAAAACATATTGTAGAGTGCACTTGAAAATAGGTAATAATTTGAGAAGTTCCCTTGAATCAAACATGTTTATCAGTAAGAATTGAGAATGGTATTTATAAATAATTTTACTCCCCAAAATATAATGAATAATTCATATTGAAAAACATATATAGAACATTCAAATATAATTTATAATGACTACATAAGAATTATTAAAATATTATTTGGGACTAAGAGAGAAAAAGTGTAACCCAAAAGAAATAGGATATTTCAGTAGAAATCCCTTACCTAGTGTTTGAATGTGTTATGAACTTGAGCTTAAAATTTGGTAGAATCAAATTGAATCCATTATTTATTTAATTTAGAATATTATTTCCAATTTTTTTTAATTTTTGATAATTTTATTAAGTCCATTTATGGCCTTTTAATGATTTATAAAATATAAATTTATCGCTCTAAAATGTTTGATTCATTGATTTCCCTAATCGGTATAATTGTATATATAATGAAAACTCTTATTGGATGAGTATAGTTCTAAAGAATTGAATTTATATGATACTGATGAAAATCTAGAACTAGAAATGTTTATAAATATCATTTGGTTATATAGTATTATTATGAAAAATTTAGTGATAATCAAATTGATTTTTTCAGTTGTTTTTCAATCACAATGAACTAGTTTTACTCTATTATTTATGATCATGTACATAATATTGTTCTATAATCATTAAATAACTTATAATATGTATTTTAAAATCTGTTATAACCTTAAAAACCTAGTTTCATTACTATCCTTAAAAAATAAATTGAATGAAAAGACATCATCGTCCGTGAAGGTCTGTAAATCGGCACCTCCTGAACGATGAATTTTTAATATTAAAGAGAGAGAGAGAGAGAAGGAGAGTTAGGATATTGATAAGTGTTGTTACATTAAAATGATATATTTCTAACATATATTCTATATTTGAGTTATCATGATCAATTGTATTGATTATGTGGGGGAAAAATAAAGAACATAAAAGAAAATTAATTGAAAAAATGGGATTTCACCACTTGAGTACTCCCTCTTGAGAACCTCTTTATAGGAAGGGGGTTTAGAATTTTTACAAGACAATTAACTCTTGTATGTGGGGAGATAATAGGGAATAATAATTTGGTATATATTTGAGGATCTTCATGGCATAAAAGAGTGAAGAAATGTAAGGACCCATGTATTTATAGAATAATACATTTTATTTCGATTAACACATATGAATAAATTATTAATTTTAGGTAAAATATATTTACTTTTTAGATATTATACTCAACATTCAATAATGTATTTCACTAAATTCTTACATCGCACACAATGCTGATTTATACCAAAAAATAATAAAATAATATTATTATTTTAAATGGTATTTAACATATAGCCATTGTAGTGGTGGGAATGAACATAAAAAACCATATTTTGATTAAACAACTTTGTTAAATGTTTTAAATTTATCCAATAAAATTTTGAGGCATAAAATAGGAAGGAAACCAAATTTAAACACAAATACTCTACAATTTTTAAAATATTGGTTTACCACCTTTTGATGGAGTGTCCGTTTTAAATATAGTTTTTCTAACATAAATATGTTTCATTCGAAAATATAATATTCTTCTTTAGATATGGGATTTAAAAATTTACATTGGGTAATTTTTTGGTATTTTTCTTATACAGTTCATTTTTAATGAATAGTAAAAAATACTGCATTTTATGTCAAAATATAATTTAATCATATTTATATATATATAGATATATTATCGTATTAAAAGGTTTTAAAGAGTAATTGGATTATATTTTTACCATTTAATCCAATTTTGGTCATTGGAATTAATTTCACTTTGAAATTGGACAAAAAAACTTGTCAATAATTTTTTAGTTTTTACTTCTTAATAACACACTTTCTAGTTTTGAAAGTAGAAATTAATATTAAATTAATTAATGAAATTTATGTTTTTTGAATTACGTAAAATAGATATATTTTTTGAATTTTCAATATGAAAATTATATTTGGGTGGTTGTTTTTATTTTTATGAAAATGTTCGTTTTTTTATGAATAGTTAAAAAAACTACATAGTATTAAAAAAGATGAATTTTTCATTTAAATGAAATTTTACCTCTTTTGTGAATATAATTTCCAAAATCCGACAATCATTTTTTTCATCAGTAACTACAATGTGGTTCAATATAATAAAAATAATTTTTGGTGAAAAGACACTTTTTATTTTTATATATCGCGGTTGAAGTAAAATATGTTAATTCAGGGTAAGAATAATATTACCACAATATAAAATTCTCTTAATAGATGCCCTATCATTATTGGATAATTCATGGCTGACCAATAAAATCCTTGGGTTGAACATTTGGTCTTTGGTAACAACTTCGGTAAGCTAATAACATTAATATCATTTTCTTTAATGAATATTAATAATATCATAAACAAGTATTGTTTTTCTAAAACAATATAAATGTGGAGTTATATAATTGATATCATTGACTATAAATAGTAATTATAAAGATAAAAAATTGCCTAAATCATTGTATTTTAATTATAAATTTTTAACATCAAATAAAAAATTTATTTATGATTCAATGATGATGTAATGATTACCTCATCAATGAATGTTTTAAATAAATGAAATTATAAATATTAAAATATATATATTTTTATTAATTTTTAGACATAGATGAATTTTATTAATTTTTATTAATTTTTTTCTTTTAATAAAATAAGTTTTTTCAAATTTATCATGATGATATGGAATTTTAAAAATTCATCAAATGAATAGTATAAAAACTGACAAAAATTACTGTTTAAATAATATAATATTTTATTAAATGATAAAAAGTATTAAAAATATAATAAACAACAAAATTAAATTTATGATGTTACCTATTTCATTAATGATCCATTTTCGGTGACGTTTAATTTTATAGTAAATATATTAACCATATAATATGAATATAAAAAAAGACATGGTAAAAGTTAAATTTGTTAACAAAGTGTTATATAAAATGGATAAGGATTAAAGAATATCCAAAACTTTTCCAATTCGTATTTAATGGTTTTATTTAGACTAATATTCATCTAACCTTTTATGTTAATTATTTTGGAACATTTGAAACCGAAATTTATTTTATAATTAAATAATACATTCAAACATTTCTAAAGAGCCCCCTCCCTCTAATAAAAGGACACCCCCTCTAACCCATTACTCACACCTATCAAGACACTTGGCTCATCAAAACTCTGCAAAAATAAGATACCAACATCCCTATATGCCTCTTAAAATAATTACCCTTGGAACAATGCAATTAAATAGTTTTATTTGGATCAAATTAAAAGAAGTGACCAGATTTGTGATAACGTCCTCTCTTAAGTTTCTTTACATTGTTTATCGTTATCCACTCCCTATGATAATCTTATTAATTGATTATATAACCAAACTAGTATCCACAATATACTATGTAGTTATTATGCAATGGATTCGAACTAAACTTACACACACCTCTATCTAATGGATATGAACATATTGTCTCTATGTACGTCGAACTATTGCCTCACAAAACGATGATTGTTTGATTTTTCCTGACAATATATCACGGTAGACATTATGAAGGGATATTAAATATAACTGATCTATAAGATATTTATTTTATCTATATTCATCTGTATTTCTAATTTTGAAAATACATTAATTGTTTTCAGGTTGTATAATTATGATAATTACATTTGATGAAATGCGAACTATGGCCCCATCATAGTGATATGACGTGTTCATAAAAGACATGGAATGTATAAAGGATGGTGTTAATGGGATTATGTAATGGATATAAAATATGATATTTTATTTTAACAATAATATAATTATTTTACATTTTGTCTCCATTCCATTAAAATTGAAAAAAAATGAAATAAAAGTTGCGATCAGGCGTACGTACGGCTTACCGTCTTCATGAACGGTGCATATCATTTTCATATATCCAAATGAAATGGAATATTATATATATATATATATTGGATATATATGATTTATATGATATCTAAATCATGAATATTAATTTTTATATAATGGATTTTTTACCACAAGGACAATTTGTAATTATAACAAGTGCGTTTTTACTAAAGATCTAAACATCAAAAAAAATATCTGATAGGAACTCAAGTAATTAACTAATTGTTATAGAAATGTAATAAGTGATATAAAATTAATAATAAAATATAAAAAGGAACTTAATCAATTATAAAATAAATTATGTTTATTATACAGGATGATAAATAATGAACGAGACAAGTCAGACTCAAAGAGAGGGAACCTATCACCCTCTTATTTTAGTAAAAGAATTTCTTTTATGACATGAATTTTAATTTTCTTTTTATAATTTTGGGATATGTTATTATATATCCTTATTTATGTTCATTGTATGTCCATGTGATGATAGACCCCTTTATCTATCATAAACTCATTTTCTGAATTTTTATGTGACTCCATTAGGCTGCCTATTTTTGGTAAGGGAATTTCACAACCCAATTTCAATTATTTTTTTAAACATCAACTTATTGACTATGTCATGCTATGAATATGTGTGAATTTCCTATGATTTTTTTACACTTAATATCAACATTTATTGGGTGTATTTATATTTTTCACACATAATTATGTCATTAATTTATCCTTAATCTAATGGCACAATCTTTTTATGTGATTACGTCTCAATATGCATTCATTGATGCATATCATGATATGAAACACATTTATTATCCTATAAGTTGTATATCACACCGTTTGACATATTATATCATGAATCTCTTTATTCTCGGGATATTATAACTTTCTTTAATGTTATTCTGTAATTATATTTATTCATGTATTTTCTCAAGTGGGAAGGGACACTTTAACTAAAATAATGTCTTAAATGTTTTAAAGATTTATTCTTCTAAATATTTATCATTAATTTCTATGTTTTAAAAATTGGTTTAATTATTTATTTATATGTAAATTAATGATATCAAATGTTAGTTCATTTATAGGTTACAATGTGGTATGGGACAGTTTCTTTCCAAAATCTCTATATTAAATGTTTTAAATGGTTTTGGAAATGTATTGACTGTTGCAGAATCTTGAAATGCTATATTGTGAATATTTTGAGAATTTTTTCATTCCTTTTGGCTTGTGTTATATGTTATGATTATGTTATTTTTATTGGAAATTTATTAATTATATTGGTGGTTCTGTGATAACCATAGGGAGGGTGAGTCTGAGATAGCTCTCCAATGCATTGGGTAACGTGACAGAGGTATACATTAATGTTTCTTCTTAAGAAATTCAGGGAATATACTTTGATGAGTATTCCAAATATAACTTCACATGTAGCTGAGATATATAAAATATTATTATTATATGGATGACAAAAGTTACCATTATGACTTATTATTTCTATGTTTTATTTGTATATCTTATTATTACATGAAGTTTGTTAAAGAGAAAATGTTTTTATGTATTTATGAACAACTGTTTTTTTCCTTATTTTATAACTCTTAATGATATTTTAAGCTCATATTCTGTTTTTGGAATGTCTTCCAAAGGTTATAATGAAGGTTAAGATAAAGGAATAATTCATGAACATTTATATGAAGAATATAAATCTTGTATTTTTTTAAGAGTTATTATTTTTAAAAAAATTGGATACTAAGTAGAGGTGTCTAATTTGTAATATTTCTGATGTAATGTAATATCTATAGCCTAATTCTCTAAAACACATAATCTAAAAAGATCATAAATGTGAATTATTAACCTAATTCAAGATTATATTTTGTTTTAAGGCCATGGCCTTATAGTTGGTATCATATATCAATTTAGATAAATTTAGAGGATTGTGTGTTATTTAAGAATAAGTAACATAACCATAATGGATAGAATATTAGAAAGGGAAATAGTTATTTTAGATAAATTGAATTAGTTTAAGATAACATGAATAATCATTTCTTAGTGTTTACCATCCTCATAATATATTATATGTTGATTTTTATGATATACTCACACTGATCATTTTGGTTATAGTAAATGGTTTGATCTAGTAAGAACCAATGTAACAATAGATGTGAATGAAACTGTGGTAGTATTTTGAATGAGAAACGGAATGGAATTTGAGCTCTAATGATAAATCTTATATTTATTCTCAATGAACTGTCAGAATTCATGATTGACCACATGAACGTTTATGGTTTTTATAAGGCATGGTATATGATTGAATCAGAACACATTGGGTGTTTAGCTAATAATTATAGAGGTAACTATATTAAAAACCCGATATGTCAAAAATGTTGAATGAAACTCTATGGAAAATTCATCAAAGGGATGAGAAGATGTTATAGATGTGGTAATGAAGGACATAAAGCAAAAACCTGTCATGGAAAAAGGAATCATCCAGTTTACTCTAGGAAATGGAATGATGTTCTTTCTAAAGGATTAATTTAATTTTTTAAATGTGGTTTGAATGGTCATTATGTAAATAGATGTTGTAAGAAGAAGTTGTGGGAATGAGATCAACAAGATCTTACATATATATGTTTACAAATTTTCAATTCCATTCCAATTGAGGTTGATAAAACTATAAAAAACCTTTGAATGGTTTGGATTATTTCTTATCTCACGTTTTTGTAGTACTGAAAACATAGGACATTATGCATGATTTTTTTTTGTTGGAAGGATGTATAAAAGAATAATATGGAAAAACAAGGATAAAATATCATGAAAAAGTTTGACAATTACGATTTATTAATTTTAGGAATTGAATAATTATTTTGGATCTATGGATAATGATATATTTAAATGTATTAATGATATGATTACTTTGGATGAAATTTTCTAGTATGTGCCACCCTAATGTTTGATACATGAAAATGATAATCAAGGAAAATTTACCTTTTCATGTGTGGACATAATGGATAACCTCATGGGTTTATATGATCTTCTGTTTTGATATGATTAATGGTTATTACATTTTGGGATGCAAAATGAAATGTATTAGATAACCATTGATGATAAATCATGGTATAGTAATTTTTTTAGAAAAATATATGATTATTGACAATGGTATAAGAATTGTATGGTTTTATAATATTAATAACATGTAGGATGGGTGACAATACGTCGTGTCCAGTAAAGATACATGAATCAAATCCACACAAGAAGGGTGACAATGGCACATTGCCTACCACTTCCCAACGTGACATGCCTGGTTAGTATAAGTAATTATTTTTAGTTAAATGATTTTATTTTTCAAGAATTAGTTTATTTTGGGATCTTATATTCTATCAAATGGATATAATTATTATAGGGATATTATTGGGTGATTAAGTGACAAAGGTTATTTTGGAAGATATTCACTCTTTTTGGAAACTATATACGTAATGAAAATACAATACTATGGGATTTAATTTGAGGAGTAATGTTGGAATTTTATTATGGATGAATCTATATTTTTATTGTCTAATTATATCAATTGGGGTTAGCTATGGAAATGAATAACCTATCTTTGAGAATATTTAATTAGTTTAATTACTTTTATGTGTGATACTTTTGGAGTAGACTATGTTATTTAGAGATAAATATTATGATTTTTTTGGGAGACAATGTGATAAAAACAATAGAAATTTTTGGGCTTCAATATTATTTTTGATTAAATTTAAGGATTTGTAGGAAAATTGTGTATTGAATGGTCTTTTTCAACATTGGGTATTATTTTTCCAATATTATAGATTAAGATTACTATTACCTTTTATAAAAGATTATACTTTTTGGGGATTATCTGATCTGGTACTAACCATTTTATATTTGGATAATTACTAAAGATAATGGAAATATATGGTTCACCTTTTGTGGATCATGTTATTCTCAAGAATTTTATTATATCACTTTATGTATGACAAAGTCATCTTTAATACTCATCATTTGGAGAAAATATGAGGTATTTGTAGAATTAGTTATAGGTATGAAACTCTACTTGAATGGTAAGTATATTTCATTATGTTATTAGTCAATCTCATAAATAAATTCTCCAAAATAATGAAAGGGGACATAAAACAAATTTTTTTTTTTCTATTATTAATTTTTTTTTCTGGGGAATCAAATACCATTTAACCTATCATAAATTTTTTGTTTTATAGTGGTTAAATTTATCTCAATAATGTTTCCAATCACCCTCCATCAGAACATGACACGTAGTTTTTGCTCCATATCCATATTTTCATTGAATCGTAGTATGTGTTATCTTGGGTGACCTTTTTAATTCTCTTTAATTATTTTAATGTGATATTAATATTGACTCTAGTTTCGATGTGGAACATTCAATGAAGATTCCAAACCCAATTTTAAAATTGTGAGGATGAAATTACCAAAAGTGGGGAAAGAAGGAACCACTGAGTTATTTATTGAATAATACATTTCTTTTATATTAATACATATCAATAAATTATTCATTTTATTTTAATGATGGATGATTTTTCCAAATCATACCCAACACACAACAATTAATTTTTATGAAATCTTATGTTGCACACAATGTTGAGATATACTGAAAAATAATATAATAATAATACATTTTTAATAGTAGTAAACACTTACCCATTTTATTTGTTGGAATGAACATAAGTAACCATATTATGATTAAACATTTTTTTTAATTTTTTTAACATATATCCAATAAAACTTAAGGGCTTAAAATGAGAATGAATCCAATTTTAATCACAAATACTTTAATATTTTTAAAATGATGTTTTACCTCCTTTTGATGGAAAAATAATTTTAAATCTAGTATTTTTTTCACTTGTATAAGTTTCATTTGACAGAATAAACTTCTTGATTATAAGTGGGATATCAACATTTAATCTTGTAAAATTTTTGGTATTTTTCTGATAATGTTCATTTTATAGTGAATAGTGAAAGAGACAACATTTTAAGTCAAACTTGTCTTTTCATCTAATTTATTAATATAGATATATTACCTTTTTAAATGGTTTTATTTAATAATTTTATTATATATTTACCATTTACTCTAATTCTGTTGATCAGATGTAATTTAAATTTGAAATTGTTCATTAACACATGTCATTCTTTTGGTAGTTTTTACTTAATAAAAACATGTTTCCTAGTTTTGAAAATAGGTATTAATATTAAATTAATTAATGAAATTTATATTTTTTTATTTTGGTAAAATAGAAATAATTTTTTTATTTGGAATATGTAAATTATATTTGGGTGATTTGTTCGGTATTTTTCAGAAAAAGTTTAATTTTTTAGGAATAGTGGAAAACACTACATAGTAGTTAAAAAACCGACATTTTCATTCTAATGAAATTTTACAACATTTTTTAATTGGATTTTTGACATAAAACACACATGGTTTTTAATATTAATTACAATGTGGTTTAATAGTATGAAAGTTATTTTTGTTGAATTGTAACATATAAGTTTTATTTACCATGGTTAAAGGTAAATAGTGCAATTCAAGGTAAAATTAATATTATAATTATATAAAATTATCTTAACAGTTCTCCTAACCTTTTTGGATGAGTCATGGTCAAGAAATAAAATCTGTGGGTAGAAATTTGGCCATTTGATGCCACTTGGGTATGATAATAACATTAATAACTTTTTATTTAGAGTAAAAATTAAAATATGATAAACATGTATTTTTTTGCTTAAAGAATTTTAATATAAGAATATATTATTGATATATTTGATATTAAATATTCATTATAAAGATAAAAATATTTCATACTTAATGTTTGTGTATTTATATTTTAGACATCAAATAAATAAAATTATTTATGACACAATGATGATGTAATGATTACCTCATTATTGAATGTTTTAAATAAATGATATTATAAATATGAAAAAAAATATTTTGAAACATTTTATCCAATAAAATAATTTATTGTATTATTATGACATGTTATATTTGAATTAATTAAGCTTTTTTTTCTAATTTGTCAATATTTTATAGATTTTTCAAAATTTGACATATGAATAGTATAAAAATTAAAATAAATAAGTTTTTAAATCAATTAATGATTTATTAAATGATAAAATAATACTAAAATATAATATTAAGAAATATTACTTATATGATACAAAAAGTGTCATTAATGATCCATTTTGGGTCATTTGGATATTTATTTTAAATATATTAACCATATAGTATGTTTATGCAAGAAGATGTTAGCAAAGTAAAATAAGTTAACAAAGGGTCAAATAAAAATGATAAGTATTAACAAATATCAAAAACATGAACAATTGTTATTGGATGATTTTATTTAGACTTATTTTCATATTTTTTCCTATTTTAAAAAATTTTTGGCCTTTTTAAATTGAATCTAAATTTATAATTAAATAATACTTTCAAACGTTCTTAAAGAGCCCCTCCTCCCTCTTATAAAAGAACACCATATTTAACCTATAAATCACACCTCTCAAGAGCCTTGGATCATCAAAAATATTCTTAAATTATCTCCCAAAATACTTATATTTCTCCTAGAAGAATTAACCTTGTAATAATGCAATTCATGAGATCCCATTGGCACAAATCAAAAGAAGTTACCCGATTTGAGGTAACGTCTTTTCCAAAGATTCTTTCAATTATTTTTCCTTCTCTAATCCCTATGCACTTTGTATTAGTTGACTATATAAAAACACCAGTATAATAAATGTAAAATGGTTTTTGTTAGATGTAATCAAAATACACTTACACACACCTCCATCTAATTAAAATAAACATATTTTTTCTGTGTACGACGAACTGCTACCTCACGAAATGATGATTGTTCGATTTTCCCCTACCACTTATCATGGTAGCCATTATGATGGAACTATAATTATATATGATATTTATGATATTTATTTAATCCATATTATTTTTTTACTCTCACTTAGAACATACATTTATGCAATTCATGTTGTACAAATATGATAATTTCATTTTAGTAAGTGAGGACTACCAACCCACAAAGTTAAATGACTTGTTCACACTATACATGGAATGTATAAAGAATTATTTTAATGAAAATATGTGACATATATATGAAAAATTTTATACTTTAATAATAATATAAATATATATCATTTGGCTTTCATTCCTTTAAAAATGAAAAAATAAATAAAATGAAAGTATTGTTCATGCGTACGTATAGCTTACTGTCTGCATGAACGGTGCATTTCATGTTCATATATCCAAATGATATGGACTATTATAAATACATATATATGAGATATATATGATATATATGATATATATATAACTAATAAAATTTTTTATCTGATGAATTTTTGACCACTTGGACAATTTGTAATTATAACAAGTTCATTTTTGACTCATGTTCCAAACATCAACAAAATGTCCGATATGAAATCAAGTAATTAACTAATTATTATAGAAATGTAATAAGTTGTATAAATGGGATCAACAACATTAAAAACTTTATTAATCATGTATAAAATAACATAATTTTATTATTCAGTATTTTAAAAATGAACGAGACAAGTCGGACTCATGGAATGGGAACATTTAACCCTCCTCTTTTAGTAAAATTCATCTATTATGTAATTTATTTTAATTTCTATTTTATTATGTTTGGATGTGTTATTATATATCATTATTTATGTTCATTTTTTCCATGTTCTAATATACCCTTTTTTCTCCCATCACCTATTTTTCTTTTTTTTTGATGTTTTTAGGAAGCCGAATTTTTGTACGGAACATCTTAACCAAATTTCAATTCATTAAGATAATCTTCTACATATTGATTATGTGGTGATATGAATATGTGTGAATGAACTCTGATTGTTTTAAAATTAATATCCACTTATATTGGGTGTATATATATTTTTCACACAAAATTAATTCATTGATTTATTCTTAATCAAATGGTACAATAATTATAAGGGAATACATGTCAATCTTCATTCATTTATGCATATCATGATATTGATAACATTTATTTTCCTATAAGGTTTATATCATACCCTTCGACATATTATGTCATGAATATCCTTATTCTCAGGATAATATAGGTATCATATAATGTTATTCTGTAATTATTTTTATTCATGTATTTTCTTAAGTGCTAAAGGGAACCTTACCTAAAACAATGTTTTAAATGTTTTATAGATTTAATATTATACATATTTGTCATTAATTTCCTTCTTTTAAAATTGGTTTTACGTATGTATTTTTTATATTCATTAACTTTTTAAAATATTAGATACTTAAAATGTTTCAATGAGTAATAGGAAACTTATATTTTAAAATCTCGTTATTAAATGTTTTATATGGTTTTGGAAATGGATTGACTAGTTTAGTATCTTGAAATGTTATATTCTAATCATAATGTGGAAATGTTATCTTTATATTCTTGATGTGTTATGTGTTATGATTATGATATGGTTCTTGGGCATAGTTTATGAATATGGGTGGTTCCGTGATAATCATAGGGCGTGTGAGTAAGAGAAAGAGGTCCAATGCATTGGGTAACGTGATAGAGGTGAAGGATAATGTTTCTCCTAAGAGATTTATGGAATATACTGTGATGGGTATTCCAAATGTAAATATCAATGTAGCTATGAATTCTACAATTTATATATGATATTGATTCCACAAGTTACCTTTATGATTATTTATTTCTATATGTTATTCATAAATATTATGATTTCATGAGGTATGCTAAAGAGCTCATGTTTTGTATATATTAATGGACTAATGTTTTATATCCTTATTTTATAACCCTTAAGGTGATTTTCATGCTAATCCCATATTTTTGAAAAAAATTTCAATGGTTATATTGATGTGTAATAGAAAAGAATAATTCAAGATGATTTATATCAAGAAAATATTTCTTTTTTTCATTTAGGAGTTTTTATTTAATCAAAAAATGAATACTGAATTAAAGAGTCTCCTTTTTAATATTTTAGATGTAATTTAATGGTTTTGGCCTAATTCTCTAATACCCTAAACCTGAAAAGGTCCTCATTTTAAATAGTTAACATAATTAAAGATTATGTTTATTTTGGTTGGGGACTTATATGAGAAGAGGGGCTGATGGGTGGTATTTATAATAAATGAGAGGAGGGGTTTACCGTTATTTTATTCATTGTTTTTTTTTCAAATAAACAATAGTATTGATTATTGTGGAAAAAACCCATCATATGTTTATGTGAGTTTGAACAATGTGTTCTTATATAATCAAGAGTTCATGTCATTATTTATTTATTTTATTTTGTATTTATACTATAAATTACAGTATATTACTATTCACAAAAAATCTTGGTTTTTAGAATAATCCCAAAAATTCACCCTAACCATTTTATAATTTCTAGAATTCAAAATTGGGCTCCATTTTATCAATATAATTGTCTAAATAAGAGAAATGTAATTTAAAATTAAATCATTATTTACATGATAAATAAATTTTTTAATTCTTTTATTAATTTTATAATATATTCAAAAATTAACTATGGTCTCAAAAAATAATACTAATAACATAGGATATTAAAAATATTATTTTTGAATAAGTATTTTAAAAGTTTATTTTATTTTAAATAAATTTCATATTTTTTATTTTTATTTAAATATTTATTACTCACAAAAATATCAACACATAATTATTTATTTTTAAAAAATTCACTCCCAATAATAAGGTGCCTAAATTTCGATTTATACATACAACAATGAGGTTTTTATTCATAAGGATAAATTAGAATTCATAAGGTTATGTAACTATTAATATGGGTAAGTTACTATTAACCAATAATGTAAGTTGATCCAATCTAACTCTAAATATATTACTGATCACAACTGTCTTTGTTAGTTATTCAAATTTAAAATCCCAAAAGGAGAAAAATCATGTTTACCAGCTAGGTTATAACTATTTCTTATGAAAAATTGTGTTCTTCATAGAAGATAAGTGTTAAATTCAATCTATATTAAATTTATTTTTATAACCAGAGTGTGGTACACTCATCCCCACTTAAATTTTTTTTTTGTCCTCAATATTAATAGAATGTTACCTCCAAAAAATATTTGGGTCTTTATTCATCATATGTTTCATAGGATTCCATGTTTCTACTTCAATTTTATGATTTTTTTTAAAGATACATCATCATACGAATTGTATGATTCATCAAAAAATATTCTTTAGTGTCTATAATATGGAAATAATCTTCACTATAAGATATGTCGGGTTCCAATTCTATACCTTTAAAAGTGAGGACATGTGTTGGGTCCACAATGTTCCTTCTCAATATTGAGACCTGGAACCCAATATGTACCCTATAAAAGACTAAGAAATATTGCAAAATTATAATACATATCTCTCTTTCTAACCACAATTTCAAAAGGGCCTATGTATATGGGGCTTATTTTCCCATTCATTCAAAATTATATGAGACCCTTCCATGGGGATACTTTCAATAAGACATTTTCACTCACTTTAAATCCCAAATCATTCCTTCAATTATCTGTAATGCGTATTTTCCAACACTTATCTACTTTTATGTGTGTTTGAATTTCCTTTATCATTACTTTTGTTTCCTTATTTTCCATGGGACCAAAAGACTCATTTCACCAAATTCAGCCCAACATGTCAGTTTACAAAATCTCTTTCCATACAATACATCATATGGGGCCATTTGAATACTGGAATTGAAACTTTTATTATTGGAAAACTCGACCAAAAGTAAATATTGATCCCACATACCTTGAACATAGATCTAGCATGATATCAATATATCTTCTAATGTATGTATAATTCTTTCTTAATACCCATCAGTTTAGGAATGATAAGCAGTAAGCAAAACAAGGTTCAGTGTCCAAATCATTCTAATTTTTTTTTTCATAATATAGCTGTATATCGAGGATCATGAATAGAAACTATTGAAACATGTGCCCCATGAATTCTTGAATATTCATTAACATAGAGTCATGCAAGGTTCTCTAGTGGAAGATCCCCTCTTATTGTACAGAGATGTGAAGATTTCGTATGATGATAAAAAATTACCCATATTGAATAATTATATTTTAGTGTATTGGTAAATCCAATGAAATTAACAATGATGATGTCATCAAATTCCATGTAAGAATATGTACAGGGTTCATTAATACTCCAGGATGTTTTATTTCAGCATTCACCAGTTGATAGACTAACTATCTTGATATATGACCCACAATTTCCCTATTCATGTTATCCCATTATAAATTTTTCTTCAAATATCAATACATCATTGTGCTAAAAAGATGTATAATGAATTTAAAACAATGGGAATCATACAATAACTCAATTTCTAGCTCAGGTATAGTTGGATCATAGCCTCTTCCCCAACTCCCTAATTCAAGCTTCATATACAAACTCTGAAAACCATCTATCATTAATAACATTAATTTTTTTTGAAGAATCTCTTCATTAGGGTGAGAAAATTTAATTCTTTATAATTTGGATTGTTGGGAAACCAATTGAAAAAGTTGTGATGTTTCAACATTATTATTGATTCTCAAATACATAATAGTTATATCCATATACATAAGATCATTTTCAAATCTCATTTTTTTTGTAACTCTATGATGCTTCCTGGTCAACGAATCTGCTACCTTATTTTTCATTCCTTGGAGGTACTGTATGGATCAATAATAATCCAGAAGTAGATAAAGCCATCAAATTGACCTTAGGTTGAGTTATCTCTGTGATAAGTTATATTTCCATCTCTCATCATCCATATATATCTCAAAACTTTATCCATAGAGATTGGGTCTCTATAACATCAAAGAACATATAACAGCTACTAAATCAATATTTTGAGATGGATATTACTGTTCATTAATTTTTAGCTACCTAGATGAGTAGTCATTGACTGTATCATTATTTATAACAACACAACCACGTCATTTCATTCATGCAGAACTGTAGATCAAAACTCCACCTTTTCTCAATGGTAGAGTTAGTATCATAACATTCCCTAATATCCTCTTCAATTCTTCAAAATACTATTTAATTTTTTTTATTAAATCAAAGCCCTATACGAGTAAGCTTGGTCCAAAGGATGGATAAATAGGTTATGTTTTGAATGAAACACTGATAATAACATGATTAACCAATAAAACTATGTTACTTGTTTTTTTTGAGTGGTCCATTCGTGTACAGCCATTGTCCTAACAAGATTAGCTTAGATTTCATCCATAGAGACAATATATCCATGAAATGAAACTAACATAAGACAAGATCTATAGTTTCTAAACTTCCCATATAATTCATTTATTTTAAAATCCCTTTGAATAATTCCCAAGTGATTCTCGTGATCTTCATAGGTTTTGGAGTATACGAGGATATCATTAATAAACACTACAACAATGTCAAAAAGATATTCCTTGAAAATTCTATCCATTAGATCCTTCAAAATATAGGTTCCCTTAGTCAGTCCAAAATACATTATTGTAAACTCGTAATTCCCCTATCATTTTAAAATTCAGTATTTGGTATATCATTCACTCTCACACAAAATGTGATCATATCAATATCAAAGGTCAATATTAGAAAATTATGGGGCTCTACAAAGATGATCAAATAAATCCTTAATGTGAGGTATGGGATATTTTTTCTTTATAGTGATAGCATTGATATCCTTGTCTTCAATGTACAGTCGCATATATCCATCAATCATCTTAGATAAAATAATAGGGTCTCCCCATTGAGAAATTCTAGGTCGAATAAATAATTTATCACTCAATTCCTCTAGTTGTTTCTTTTGTTATAAAAATTACACAATGGCCATTCTATAAAGAGACAATTATATATTCATGGTTCCAGAAACAAAATCTATTGATAACTCATCTTCTTTTTCTAGAGGATGTCCAAGAAAATCCTCTGAAAATCCATCAATAAATTCTTTCACAATAGGTACATTTTCATTTTGATGATTCATTCATCTCCCATTAATATTGAATTTACATCCTCATTATGAAATTAATTCTCTAGAGCTACTAGGTTTGGATCTACATAAGAATCCGAGGATGATGTTTTTTCTCTAAAGACAAGGGATTCTGCATCTTTCTCAAAAAAATCACTTCTTTATTATTGTAATTGATTTAAAAATTCTAATTTGAAATCCAATATATACTAATGATTATATAAAATTATATAACTGGTTTTATGATATTTCTAGAAAATAATGAATGGTTAATTTTTATAAGAGGGACTGATCGACACATATTTGTCACAATAATATTTCCCTACGGAGTTTTGACTAATAACTCCATTATTAAATAATAATAGAAATGTATAATTTTCCTAGAATGATGGGAATATATAAATGAATATGGTGATAGGTTATAAAATAATGTATTTCTTATGATTGATGAAATGATTAAAGTACCTACCACCACATCATTTGGTATTTTAACCCCAATAGTTGTGATCGCATAAACATGGCCTTATTACCGTGGAATTTTTAAGACTGTTTCCATAATGATTTAGACCATCATTATAATAGTGTATCATATCCCTAAAATCCTAGCATTGTATATTGATATATTATTTCATTCCCTTGTAATCACTACCATGATAGACTCTAAATCTACACTTGTAGCACATGCATTTTCCTCTTAACTAGACACTATGGTGTTTTCTTCGATAGGTATCGTATTTTGGAATATTCCCGTTTTTATTCTTCCCTTTATCTATTATATTCTCTACCACCCACATCTTATCTTCTTTAATCTTAAATTAATTACACTTATAGAATTATTTCTCTACCTTGATATCACATGATACAATGTCGTTTTATGTTGAGATACATTGGGAGACTGATTCCCTTTAAAGTTATTGTTTTAAACCATCAAATAATCGATCATTTATGATCCTTGGATGATTTATATAATATGAATAATTCCTTCCTAACCTAGTAAATTTATCATCATACTTGGAAACATATTCATCCTTTATATGTATAAGACTCAAGAATTTCCTCTCTAAATCCACTCATTCATCATAAGGAAATTTTTTTCTTGGAAAATGTATTTAAAATCCCACCATTCCATCAATTTTATTTCCACCTCCTACTTTTTATTTTTAATTAATGTACACCACTGAAATATATATCTCAATAGATGTTAACCAACTATGAAAACGTTATCTATTTCATCACATATTTTAGTTAGAAATATATTCTCTAAGGAAAATATCCACTTCTCTTCTAGGAATGGGTTTATAGTCCAATTGAATGATGGAGGTTGTTTTCACATAATGTGGTCTAACATTTCTCCTCCACAGTGTGGATCAAGAATCTCCATAGGCTAAGGTAATTTTTTCATAACATGAGTCAATTGTACAAGTATAGTTATATTATTAACATCAACAATCATTGCTCTAGTACCAATTAAATAATCTTACATAGAAGGGAAATCACTACATGGGATGCATTCATTGGTACGGTTTCCTTTACATCCCCGAAGATGAATATTAAATAATTGAAAACATTGGAATAGGTTATGAATCATAAAATATAGTCTCAATTTTCAAAATATATAATAAAATTAAAATACGATGCAAAACTAATCACCTAATCATCAACATCATTTCATTTTGTAAAATTTTACTTTTAAATACTACATAATGGAATCTAAATAAAATGTGAATTATCCGAAGAATATCCCATGGGAGTGTCAAACCTGGTGTGTCTTATGGTTCGTTGTCTTGTGTGGGTACAATTACAAAATGCCTTTTTACAGTTATTACTCTTAAGTACATCGGTTTCAGAACCACCAACATTTGTAGTATCCTCCCAGAAATATTTTTTCTAAGAATATCCTCTAAATATCTTATTTACCAAAATTCCATGATGTTATATAAAAAATATACTCAAAAAAATCATAGTGTTTTGTTACTTGACTAGCATTTTCTAAATCTTGTTTACTTGTTTTCTACTAAACATCCTTTAATACCTAATATAAATTCCTTGACCCTAGTTTCTAATAGATGATTCCTTATTTCATTCCATTGGAAAGTTTAAAAGAAAATAAAATTTAAAAGGAATGTTTAATTTAGTCTTTATGGAAAAAAATACATACATAATTTTAACATTACAAATTGAAATGAAATAAAATATATAAATTCCTTTTAAATCATCCATATCTCAGATGTTATCCCTACAGGTCATTTATAATATACACATCACATTATGGAAAAAACATAAAAAATGAGTGAGATCAGATGCTATGTAATGGTATGAAATACAACCTATGATATCATAAACAGAAACATTACTCATGGTTAATAACTAATAATCATTACTTAAAAAATAAACATCAAAATAATATGGCAGTAATAAGAGTTGTATATATATTTCCATAATAAAAAAGTAAAGGGTATTTTTCTATTAGAATAACCACATGAAATATCAATTAATAACTTCATAATGAGTAAATTTATAATGAAGTGCATCTGAACCATATTATCACAGCCTTGGCCAAGGAAACTAAAATTGAATTATCCCATGACCAAAACCATATCTAATAATGGGAGCAGCCTCAAACAAGTCCAAATTTGTTTTGCCTCATTAGACCTAGTGATGCATATATGGGATATAGAGGGCCCCCCCTAATTAGTTTCTATTCCTAATTCATTCCTAATATTAAATGGGATAAACTTAACAAACATTAACATATAAAATAACATTCCCCAATATATGCATATAAACACGAACCATTATGAGATGTATGGTTAATGGTATTATGATAGCACATCCCTAGTGAAACAGATAATACACCATTTAATATTATATGTTATGTGATAAACATAATATATTAACCTCAATAATAAATAATATTCAATAGTGTTTTTTAAATAGACAAAAATACTCTAAAAAATCATTTAGTATTTTTGGTGATAAATGCACTTTTACATTGAAAAGAATAGTTATTTTGGGAAAATATTACAATAAAACAAAAAAATGAACAAAGTTATTTTTTTCAATGAAGAAATTATTGGTTTTATAAAAATAGTTTTGGCTTAAGATATATTATATAGTGCACTTTAAAATAGGTATGATTTAAAAATATCCCTTTCATCAGGTTTGTTTATCATGAAGAATTGAGAAAGATCAATACTAAAAATATATATCCACATAAAATAATGAAGGATAATTATTGGAAAAAATATATAGAAAACACACTCATAATCTATGAGGAGTATGTAATAGTAATTATAAATTTAATTGGAAATAAGAAAGACAAAGAGCAACTAAAATGAAAATGGATGTTTGGGAGGAAAATCCTTAACTTTTGTATGAATTTGTTCTTCACATTAGAATAAAATCTTGGATAATAAAATTAATGCCATTAATTATTTAATTTAGAACCTTATATACATGTTATTTTATTTTCAATAAATTAATTAAATTCATTTATGGCCTTTTAAAGAGTTATATGATAAAAAATTATCACATGTGATCATTCATTTTATTTGGTTTTCAGGATCAGTAAAATTATATATGATAAGGAATGATAATATGGAATTTATATAGTTTTCTAGAATATAATATACATTATATTTATGAACATTTAGTAGTGTAAATTTTTAAACAAATCATTTTTTTATGTAGTATTATTTTTAAACATTTAGTGATAGACATTTATATTTTTGTGGTTGTTTTTTTATCACAATGAACTAGTTTTATTCAATTATTTAATATCATGGGAAAATGGTGATTATATAATCATTATTAATTATATAATACATATTCAAAACATCAACTATATAAATGATAAGATTACCAACATTGGACGAGAAATTGAAGAACAAAACATCATCATCCAATAATATTATAAATCGGAACCTCTAATATGATTACTTTGTTTTTAAAATAAAAGAGAGCGAGTATAGATATTGATATTTGTTATGGAATTAAAATGTTAAAATTGCAGTATATAAAATATATCGGAGTTATCATTATCATTTGGTCAGAGGAGATGAGGATATAAAAATAAACAAAGGAACTCGTAGTAAATTAAAAGGAATAAAAGAAAAGGATTTTACCTCTTGAGTACTCCTTGATAACCTCATTAAGGGAAGGGTTTGTCTCTTTTGGCAAGAACAAGATCTCATAGACATGAGGAGGGACTAGGTAAGAGTAATTTGGAAGAACATTGAGTAGATTCATGACTTATATGAGAAAGGAGAAAAGAGGGTGATGGGTAGTTTTTATTTTAGAGTACAAGATGGGGTTCCCATTATATTAATCAATATTTTATTATATTTCAAAAGACAACCAATCGTGTTATTTATTGAGAAAAAATAGTAATATGTTAATTTGAGTTCAAAACATATATTCCAACATTATCCATGATGCAACAAATAGTGTATTTTTCTTATAATATATTTATTACATAACTTATTACATGTTAATATTCATTTAAAATTCATGTTTTTCAGAAAAATTCTAAAAAATCACACTAACCATTAGGTATATTTAACAACTAATGGAACATGCCTTTAAAAAGAAACATGAACATAATATGGAAGGAATAAGAGCTGATTAAATATTTCCACAATAAAACATCATCAATGTTATTCTAGTAGTTGAATAACCATATGAACTATAAATTACTAACATCATAATAAGGGAAGGAATTATGTGGGACATCTTAACCGTATCATCAAGGCATGATCCAAGTCAACTAAAAATTATTAAGGCCTAAAAAAACCATATCATAAAATCGGAAACTCCTCGAACAAGTCCATATTTTTTTACCTCATGATACCAACCAATGCATCATGGGGCTATAGTGGGAACCATACCCACATGCTATGTCTGCATAATTACTCATATGAAAGGGTATAAAAAACAACATGAACATATGAAATAAATTTCCCAAATCTATACTCATAATCGCTAATCATTCTAATTATTAGGGTTAATGGTATTAAGTGAGCACATCCACAGTCAAAATGATCATAAACCTTTTAATAAATTTTTTTGATGATAAAAATAATATATTATCATAAATAAGTCATATAACTCAATAGAGGTTTCTCAATAGACAAAAATACTCATATATAATCATCAGGGATTTTTTTGAGATAAATACACTTTTTCTTTGAGAAGTTCCCTTGAATCAGACTTTTTTATTGTGAAAAATTCAGAATGAACTTTATAAAAAATTTAACTCCTAATAAATAAATAAAAATTTTTATTGGAACATACATATAGAAAATTTTAACATAATTTATAGGGATTAATTATGAATTACTATTTAATTAATTAGGACTATGAGAGAAAAAACTATCTCAAAAGATATTACATGTTATGGTAGAAAACAGTTACATAGTGTGTGAAATCGTTCTGGACATGAACTTAATGTCCAAGATAATAAAATTAAATCCATAAATAATTTAATTCCAAACCTTATTTACATGTTTATTTATTTTTCATGATTTTATTATGTTTATTTATGTCCTTTGGATGAGTTATAAGTTGAAATTTTATCACTTGAGTGCCCTTGTTTCATTGATATTCATGATCAATATAATTAGATTTGATAATGGATGTTCCTTTGGAATGAGTATAGTTGTATAGAATTGAATTTTTATGATATTATTGAACATTATGTTTCATAAATTGTTATACATATCATTTGGTTATATAGTATGACTATAAAACAAATTGTGATAATCATTTATATTTTTAGGGTGGCTTTTCGATGACAATGAACTAGTTTTATTCTATTATTAAATATGATATACTAATTATGGTTCTAGAATCAATACATAAGATATAATACATATTTTAGAATCTATTTTGACCATAAAAATGGTTTCATGACCAGCCTGATGTAGAATTTAATGAAAGATACATCGTCGTCCACGATGGTTGTGAGTTGTCACATCTGGGAAGAATTATATTTTTTAAAATAAAAGTGGGAGATTAAGGATATTGATAATGGTTACTACATTAACATGATATAATTCTAGTATATATACTATATTTGATATATAATTGTAAATTTTACTGAGTAGGTGAGAAGATAATGAAAAATTAATGAACGTAAAACAATTAAATGAATTAAAAGAAGAGGATTTTCCTCTTGAGTACTCCTCCTTGAGATCCTACTTAAGGTAAGGGGATTTGGTCTTATGGAAAAGAATAGAGCTCCTAAACATGGAGAGTGAATAGGGAAGATTAATTAGGCATAAAATTCATGAGTTTCAAGTCTTAGAGGAGTGAGAATAATTGGGAATCATGGGGGTTAATATAGTGGAGGAGAGGATGGTTTCCCATTATTTTATTATTTTTCCAATAACCACAAGAGTGTTGATTGTTGTGGAAAAAAATAGTCATATGTTCATGTGATTTATAACAATGTGTGACTACATTATCCATGATGTAATTAATAGTGTATTTATCTTATAATGATGTTATAATATAAATTATCATGTTTACTATTAAATTAAATAATGTATTTAGAAATAAAATCCACCAAATTCACCTAACACATTTTTTTGATGTGTAGAATTTAAAATTGAACTCTTTTTCATATAAATAATTTTATAAATAATATAAATTAAATTTCTTTAAAAAATAATTATTCACCTAAATATACATATTTTAAATTAAATTTTTATTTCATAATAATTTTAAAAATTAACTATAGCCTCATAAAATTATACAAAAATCATAAGAAAATAAAATATTTATTGAAGAATACATTTTCAAAAAATTTATTTTATTTAAAATTTTTTATAAATTTCAAATTTTAAGTAAATACTTCTTACTAAAAAAACTATAAGCACAAAATTATTAATTTTTTTAAAAATATATATTATATATATGTTACATAATTTTATTTATACATACATCATTGAGGTTTCTATTCCTATGGTTACATTGCTATTTATAATGGTATGTTACTATTCATAAGGGTAAGTAACTATTCACCAAAAACGTATGTTGATCCCATCAAACTCTAAATATCTTACTTATCGCAACTATGTATGTCATTTCTTCAAAATTTAAATCAAAAATAATGAAAATTAGGCTTAGAGAATATGTTAAAATTATCTCCTATAAAAAAAAATTTTTCATTGGAGATCAGTGTTTCATTCATTTTATATAAATTTTTATTAAACCTTTGGTTTTTACATTTTTCCCCATTACAAGAATTGTTTCCTAAAAATTACTACAATATTTCCTCATAAAATTATTTTTGTTGTTTTTTCATCATATCATTCATAGGATCCCATGTTACCTATACAATTTTGTTATTTTTCTGAAGAAAATTTACAAGCCGAGTTGTCGGATTACTCTAAAGTTGTTCTTTAGTGTATAAAATCCGGACTGACTCTTCATAGAAAGGTAAGTCGGGTTCCAATTCCATACATTCTGATGTCAGGACAAGTGTTGGTTCCAACATGTACATTCTCACCAATGATTCATGGAACACATTGTGTACTTTATAAAGGCTTGGATGAATTTCCAAATGATAATCCATAGCTCCAATTCTACCTATAATTTCAATAGGGTCTATGTACATGGAGCTCAGTTTTCATATCATTCCGAATATTATAACACCCTTCCATAAAGGTAATTTTATGAAAATGTTATCTCCCTTTGGGAATTACATATTCTTCCTTTTATTATCAGTATAGATATTTTTCCTAATTTTTTCTATTTTCATATGGGTTTGAATAGTATTTACATGTATAGTTTTTTACTCTACATGCTTTGGGCCCACAAGCTTCCTTTAACCTTTTTTGTGTACAACATCTCTTTATGTACAATTATTTATTTTGTGCCATTTGAATGCATGAATGGAAACTACTATTATAGGAAAAAACATCAATGGTAAATACCGATACCACATACCTTGAAATTTGAGTGATTATGGTCTCAATATGTATTCTAATGATTGGATCATCCTTTCTGATAGCGCATCAGTTTTGAAGTGATAATCAATACTCAATCAAACCAAAGTGTCCAAATAATTATGAATTTTATTTCCAGAATTTAGATGTAAATTGAGGATCGTGATCAGAAACTATTAAAAGAGGTTCTCCTTGGAGACTTACATAGTTATTGATATAGTGTTGTGTATGGTTCTCCAGTGTCAGATCATCCATTAAAGTAAGAAATTTGAAAATTTTGTATGTGGGTCAATAATTACCCATATTACCTCATGCTTTCATAGAATTATGGAAAATACAGTGACAAAATCCATTGTGATGTCATCTCTTTTCCATGTAGGAATATGTAATGGTTCTATGACTCCTGTAGGATGTTTTCTTTCAGCCTTCACCAATTAATAGGCTAAACATATTCATGAATAATCAACAATTTCCCTCTTCATGTTATCCAACAAAAAATGTTCCTTCAAATATCTATAAATCTTGTGCTACACCTATGTATAAATAAATATGAACTATGGCATCATTCAATACCATAATTTTTAGCTCGGGTGTAGTGTAAATACAAATCCTCTTCCCAAACATCATAATTCTGTCTTCATATATTAATTATGTGAGCTTCGCATCATCCAAAACATTAATTTTATTTTGATGATTTTCATCCTTGGGCTGATAAATTTTAATCCTTTTTAAAAATGGATGGTTAGGAAACCAATTTAAATAGTATTTATGTTTCACCTTTTATAATAATTTTAATACCCATCCTCACTGTATCTATATACATAGGATCCTTTTCAATTATCATTTTTTAAAAATCCATGTTCCTTCCTTCTCAAAAAATCAACTACCATATTTTCCTTTCCTAGGTGGTATTGTAGGGAACAATCATAATCCTTGAGTAGCTCAATGCATCATCATTTCTTCATGATTTGTTCTTTCTGTGAGAAGATATATTTTATACTCTTGTGATCTATATATATCTCATATATTTACCAAAAGATGTATTGTATCCATATCTTCATTACACATGTTATAGTTGTGAACTCAATATCATGAGTTGGATATTTATGTTAATTAATTTTTATCATCCTTGATGAAAAGGTAATTAATCTATCATTCTTAATAAGGACATAGCCATGTAATTTCATTGATGCATCACTATAGATCACAAATCCATCAATTTATGATGGTATACTGTAGATCAAAAGATTCACTAATCTTCTCTTCAATTCTTCAAAATATTATTCCTATTATTTGTTTCTTAAAAACATAACCCCTTTATATTTATGTTCGGTCAACAAGTTGGATAAATGGACGATGCTCTAAATGAAATGCCAATAATAATATTCTAAACATGTTAAACTACGTACCACTGTTATGTTCTTCAATGTTAGCCATTCTTGAAAGCCTTTTTCTTCATAGGATCAACATTGATTCTATACTTGTAGACAATATTTCTATGATAATAAACTAACTAAAACACAATTAAAACTAGCTGAACTTCCCATATATTTTATTTCTAATAAGAGTCATTAAAATATTGACAATTTGATTCTCATGATGATCATAGATTTTGGATTATACGAGGATATCATCAATAAATACCACAAAAATAATCTTCATATTCCGTGAAAACTCTATTCATTATATCAATGAAAACATAAGGTTCATTGTTCAGTCCAAAAAGAATTATTTTAATCACATAGTGCCTCTACCTAGTTCAAAAAAATGAAATTGGAATATCTTCGTTTTTCATAGTCAACTAATGATATCCAATACGAAGTTAATATTTTTTAAAATATTGGGCTTCATGAATTTGGTCAAATAAATCATCAATGTGATATAGGTTATACTTGTTATATATTATAATATCATTGATATCCCACTATTCAATGTAAAACCTCATAGATCAATATTTCATCATATCAAAAAGAACTGGGGATCCCATGTAGAATCAATTTGGAAAATAAATCTTTTATCACAAAATTACTCTAGTTTTTTCTTTAGTCATACCAATTCCATAGTGGATATTATATTACTAGTCTTTGATATTGTTATTGATCACAAAATTAAATCAATTGAGAACTCAACTTCTATGTTTAAAGGATATCTAGGTAAATATAATGAAAAAAGTCAATATATTCTTTCATAAAAGGTACATTCCTCAACTTGATGATTTCTTCCACACCCATAGATATTGAGTTTTCATCCTCACCAGGAATTGCATTAAGATGATCTACTAGGGTTGCATCTATATTAGAATTATATGATGATGATTCTTCTCTAATGACATTAGATTATACATCATTCTCAAAAAAATGACTCTTCCTTATTCATGTAATAGATGATACCATCATAATTTTAAACCCTATCTATACTGGGGATGATATCATAGTGAATAATGTGTATGATGACTAGGTTATCAACTAGAAAACTTTTATGTACTATAAGGGGGATTGATCGACACATATATGATGCAATGATACTTCCCCTTGGTGTTTTTGACTAGAAACTCTTTTATTAAATAAAATTATAAATATTTAATTTTATTTGAAAACATTGATGATATAAAAGAATGAGGAGATCCAAAATCAAATAAATCATTTCCAATGTTTGTGGGAATGATTTAAGTACCTTCCACACCATCATTAGGAATTTCAACCTAAGTATTTTGGAACATATAATCATGGACTTACACTCTTAGCCTTTTATAAGGCTCATTTGCTTAAGGCTTTGGACAATCAGTAGAATAGTGTCCCATATTCCTACAATTATAGCATTCAACATTGATATATCATTTCATTCCATTGTAATAACCAACATGATGTCCTCTTTGTCAATACATGTATCTCACACCTTTTCCTTTTAAGCATACTCCAATGTGTTTCTTTACATAAGTATCCTTTTATGGAAATATCCCCATGTTATTCTTACCTTTATTCACTATATCATCTTCCACCCTCTTCTTCTAAAATTTTTACACAATGTCAAAAATGGTAATTAATTGTTTCTTTGTCTTGGTATCACATGGGAAAATTTATTCATATGATGAGAATATTTGGGATACAAGTTCTCTTTGGATGAATTGTTCAAAACCATAAATGAATCTATCAATGATTCTCTTTGGATTATGTATATATCCTTCATCATGCCTTTCTATGCTTGTCATTTTGCATTTATACTATTCAACATTTTCATACTCTCTTTGTCTGAGAATCAGGAATTGCATCTGCAAATCCTCTTGATGTTCATGAGAAAAAATAATCATAGAAAATTTCAATAAAATCCCTCCATTCCATTTCATTCATTTATTCCTCCTACTTTTTGTTTTGAATTAACTACCACCATGGTTTTGCATCTCATGATAGATAACAATCGACTATGACTACCACTTATCTTTTGTTACATACAAAATAGATAAATTTCTTCTATAAAGAACCTATCCACACCTCCTCTTCAAATGGGTTTGTAGTAGCCTTGATTGATGGAGGTTATTATCCGATAAAGTGGTCTAACATTTATTGTTCATGTTTTGGATTAATATTTTCCATATGGGTACAATTATTTTTCATAACCTGAGTCATTTTTCCTATTATAGTTATAATTTTATCGGAATTAATCGTATCTCTAGTACCAATTTCATTATAAGATAATTACACAATTTCATGCATATTGGATGATTTAAGGATAGTTATTTTTAAATCACACTAAATTATATTTATTTTTAGTCACATGAAACAATATTATTGATAGTCTTTAAGAAAATAATTATATCATGTTAAAAATAATGGGAATCCCCTCCTCTCCTCCAATAAAAAAATAAACATCACTCCCTCTTATCCTCGCTCATATAAGAAATCAAGCTTCAAAATATCCTACCCAATTACTCTTATCTAGTCCCTACCCACATCTAGGATCTATTTCTCTTTACAAATGTATAAAACCACTTCCCTTAAGTTGGCTGTAAAGGATTATAACTTAAGAGGTAAAATCCTCTACTTTTTTTCTTTTAATTTATCTTAAGTTCCATCTTTTATTATTGTCTCATCACTTACACTCTCCAATTGATCATGATAAATATGATATAGAAAATATTATAGAGTTTTATCATGTTAATTTAATAACCATTATGAATATAATTACTCTCTCTCAATTTTATTTTAAAAACAAAATCATCATCCGGGAGGTGTTGATTTACATCCTTCGTGAACGATGAAGTTTGATTCTTCAATTTTTTCATCAAGACAATTGGTGAATCAATTTTTATGGTTGAAACCGATTCTGAAATATATTTTATATCTTATTTAATGATTCTATATCTATCCTTTTTACATTAAATTAAATAATAGAATAAAACTAGTCAATTAGGATCGAAATGCAACCGTAAAAATATAAATGACTGTCCCTAAATGTTTTATGCTCTAACTATATAAAATATTTACATGCTTAATCATTTTCAAAAAATTATGTTCATAAAAATCATATAAATTTATATATAAATAACTATAAGAATTCCACATGATATTCTATTATCATATACAATTATATCTATCATGAAAACCATGGAAAATGAACGCTCTCAATTGATAAATTTGTATCTTATAACTCGTCAAAAGGACATAAATGAACACAAAAAAATTATTAAAAGTTAAAAAATTTATAAATAAGTTTATTTATTAAATAATTAATGATATTAATTAATATCTAGGATGTTACTCTCATGTTCATAACACATTCAGACACATGTTAATGGTTTTCTACCTAAACCTCCATTTTCTTTCAGGTATCTTTTTGTCTCCATTAGTACAAATTAAATACATAATTATTCTTATATACTCCTTAAAAATTCTGTTTAAATGTTCTATATATGTGTACCAATAATAATACATCTTCATTTTAGGTGTAGTTAATTTTTTTTATAAATATCTTTCCCATTTATTCCTGATAAAAAATCATGATTCATTGGAACTTCTCAAATTCATACCTATTTCCATGTGCACTCTATAATCTATTATTAGACAAAATAATTTTTCTAAAATAACTCATTTCATCCTGGAATAACTAACTTGGTCAATTAATAGTTTTATGTAATGTGTTTTCAAAAAGTACCATTATTTTCACCGTAAAAGTGTATTTCTCTCAAAAATTGCCTCAATGATTAAAAAACATTTTTGTCTATTTCAATAACTCTGTTGAATTTTTATGTCTTATTGAGTTTACTCTCTTATGTTTATCAAAAAACATATTGTATTAAGTGGTTTACTATAAGCTTTACTATGGTTTTATATGGTTATACAAATAATTTGGTTACATATTTTTAGTATGAAACATTTAATTATAATCATTTAATTTTTTACGACTGTTTTTTCATCACATCGAACTAGTTTTATTATATTATTATGTATCATGATATAATGATTTTTCTAAAATAATTAAATAATATATAATAAATATTTTAGATTATGGTTCAACCATAATAATGGATTTATTAACAATCGTAATGAATAAATTCGAAGACAAAAATTCTTCATCCATGAAGGCTGTAAATCTGCACCTCTGAGACGATGATTTTATATTTTAAATAAATGAGATAAAATAAGGATATTTTTAATGTTTATTACAATAACATGATATAATTGTAGTATATAGACTATATTGAAGTTATAATGATCAATTGTAAAGAGGAGGAGAGGATATTGTAATAAAATAAATATCATAGAAATTAAAAGTAAAAAGGAAGAGTGGGATTTTACCTCTTGAGTACTCATCATTGAGAACCTCCTTAAGAGAAGGGTTTTTTGTCTTCTAGAATGACCATGAGATCATGGATATAGGGATAGACAAGGGAAGAGTAATTGGGAAGAAATATGATGAGATACAAGGTATAGATGAGTGAGGAGTAGAGTTAGTGATTGGTGTTTTTATTGTGGACGAGATGAGGGTTTCCCTATTATTTTAATCAATATTTTATTATAATACACGAACATCCATTTTCATTCAGGATACTCATTTTTTGGACGTGGTCCCAATTAAATTATTAATTATTCTTATTTACTCCTAATAAATTATGGATGAATGTTCTATATATGTATACCAATTGTAGTCATTATTTATTTTATGGTGAGTAAAATATTTTATAATGACCTTTCTCAATTCATCCCGATAAACAAGCCGATTCAATGAAACATCTAAAATTCATTGCTATTATCAAGGGCACTATATAATATGTTTAAAGGAAAAAATATTTTTTTACAGAAAATATTTTCATCATATAAAACCTAACATTGTTCAGTTGTTGTTTTATGAAAAGAGTTTTCCAAAATAATTCTTTTTTTCAAAGTAAAAAATTATTTCTATCAAAAAATTGATCAATGATTTTATTAGAGTATTTTTTTCTATTTAAAAACCTTCATGAAATTTTTATATTTTATTTTGGTTAATAACTAATTTTTTTCATGTACCATATTATATTAAATTTTTTATTAAACCTTTCAATCTAGATGCACAGTCTAGATACAATTCACCATACTACTCAGAATGGTTACTGTTTATGTGTACAAATTGGGGAATGTTATTTCATATTTTCATGATATTTATGTTTATAGCCTTTCATATATGGAATGAAATTGACATGGAAAGTTATAGGTGTGGAATTATATAGCCCCTCAATTCATATGTAGCTCTCTTGAGAGAAGATAGACATGGAATTGTTCGAGGACTTTCCCATTTTCTGATATGGTTTTGGCTGAGGCATTATTCAATTTTAGTTGTCTTGGATGAGGTCATGATGATATGGTTCAGATGTCCTGCATTATGAATTCCCTCGTTAGGAGTATATTAATTGATATTTCATATGGTCATTTGACTATTATAATACCCTTGATTATATTTTCATAAGGAATAATTTATTCAACACTTATTCATGCCATATTAATTTCATGGTTATCTTTAAAGGCGTGTGTTTTTAGTTATTCACATTTTTTAATGTTTATGTTTATGATATCATATGTTGTAATTCCTACCCATACTGAAAAAATGAGTTCAATCTTTTATTCGTGTTTTGTTTTTTCCCCGATGTGAAGAGTATATTATGAATATCATATATGGATAACCAAGGAGTTATGGATTTTTTCAATGGAATTTCAATATTTATTTCATTTAAAAACATAATGTTAATCTTATGTATATATTTTTTCATAGAAAACTAATAAACTACCATGTCCTTCCAGATTTTTCTTTAATGAAATAATGAAAAGATAATAAAATAAGGCACTAGCCACATGATAATCATTAGATTTTTTATGGTGGTTTTTCTATCACAACAAACTTGTTTATTTATATTATTAAATTTCATGTACAAACGATGGATATAGAATCATTAAATATGTTCTAATACATATTTTAGAATTTTTTAAACTATAAAAATGGTTTCATGACAAGCCATCAATAGTAAATTGATTAAAAAAACTTTATCATCCATGATGGTTGTAAATTTCCACCATCCGGACGATGATTTTGTTTTTAAAATAAAAGACAGAGTAAGTAAATTGATAATTGTTATCACTTTTCCATGATAAAATCACAGTATAAAGAGTATATTAGTGTTGTCATGATCAATTTGATAGAGTAGGTTAGGATATAATGAAAAAAGAATGATCTTAAAAGAAATTAAAAGTAAAAAAGAAGAGGATTTAGCTTCTAGAGTACTCCTCTTTTAAAATATCTTTAACGAAAGGGGTTTTGGTCCATCAGAAAGGCCCAGATCTCTTGGACATGGGGAGATACTATGGAAGATTAATTGGGAAGAAAATTGGAGTGATTCTAGGATTAGATGAGTAAGGATAAGTGGGAGTGATGGGTTGTTCTTATTGTTGATGAGAGGAGTTTTTTCCAATTATTTTAATCATTATTTCATTATTTTTGCAAACACAACCAGTAGTGTTGATTCTTGATACAAAAAAAGTAATAAGTACATGTGAGTTTCAAAAAAGTGTCCTTACATCATACCTGTTTCAAGGAATAGTGTATTACCCTCATAATGTATTTATACCAAAAATTACAATATTTTTCTATTCAACAAAATTTCATGTTTTAACGAAAAATACCAAAAATTAACCATATCCATTTTTAAAATGTGTATAATTAAAAAATAAAATCCATTTTATCAACATAATTTTCTAGATAAGTGAAAATTAATGTTTTAAATAAAATCATTATTTACATGAATAGTACATATGATAAATTTAAAATGAATTTATAACACATTCAAAAATTAACTGAGGTATTATAATATTATCCTAAAATAATAGGACAAAAAGTTATATATTTAAGAATAAATATTAATAAAATTTATTTTATTTTAAATAAATTTATTAATTTAAAAATTTTATTAAATATTTATTACTGAAAAAATATCAACACGTAATTATTATTTTTTTAAATGTTCTCTCTCATTTATATGATACATAAATTTTATTTATACATACATGGGGAGAGGTTTCAATTCATAAGGGTACAATACTATTAATAAGGGTAATGTACTATTGAAAATTGTAAGTTATTATTCGCCAAAATTATAAGTTGATCCTCTAAGACTCTAAATTTTTTACAGATTGCAACTGTGTTTGTAATTTTATTATAAATTCGTATCATAGAAGAGGAAAAATTATATTTAGTAACTATATTATAACTATATTCTAGGAAAATGTATTTTTTATAGGGGATCAGTGTTGCATATATTCTATATTAAATATAATTTTAAACCCTAAGTTGTAACATTCTTCCCCCATTATAAAACATCCATCCTCAAAATTACTATAATGTTACATCATAAAATGACTTGGGTATTTCTTCATAATTGGTTCCTTAGGCTCTCATGTTGCCTATTTAATTTTATGATTCATCCAAGGATGGTTTACTATTCAAGCGATCTTATTCCTCAAAACCTAATCATTAATTTCTAGATTCAGGATAATAATTTTTTAGGTTGAGGGATATGTTTCCCTTTCATTATTTTATTTTATGCATCATTATATATCACAAACCAACCATTTTACCAAGGTAGAGTCAAGATCGGAGTGTTCACTAATCTCTTTATTAATTCATCAAAACATTATTTTCTCCAAAAATTATTACTCTAAACTCATGATTAGCTTATAAAAATTTCTAGTTTCACTAGATAAGTTATTAACCCCCTCATTATGATGTTTTTTACAAAAAGATATTTCATACACCAACATGTTGGGATGATGTTGTTGAACGATAGCTTTTAAGCCTAGATATTGTGGTGGAACAACATAAATGGTAATGACTATTCAAATATATATCAAATAATCTCAATGTAGTAAAAATATTTAAGATAAAAATGAAAGAATGATTTAAAATTTCATGAGGGAGATCACATTTTATTTAATAAATATCCTTGGAAGGGAGTTATCAGATTTTGAAAAATGGAAAATGAGCCCAAGGTACATAGGACCATTTGAAATTAGGGAGAGAATTAGAGTTCTGGATTATACTATCTAGCCTTTATAAGGTACAAAATTTGTTCCATGTATCATTATTTAGAAATTACATGATGGTCCAAATGAAAGTCCTCTCTTTTAAATGTATTTAATTCTAACCCAACTTATCTCATTGTGAATAGAATATCCACATTCCAGATACTATGAAATAGGTGTTGAGAAACCATAAGACATGGTCGGGAATGGATCTTTGGAAAAAAACCTAAAATTGATGAGGAAACATGGGATCCAGAGGAACTTGTGATGCAAAACTACCCAATGTTTTTTGATTTATCATTCATATCTGATATCACCCTTTTTTATGTTTATTTTTATGATATCTTTTGTAACACTCGAGACTTTTATGAGAAATATTTCTTTTTATGTAATATAAATCATAAAATAAATCTTTCACTACACACAACACTCGCTTGGATTTCTTTACACGTAATCACGACCTTCCTCGATAGCTTGCGTTGTACGCAATACCGAGTTTCACTAAACAACGATATTCTATTAAAGTATTATTATAACTAGGCGCTATGAATAGTAAAACCCAATTTTTGAAATTTTATAAATTTTATCATTCAAAATGGACTTAATTTTTGGATTCTGAATATTCAAACTAGCATAGGGTGAAATTTTGGTATTTTTCTTAAAACATTCAATTTTTTATGAATAGTGAAATCACTGGGATACTATTTAAAACCCGAATTTTTATTCAAATAATTATTTATTTTATTTAAATTTATTTAAGGTAAAAGATGATACATATTACCTCTATAAGTTCAATTCAATTCATTGGATTCATTTTATAATAATTTCAGATATATAAAAATTTTACTGAACTTTTCACTGTCTTTTACCCACCTCCTTGGAGAATTCGCAAATTTAGAAAAAACATAATTTCACCACATCTGTGAATGGAATTTCAAAAATACGAGAGACACCATTGATGTCATTAAGAAAAATTAGGTTCAATGAGATGAAAATAACTTTTTGTGAATAGTAACTTTTTACATTTTTAACCACATTTAAAAGTAAATAGGGTAATTAAGGGTAAAAATGAGATTATTATTACACTAACACGTGTTTTAATTCTATTGAATAAGTTTAATTCGAACAAAAACATCCTTATGAATAAAATATTACCATTTAGGCCCACCTGGATTAGATTAGGACATTAAATATTAATTTATTTAAAGAAGGGTTAAAATAGTTAAAATCAAATTTTAATAAGTAAATCATTTTTAATATAAAGTTATACATAAGATAAATTCGACTATTAATATTAATTAAAAAGATAAAAGGATTTCCAACCTAATGGTATTTTATTTTTAATTTTTAAACATTAAATAATTTAACTTAATCATGACACAAATATAATGTAGTAATTGTCTTATTAATTAAATAATGACATAATTGATGTTATAAATACCCAAATAAATGTAATTTAAGACTTTTTTTGAATTACACTAATTTTTTAGTTTAACATGACATGTTAGTATTGATTTAATTAACCTTTTTAGAACTAATCATTCTGTTTTGATTTTTAAAAAAATCAATTACCAAATAGTGTCAATATTGACATAAAATAGTTTTAAAAAAAATATTATTTTATTAATTATTATATTATTTTAAAAAATATAATGTTTGTAAAAATGACTTATATAAGTTTATATATATATTAATAATAAACATCTTGGGGTTCGTTTCTCTTGTTATAGTAGGTTTATTAACCTTATAGTTTAAGAAGACAAGAAGAGGCGGTAAAAGTAAAATTATTTAACTTAATGTTAAATCTAAATTATAAGGTTAAAACAGAAACCAAAACTTTTCTAAATTCTATTTGATGAGTGTATTTCGACTCATACCCACCTTATCTTCTAATTAAATCAATTTGGGGATTTTTAAAACAGAATATGACTTTAAAATAAAATAATATTTTAAGTTATTCCAAAGGTTCCCCTCTCATCCCTTATAAAAGGGCACCTTCCCCCTCTCTTCCTCACACCACATTGAGCCTTCAAGATCTGCAAACCCCTGAAAAATTCTCTTTTCCACTTCCCTAGAAACATCCTAGAGGGCCTGGTCTTCTTCAAAATCAATTTTAGTGCCCTAATAGGAGGTCTTGAAGAGGCGCTTTAAAGAAGAGGTAATGTCTGTTACTGATTCCTTCAACTTTATTTCTACTTCCCCTACTCCTTCATTAGTTGTTTCATTACGAAATAATAAAATCAGTATCAATAATATACGGATATGTTATTATAAACATTAATAAACCCTATTTCAACATCTATCCATCCTACGGAAAAAGAAATCACCGCGTCTGCGTACTTACGAAATACCATCTCCACGCCGTGGTGTAATCTATTTTCCACCACCACCTTACTTGGATGGGTATAATGATGTAAATAATAACTATATATAATTATTATAAAGTGATATTGATTCTCAAATAGTATACATGCACTCTAATACAATTCCATGATCTTGGGAACCATATCATCGCTCATGCGTACGTACGGAATACCATCTCCATGATGTGATGCGACTCGTTCTACTTGATTTTCATTGCATAATTATTACATAAATTAACTGAGTGAATAAATATGATATATATTACACTACTACCATTCGGGAAATGAGGTATCTATAACCTAAAAATATTAATAAGAATTTATTCGACAAAACACGCATAAGAACAAAAAGCAATAAACACCCGAATAACAAGTAGCAATGAAATATTACTAATAAGAAGCTATTAATATGACCATATATGATATCATAACAATGATTATGATTCTGGAATAAGTCAATGACATTATTTAAATCATTATACAGGAGTTTCGGACACTTACGAAATAATCGGACCTATGTTAAGGGAAAATCTCACAATCTCATTTTTATCCGAGATTTATTATACTTCATAATTTAATGGGGAATATTTATCATCAACATCCATGTTTCGTCTATATTTAATATTATTTCCATCCACCTACAAATTTTTAAATCCAATTTTAACCTTCGGTGAGTTTTTAGTAAAAGATATTAAAGGAATATTTTGTCGTTTTTCGTACGAGGTACTTTTTGACTCATGCCAAAGTATGGAAAGAATGTTTTTTTAAACATATACGGCATGAATGGATTTTTAGAAAATTATATCCATGAATATGCCTTTACATGTTTTCATGTTTATTTTTAATCAACTTCTTTTTGCTCAAAATTATATGACATGTTAATAAAGTAAAATGTTTTTGAAGTAGAAAGGATATTTTCCTCAAGAATGGAGTTCAAGTGTTTTATCAAAATTATTTTCCATCTAAGATAATATAGGTTTCTTTTTCTATCCCTATTTTTAAATTTATTTGATTATGTTATGATTGAATTATTTATATAAAGTCCTTTTTTCTTATATGATTTATGTTATGGTGGCATATTGTTTAAGAATACCATTTTTATTACATGGGTTATGCTATGATGTATGATTTAAGATTTTTTGGCACACATCAGAATGGTGTCATTATGAGATGGGTGGGACCTGTATCTCTATCCAATGCATTGGGTAAAGATTTTATATCACATGAGAAAGACATGGCTGGAATGGAAGGATAAACTGGTCTAGTGATACAGGACTGAAAGGAGGAGTGAACTCGGTTAAGAAATGGACTTTGTCTGCTAAGATAGTCATGGAAATGAGTCTTGACTACTAAGAAATGATTCTATATGATTATGTGTGTATGCCACAAAGTTTCATGTATTATGTTATGATTATTGGAATTACTTTTGACTACTATGGTTTTTCCCATGTTATGAAATTATGATCTCTTTTGCAGGTTAAGATTTCCAAAATGGTATGTTCTTATGAATATGATGTGATTATTATTTCTTTTATTTACCCTTACTGAGCATTTGATCTCACCCTTTTGTATTTTTTCTTTCCACAGGTCCGGAAGAAGGTTATTAAGTAGGATATGCCAAAAGGGACTTTAGATATGATGAAATAAATGGGAGACAATGTAGATGCTTTATGAACCAGTTGTTTATGTTTACCAGTTTCTAAAGACACTATACCTATATGGTCCTACCATGGTTTTGTTATATGTTGTAATAAGTGTGATTAAATTTTGAAGTAATAATAATATATGTAATGTATGGGTCGTTAGAGTCGGTATCAGAGGAAAGGTATAGTCATCCTTTAAAAACTAGGATTTGAAAGCCTTAGTAAGAACCCTAAGGATTTGTATAATAATAGGACACAATATTAGTGTTTTAGAAAGTCCATGACCAACCTATGATTACACCTTAAGTGTGAAATTTTATTCTTGATTATGTTGTTTTACTTTTATAATTAGTGTTGCTCACACTAGTCATCTTGGATTTAGTCAATGGCTGGAACCCGAAGGAACCATGTTAATGCGGAATGCGACGGGCAATGCAATGATTGTCCCCCGAAGAAACCAAACGTTATGGGAGCTAGAATTCAAAATATTGTAGCCATTCTCACACAAAATTCTCAAGCTATGAATCATGAAGGAAATCCAAACGAGCAAAGGAAGGAGAAACATTCTGTTGAATCCTTCATGAGGTTGTATCCACCTTCATTCAGTGGGTCATCTGATCCATTTGTGGCTGAACAATGGATCAGTACCACTGAAAAGATATTTTCAGTTCGTCAATGTTCTGAACATGATAAAGTCATCTTAGAAGTTTATCGTTTGGAAGGTAAAACTGATCAATGGTGTAATCTAATAAAAAATATGAGGCAAAGGGATGAAATTGAATCCATGGAATGGGATGAGTTCAAGAACATATTTTTAAATAAGTACTTCCCTCGTATTCTTCGAACAAATATGGAGATGGGGCTTCTTGAACTAAAGCACAAGGATGATGAATTTGTTGGTACCTATGAAGAAAATTTTACAAGACTTGCAAAGTACACTTCTCGGATTATTATCCAACCCGAGAGTAAGATCGATCGACTCTTTAGTGTCTTAAAACCAAGTCTTCGAAGGGAGTTATCCATAAGGAACTTCAATAGCTATGAAGAAATCGTTCAATGTGCTCTCAAAGTTGAGATAGAGATTGGAGTAACCCATCAGTCATATGGGTTTGATAAGAAGAGGAAAATGGAATTCAAAGAAATATCTAAAGAGCACACTGAAAATAAGATGAGCTTTCCCTTATGCTCAATGTCTGGAAAGAAAAATCGAGGGAGTTATCTTAAAGGGACAAGTAAATGTTTCAAATGTGGAAACGAATGTCATCGGGCATTTGAATGCCGCAATAATGGGAAGAAAATGTCTACTGATGCGAACAAAGAAAAGGCTACACAGATTGCACCTCTTACACTTAAATGTTACAATTGCATGGAAATGGGGAATTATGCTAATCAATGACCTAATACAAGGGTTTTTTATGATTATCGATGTCAACAAACTCATATGTCTAAATACAATGGAATGTCACAAGCAATTTATATCAGTGATGTCGAGTACGATAACAGAAGTGGTTAAAGGTACACTTACCATCCACTCTAAAGTAGCAAATGTTTTATTTGATTCTGGATCCACCCACTCTTCAATTTCTGAAGAATTTTCTATGGGTATCACCGTATTACCTCAAAAATTAGATGTTGAGTTAGCTGTTACAACCTCTAATGGCACAACAGTCGCATCAAAAGTCTATAATTATTCTCCAATTGAAGTTTGTGGGAAAGTGCTTCCTGTAAATCTTCTGATCCTTCCTATAGTGGAATTTGATGTGATTCTTGGCATGGATTATCTTTCTTTAAATGGATCTCATATCAATTTCCAATGAAGGGAACTCACAATTCATATTCCAGATCAATCTATGATCGTCTATCAATGCAAGGATGAACATAACCTTCCAGTGGAAATTTCTTCCATCTTATGGGTCTTGATTCCACTAAATTACTGTTATTTATATCAAATGGTTGGAGAGAAACTTATGATTAAGAATTTTCCCATTGTACAATAGTTCTATAATGTCTTTATAAAAGAATTTTCAGGTCTTCCACCAAATCGTGAAGTTGAGTTTTCAAATTGAACTCGTACCGGGTGATTTTCCTAGTTCAGAGACACCTTATAAAATGGCCCCAACTGAGTTGCAGGAATTGAAGAAAAACTCAAAGAGAATCTGGATAAGGGAATCATACACCCAAGTGCATCACCTTGGGGAGCACCTGTTCTGTTTGTTATGAAGAAAGATGGATCAATGAGACTTTTCAGGGTATCATCAATTAAGGGTCAAAAGGGAAGATATACCAAAAACGGCTTTCCGTACAATGTATAGACACTATGAATTTATAGTTATTCCATTTGGTCTTACTAATTCCCATGGTATCTTCATGGATCTAATGAATATAGTCTTTAGAGACTCTCTTGATCAGCTTTTGGTAGTATTTATAGATGATATTCTTTTCTATTCAAAGAGAAAGGAAGAACATGATGATCACTTGAGAATTGTATTGAAGACCGTGAGAAAGGAGAAGCTTTATGAAAAATTTACCAAGTGTGAATTTTGGCTTTAAAAGGTTTCATTTTTGGGTCACATAATCTCAAAAGAGGGGATATCTGTGGATCTAGCAAAAACAGAGGTTATCGAAAGATGGTCGAGACCAACAACAGTAACTAAGATATGACGATTTCTTGGTTTGGCTGTATATTATCGATGTTTTGTGAAATAATTTTCACGATTATCTAATCCACTAACCAAGTTGACTAGGAAAGGAGTTATGTATGTTTGGACGGAGGAATGTAAATAGAATTTCGTGGAGTTGAAAAGAAGGTTATCCAGTGCACCTGTACTCACACTTCCTTGTAGTGGAGAAAGGTTTCTGATCTATAGCGATGCATCCAAGAAGGGGCTGGGGTGTCTTCTATGATATGGTGATAGCTTATGCCTTGAGACAGTTTAAAGTCCATGAGAAAAATTACCCAATTCATTATTTGGAGTTATATGTGGTAATCTTTTCATTAACGATTTGGAGGCATTATCTTTTTTGATAAAGGTGTGACATTTATACTGATCATAAAAGTTTAAAGTATATTTTCACACAAAAGGAGCTGAATATGTGCCAAAGATGATGGTTGGATATGATTAAGGATTACGAATACTCCATTCATTACCACCCCGGGAAATAAAATAAGGTGGCGGTTTCATTAAGTCGACAAGACCATACTAGCTTATCCATGATGAGGATCACAAAAGATCCAATATTTATGGATTTAAAAAGGATGGATCATAGAAATATAATGGGAGGGGAGAAATCTTATCTTTCTCAAATGAATGTTCAACCATCTATACATGTGAAGATTAAAGAGGCACAAAAAGAAGATTTTGAGTTACAAAAGAAGGTGACAATTGTTCCTGAATTCAACCTTGATTGTGATGGGATAATAAGGTTCAGGAATCAGGTTTCTGTTCCTCCCATCCCCGAATTAAAGAAGGAGTTGCTGGATGAGGCTCATAGTTCATCATTCTCTATTCATCCTGGAAGCACGAACATGTATAGAGACCTGAAAGAGTACTTCTGGTTGGATGACATGAAAAGAGATGTTCCTGAATATGTCTCTCGATGCTTGGTTTGTCAGCAAGTTAAAGCTAAGAGACAGAAGTCTAAGGGGATGTTACAACCATTACCCATACCAGAATGGGAATGGGAAAAAATCACTATGGACTTTGTCACTGGACTTCCTAAAACATCCAAAGGAAATAATCCTATCTGGGTCATAGTGGATCGTCTTACACAGTCTGCACACTTCATCGCTATTAGAGAAGATTTCACTCTGGATCAGCTTGCCAGGATATACATGAAGGAAGTGGTAAGATTCCATTGACTACCACTTTCCATTGTATCTGATCGGGATCTGAGATTTACCATGATGTTCTGGAGAAGTCTTCAGCATACTCTGGATACAGAGATATGTTTCAGTACTACTTAACATCCTCAGACAGACGGTTAGTCTGAGAGAACAATTCAAACTCTAGAAGATATTTTTAGAGCTTTCTCTATGGATTTTAAAGGTGGTTGGGATCAACATCTAACTTTGGTGGAATTTTGTTATAATAATATATTTCACTATAGTATTCATATGGCTCCTTATGAATCTCTCTATGGAATGAAATGCATGACTCCAACTTGCTAGAATGAAGATGGGGAAAGAAAGCTATTAGGACCTGATCTTGTTGATGAAATGGCAGAAAAGGTCAGATCTATTCAACAACAAATAAGAGCAGCACGGAGTCGAAAAAAAAGTTATACTGACAACCAAAGAAAAGACCTAGAGTTTGAAGTGGGTGATAAATTGTTCTTATGAATATCTCCTTGGAATATAGTGATGTGATTTAGAAAGAAGGGAAAGTTGATCCCTAGATATATCGGTCCTTTCGAAATACTGGATCGTGTAGGGAAGGTAGATTACCGATTGGCTCTTCCACCAAATCTCTGTCAAGTTCATGATGTGTTCCATGTACCTCTCTTTAGAAAGTACATACTCGATCCTTCACATGTACTCAGCTGAGAAGTTTTACCGCTAGAGAAAGATCTTTCTAATGAATAACAGCCGATAGAGATTTTGGATCTTAGTGAAAAGGTCATACGGAACAAGACCACTCGCTTGGTGAATGTTTAATGGAGGAACCACCAATTAGAAAAAGTTACATGGGAGCTTGAGGATACGATGATGGAGAGGTATCCTCATCTGTTTGTTAAAAAGTGAAGAATTTCGAGGGAGAAATTCATTTAAAGGGGGGTAGAATGTAACACCCGAGACTTTTATGAGAAATATATTGTTTTTATGTTATATAAATCATCAAAGAAATCTTTCACTACACACAAAACTAGCTTTTCTTGCTTTACACGCAATCACAACCTTCCTCGATAGATTGCGTTGTACGCAATACCGAGTTTCACTTAACAACAATATGCTATTAAAATATTATTATAAATAGCCGTTATGAATAGTAATATCCACTTTTTGAATTTTTTCAAATTATATCTTTCAAAATGTACTTCATTTTTGGATTCGTATTATCGAAATTATCCTAGGGTGAAATTTTGTTATTTTTTTGAAAACATTCAATTTTTGATAAATAGTGAAAACACTGGGTTACTATTTAAAAACCAACTTTTTATTTAGATAATTATTTATTTTATTTAAATTTATTTAATGTCAAAATTGATACATAATACCTAAATAAGTTCAATGCAATTTATTGGAGTCATTTTATAATAAATTTAGATATATAAAACTTTTATTGAACTTTTCACTGTATTTTACCCACCTCCTAGGAGAATTTGAAAATTTACATACAACTTAATTTTACCGCTTCTGTGAATGGAATTTCAAAAATCTAAGAGACACGGTTGATGTTAGTAAGTAATATGTTGTTCAATGGGATGAAAATAATTTTTTTTCTGAATAGTAACTTTTTTCTTTTTTTTATCCACAATTAAAAGTAAATAGGGTCATTAAGGGTAAAAATGTTATTATTATTATCCTAAAACATGTCCTAATTCTATTGGATATGTGTAATTCGACCAAAAACAACCTTAGGAATAAAATATGACCATTTAAGCCCACTTGGATTAGATTAAGACATTTAATATTAATTTATTTAAAGAGGGGTTAAAATAGTTAAAATCAAACTTTAATAAGTAAATCATTTATAATATAGGGTTATACATAAGATAAATTCGACTATAAATATTAATTAGAATTATAATATTATTTAATATATAATAGTATTTTATTTTTAATTTTTATACATTCAGTAATTTAATTTATTTATGACACAAAGATGATGCAGTAATTATCTTATCAATGAAATATTGACATAATTGATGTTATAAATACCCAAATAAATGTAATTTGAGACTTTTTATGAATTACTCTAATTTATAGGTTAATATGACATGTTAGTATTTATTTAATAAACTTTGTTTTAACTAATAATTCTGTTATGATTTTCACAAAAATCAATTACCAAATAGTGTCAAAATTGACATAAAATAGTTTTTAAAAACAATATTATATTATTAAATGTTATATTATTCCTAAAAATCTATGGTTCGGCCAAATGACTTAGAAAAGGTTATATATATATTTTTAATAAACTACTTGGGGTTTGATTGTCTTATTATAGTAAGTTTATTAACGTTATAATGTAAGAAAACAAGAAGACACGGTAAAGCTAAAATTATTTAACTTAAAGTTAAATCTAAATGATAAGGTTAAAATAGAAACGTAACTTGTCTAAATTCTATTGTTTGAGAGGAGTTAGACCCATATCCACCTTATCTTATAAATAAATCAATTTGGAGCTATTTAAAACCGAATATGACTTTATAATAAAATAATATTTTTTGTTTTTCCAAAGGTTCCCCTCTCCTCCCTTATAAAATGGCGCCTACTCCCTCTCTTCCTCACACCACGTTGAGCATTCAAGCTCAGTCAACCCCTACCGAATTCTCTTCTAATATTCCCTAGAAACATCTAGAGGTCCTGTTATTCTTCAAAGAAAAATTTTAGTGCCCTACGAGGTGGTCTCAAAGAGGAGCTTCAAAGAAGAGTTAATGTCCGTTACCGATTCTTTCAACTTTATTTCTTCTTCCACTTCTTCTTCTTTATTTTTTTCATTATGAAGAAATAACATAATTATCACCCATATAATTTTATGTTATTATAACTATTAAACAACCCTATTTCACCATCTATCCATCCTATGTAAAATGAAATCATCGCCCGTGCGTACGTACGGAATACCGTCTCCACGCCGTGGTGTATTCTATTTTCCACCACCACCTTACATGGATGGGTATAATGGTGTAAATAATAACTATATATGATTATCGTAAATTTATATTGATTCTTAAAGAGTATACATACACTCCAATAAAATTCCATGTTCATGGGAATGATATTATCGCTCATGCGTACGTACGGAATACCGTTTCCACGATGTGATGTGATTCCTTCAACATGATTTTCATTGAATAATGATTACATAAATGAATTGAGTGAATAAATATGATATATATTACAATAATACAATTCTGGAAATTTGTTATCTATAACCTAAAAATAAGAATAAGAATTTATTAGACAAAAAATACAAAAGAACAAAAATTAATAAACACCCGAATAATAAGTAGCAATGAAATATTACTAATAAGAAGCGAAGAATATGACCATATATGATATCATAACAATTAGTATGATTTTTTAATAAGTCAATGACATTATATAAATCATTATACAGGAGTTTTGGACACTTGTGAAGCAAATCAGACCTAAGGTAAATGAAAATCTCAAAATCTCATTTTTATCCGAGATTGTTTATACTTCAGAATTTATTGGGGAATAGTTATCATCCACAACCATGTTTCCTCAATATATAATATTATTTCCATCCACCTAAAAATTTTTAAATCCAATTTTACCATTCAGTGTGTTTTTAGTAAAAGATATTAAAGGAATCTTTTGTCGTTTTTCGTACGAGTTACTTTTTTAGTTTTCCGGCCAAATTACAAGAAGAATGTTTTTTAACATATATGGAAAGAATGGATTTTTAGAACATTATTTCAATGAAGCTTCCTTTACAAGTTTACAAGTTTATTTTTAATCAAATTCTTTTAGTTCAAAATTATATGACATGTTAATAAAGGAAAATGTTTTTGATGTAGAAAGGCTATTTTCCTCAAGAATGGAGTTCAAGTGTTTTATAAAAATTATTTTCCAAATAATATAATATAGGGTTATGTTTCTATCCCTATTATTACATTTATTTGATTATGTTATGATGGAATTGTTTTTAGGAAGTACTTTTAACTTATATGATTTATGTTATAATGGAATGATGTTTAAGAATTCCATTTTTATTACATGGGTTATGCTATGATGTATGATTTATGATTTTGTGGCACACATAAGAATGGTATCATTATGAGATGGGTGGGACCTATATCTACCTCCAATTAATTGGGTAAAGATTTTATATCTCATCAGATAGACATGGCTGGAATGACAAGTTAACCTGGTTCATTGATACAGGTCTGAAACATGGAGTGAACTCGGTTTAGAAATGGACATTGTCTGCTAAGATAGTCTTGAAAATGAGTCTTGACTACTAAGAAATAATTCTCTATGATTATGTGTGTATGAAAAAAAGTTTCATGTTTTATGTTATGATTATTAGAATTAATTTTCACAACTATGATTTATCCCATGTTATGAAATTATGATCTCTTTTGCAGGTTAAGATTTCAAAAATTTTATGTTCTTATGAATATGATGTGATTGATATTTCTTTTGGTTACCCTTACGGAGAATTTGAGCTCACCCTTTTGTATTTTTTCTTTCCCCAGGTCAGGAAGAAGGTTATTAAGTAGGATATTCCAAAAGGGACTTTAGATATGATGAAATAAATGGGAGACAATGTTGATGCTTTATGAACCAGTTTTTTATGTTTCCCAGTTTCTAAAGACACTATACCTATACGGTCCTACCATGATTTTGTTATATGTTGTAATTAGTGTGCTAAAATTTTGAAGTAATAATAATGTATGTAATGTACGGGTTGTTAGATCTTTGATGGTGGATTTAAACATATGCTAGTGTTTTTTTTGAAAACAATACACATGCTTCTGAAAACAATACACTATTTTGAGGCCACATGAATCATTAAAAGATTTCATGGGCCTACCCACTTAGTGAAGGATGGGTTCACCCCCCCCCACCCAATTCCCTTCCATATTCACATCATTAAAGTGCCTTATTTTCTAAAAACATATTATGCTCTCTTTACTTATATGTTAAATTAATCTGGATTCATTTATTGATTTTAAAATCATGTATATGAATTAATATATAAATTCAACCTTATTCTAATATATAATTATGTACAAACATAAATATATTTATTCTCATTTCATATCACTTGTGAGTATGGTTACAACCAATACTCATTCCATAATCCTTTTCATGAAATGGCCATTCATTCGATCTTTCTTTTATATAATTAATTTTCTATTCTTATAAAAAATAACATTATTAAAATATTCATAATAATTAATTATGTTTCACAAATAACATAATAAATGAAACATCAAAATTGAAACAATTTCAATGAAATCCATGTCTTTATTAATTTTATAATAAATCATCAAAATTTGAATAAACTCCACGAATTTATTATAAGTGAAACAGATGTATATGTTATTAATGTTTCATGTACATTAATATATTCTAACGTGAAATCCTTATTTTCTATGTTACATGAAAATATTCTATGATAATTTGTTTATAAACACGATAATAAAAATTATAACAAGTAATTAAACATTTTATCATATATATATATATATATACACCATGAATTTAAATTCTGAATAAATGAACTTAATGTTATCCATTTATATATGTGTGTGTGTGGGTGTGGGTGTGTGAGTGTGTATGCCCTGGAATTTAGAATACTCTAAATCATGGAATAAATTTATGTGTAATTAAATATTCTATAAAAATAACCATATTTAACAACAGTTCAATCATATTTTTGATATACATATAAATAATCACTTCCATAAGAACATTAATGTCCGCAAATTACAAATATATTTATATATATATATATATCATCAATGGAGATATAATAATATATTGTGAGGTGTATATAAAATTATATGTATCAACATTGTTTTCATAAAAAATAAAGTACAATATATAATTTTCCTTTAAAGAAAAACATAAAATCAATAAAAACAATTCATTTCAAAATTGGAAAATAAAATATATAATTTCAGATAATAATTTCACCCTTACATGTTTTTATTTTTTAAAAATACTAAAAATGGATAGAAAAAATATTTATACTTATATATGAATAAATTAATATATATATATACATATATATATATATATATGAAAATAATTTCATGACATAATAAATATAATAGAAATCAAGAAGTTAAAATTTTATTATACACCCTTACCCAACAAAAGATTATCTATGGATAAAAAAATACCTAAAAATACATATAATCACCTACAAACATTTAGTTCTTACGAATCACTATATTTTTAAATGTATAATCTCAAATAAATTACTCAACATTAGGAAAATGCGATGGCTTGAGATACTGAAGGATTATGATTGTTCCATACATTAACACCCGATAATAGAAAATAAGGCAGTTGATGCATTGAACAAGAAGGATCATGTATTTTTAACCAAAATGTGAATTGAAAAGGATCATGTGTAGATGGATCTAGTGTTGTTGGATATGAGAATTATTATATAAGGAAACCCATCATTAATTTTTTAATTGGTTTCAAACCACACATATTAGAAAGGATTGAATGTTCTCAGGATGATGATTAGAATCATCAATCGAAAATCAATGTTTTGAATGATGGGATATATGATGAATTAAAATATGAAAAAATGATCCTACAGTTTTGGAATATTCATTGTTTTCCAATAGTACCGATGCTAATATGAGGGTTATTGGATGATCCCATAGTTCGAAATTCTCTATACATATTAGTATAAATATGATGTATAGAGATTTAAAGGAACAATTCAGGTGGGATCACATGAAGAGTGAAATTTTTTATCATGTATAAATATGAATAGTATCTAAATAGATGTATGTTTAAATACAACTTCTGAGATGGTTTATGAAACCTCTAACTATTCCAACACGGATATGGGGTGAGATAACAATGAATTTTTTCATTGGATAGCCTAGAAATCTCGGCATGAATAATGTAATATAGATAATTATAGACTGACTAATGAAATTTGTAGAATTCATTTCTATAATGAATGATCTACCACTCAACCAACATGAATGACTCAATATTGATGATGTTATAAGAATTCTTATAGAACCAGTTTCTATATTGTATGATCAAAATACTCGACTTACATCTAAATTCTAGAAAATACTTCAGAAATCTTTGGACACTATGCTTTGTTTGAGTACTGGTTATCACCCCTAAACTAATGGGTACTCAGAAAGGATAGTCTAATATTTAGAAGACATGTTCAGATCACTCTCTATTTTAATTTATGGTTTTTAGGATTGGTATTTAACTTTGGTTGATATTTCCTACAACAATAGATTCCATTTCAATATTAAAATGAAACCATATGAAGGATTGAATGGAAAGAGAGGGCATACACAAACATGTTGGGATGAATTTAGTGAATGGATGTTTGTAGGATGAGAGCTTGTGACTGGAACAACATCAATGGAAAGCATGTTTAAACCATTATCAAAGAATCTCAAAGTAAAAAATATTGGTATGCTTCTTATTGAAGGAATGATTTCAAATTTCAAGAGTGATATCACATCTTATTGAATGTGTCTCCATAGAATGGTTTTATATGATTTTTAAAAGAAACAAAACATACCCCTTGGTACAATGAAAATTTTGATATTTTAGAGGGAATTGGAATTTTTTTCATATTATTTGGAAATAACCCATATCCATTATAAGGTACACATTCTATTTCAAATCTAATTTTTTAGAAAGTACATGTCAAACACAACACATGTCCTCAGTTATGAAGGTATAGAATAAGAACCTGACTTATCTAACATTTAAAAACATATCTTGATTCTAGAAACAAATGAATATGTGATGAGGAATCAAATGGATTGGCTGGTAAAGTTACATTAGAAAAATCCTAAAATTGATGAGACAAAATGGGATCCAAAACAAATTATGATAAAGACCTGTCCAAATCTTTTTATGAGGTTGCATTCTAGTAATTTTGATGATGAATTTTTTTTATGGTGGGGAAAATTATTACACACAAAGTTTTTACAAATAAATTTAAAATTCAATTCATGAAACAATGAACCCATATTAAATAATTATTTTTATAGTAGATAGTTATAACTCAACTACTAAATATAGTTTTTTCACTTTTATGCATTGAATTTCAAAAACATGACATACAATGTTGTGATAAGTAAGATATTTATAGTCTAATAGGGGTAAATTATGTTTTTAGTGAATATTAACTAACCCTTATTAATAGTCTCATAGCCTTACGAATATTATTGTACCCTTATGAATAGAAACCTCAACCTCGTATGTATAAATAAAATGTACGCACAATATAAATGATATTTAATATTTTAAAAACCATTAATTAAATGTTGATATTTTTTAATAAGAAATATTTAATTACATATTAATATTAATAAAATTTTATGAATGAAAATAAACTTTCATAAAATGTATTCTTCAATAAATTTTTTTATGATTTTTGGGTATTTTTATGAGACATCAGTAATTTTTTAATATAATTCAAAATTAGTTTTAAATTTCAAATATGTATGTCTCAAGAAAATAATTATTTTAATTAAAAAATATATTTATCTTTTTTAGAAAATTATTTTGATAAAATTGAGTTAATTTTTAAATTCTAATCTTTGAAAAATTGTCAGGGTGACTTTTTTTTATTTTTTTGAAGAACATGATTTTTGGTGAATAGTAAAATACTATAAATTAAGGTCTGGATACATTGTAAGATAATTATAGTATTCCTACATTAATGGATGATTCTAGAAAACAAGTTTCAAACTGAAATTCACTTATTTGTTTCAAGAATAATCAACACTTTTGGTTGTCTTTGACAAATTAGTAAAATACTAATTAAAATAATGGGAAAACCCTCCTCTCCGGCACTATTAAAACCACCCATAACTCCCTCTTTTCCTCACTCCTCTAAACAGTTAAGATCCTAAAATTTCTGCCCAATTAATATTATCTAGTCTCTCCCCTTGTCTAGGAGCACTTGGTCATTCCAATAGGCGAAAAACCCTTCCCTTGAGTTTCTCAAGGAGAAGTACACTAGAGGTAAAGTCCTCTTATTTTTTTCTGTTAATTCCATTTAAGTTCCTACATTTATTATTATATCACCACATTATATTCCCAATAGATGATGATAAATACAATATTGTCTATATAATTGACTTATATCATTTTAATATAATAACCATTATCAATATCTTTAATATCTGTCTTTTACTTTAAACAAATTCATCGTCTGAGAGGTGCCGATTTACAACCTTCATGCATGAAAAGGTTTAATTGTTCCATTTATTCTTCAAGGATTTTCATTGCCTATTTTATTGTTCTACCAAATTATAAAATATTTATTATATATTACTTAATGATTCTTGAACTATCAATTTTACATTATATTAATTAATATAATAAAACTATTTTGTTTTGATCAAAACACTGTCGTAAAAATCTAAATTATTATAACTAAATGTTTCATACTCATAATATATAACCAAATGATTTATATAACAATTTAAACTACATTGTTTAATTAAAACTCCTATAAATACAATTCTAGATAACTGTACTCATTCATAATGAACTTCCATTATCATATATAACTATAATGATCTTGAAAACAAGGGAAACAAATGATCCAAAGCGATAAGTTAGTATCTTATAACTCATCCAAAGGCTATAAATGAGTGCACTAAAAGTATTAAAAATAAAAAAAAAATTAATTAATTCTTTTAATTAAATAATTAATGTATTTAATTTTATCATACAATAAGTTAATGTCATTTATAGAACACATTCAGACACTAGATAAGTGTTTTATTTTTAAACATCCATTTTCATTTAGTTTACCCATTGTCTCTCTGAGTCCTTATTAAATTATTAATCATTATTATGTAATCCTCATAAATTATTTCGGAATAATATATATATATATATATATATATGTGTGTGTGTGTGTGTGTGTGTACCAATCATAATCCTTAAATGTTTTATGTTGATTAAATTTTATTATAAAGATATTTTTTAATTTTTCCTGATAAATAATCCTGAATCATGGGAACTACTAAATTTATTAACTATTTTTATATGCACTCTATTATCTATTTTAAGCCACTAATGTTTTTTAAATAAATAATTTCATCATTGAAAAACTATCTTCATGCATTTATGTATATATTCAAATATTTTCCCAAAATAATTCTTCTTTTCAATATAAAATATTATTTCTCTAAAACAACTCTTCGATGATTTTATTAGACCATTTTTATCAACTTCAACACTTATATTGAATATTATTGAGGTTAAAATATTAGGTTTATCATATACCATATTGTATTAAATATTTTATGATCAGTTTTACTTTAGATGTTGTATCTAGATACGATTCACCATACTACTAAAAATGGTTTGTGTTTATGTGAACAGATTAGGGGAAGTTATTTCATTTTTCCATCATTTTTTTGATTATCCCCTTATATACGATGAATGCACTGGCCCTAGAAAGTGACGGGTGGGGCAAACTATAGTCCCATGATCTATCAGTAGGAATCATGATAAAAATAGATATGGACATGACTAAGGCCTTACACATTTTCCAATGTGGTTTTGGATGAGGCCATAATCATTTTTAGTTGTCTTGGTCTAAGCCTTAATTATATGGTTCAGATGTCCCGCATTATTAATTCCCTCATTATAAATATAGTAATTGATAGTTCATGTTGTGAAGAACCAATGTTTTATAAAATTAAATTCCTCTCTCACATGTATGTCATAAAATAACATGAAAACAAAACATAATGAACTATTAAGTGATAAGTGACCTTTAAACATATATTTGTCACCTCAGAGTTGGTAATTTCAATAATCTGACATACACGTTTGTGATCAGTATTTTTTTTGGAGTTTGATAAGGAAAACATAATTATATCTGTATAGTAACCTATTCGTGTGAATAGTAACACACCCTTATGAATAGTGATATACATAAATGAATAGTATCCTTACCTGTGATAATATATAAATAATATTCAAGTTGAATGTACTATATATCTATATTTTGAAATAAATAAATGAATGTTTTAAAACTACTATATTATAATAAATTATGATTTTAATTAAATATTAAAATTATATTATTTAAAAACTTATTTTTGAAAAATGGACTTCATTTTTGGATTCTAAACATCCAAAAATGGTTAGGGTGAATTTTTGAGGTTTTTCTAAAATACTTGATTTTGTTATGAATAATAATTTACCGAATATATATATATATATATTTTATAAGAATAATGTACTATTTCAATCATCATGGCTAATATAACCACACATTGTTCAAATTCACTTGACAGTTTTACTATTATGGGTCATGGGATTGATACTATTCTTTTTTCTATGAGGAAATAATTAATTAATGATTATAATATTATGAAATCCCTCCTCTCCTCCACTATAACCACCCCTTCAATCCCACTTCTCTTAAATCCTATGAAACCTTGTGTCCTACCAATATTTTTCCCAAATCTATCCCCCATATCCTCCCCCACGTCCAAAATCTCCTAGACTCATCAAAATAACAAAACCTCCCTCCAGTAGAGGTTCTCAAAGGAAGAAGTCTCAAGAGGTTAATTAAGCTTTCCAATTCATTCATTTCTTTTATGTTCTATTATTTTTTATTTCTTTCATCACATCCCTTCACCCAAATGGAATGATAATTCCTGTAGAATACATGTACTGGAATTATATTATGCTAATGGGATTCTTCATTATCATCTCTCCATTCCTCACCTTTTTTTTGAAAGAAATGAATGCACCGTTTGAGATTTTCCAATTTAGCACATTCAACGAAAACAGTTTATCAATTTCTATCATTATATTTAATTCTATTCATTAAACCATTTGTGTTGTTGATGAACTGGATTATTTTTTAATATATCTTATTTTTTTGGTTCGGAAATACTTTTGTTCAAATTTTGTTATGTTATAAAAAAACATGTTCATTGTAATCAAACCCACTGAATAACAAAAACGGTTGTCACTATGGTTTTATATAATAATTCGACTTCACTATAAGAAACCAAATTAAATTTAAAACCATGTATACTACCTTATGTGAACTAATATAATATAACTTCAATTCTTGATAACAACTTTCAACTTACTTGTTTATCCGAACAAGAATATAAGTGATCTGATCATTTTAAAGAAAGAAAATAAACAAACCCGAATGATTAAGTTGAACCTCATAGCCCATAAAAATGGTTATAAATGAACATATAATGATTATACTAAACCAATTACATATATAATAGGTTATTTAATTATTAATTAATATACCTAATGTATTTATTCAGGATTTTTATAACATGTGGTGACCACCAACAAATTTAAGGTAAGGGATCCTCTCATTTTCACTCATAAAACAAGATTGTCCTCTATGCTATGCCTATTTATGTGTAATAACCAACGATGGGGTATGATTAAAAACTTCCACCATACTTTCATAATGATATATAATTATGGAGAAACCCTTTTTGCCTCTCATGAATCCCTCTTAGGTACACCCGACAGCGTGCAGATAAACCGTAACGATTTCTACAGGAACCTCCTATGTCCTTTCGGGTTGTCTTATCATTCATTATATCCAAATGGTGATATATTTTCTATTTATGTGAATCTAATAAATTTTATTTAATTTTACTGAATTAATTTATATATAACCTTTCTTCCAATTCATTTGGGGATACACGTGTTTTTAAAATATTCCCTCCTCATAACTTTATGATAAGAAAATATGGTTTATGGAAACATCCCAAATTTTTACCCAATCTCAAGCGCACTCTATCATATTTTTAAGACACCATTGTATTTATAGATTCAGTATTTCTTTATGGAAACCTTATTGGTTTTATTAGGATTTTATATTAAATATTTTCTTCTTTTCTATATTAAAAGATGTATAGTATTTTCATTGAAAGTGCACAAAAATGTTTTAATGATAATGTATCTCAAATACATTCTGTATATGTTTTCACTTTAGTTTTCCATCATATACCATGATATAAGATTATTTTACCATATGAACGTCCTTTTATGTTCTAATCCATTTCATTAATTGAAACTTACAACACACTCTCATTGGTTATGATTAATTTCATGATTGTGGTACCTAATTCATTCCTTCAGTACACTTTTGTTTATGTACGATTGATTATGTATGATTATTTATGTTGAAAGAATATTTAGGTGGTATGAAAATTTATGTGGAAATAATAGTCATGAAAATTTTGAGATGGGTGTGCCATGATAGCAATCCAATACATTGGGTAAAGTTATGTCTCATGAGATTCAATGTGAATCCTGGTTGGTAGTTAGCCTTGACCAGTACTAAAATGGGAATCATTATTGGAGGTTAGCCTTGACCTGTACTAAAGAAATTTTTTATGAATCTACCTCATTAATAGGATTCAATGTTTATATTCTCCAATTATTATTCAATAATATTCCATATGTTCCATTATTTGGATATCATTTTGTCATACCTCCTTTATACTGTGCTTAAGATGTTCCATTTTGTTAATTCCATTACTATGATTTTTAGATCATTCCTTTGTCCATGTGTTCCATAGGCTACCCTATTCAGATGTAAGTGGGAAAAAATGTTAGGATATATTTATGATGTTTCGAAAAAGATGTTTTTAGACCCTTTTTTTATGTTTTATGAAGCTAGTCTTCGAAGACAGTAGAATTAACGATCCATGGATACTACTCTAATAAGGAATTAAAATATTTTGTATGTAAATGAAGTGGGTCTATATAGTTGGTATTAAAGCAATGTTATTGTTATATGTTGATATTCGGAATAGGTCACCTTAGTGAGAACCTGAAAATTAGACTATGAATAAGATAACATTCCTAAATTTTGGGTAGTATTTTATAAGCGATTTATCAAAAAAATACATCAATGTATGGATACAAGCTAGTAGAAGTGGATCAAGAACAGATGTACCTAGGATTGAAAACTCTGAGAAGGTGTTTTGGGTTTGACATGGGGTATCCTGGTATACAACAACTAGATTTGGTCACTCTTTTTTATGAAACTCCGGAGGTATTTTATTTAGTAGATTCATGAGTTATATACAAACCATTATCAGGGGAAAAAATCCCATAACAATGTATGATAAGAAATAGATTGAGGATAACCTAGATTTAAACATAAGTAATAACAAGTTTGGATATACTTATTCTTTAAATGATTATCCTTTTATGTTTAAATTTTCTATTTTATGATGAATAATTAAGTATTAAAGACCTCTAATTATATATTCATTTTCTATTTTAATGGAAGGAAATAGAATAATGCATTCCAATGAAAAATTTGATAGGAAATGTGAATATTTCCCTAATTATATGCTTGATTTGATGGGAGTGGGTCCCCAATACTTCAAGATAGTTCTTTCTCATCAAGTTCGAGTTATCAATATTAACATGAATCTGGTGTAATGCCCTCATCCTCTGATGAAAGATCATGTTTCTGTAGAGTCCTTAATGTGGCCAAGGCCTCCCATGGTTAGCAGATCCTCTAATAACATCCTTACGGAACAATGGATTAACTCCATTGAAAAGATATTCTTCATCTTCCAGTGCTCAGATGGAGAGAAGGTGGTAATGGTAGTATATTGTTTTTATAGGGAAGATAATAAATGGTTGAAACTGATCAATAATACACATTACTAAGAGGAAATTTATTACATGGATTGGGAGTAATTCAAGAGGGTGTTTTTCGAAAAATACATTTCTCAAACCCTAAATCTCATGTTGTGATGTGAGTTCCTCAGACTGAAGTAGAAGAATGATTAGTCCATCGGGGCATATGAAGAAAACATTACAAGTTTTTGAAGGAATTCCTCTAGCTTTTTCGTTAACATAGAAAGCAAGGTGACTCACTTATTCAGTACACTAAAGCTAATTCTACAAAAAGCATTGGATATTCAAGACTTTGATAGTTATGAGGATATTTGTCATTGTTCCCTCAAGGTTGAAATGATGATTAGAGACACTCAATAGTATCTTGGCCATAGTGACACGAAGAGTAATATGGATAACAACATGTGTGGTTTATAAAACAAATCCAATGATTGGAAGAAGCCAGACTTTTCCCCTTGCAAAAATTGTGGATAGAATCATCCTTGTAAATGTCTAAAGGGAACCAAGATTTGTTTCAAATGTGGTAAGACTGGTTATCTGGCCATGAACTGCAACCGAGATATGGATAATCCTACCAATCTAGAAGAAGAATGGAAGGTTCAAGTCAACACTCATTCTATAGTGCAGTGTGAAAACTGAAAGGTTCATGGGAATTCGCAAGACAATTTCACTAAGACAAGGGTTGTCAGAGTAAATCAACAACATCCTCCCAAGCAACAAGGAAGGGATTGTGCTATCATTACTTCTGTGGGGGATCCAAAAAAAGACGTGGTGATAGATACCCTAGTTATTCATTAAATAAAACCGAAAATACTATTCTATTGTGGTTCTACACATTTTTCTAAATCTTGAAAGTTTAGTTGTACTATTCAAACACCATCTCAAAATTTGGATGAAAGGTCATCTGTGAGAAAAAAAAATGGAGAAAGTATTTCATCAGTTTTTATAACTCCTCTCTAGTTACTATTTTTGGACTGACCCTCCCAGAAAATCATTTCATATCTCTTTTAGTGGAGTTGAATGTTATCATGGGCATGGATTGGCTACCTTTACTCAAAGCCAACATCAACATTATGTAAATGGAGACCACTCTTCATATCCTAAAGTAGCCTCAAATTCTATACAAGTGTAAGGAGAAATATGAATATCGTTTTGAATCATAATCTCATGTTTGGATATTTTGGCCCTATGAAAAATCATATTTAGATAAAATGATTGAGTCAAAGGAGAGAATCATGCTTGAAAACATTCCCATCATGAGGGATTACACTGATGTATTCGTTGAAGAGTTGCATGGTCTTCTTCTGTACTGAGAGGTTGAGTTCTTAATTGAACATATCAATGGATCTATGCTTATCTCAAAGACACCTTTCAAAATGGCCACTATAGAGATATTAGAGCTGAAGAATCAGTTACAGGAGAATATAGACAAGGGTTTTTTATGATCGAGGGCATTATTATGGGCTGCGCCATTCCTTTTCATCATGAAGAAGGAAATATCAATGCAACTATTCATTGAATATTTTGATATCAATAAAATCAAGATAAATAACACGTATCCCTTTCCATGGATAGATGACTTATTTGATCAGCTTCATGGGTCAAGTTATTTCTCTATGTTGGACCTTCAGTCGTGATATCAACAATTAAATGTGATAAAGGGTGATATTCCAAAAATTTCCTTTCAAACGAGTCATGGACACAATGAGTTCATATTGATGCCATGTTGGGAAAAAAATCCTTCATGGTATCATTGAATCAATTTTGAGGTGATTGTGTTAGATAAAAAAGTGGGCATCTGTGTGGTGATTGTTGACAAAGCAAAACAATGAGATACAAATTTGTTCATAAAGGGGATGCTATGATGGAATTTCGAGTTCAAGAGCTGTGTTCAACGATCAATGTTTGATTCAAGAACTTTGACAAGGGAATGGATGATCTGTAGGGTTGGAAGGTTGCGGACCATATGTTTTTCAAGATCAGATCTTCAAAATATGGAAAAGGAAATAGGGTCACGCAAGTGTCATGTAGGGGAAGAAACTCGTGCACTGGGACATATGTGGTGAGGGGAGACTTTCTCACTACCACGTAGGTTGACCCAATGCCTATAAATACAGGACCACCCCTCCTCATTTTTAAAATGGATTTCAACACTTTGAAAAATTATAGCTCCCGCCGCGCTGGTGTGGTGGTCACGTAGGTGGTGTGTGGTCATGTAGGTGGACTTGTGTGCCATTGATTGATGTTTCACTCCAGTTGTTAGTTATGCTCCAATATTGTCTTGGGCATAAATGAGATTGAGTCATGTAGGTTTGGAGTTACAGAAGATTGTGCCGCACAGGTGGTAGAGGCAGACGTTCGCGCCAGTTGTGACTTTTGCACCGATACTTGCGCGTCGGGTAAGACCTGAATTCCAAGTAATGTTATTTTCCCATCAGAGTTTTCGGGAAGTGTGGAAGTTGGATGTTTTTCCGATTCCTTTGGTGCAATGAGAAATTCTTCTTCAGGTGAATGTTGGACTTCAACAGAGCATCTATATACAGAGGAATATTCCTTCCTTCATGCAAATGAAGAGACCTACATGTCTATAAACTGTAAGTGGATCCTTTCTGGAGTAGTGAGAAATGGAAGAGTAAGAAGAACACCTTCTCCTCATGCATTAAGCCAGAGAGAGAAAAACAAGGAGTGACCCTTAGGAAAGTAGTGAGCTGAACCTATGTTTTGTAATGGCAGTGAGCCTAGGACAGAGTGACTGGACCGGAACATTGTGATCCAAAGCTAGTGAAGTTTAGTGGAATTTGGTATGACCGACAACTTATTGGCGTATACTCCTTGGATGTAGCCCTTAGTGGTGAACCGAGTAAAAATTGATGTGTCATGTGCATGCTTTAATTTATTTTTATATTGTGCAACAGGAAAGAGAGAGAAGAGTGTTTTTCTTAACAACGAAACAAGAACAGAACGGGCATTAATTTTAAATTACTCATACCCTAATTCACCCCCCCTCTAAGGGTACTCAGCCTTATGGACCTAACAATTGGTGTCAAAGGGAAAAATAGAAATTTTTTCTTCTCTAAATGGAGGTAACTAATCATAATGGGATTCCGATATTCGAAGGATGTAATTTTCTGATATAGAAGAATAAAATGAAACACTATTTATGATCTTTGGGAATGGATATGTTTTCAGAAGCTATGCATGGTATCACAGTTGATATTAATAGTGGATCATTATCAAAAGCTGAGTATAGAGAGTTGGATCCTAATTCCAAAGCAATCAATGCCTTAGAGGATCCCTTTAGAATCCCATCTATATAAAGGTGATGTCATGAAAAATGTCACATGGCATGTGGGAAATGATTTTGAATATATATGAAGGGGATATAATGTCCAGAGAGGCAATGCTATAAGTGTTGTGAAAAAAGTATGAAGATCTAAGAATAAACCCGAATGAGTCTATTGATGCATTCTTTGACAAGTTAAATGCAGTGGTAAAGACATCTGAGGTCTAGGTGGAATTATCGAAGACATAAAAATTATGAACTGTATCTTGAGAAAACTTCCACATTATTTTAATCCAAAAGTTTCTGTTTTGGAAGATAATGAATCGAAATAATTGACATTGGATAACATGTACGACACCATTGTTGTATATGAAATGAGGAATGATGATAACGATGCTGTGGAAAATGGAAAATCCAAATAGGTGTCATTTATGGCCATGGAGAAGCTCACCATTGAAGATTATCAGGAGGAAAAAGAGACAAATGAGGTAATATCATTCCTCTCCTCAAACCATCGAAGAGGGAAATGAACGTTCAAAGGAAAACTTCTTATTTCATGCTTTAAATGTGGAAAGGTTGGAAATCTCGCAGCAAGGCGCCCCCGAAATTTTCTAGAAGAAAATGAATAATATGATGATGAAATTCCCAAAAATTAATCTTCAACCTATGTGAAAGGGAGGAACCAGTTCAAGATAAATTTCTTCAAGAAGAAGAATCTTCCTTCTGAAGAAATAGATAGATTAGATGAGTCTGAGGTTGAAGAGGTTGAGGAGATTGAAAACAACAAAGATCATCTAGAAAATTCTATGGTGGTGGTCTTTAGTAGTTCTCATGAAAAAGAATAAACTGACGCTAGAGAAGAAGATGAAGAAGTTGAAGGAAGAGTTGATATGGAAGCCGAATTGGGAGAAGCTCATGAGGAGATAGACGTTTGGAGATCCAAAACAAAGAAAGCCAATAAAGTGGTTCATGGTGCCAAACTCTATATGCAACAGCAGAATGAAGAATGTTCTGAGCTGTTAGATGAAATTGAATGACTATAATCCTAAACACTAGAGTGATCTGAAAATATTGTCGATTATAAGATGAAAATTGAGGAAGAAATGAAGAAAATTGATTGTTTGACTAACACAATAAAGGAGTAGGTCAGACGTATCAAATATCTTGAAGAAGAAGTGGCCAGTTTGTGATGAAAAATGAAGGATCAAGAAAAACTATAGACCTCCAATGTGATGTCAGGAAAAAGATCATTCCCACGACTGATAAGGTGAATGAGGAGCCTAGTTGTTCAGCAGGAAAGAATAAGCAATTGAGCTCAGACGTTAAGGTTGATTTAGGGCATGATAAGCAGTAAATATATGTGGCAATTCAAGTCATACCGCAAGCACCCATCCCAACATTGATGGTTGATTTGGGAACAAAGCATAATCATAATATTAAAGGATCCAGAGTGGAAACTTATAGTGTTGAAGCAACATGAAAGAATTTACCATATATAAGGTGTTATTGTTGCAGGAAGATGGGACATTCAAAGAATGTGTGTTCCATAGCCAAGAGATATCAATGGTAACAATAACATAGGTGACAGCCAAACAGAGAATGGTTTTCCAGAATATTTTTCGATGGGCACTGTTTTTTGATTGGTGGATTTTGGCACATGGCTAGGTACTTCACATTGACCATACAGAGTAATGAGCCAAAGTAGAATCAAAACGTTCGCAAGTAGTAGATCAATAAACCAACATGTGAGTTAAAAATTCAGAACAAATTTGCGGCATTGCATGATGAAGCTTGTCAGTGATACTCTGAGAAAGAAAAGAAGTCTCAATACATGCCTACTGTGAAGGAAAAAGTATGGACCAAGAATAAGAAAAATGAGAAGGTTGTGGTTGCAGAAATTTCCCTTAATCCATAAGATTGCTTTGATGTATGGATCATTGATAGTGGTTGCACCTCTCACATGACAGGTAATAAGGATCTTGATACAGGAATAAAATATGACAAAGAAAGAGTTGTCAAATTTGGAAATGATGAAGGCCTAATGATTGATGGTTCAAGAAAAGACATGTTTGGGGGAAAAGAAATGAGATGTACTGATTACTTGGATGTAGAGGGTCTTAGTCATAACTTTCTCAGTGTCAGTCAACTATGTGACTCGAGGCACACTATCCGATTTACCAAGAATATGTTTGTTGTGAAAGGAAAATATGGAGAAGATGTTCTACAGGGAAAAATGACAAAGGTAAATCTTTACCTTGTAGGTGGGGATGAAGATATGTGTCTTTTGTCCAGAGAGGAAGAAAACTAGTAGTGGCATAAGAGACTTGGTCATCTATTACAACCATACATGGAGGATATGTTAAATTTTGATGTTTCTAGATAAATTACCAAACTATCACGTGGTCACACTCATACGTGTGATTCTTTCAACAACAAAAGATCATCAGAAAGAAATAGAGTCCAAAGGAACAGAAATCAACTGATGTACTCGAATTGGTGCATTGTGATGTATGTGGACCAATATCACCATGAGATATAAATGGGAAAAGGTACTATGTTCTTTTCATTGATTACTATAGTAGAATAGCCTGTGTATTTGTCATTACCCATAAGATAGAGGTTTTTAGTTTCATAATGTAGTATAAAAGAGAATCAGAAAGGATTCTTGTGCAGAAAATTGTAAAGTTTTGTACTGATAACAGTATGGAATTCACAAACAGTCAAGTTCAAAACTATCTCGACAAACACGAGATAAGACATTATTTTTCATCAGTGAGAACTCCCCAACATAATGGATTCGTTGAGAGGAAAAATCATATCATCAATAACATGGACTGAACGATGCTTATTGAAAAGGTCCTACAGTAGAAATTTTGGAAGGAAGCAGTTTTGACATAGGCCTATATTTCGAATAGGTCTCTATTGTGTTCGAAGGAAGGGAAGACCCCGTATGAAATGTGGTATACAAAGATGAAATTAATGAAATACATTCGAATCATTGGTATTAAGTGCTTGATTCTCAACAAAGAAAATCACTGGATGTTTGAGTCATGAGGAGATGAGAGGATATTCCATGGATACTCAGGAAAAGAAAATCATATGGATGTTTTAACAAAAGGTTGGGAAAAATTGTTGACAAAAATGATGTCACTATAGTTTAAAATGAACAGAATACTCAATGAACCAGTAAAGTGTTTCTGGATGAAAGTGATGATGAGGTAAGCAACACAGGGGGAGTAGAAGTGGCAGAGGATGACTCAGAAGAATATACTAATGATGAACAAGAATGTGTCAAGTCTATGTCTGCAAGGAAGCCAAAGAGTCGAGATGAAATTGATAGGTCGAATATCATTGGTGATCAGACAGCTCCACTTCAGACTCATAGAATGAAATCATTACAGAAAACATCATATTTATCTAAGGTGGAGCTGAAATGTTTTTCCGATGCAGCTGAAGATGATAACTGGGTTCAAGATATGAATGAAGAGCTTGATCAGTTTGAGAAGAACCGGACATGGGATATTGTTTCAAGGACAGCAGACACGAATGTCATCCGAACTAAATGGGTCTATTGCAACAAGAATAATGAATATGGCATAGTGATTTGAAACAAAGAACGACTAGTGTGCATGGGATACTCCCAGATAGATTGAATAGATGTTGATGAGACATTTTCACTGGTTGCAAGGCTGGAGACAATCAGATTATTTTCTTTCCATATTTGTGCAATGAAAGTTCAAAGTGTTCCAAATGGATGTCAAATCTACATTCATGAATGGGGTTCTGAAGGGGGATGTGTATATTGAGCAGCCATATGTGTTTCTCATTCATGTGGATGAGAACAGGATTTTTAGACTTAAGAAGGAGTTGTAGAGGCTGAAAAAAGAACCAAGGTCATGGTATTCAAGGTTTGATCAATACTTGAATAAGTTTGGTTTTTAGTGTGGTGGAGTTGATTAAAATCTCTATTTCAGCAATGACAGTAATCAAAGGATGATGGTGATGGTGTATGTCGATGAATATTTTTTTGGCAGATCAGATGATGATCAGTGCAGAAAGTTTTCTGAATTCATGAAAAATGAGTTTGAAATGTCAATGATTGTAGATCTAATGTTTTTTCCTGGTCTAAAGGTGACACAAGGAAGGAATGAAACATTCATTTTTCAATCTAAATATGCCATGGAGGTTTTGAGAAGGTTTGGAATAAAGAATTCTAAGGAAATAAAGACTCTGGTTTCTACCCAGATAAATTATCAAAATATGAGGATGGCAAGGCAGTTAATATCATAGAATATAGGAAAATCATTGGATGTTTGTTTTACTTGACTGCAAGAGGGCCTAATATTGTTTTCGCCACATTCCCTGCAGCGAGATTTAAGAGTAATCCAAAAGAAAGCCACATTCTTTTAGTGAGAATAATACTTCGATATATCAAAGGCACCATGGATTTGGGTCTGATGTATAATGTCAAATCTCAATCAGTGTTATTGGGTTACACAGATGCATAGTGGGCCAGATCAGAAGATGACAGAAAATCAACATTAGGAGGTGCATTATATCTTGGTGGATCATGTATTTCATGGCTAAGAAGGAAGAAAGATTTCATTTCATTGAGAATCGCAGAAGCTGGGTATATTGCAGCCACTCAAGCATGCACACAGTTATTGTGGATGAACCAACATCTTGACGATATTGGAGTTGAAGTGAAGTATCTGATCGAAATCTAGTGCGATAACTCAAGTCATATCAATATCATCAAAAATCTTGTCCATCACTCAACGACAAAGAACATTGAGATAAATTATCAATTGATCAAGGAGAAGGTTGAGTAGGGAATTGTGATGTTGGAGTATGTTCCTATAAAGGTAATGGTTGTAGAAATTCTGACAAAGGCCTTACCCATGGTAGCTTTGGAGAGATATCGATAGGCTTTGGGAGTTCAGTAAACTCCCCGAACATAAAATAGTCTGGATGTGGGACACCCCCCCTCTCCCCAAGGTATGATGTTCTTTTCTCTAAGGTGATGATATGTGTTCTATACTCTGTTACAGACTGTAATAGAGTGCCCTTTTGGTTAGTTGACAAAGGGGGATAAAATAGTGATTGTTCAAGGAGGTGACAATGTGGCTATTTGAAAAATCCTGAAAGATATGGGGAGAAGCTGACATGTGGAGCAGACAGATAGGGGGAGTTGAACGTGCTTAGCTATAGCATATCATGAACAACACATGAAATAGTGCTAAAGAGGTTTTGAAGCTAACTAGAGTTTATGCTATGAGCAGAAAGGGGGAGAGTATTAAATCTAACGATGTTAGAAGTGAGCGATCAAAGAATATATATCACGATAGCTGAGGATTTTGATGAAAGCATAATAGTGATGTTGGAATGTGGTAAGAATATTTCCATAAATTGGTCTTAGTATGGTCTCAACAGTGGATTTCAGAGTTGAATTTATTCGTTGATGAAGTTTTCATTTACTTTTGTTTCTCATGCCGAGTATTGCTCATGTGGGCATAAAGTATGTGTTGAGTAAATAATTTATAACTATCAGAATCGCAAAAGGAGAATAGTGGCAGAAGAATTAACGATGTATCTTAATATGGAAGAGTTGTCAACATACCCAAAGTGGGATATTGTTGAGAAAAAATCCTTCAAGGTATCATTGAATCATTTTTTGAGGTGATTGTGTTTGTTGAAAAAGTGGACATCTGTGTGGTGATTGTTGACGAAGAAAATCAATGACATAAAAATTTGTTGACAAAGTGGATTTCATGATGGAATGTAGAGTTCAAGAGTTTTTGTCAATGATCAATTATTGATTCAAGAACATCGACAACGGAATGGATGATCTGGTGGGGGTACAAAAAAAACAGATACAAGGTGGTTCCATTTTCCAGTGTTTTCCAAATGTTTGGGCCTGAAAATCAACAAATGAAGAAAAGTGGTTTCTGTAAAAGGAACTTGGATGCCATGTACTTTATAGAGAAGAAAACTGCATGCTTAATGTTTTTCAAGATCATAAGGTCAAAATATGGCAAAGGAAAGAGGGTCACGCAGGTATTGGTTTTTTCATGCAGGTGACTTGCGGGTCATGAAAGGACCTATGTGCCGGTGCCTAGGAGGGTTTGAAAGTTGGGTGACATATGTTTTTCAAGATCAGATCATCAAAATATTGCAAAGTAAATAGGGACACATAGGTGTGTTTTAGAAGACGAAACCTACGTGCTGGGACTTGTGCGCTGAGGGGAGACTAGTGCGCCTCCGCGTAGGTTGACCAAATGCCTATAAATACAGGACCACCCCTCCTCATTTTTAAAATGGAATTCAAAACATAGAAAATTCAGAGCACCCATCGCGCTAGTGTGGTGGTCGCGCAGGTGGTGTGTTGTCGCGCAGGTGGACTTGCCCTCCATTGTTTGAAGTTACACGCCAGTTTGTAGTTGCACGCCAATATTGTTTTGGGCATAAAATGGATTGAGTCGCACATGTTTGGAGTTACAGAAGATTGTGACGCGGAGGTGGTAGAGGTAGACCAGTATGCCAGTTGTGACTTGAGTTTTGATACTTGAGCGCCAGGATAGACCTATGCAACATGTAAGGTTGATTCCCCGATAGTGTTTTTGGGCTGTGTGGATGTTTGGCCGATAACTTCGGTGCAAAGAGAAATTCATCTACGGGTGAAAGTTAGACTTAAAAAGAGAATATACTTATAGAGAAAGATGCATTATTTCATGAAAATGAAGAGACCTACAAGTCTATAAACTATGATAGGATCCTTTCTAGAGTAGTGAGCAATGGAAGATGAAGAAGGTGATCCTCTCCACCAACAGTGAGCCAGAGAGAGAGAAACATGGAGTGACCCTTTGGAAAGCAGTGAGCTGACCCTAAACATTGTAAAGGTTATGGGCCTGGGATAGAGTGACTGTGCCCGAACATTTTAATCTACAGCTAGTGAAGTTTAGAGGAATTTGTACGTCCGAAAACTTGTCGGCATATGCTCCTTGGACACAGCACTTACCGGTGAAACAAGTAAAAATTGATGTGTCATGTTCATGCTTTACTTTCTGTTTATACTGTAAAACAGGAATGAGAGAGAAGTGTGTTTTTCTTAATAGTGAAAAAAGATCAGAACATTAGTTAATTTTAAATTATTCATAACCTGATTCACCCCCCTCTTAGGGTACTCAGCCTTGTGGACATAACAAGCCATTTTGACTCCATAATGTTCCAGAAAGTTTCATGGATTTAATGAACTATGTTTTTAGATATTACCTCAACAGAATTGTGGTAGTCTTTATTGAAGATATTCTGATATTATCCAATTGTGAGATGTAACATGAAGAGAAATTGAATATTTTGTTAAATACATTAAGAAGGGAATATTTTTAAGCAAAGTATAGTAAATGTGAGTTATGTATAAGGGAAGTGTTATTATTAGGGAATGTTATCACCAGGATAGAGATATCTGCGAACCCTTCCAAGATGATGGAAATTAATGAGTGGCCCATGAAAATATCTATAATGGAGATCAACATATTTTTTGTTATATCTCGGTATTTTTGACGATTGGTGATGAACTTTTCATGATTGTCAAACCCAATGACCAAGTTTTCACTGAAGGGAGTACTGATTTTCTGGACAAAGGAATGTGAAAACTATTTCAAGGAGTAGAAAAAGTGTCTTATCACTGCGCCATTACTCAGACTCCCTATAAGAATAGAACTCATTGTGGTGTATAGTTATTCTTCTTAGAATGTCTTTTTTAGCGTGCTAATGAAAAATTATAATGTGATGGCCTATGCTTCAAGGCCATTGAAAATACAAGAGAAGAACTATACCATGAATGATATGGAGTTGGCGGCTGTGATCATTACATTTAAAATATGGTGATATAATCTCTATAGGGAGAAATGTGATATATATACTAACAACAAGGGTCTACAAATATATATTCACACATAAAGAGCTTAATATATGCAGACGTAGATGGATAGGGCTCATCAAGGATTATGACTAATCAATATACTACCATCTTGGTAATGAAAATAGGTAAAAAAGGCTCTATGTAGAAAGGATCTTTTATGTTTATCATTTATGATAATTAAAAAGGATCTAATATTCATAGATTTGTGAAGGATGGACATGGGAATCATTGGGGTGAGGAAAATAATCAACCATTTCCAAAATGATATTTCAAACTTCCCTCTGGGAGAAAATAAAGGATTCTCAATGAAAATATGTGGAACTTCTAAAAAGGGTGGTAGGTGTTAAAAAATAGAATCCCGCTATTTAAAAATTTATGAGGAAGGTCTCATATGATTTAGGACATGATTAGGTGTACCATATGATCCATAGATAAACATGGATCTATTGAATGAAGCTCCTAGCTCGACCATCTCTATCCACCGAGGGAGTTAAAAGACATTTCATGATCTCTGAGAAAAATGTTCATGGGACTATATGAAAATGGAGATTGATAAATTTACATTAATGTTCCTAGTATATCAGCAAGTGAAGGCTGAGAGGAAAAATTATAAGCAGATGATGTAACCACTACCCATACTAGCATGGAAGTGGGAGAACAATATCATGGACTATGTCACTAGACTTCCAAAGACATATAGAGAAAACAATGCTATATGGTTGGCTGTGGATCATCTTACAAACACAACTCACATTATCACAATTTTAGTGGACTTCTCATTTGATCAACATGAATTGATTTACATAAAATAAGTGTTAAGGATTTATGGAGTACCACAGTCTATTATATATAATCATGATCTAAGATTCACCTCGATGTCCTGGAATAGTCTTCAACATTCTCTATGCACTGAACTGAACTTTTGTACAGCCTATCATCCTCAAACTGATGTCCAATCTGGGCTGACAATTGAAATAGTAGATGACATATCGAGATCATGTTCTATAGAATTCATAGGAGGATGGGATATACATCTTCCACTATTTTAATATTCTTACAACAACAATTTCTACTTGAACATCCGAATGGCACTACATGATGCCCTTTTTGGGAAAAGGTGTTGAAGACTAGCGTGTTGTGATGAATTCGGTGAGCGTAAGCTTCTAGGACTTGAAATGATCGATTAAATGGTAGAGAAGGTGAAAATCATTCATCAACATATCAAGGAAGTCCAAATTTTACAGAAGAGTTCTGTAGGTAACTGTCGATGAGACCTTGAGTTCAAAGTTAGAGACATGGTATTTATACATATATCTCAATGGAAGAAGGTCATGATGTTCGAAAAGAATGGGAAGATAAGTTCTAGGTATATCGACCCCTTATAGATCCTTGATGGAGTCAAATAAGTTGAATATTGACCAGTACTTCCACCTACCATGTCAAAAGTATATGATGTCTTTCATGTATCCCTCTAATGGAAGTATGTATCAAACCCTTTACATGTAATCTCTTCATAGGTGGAAGAGTTAGAGGATTATCTTTCCTATAAGGAGCAGCCAGTGATGATCATTGAACATAGAGAAAAAGTTATACGCAACAAGACTACACATCTGGTCATGGTACTATAGAGAAACCATATGTATGAAGAGGCAACATGGTAAATGGAGTTATCAATAAATGAAAAGGACCACCACTTATTTTTGTCATAGAATGTTAAATGAAATTTAATGGGAAAAATTTCATAAGGTGTGAAGAATGTAACGACCCAGGGTTTTATAAATGGAAATTAGTCTCTTATAATTATGTCATAAAATCACATGAAAACACAACATAATGAACTACATAGTTGTAAGTGACCTATACAGATATTTTTTTCACTTATGTGTTTGAAATTTCAAAAATCTGAAAAACACAATTGTGATCAGTAAGTTATTTGGAGCCTGATAAGAAAAAAAACTTTTAGGTGAATAGTAAAATACCCTTATGAATAATAACATAAACATACGAATAGTGATATAAACTAATTAATAGTAACCTTAACTATTATAATATATAAATAATATTCATGTTGAAAGTACGATATACTTATAATTTTAAATAAGTAAATGAATGTTTTAAAACACGTCTTTGAAAATAAAATATGATTTTAATTAAATATTAAAATAATAATTTTTAGAAGAATTATTTTTGAAAAATGAAATTCATTTTTTGGATTATACACGTCAAAAAATGGATATGATTAATTTTAGAGTTTTTTCTAAAATACATGAATTTTTTATGAATAGTAATTTAATATTTATTTATATTATAAGATAAATTGAATATTCCTAGAATCATGGTTGATGTAACCATCATTGGTTTGAATTCACATAACCCATTTACTATTCATGGTTATGTAATACATATTATTACTTATATTGGGAAGAAAGAATAAATAAATGATTATAATATTTTGAAATCTCTCCTCTCCTCCACTATTACCCCCCCCCCAACTCCCACTTCTCTTCACTACTCTCAAGCCTTGTTCCCTTCCAATAACCTTCCAAACTCCCAACCCAAGATCCTCCCACACCTCCAAAATCTCATAGCCTCTTTGAAATACCAAAAAAATCCCCTTAATATGTTTTCAAAGGGGAAGTATCCATAGGTAAATTCCACTTTCCAATTCCTTCATTTCTTTTATGTTCTTTTCTTTTTTGTTTCTTTTCTCACCTCCCTTCACCCAAATGGTATGATAAATCTAGTAGAATACATGTAATCGAATGATTTTATGCTACTATGATACTTAATTATCTTATCTCCTTTCCTCACAATGTTTTTGAAAGAAATGAAAACATCATTTTAGATGTGCCAATTTAGCACATTTAAGGAAAACAGTTTATCAATATATATTTTTATCATTATTTCGGGTCATGAAACCATTTTTGTTATGGTTGAAACATATTATTTTGTAATATATCAATTTTTTTGGTCTTGTAATACTTTTTTACAAACGGAATTATGTTATATTGCAAAACATATTCATTGTAATCAATCCCATCAATTAACAAAAAATTTATTCACTATGGTTTTACATAATAATTATACTAAACAATAAGTAAAACAAATTTAAACCATTTAATCTCATTTATTGTCAATAATTTAACATAAATTCAATTCTAGGACACCACATTAACCATAAATGTTTATTCAAACATGAATATAAGCGAACCAGTCATTTAAAACCAAGTAAACAAATGAACTCGAATGATGAAATTGAACCTCATAACCATTCAAAATGGTTATAAATCACTAAATAATTATAATAATAATAAAATTACATACATAAGAGGTTATTGATTTATTAATAAATAAAAATAATTTTTTTATTCTGTTATTTAATAATAGGTGGAGAACACCAATTGATTTAATGTATGGGATCCCCTCCTTTTCACTCTTAAATCATGATTTTCCTCTAAGATATGCCTTTTTATGTGTAATATATAATTGTGGGGTTTTTTTAAAAACCTCCCCCAAACTACCCTAATTTTTTATAAGTGATGATAGACCCCGTTAATCTCTCATTAATCCTTATTAGGTACACCCGACACCGTATCGATAAACCGTAAAAAATGCTACCCGATCCTCCTATGTTCTTTCGGGTTTTCTTATCTTTAATTATAAAAAATGGTGATATATTATCTATTTATGAGAATCATGTAAATTTTATTTAGTATTACATAATTCATTTATCAAGTCACTTTCATCACATTCATTTGGGGATATAAATGTTTTTAAATGATTCTATCCTTTGAACATTCTGATAAGCAAACTTGTTTTATGGAATCTTCCAAAAACATTTCCCAATATCAACTGAGATCTATCTTAAATTTTAAGAAAACATTGTATTTATAAGATAATTATATTATTAAGAAAGCCTTTTTCATTCAATTCTGATTTTATATAAACAATTGTCTATTTTTTTAACGGTCTATAGTATTTTCAGTTAAACCGCACAAAAATGTTTTCATGATAATGTTTCTCAAATAAATTATATATATGTATTAACATCTGTTATTCAACACATAAAATGTTATAATACTATTTCACCCTATTAACTCCCATATATGTTATAATCCATTTCATTCGTGGACACAAACATTATATGCTCATTGGTTATGATATATGTCATGATTGTGGTACATAATTTTTTCCATGGGTACCCTTATATTTAGGTATGGTTGATTATGAATGATTATTTATGTGGCATGAATACTTACATGGTATGAATTTATATATGGAATGAATATTCATGATAATTTTGATACTGGTACTCCCTGATAGTGCTCCAATGCATTGGTTAAAGTTATGTCTCATGAGATGTGATGTGATACGGGAATGGCAGTTAGCCTTGACCCGTACTAAAATGGGAAACATGATTGACAATTAACCTTTAACCATACTAAAGAAATTTTTTCTGATTCTGAATCATTTATATGATTCTATGTTTATATTATCCCATTCTTATATGATATTAATTTATATGTTCCATGCTTTGTATATCATTATGTCGTGCCTCTTAACTCTTGTGCCTAAGATGTTTCCTTATGTTCATTCCATTACTGGGATTTTTACCTTATATCATTGTTCTTGTGTTCCTTAGGGTAAACTATGCATATTTAAGGGATCAATGTAGGATAATATATCCTTATGGAGGTTAAATAATCATGTATTTTTTATCCCCTTGTTTATATTTTATGTACCTTGTCATTGAAGACACTATACATAACGATCCATGGATTGTACTCTGATGATTAATAATGAAATGTTTTATGTAAAAGTCTTGGGTCGATATACATGTGGTTGTTCGACTAGTATAATACCCTAGATTATGTTTTATAGTGAATTATTTATTCAACTCTTATTCATACCATTTTAGGTTCATGTTTATTTTTAATGGAATGTGTATTTAGCTATTCACCATAAAATTGATTACATTTAAGATATCTTCTGTTCTATTTCACACCCTTTCTGAGTATATGAGGTCTCTGTATTTTTATGTTATATTTTATCTAGGGCATGAATAGAATATTATGATTGACTTGTAGGGATTAACTAGGAGTTATGTTTATTTTCCTATGAATTTATATATTGTATTTCCTTTCATGTCGTAATGTTAAACTTATGTAGTATCTTTATTTCAAAAATTACTAAACTTCTCAATAAATTGGGATTTGACATTCTTTTAATCAACCCAATGTTATGAAATAAGGCACCAACTCTGGGAAATCCCAAATTGGGAACACTTGGTTCAAACTCACATGCACTTATTTCTGTTGTTAATCATAGGAAACAACATTATTTGTTGTCATTGTAAAGATAATAAAATAATGTTTAAAATAATGGGAAAAACCTCCTCTCTTACACTTTAAAAACCACCCATCATTCCCTCTTCTCCTCACTCCTCTAATCCAGAAATATCCTCAATGATAATACCAATTAATCTTCCATAGTCTCTCCCCATGTCCCGATGCTCTTTGTCTTTCCAAAATACAAAAACCCTTTCCCTTAAGGAGGCACTCAAGTATGGGCACTCAATAGGTAAAATCGTCCTCTTTTATCTATTTTAATTACTTTTATGTTCATTCTTGAAGTATCATCCCCGGAACTCCTATATAAAATTCATCTTGAATACTAAAATATATTCTATATACTATATTTATATAATTTTTATTTAATAAATATTATCAATATCTTTACTCTCTTTCTCTATATTATTTTAAAAAAAGAATCATCATTTGGGTGGTGTCAATTGATAAACGTAATGGTTAACGTTCTTTTGTTATTCAATTTACACTTCAAACATTGTCATGAAATCATTTTTACGCTTGATAAAGATTCACAAATATTTATTGTATATAATTTAATTATTCTATAACTGTAATTTTTACATGATATTATATAATGGAATAAAACTAGTTCATTCTGATCGAAAAAACACTATAGAAATATAAATGATTATCACAAAATGTTTCAGACTCATACTACATTACAAAAAATATATATATAACTATTTAAACTTCTATATAATTATAAATATCACATAAATTCAATTTTTTAGCACTATAATAATTAAACATGAACTTCCGTTATCATATTCACTTATACTAAACATGAAAACCTATGAATAAAATGCTCCCAAGTGATAAATTCTTATATTTTAAATAATAAAAAGGTCATAAATGAACTCAATAAAATTATAAAAATTAACAAAACATATAAATAATCATAATAATTAAACAATTCATGAGTTTATTTTTACTATCTAGGATGTCAAGATCATGTGGATAACACATTCAAACACAAGATAATGTTTTTCTACCTGAACCTCTATTTTCATTCGGGATAATGTTTATCTCTCATAGTCCCAATGAAATTCTTAATTATTATTTTGTAAACCTTATAAATTATTTTTTAATGTTTTATACATGTGTATCAATCATAATCCATCTTTATTTTCTAGGTAATTAAATATTTTATAAACACATTTCCCAATTCATCCCGATAAACAAGCTCGATTAAAGAAAACTAATCAAATTATTACCTATATTGATGTTCACTCTATATTCTATTAAAAGAAATAATTAGATTTCTAAAGCTTCTCGTTTAATCATGGAAAAACTAAAATGTTTCATTCCATGATTTATGAAATTATTTTTCCAAATAACACTTCTTTTCAAAGTAAAATTTCAATTCAATCAAAAAATTCCTCGATTATTTTTTTAGATTATGTTATTTTTATTTCAAAAACTATGTTAAATATTATGTTTTACTAACGTTAATATCGTATTTTTACAATATTACATATTTATTAATTTTTTTATGATTATTTTGACTATGGATGTTCTTTCTTGATACCATTCACAATGATACTCCGAATCGTTAGTGTTTTTGTGTACAGATTGGGAAACATTATTCCATATGTTCCTATTGTTTATATTTATCCCCTTTCATATTAGGAATTCATTGTATTTATAAATTGATGGTTGGGGACCTCTATAGCACCTTAATTCATCATTTTTTTTCTTGAGAAATGGTCGTTATTTTCATGGTCATGGCCATTCTCATTTTCTTTTATTGTTTTGGGTGAGCCCTTAATAATTTTTAGTTGTCTTGGTTATGGTATTGATGATATGGTTTAGATATCATGAATTATGATTTAAATTATTATGAAGTTAGTAATTTATAGTCAATGTGGTTATTAGACAATTCAAATACCCAATATTATGTTTTATTATAGAATTATTTATTCAACTTTTATTTCTACCATATTATGTTCAAGTTTATTTTTAAAGCCTTGTATTTTTAGTTATTCACCATGAATGGTCTATTTATTTATGATATCATCTACAGTATTTACTACCATTATTGAGCATTAGCAATCACTCTTTTTTTATGTTTTATATTTTCCAGTTAGTGAAGAGCGTGTTATGAATGACGAACAAGTATAACCAATGAGTTTTGGATGTTTTCAAAGAAATTTCTATATAATATTTCATTTCAAGTTATAATTTTAAACTTATCTATGTTTATGGATTTCCAAAACTACTAAACCAATTGGTACTTTGGGATATATATTCCTTGTAATCATTCCAATTTAATGAAGTACGGAACCAACTCTAGACAACTGGGTTCAGGGAATTTATAGTTTCCATTAGAGTAAGTTTAGTAGAAAACATAGAAACTAGATAGAATATATGCCACACAAATTTTAGGGATTTCCCTCATCAAATGTAGGAGATATTAAAATACAGTAATTTATTGGAGGATCCACTGAATCCCAATGAAATAATCTATTTCTAATAGTATATAGTTATAACCTATCCACTAAAAATTATTTTTCTTATTCTGTGATTTGAGTTTTGAAATACTAACATACGCGTTAGCGATTGGAAATATATTTAGAGTCTGATAAAATCAACTTCCATATTTTGTGAATAGTAACTTAACCTTATTAAGAGTAACTTAACCTTATGAATAGTTATGTATCCTTATAAATATAATCCTCATACATGTATTTATAAATAAAATTTTTATATCTTATAAATGAGTGTGAATATTTTGAAAATTAATTATTATGTTTTCAATGTTTTAAAGTTAACAAATATTTAATTACAATTTTATATTAAAAAATTTAATTAAAATTAAATAATATTCACAAAATTTAATCATAAAAAATATTCATATGATTTAAGGATAATTTTATGACACCTCATTTAATTATTGAAAGTATAATAAAATCAGTTTTAAATTTAAATTATGTAATTTTATAGTAAATAATAATTTTATTTAAAATAAATTCTCTCTTATTTAGAATATAATTTTATTAAATGGAGTTAAATTCTGATTTCTCAATATCAATAATTAGTTAGGGTGTTTTGTTTGGTATTTTCCAGAAAATATTATTTTTAATTGAATAATAAAATTTGGTAATTTACGGAATAAATACATTACAACATTAATACACTATTACATGATTCATGGATGATGTATGAACACTTGGATCAAACTGAAAGCATATATTTTATATTTCAAAAATATCATCACTGTTAGTTGTCTTTGTATAAAAAAAATTTAAATTTAACTAATAGGAAAAAAGTCCTCTCCTCCGCTATAAAAACCTACCATCACTCCATCTAATCCTCACACCTATATGCCTTGAAGCTCCTCAATATTCTTCCAAATTAATCTTCCTTAGTATCTATCCACGTCCCATAGATCATGTTACTTCCCAAAGTCAAAATCCATTTCCATTAAGGAAGTTATCAAAAAGGAGCAATTAATAGGTAAAATCCTCATCTTATATAATTTTAATTTATTTTAAGTTTCTTATTTTATTATTATCTCTTCACCAATTCCATCCAACCGATCTTGATCATTCAAATTTATTCATTATTCTATAATTATATCATGTCAATGTAATAGCCATTATCAATATTCTTACTCTCTCTTTTTCTCTCTTTTGTTTTAAAAATAAAATCTTTATCTTGGAGGGGCTGATTTACAACCATCATGGACGATTAAGTTTTGTTCTTAAATTTCTTCTTTTAAGATGGTTATGAAACAATTTTTATTGTTGAAATATAATATAAAATATTTATAATATCTTATATAATGATTTTGGAACCATTATTTTAACATTATATTTAATTGTATAATAAAACTAGATTGTTTTGATTGAATATCCACCATAAAAATCGAAATGATTTTACCTAAATGTTTCATACTCATACTATATAATAAAATTATATGTATAACCATTTAAACTAAAGAATTTTTATCAATATCATATAAATTCATCTTTGGATAACTATACTAATTCCACATGAACTTCCATTATCAAGTACAATTATACTGATCAAGAAAACCAAGGAAACGAACGATGTTGATTGAGAAATTTGAATCTTATAACTCATTTAAATCCCATAAATTAACTTAATAAAATTATGAAAAATCAAAAAAAATTAAAATATGGTTTTGAATTAAATATTTAATGGATTTAATTTGATTATACAGGATGTTAAGCACAAGTTCAGAACACATTTAGACTTTAGGTAAGGGTTTTTTCCCTGAACCCCTATTTTGTTTTGGGTTGCACTTTGTATATATTATTCAAAATTAAATTTATAAATATTATTTTTTAATCATCATAAATTATTTTGTAATGATATATATTTTTTTGTACCAAAAATAATCCTTCTTTATTTTTTGGGGAGTTAATTTTTTTATAAATATCTCTCTCAATTATTCTTGATAAACAAGCCTGATTCATATGATCTTATCAAATTCATACCAATATTTATGTTCACTAAATAATCTATTTTTAGAAAAAATTATATGTAAAAAACACATCTTTAATCACGGAAATATTAACTTCATTAATTTATACTTTTATGTAATGATTTTCCAAAATGAACTCTTCATTTCAAGCTAAAAAAGTTTTCCCTCAAAAAAATCCTCAATGATTTTATAATTGTATTTTTTGTCTATTTAAACACCTCTATTGAAATTTATGTCATATTGAAGCTAATATCTTATTTTTATCATCTTACATATTTTATTAAATGGTCTATGATACGTTTGAATATTGATGTGCTATTTTGATAATATTTGATTCATGAAATACATGAATTTTTGTACATAATAAAATACAATAATTAACGGTGTAAATATATTAAAAGATTAATACACTATTAATTTCATCATGGATGATTTAAGAAAAATTCACACAAAATCACAAAAAATTATTACTTCTTTGGTCACATGAATCAATACTATTGGTTGTCTTGAAAAATTAATAATATAATGATTCAAATAGTGGGAAAACTTACCTCTCATCTACATTAAAACCCACTAATCACTCCATCTTCTCCTCACTACTTTATGACCATAACCTTCTAAAAGATCTGCCCAATAACCCCTAACTATTATCTCCCCACATCAACTATCTCATGTTCTTTCTGAAAGACCGACACCCCTTCCCATAATGAGGTTCTCATGGAGGATTACTCAGGAGGTAAAATCTACTTCTTTTTTTCCATTTTAATTCTTTTTAGTTATTTATTTTATTATTATCTACTAACCTAATCTATCCAATTAACCATGATAACTAAAATTCATTCTATATAAATTAATTATATCATGTTAATGTGATAACCATGATCAATATCCTTACTCTCTCTCTTTTATTTTAAAAGTAAAACCTTTTTCTAGGAGGTGTCAATTTAAAGCCTTCATGGATGACGATGTGTTGTTCTTAAATTTCTTCACTATGGCGGGAAATAAAAAAATTATTGTTGAAAAATATTATAAAATATTTATTATATCTTATGTAATGATTCTGGAATGATCATTTGTTCATTATATAACTAATATAATAAAACCATATTGTTGTGACTAAAAAACCACTGTAAAAATCTATAAGATTATCATTAAATGATTCATGATTATAATATATAAAAAAATGATAAGACATGCCATTTACATGACTATATATTCAAAAATATAATATGAAATTAAATTCTTTAGAACTATAATCATTTTACATGATCTTCCATTATAATATACAATTATACTGATCTTGAAAACCTCGGAAATGAACAATCCCAAGAGATAAATTTGTATTTTAAAACACATAAAAATAAAATAAATGAATTGAATAAAACAATAAAAAATTAATAAACATGTAAATTAGGTCTTGAATTAAATAGTTAATGGGATTAATTTTATTTTATATGATTTTAATCTATTGTTAATAGCGCATTTTGAAAAATGTTAATGGTTTTCTACCTAAACCCCAATTTTCTTTCAGGTTACTCTTTGTCTCTCTTAGACACAATTAAATTCTTAATTACTCTTATTTACCCCTATTTAATTATTTTTTAATTTTATATATATGTGTACTATTCAGAATCCCTCTCCATTTTATGGGGATTAAATTTTTTTATAACGATCTGTCTCAATTCATTCCCATAAACAAGCATGAATCAATTTAAATTCTAAAATTCAAACATTTTTTAATATGCACCCATTAATAGGTTTTAAGAAAGAACTATTTTTCTAAAACAACTAAATTAATCATTGAAAAACTAGCTCAGTTTTTTTCTAGTTTTATTCAAAAAAATTTCCAAAAGAACTCTTCTTTTCATTGTAACAATTTATTACTCTCCAAAAAATCCCTCGATAATTCAATTAGAGTTTTTTTATTGTTACAGGAAAAAATTGATGAAATTAACACATATATTGAATTTTATATCTTTTTAAATGTTAATATCTTATCTTTACCATCTACCATATGGTAATAAATGGTTTATGACTAGTTTTACTATGGATGTTATATTTTGATACCATTCAAGATACTAAACTGAATGGTTAGTGATAATGTGTATAGTTTGGGGAATCTTTTTTTATATGTTCATGGTTTTTTTTAGAACCATTCATATGAAGAGTGCATTGGACATAGAAAGTGATTGTTTAGGACTTTTATAGCCCCTAAATGCATCGCTAGGTCTCATGAGACAAAATAGGTATGGACTTTTTTGAGTCCTTTCCCATTTTCCGATATAGTATTGGCTGAGGCCATGTTCATTTTTAATTTTCTTTGTCGAGGCATTGATGATATAGATCATATGTCCCAAATTATGCATTCCCTCATTGTGAATATTTTAATTGATAGTTCATGTGGTTTTCCGACTAGTATAATAAATATGATTATTCTTTCAATTGGCATTATTTATTTATCACTTATTCATTCCATATTTTGTTAATGTTTATATTTAACAGAATGTGTTTTTAGTTAATCAGTATGATAATTTGAGTTTTATAGGATAAAATTAATTTTTTATTGAATTGTAACTTGCCCTTATGAATAAAAATGTACCCATATGAATAGTAATTTACACTTATTTATAGAAACCTCACCCATTCATGAATAAATAATATTTAGGCAACATATAAATTATAGTTAACATTTTAAAATTAATATTTAAGTGTTGATAATTTTTTGAGTAATAAATATTTATATTATATATTAAATTAATATATTTATTTAAAAAACATTTTCAGAAAATGTATTCTTCAATAATTATCTTTCCTATGATTTTAGGAAAATTTAATATTACCTTATTTAACATTTAAAGTATTATAAAATGTCATTAAATTTTAAAATAGGTATTTTTCATGTAAATAAAGATTTTATTTAATAATAAAATATCTCTTATTTAGGATATTATTTTGTTAACATGTTGTTCATTTTTAAATTATACACCTCAAAAACTATTAAGGGAAAATTGTTGAGATTTTTCTGAATAACATGAATTCTCGGTGAATACTAAAATACATTAAATTAATGTATAAATAAATTATTAAAAAAATACACTATTACTAGAAGCATGGATGATGTAATAAAACTTGGTTCAAATATAAGTTCACTTATTACTAGTTTTTATCACATGAATCAGCACTATTGGTTATCTTTGGAAAACTAATAAAATAATAATTAAAATAATTGGAAAACCATCCTCTACTCCACTATAAAACACACCCATCACTCCATCTTGTCATAACTCATCTAATACATAATGGTTCAAAAAATAATACCCAATTACACTTACTATGTATCTAACCATGTCCAAAAACACTAGGTATTTACAGAAGAGAACATTCGCTTCCCATAAAAAGGTTCTCAAAGAGGAGTACTCAAGAGGTAAAATCCACTTTTTTCATTTTATTTTTTTTAGTTCCTTATTATATATATATATAATAACCTACACTATCAAATTTATCATGAAAACTACAATATAGTTTATATATTATAATTATTTCATGTTAATCTTATAACCATTAATAATAACCTTACTCTCTCTCTTTTATTTTAAAAACAAAATCATCCTCCAGGAGGTGCAGATTTACATCCTTCGTGGATGATAAAGTCTCTCTCTTCAATTTCTTATTCAAGGATGGTCATGAAACTATTTTTATTGTTGATCCAGACTATAATATATGTATTATAGTTATGTAACAATTCTGGACCCATTATTTGTACATGTATTAAATGATAAAATGAAACTAGTTTGTTGTGATTGAAAAACTGCCATAAAAATCTAATTGATTTTCACAAAGGTTTAAAACTCCTAGTATATAACAAAATTGAAAAAATGAACATCCACTATATCTACTATTGTAGGGTGTTTCCCAGCTATGTTTTAGTCTCCAAAATGCTCTACATCACAAATTTCAAGGAATCCATCCCAAAAATACCCCCGACCATCGCGACACCAATCAGGATTACTCTTTCAATTCCCTCCCCTCCCCGGTTCACCTCCTCGATACACCTATCTCGACTCTAGGGTTTTTTCACCCCTCCCCGATTCACCACTCCTCGAATCCGCTCTCTCGCTCTACTCCCCTACCCTCCCCGAATCCCATCTCTCGCCGTGACTCCTTCCTGTTGGTCCTTTCGTACATCATCTTCACCTCTACGGATCTCCTCCCAGTCGTAACTTCAAGATTCCGATACAGCGGTTCATAAAGATCCACTATTTTTTATTCATCGTCGCCTGCCATCATCCCCAAGAACGTTCTTTGAAATCTACGGATGACACTTCTTGTCGACACAAGGACTCCACCTCATCGGAAATATGCAATCTAGGGTTTCAGAACCTAATACAATAATTTCTGAAATCTATGGCATGTACTGACTGCAACATGTTTTTTCTACTAATTACATAGAAATTACCACACTTATACTTCATTTTGTTCCATGATCTGTGTGAGAAAACTTCATTGGCGATATACCTTAGACCGTCGATGAATTCTACAACCAATTTCCTTCTGTTTCCCTCTAGTAACCCATTAATTCATTCGAATTTTCTACTATCTACTACAAACTAACCACTATCCTCAGTTTTTTTGTCATTTATTCTAAACTAATTTATATTTATCCCAGATTTTTTTTCATCTGAGGTGTTTCATCCTTTCTTCTTATAAACTAATTTATAAAAAGATAAGAGAGATGATAATTGATATGAATACATCTCAATCAGAGACTAAAGTGTTGTGAAAGGGAGCTACTAAGGTAAGCATTTCGATGATTGCTTGATTTTATCCCTGAATACACATCAGGTTATGTGTTTCATATGTTTTAAATTATTTTTCAACTATGAAAATTATTTTTTAACTATTAAATACGTTTTTTTCAGTGTATAAGTTCAATAGTTTTTATGTACATGAAATATTCCAATACTCTGCACTATATCTAAACCCATTATTTTTTCTATCGAGGTTTTAGATCTCTTTTGTTTTTGAATTTTTTGAGGAAAAATTTCACATATCTGGTCAATGATGCATACCACAGAAGAAGAGAACTTATTAAAATGTCCACATAGATTCATGGGTAGGGTAAATTATTAATGTGTGAAGAAAACATCATCGCGTTATTGCTTCTGGGAGAGGCGGTTGTGATGCATACTTCATCTTCATGTACATGGCATTTTACATTCACAACAATTGGGAGTTCATTCGGGAATTGATAGCCTGTAAAGTATCCAGAGAAAGATATATAGGGACCTAGCTGAATGAAGATCCATTGACTATAATCTAGTTTATTTTTCATGTTTGACAGTCTCTCATAAGGGTTCCCCACAAGAACCGAGTACATATCCGTTGACTACTATCTATGTAATGTATTCTCCGTCACCTCGCACTACATCTACTACAATTTTATTACAAATGTACTAATGCTAAATCTATTTTTTTGATGACATTGAAACATTGTAATTTTACACTTTCATTGTTCATTCACTATATCTCTGTTTTAAACATTCTTTTACTTAAACTATATAAAATTTCTTTTTCCATATTCATTTATATTAAGACAATGTTAAAATCAGAATATGTGGTTTATGTTTTTTAGTAAAAAAATATAGGAAAATAGTTGTCATTTTTTGGGTCGATTAGAGCATCCCTGACACTTTTATATGTGTAAAAGGTTCCTGTTTGATGATGAAACGTCAGGGGACTTTTCTAGAAATTTTCCTCAGACTAACATCACACATTTATGTGATCAAGATCATATACCAGGTTTGACTTTACATCCATGAAATTCAATTTCCACAAAACTGCATTCTATTTTTTAGCTTATCATCGATGATTACAATAATATCATTGTCATAATATTATTTAACGTTTAATGGGAAAATCATACAGAGAAAATTTACAGTGTATTTCCATCATCCCATATGATTTCTTATTAAATTGATCACATTTTATCAATGTAGTAAATGAAAAGCATATGAGGACCACTAAACAGAGTGGAAGACTGTTTGTGTTTCAAAGAATCACTAAGGTAATATGGTTCCTCTATCATTAAGTCTTTTACTAGGTAATCACTGATTTCTCTGTTGGTGTTTTACATTCATGGATTAGTTGTTTTGATAGGAGACTCTCGGTGTGATATCATAATATCAAACTAATTCATTATGTTAGGGTTATATTGTTTGATTGTAATTTATTTTTACCAGGTTCAATTGCTTTTAATGATTATGATATGATTTATTATGATGGTGGGGAGATTCTCAAAAATGATATTCTACAACAACAGATGCAACTGAGATGTGCATGAAGGTTCAAGATGTTCTGAAAGATGAAACTTCTATTTCAGCCCTCCAAATGCAACATCAGGGTATAACGTCGACGAGTTAGAGGTTGCATAATATGGAAACATACTTCACTCAAATTCGGAACCCCAAATTATACATAAGGGTATATCATCAATCTATTTTCATAGTGCAAGAATACCTTTTTCATTTTATATTTACAATATTCATTGCCCTTATTTCCTTGGGTTTATTGTTATTTAATGTTGGATTTAGGTTATAAAATGTTTTTCTCTGTAGGTTTAACCATATACCCCTTACATACTAAATAGTATCAGTTCATGTGAATACAGAAAGAAGATTTCTAAATGAATGCAGGTAATTTGTCCGAAAATCATGGAGTTATCCTCCCTTATGAAAAACATATGAATGAAGGTAACATATTTCCCCAATTCAATTCAATGTTGTTTTTTATGCACAAAAAACATATGAAAAAGATGATTACAATGCTTCCACTCTTGACTTCAAAAACATTTCATCTAGGCCTATGAATATGTTCTTCTCTTCAAAATATATATCAACGTCAATGAATTAGTTTCAACCAATATTGATCAACATCTACGAAAAAGTTTTTTTATCCTCATTTCATGAAAAAAATAACCTTCTATTCATGATTAAATATTATCAGTTTTATTTTAGTGTTTTCTAATTATTTCTTCAGTGCGCATGTGAAAACATAAACAAGGTTTAAAAATGTGAACCATTTCAACTTATTTGAACAATTTAAACTTATATTTCACCAATCAATTACCATCATACACTTCACCTTTTTTCTATAAATTTCTAATTTCATTGTAATTTTATTCCTTAACATACATGTCAATGATTTCTAATTAAAACATTTCACTTTGGTGTTATTGACTACTTTATAATGATTCAATACATTTAGGATGAAAATTTCACAATGATATGATAGGAGCTATAGTGGAGAATACAAAGGCATCAACTACCAACTGGTTTTCTGATATGTATTAATATGTATTTTATTTTATTTTTTAAATTATGATTCATTCGCTATGTGTATTAATTTCATGTGGTCTATTTTATTGATTTCAGTCACTGTTACTTATCAACATTCTTATATTATTTTGGAATGGAATGCAGGTTTGGGCAGTGGAATTAACAATCATTATCATATTTCTATTGTTTTCCAGCTTACTACCGTGGAGTGTGGACACCTCTACTATGTCATAATTTTCAATTTCTTGGACATACTTAAGAAACAAGGCATTGTAAATCTACCACTGCTCATGTATCGAGAAATTATTATATCAAATTATTTGAGTTGGTATGGTTAAATTTCAACATTACAATGAAATTTAAAAATGTTAATGAATTGTTTTTTAATGATAGGAACTGAATTTTCATTTTATTGAATGTTTGTATCATTAATTTAGGAAAAATATGTTAATGGGGCGAACAACTATATCAAAATTTCTATTAAGTCGGAACCCATACTCTTCATCTTAATATTGAAGCCATGAATATACCAGTTCAAAACTATTGAGGGCGTGGACATAAAGTTACTATTATCTGGTATGTTCTTATTTGATATTTTAGAGGAAAACTGAATTGTAATTTTGATGTAGTTGTATTTTTATTTAATTATAAAATTTTGTATTCTTTATATATCTAATACTGGTAATTTTTCTAGTTCATAGGGGTAATAAAATAAGGGTTTCCTTATTTCTGTTTTACAATTAAATACTCCAGAGAACACTTTTCTTATTGTAACCATTATCATTCATGCAACCTCAAATCAATTTCAGAGAATAATTTCTCCAAGAGTTTCATTTTTCTGAATTATTTTAAATACAAGAGTTCGTATTCTAGCTAGCCTAATAATTCGAAACATAAATAAGTAGTATACAGTATAAATTAAAATTACACACATGGTATTACATTCACTTGAAAGTCAATATTTATCACTGATTTATTTTCATGTTAAACTGCTGTAACTTACCAAAAACCACCTCGGGGTTAGCAAGGTACATAAGATGTTAGCAAAATTTGAAATTGAATTAATCCACACATAAATCTACTATTTCACATTGAAATATGATTAACACATGGTTTATAGAAAAATGGCATATATCTCTGACTATTTATAATCAAAAGTGAATGTCAAAATTTTAATCTACCCATTGAGGTGAAGTCAATGTAGTAGATTCATCATCCATAAGGGATATTCAGATCTATATATAAATATACTTCCATTAAATGAATGTTTGGTGTTAAAGACTATTCCTTGAATCAGTCAGAAATTCTGTATGCAGACTCAGGTCATTTTCTACATTTCTGTATTGAAATATTTTTTAACAGTTTTATACATTTCTTATTATAATTTTTATTAAAGTGTGTTTTATAATTAAAAACATAGAACATATCATCACTTTATTAAGCTGGAAAAAAAATATCTTCTAATTTCATTGACTATAACATAAAATTTCCAGATATTTCATATTTTATCTACTGATAAATTTATTTATTTTTTCAACAGGTCAATATGGATATGAATTTAAAGACGATGATTCAACACCACGAGTTGCTAATTTGGATTCTCCTACTCATAAATGTCATGTTTAAGGAAAAACTTGATGATAAATATTTATTCATGTTTTAGTTGTTGGGTATGCTATCTTTCAGCTCTTTAACAGTATCTTATAACTCAAATTTCAAGTACTTTGTGAGTTTGTAAAATCTATCTTTTGACACTATCTAATCCATTGACACTATCCAATGTTATCTTTATACATGTTATTTTTCCTTTAATAAATATATTTAATCATTAATGTTGTGATTTATTATTTAATTAGACTATTAAAACAAGAATTTTAGTGTCTTCTTATTGTACCCTACAAATTATAATACCGAAATGATTCTTCTTTTTGTTGTTACTTTGATGTTTATTCATATCCAATCCTTTTTTTATTCAAAATTAGAATTATCTATTTAAATTAATTATTTCATTCATATCATTGTTTTTTCAATCATGAACATGTAACATAAAATATATCTATTCACATTTAATTATGTATCATTCATGATAACAGAAATCCAATCAGCTCTTCGGTTTAGATGATTCGAGCCGAGCTTCATCTCAAGGAGTTCGATCACCGAGATTCGACTGTGGAGATTAAGGGCTTTAATAATCCAATCACCGAGGAATCAGTGGGATGAAGGCTCAACCATGTCCACAATGATCGCTCTCAGAGAAATAATCCATGGATGAGGATGAGAACATAGCACTGGTGGTGCAGATTAGAGCATGGTTAGGGTTTTAGTCATCGAGGAGGTAGGAAATCAGTTTATACTCTTCAGATATGAGTTAGGTTTTTTTTCTAGTTAGGTGTCGAATTTTTCTGATTAATATTTAATACAATCAGTATATTGTTGATTGTTTGTTTACTTTATTCTACCACAATCTCTACCTAAAATCCCATGTTTGTATTCTGTGGTTCGATTTTATCAATTTTCTATCATATTTTATCTACATTGTGATCTTTTCATTTTAGATTTTTTCTGTCATTTTTTGTGCTAGTTTTTCTTTAGAAGAAATTTATGAATATATAACCTAACTTTTTTCTGCACCAGTACATTGAGGTAGCTCTACAATATTGAATCACTCACGGTTACAAAATCTATGAACATCTTCTCTGGTCTAAGTGTTTAGACAATTTATAATTTTTTTATCGCTACATAATGGAGGTTCTTGCAGTAAAATTATTATACCACTGTGCAAATAAAAATTTGAAAAACCCATCTATCAGTCCAGAGTGAATGTGACAGTGTGTGAAAATTAGGAGCAGTATAGGATCATTATCATGTATTCTGTAGATCATGTAAGATGTAAAATTGTTTATTTTTTTAAAGTATATAATTTATGTTTTATCTTTATATGTATTGGGTTGTATTTATTTTATGATTTGATAATATCTTATAAGGGATATATATATATATATCAATGTTTTTGTTTGAATTGGATTTAAAATTAATTCTTCCAATGTATATTTTTATGTATCACTTTTAATTATGTATCGTGCATGACAACAGAAATTTGTATTCATTATCTATCTTGTGCTATCTTTATCCATGTTTTTTTATCGTGAAGAATTATAATTAATCATTCATGTTTTGATTTATTATTTAATTAGAATAATAAAACTATAATTTCATAGTGTATTCTTATTGGACCATGCAAATTATAATACTGAAATGATTCTTATTTTTTTTGGTTGTTACTATGATGTTCATTCATATCATGTCCATTGTTTTTTATTTTCAAAATTAGTATTACCCATTAAAATTAATGATTTCGTTCATATAATTGATTTTTCCATATTGAACATGTAACATAAATATTTATTCCTCATTAATTCCACTAAATATTTTCAATTATTTCTATGAAGTCTCAACAATTTCTCTACTCAAACATTATTCCAATATTATGTTCCCATTATTAGTGATTTAAATATATACAATATTATGAATAGTGTTGTGGGAACGCATGGGCGAGTACTAGTTTACACTATTATATGTTCATAAATATCATATAAACTCAATTCTGGGGAACTAAAATCATATCACATGACCACCCATTATCATATACAATTATACCAATCATGAAAACCAAGGAAATGAACACTCCTGAGCAATAATTTTGTATCTTATATCCCATAAAAATGCCATAAATTAAAATAATAAAACTATTCAATATAGATAAAAAATTTATAGTTATTTGATTTATATAATTAATTTTATTATTTTTATTATCGATTACATTATGGACATGTGTAGAACACATTCGAATACATGGTCATGTTTTCTTACAGAACATCCATTTTCGTTCGGGTTACTCTTTGTATCTCTTAGTCAAAATTAAATTCTTAATTATTATTATATATTACTTATAAAATCATTGTGAATTATATATATATATATATCAATAAGAATCCTTCATTATTTTATGGGGAGTTAAATTTTTTATAAATATCATTCTCAATTTTATCCCATAAACACGCCCGATTCTAGGGAACTTCTCAGAATATTACATATTTTAAAAAAGACTGTATAATCAGTTTTGAGAAAAATTACATTAATAAAACAAATCATTTTATCATGAAAAAAATAATGTGGTACATTTTTCTAGACAATATTTTTTAAAATAACTATTCCTTTCAATGTATAAGTAAATTTTTTTTAAAACACATCGATGATTTTATTTGAGTATTTGTTTCTATTTCAACACCTCTTTTTAATTTTATGTCTTTTTATGGATAATATATTATTATCATTATATACCATATTTTATTGATTTTTATGGTCATTATTACTATTGATTTTTCATCATTTGTCTACCATTAACCGTACTACTCAGAATGGTTGGCATTTTTCTGTTCAGATTAGGGAAAGTTATTCATATTTTTATGTTTTTTATGTTTAGTCCCATTCATAAGAGTAATTAATTGGATAAATAATGTTATTGGAGTTGCCCACTATATCACCTCAATTAATCGGTGGGTCTCATTAGAGAAAATATATATAGATTTGGATGAGTCCTTACCCATTTTATAATTAGTTTTGGTCAAGGACTTAATAATTTTTATTGTTCTTGGATATGGACTTGATGATATGGTTCAGATGTCTTGCATTATTTACTCCCTCATAATGATACTAGTAATTGATTGTTCCTCTGGTTATTTGACTAGTGTAATACCCATGATTATGTTTTGTTGTGTAAATATTAATTTAACTCTTACTCCTGCCATATTTTGTTCAGGTTTATTTTTAAAGGAATGTGTTTCTTATTATTCACACTGCCTAATGTTTATGTTTATGTTTAGGATATCATTGAATGTATTTACTGCCCTTACTGAGTATATGATATCACTCTTTTTATGTATTATGTTTTCCAGGATGTGAATAGTATATTATTATTCAACTATAGGGAAAACCTATAAGTTAGAGATGTTTTCAATGTAATTTATAAATTTTATTTCCTTTAAACTTTTATAGTTAAACTTATATATATATATATGTGGTTTTAAAAAATTACTATACTACCTAGTCCTTTGGGGTTTTAATTTCTTCAAATAGTGTAAATTATATGAATTAAGGCATTTAATCATGGAGACTAATGTTGAGGAAGAGGATTTGTGGTCCAGATATACCTGACCTAAAAACGGATTGGTTGGATGATTCCCATAGTTTGAATTTTTCTATATATCTTAGTAGCACTATGATGTATAGATACTTTATGAAAAAAATTCTGGTGGGATACCATGAAGATGGAATTGTTGATTATGTATCATGATGTTTAGTCTATCAACAAGTGGATTCTGAAAGACAACATCCTAGAGGAGTAATAAAACCTATACTTATTCATTCATGAAAACAGGATGACATCACCATGTATTTTTTGATTGGATTTCCCTAAAAAATTTTAAAGAATGATATAATATAGGAAACTATTGATTGACCAATAAAATCATCACATTAACATGTTATAGGGGAGGATCTTCCACTGCTGATCTTTGCACAACTCTATATCAATGATGTTGTAAGACTTCATGGACATCATCCTGCAATAGTGTCTAATCATGATCCTCTATTTTCATATAAAGTCTGGAAAATTATATAAAAATATTTGGACACTACACTTTGTTTGATACTTCTTATGACCACAAACTAATGGGTAATCAGAAAGGATGATACAAACAATATAAGACATGTGGATTCCATATTCACTCCACTTTCCGGGTATGTGGGATCATTATTTATCTTTTTTTGAGTTTTAATACAATAATAGTGTCCATTAAAGTATTCAAATGGGACCATATAAATCATTTTATGGAAAGTGATGTTGTACACCAACATGTTTCAAAGAAGTTAGGAAAAGTGCACTTCTGGCCCCAATGATTTTAGAGGAAACAATAGCAAAGGTAAATACTATTTTAACCCATATCAATTCATCTCAGTGTTGGAAAAAGATTTACGCTAATAATCAAATGATGAATGATTAATTAAAGAGAGATATTATGTTTTCTTGAAAGAATCTCCTTGGAAGGGTGTTATAATCATTTAAAAGAAAGGGAATTTATGCCACATATACATAGGCTCTTTTTAATTTCTCGATAGTATTAGAGCATTAGATTATTATTTTTTATTTACACCAAGTAATATATGGTATAAAATTTGTTCTATGAATCATTATTTAGAATTTATATGTCGGACAAATCACATGTCCTCACTTCTAAAGGCATAAAATTGGAACACAACTTATCTTATTGTGATGAGCCTATCCAGATTCTGACCACTAAAGAATTTGTGTTGAGGAATAAAACAACTTAGGAGGTAAAGGTTCTTCGGAAATATCGTAAAATTGTTGATGAAATATGAGATCTTGAAGAATTTATGAAGAAGAACTACCAAAATCATTTTACGAGGTAACAATCAAGTAATTTCTAGAAAAAAATATTTATAAGGGTGGAATATTGTAAAACCACCAGTTTTTAGAAATAAATATAATGTAGAATGCATGAAATTATGATCCCCTATGAAACAAACAATTTCTCCAAGTAGTTAATGATAACCTCACCTCTAAAAATAATTTTTATGCTTCAGTTATTTAAATTTCAAAAAAATGACATGCATGGTTGCGATAAGTAACATATTTAGAGTCTGAGAGGATCAATTTAAAATTTAGGTGAATTGTAACATACTCATATGAGTTTTTAGATATACTTATGAATTGTAAAATTCCCTTATTAATTTTAGTGTTACCCTCATATATTCTGGTTTAATGTTCTATATATGGGTACTAATTATAAACCTTCTTTATTTTAAGGTATTTTATTATTTTATAAGGATATTTCTCAATTCTTCATAATAAGCAAGCCCAATTCAAAAGAACATCTCAAATTATTATCTTTTTTTGAGTGCAACATATCATCTTTTCTATGACACAATAATTATTCTAAAACCACTCATATTGTCATGGATAACAATACTTGGTTTATTTTAGGTTTTATTAAATGGGTCATCAAAACGATGTTTTCTTTTTAAAGTAAAGTATATTTCTCTCAAAAAAATTCATAATGATTTTATTAGTGTATTTTTTCTATGTCAACATTTTGTTGAACTTAATATATTATTTATTTTTATATCTTATGTTTAATATCTACAATATTGTATTAAATGATTTCTGATTATTTTGATAGTGCATGTTCTATCTTGATTCCATTCCACATACTACTCAGAATGGTTAGTGGTTATGTGTCCAGATTGGGGACAATTGTTTCATATGTTTATATTGTTTATGTTTATCCCATTTCATATAATGAATGAATTGGAAATAAAAAAGTGACAAGTGGGGACTGATATAGCCCCTTGTTTCATCGGTAGCTCTCTTAAGGAAAAAATGATATGGACTTGGTCGCATCATTATCCATATTCAGATATGGTTTTGGGAAAGGCCAAAATAATTTTAAATTTTTTTGGATTAGGCCTAGATAATATGTTTCAGATGTCTTAAATTATTCAATCCCATATTATGAATCTAGTAATTGATATTTCATGTTGTTATTTGACTAGTAGAATACCCTTGAATATGTTTTATTGTGAAATTATTTATTTATCTCTTATTCATTCCATGTTATGTTCATGATTATTTTTAAAGCTTGTTTTTTAGTTATTTTTCAACCCTAATTCTTAGGTTTATGATATCATCCATTTTATTTCAACCCTTACTTAGCATCTGAGCTCACTATTTTTTATGTTTTATTTTTTTCAAGATATGTATTGTATATCATGAAGGACATGTTGCGATAACCTCATAGTTATGGATGTTTTAAAATGAATTTCTATAATTTATATCCTTTTAATTTATAATGTTAAACTTATGTATGTATCTGGAATTCCAAAACAACTAAACTACCCAGTCCCTTGGAATTTGACTTTCTTGTAATCATGAGAATGTAATAAAATAAGGCACCAACTGCGTGAAAAGGGTTCAGGGTGATTAAACATGTTATGAGAGGATGTTTAGTAGAAAACATGGAATCTTGATTTAGAAAATATTTCTACGGGAAAAAACTACTAGGATAGGCTTTGAGGGTAAGTATAAAAGAACATCCATGAATTTTGGTAAAAATGAGATTATGTGGATCTTCATATAAAATAAATCCCTATTTGGATAATATATGTTGATATGGTTCAGTCACAAGTGTACATAAAATTGACAACTCTAACAAGGTGTTTCAGTCTTGACCCAGGGTATCATGGTACATGATAATGAGAATTACTATAGACCTCATTAGAAACTCCTAAGGGATATTCTTATGATAATTCTTATTTTCTTTATAATCCATTATGAAGTATTTAAAGTAAAATTTTCATTTAATAATTGATGTTTATTATTGTGGGATTATTTTTGTATACGATTTAAATTTTCTTTTGTACTTTTCTTGTTGATACTATACATTATGATTCATAAAATAATACACCGAGTTGTATTATTTTAAAAATTTTCCTACTGGAAGGAAAAAAATTTATCAATGCACATATCCTCTGTTGGGATTTCCCTCATATTCAAGATAACAATATTTGTACTCGAGCTATGATTGTGAAATGAAACATAGAATTGTACTGGGAAAACAGACTCGGGTTATCAGCAATAACAATACCCATATGGAGCATCTTGGTCTACAATGTGGAGGAACAATGTAAGACCACATTATTTGACAACAACCTCTATCATTCAATGGAAATAAAAAACCATTCATAGCAGAGTAGTGGATAAGTTCTTTAGATAACATATATCTCACATTGGGATGTGTTGAAAGAGAGAAGTTTTTCATGGATGTTTATCATTTATCATGAGATGCGGATCAATATTTGTCATTAATTAATAACAAAAAGGAGGAGGAAGAAATAAAATAAATGTAATGGAGGTATTTTAATGAAATTTTCCAATAAAAATATTTCACTCATGAACAAAGAGAGGATTTAGAGTGGAAATTCATGAGTCTCAGACCGAAAGTGGATAAAAATGTTACAATGTATGAATCCAACTCAAAAATCATAGAAATAAATGTTGCAGACTACATACTTAATCCTAGGATAAAGATTGATTGATTCTTGGATGGTTTAAAATCATTCCTCTAAAAGTAAATAATCTCCAATAGTTTCCCTTCATATGAAAAAATTGTCTCATATTCTATAAAAACGGATAAATAAATCACTAATACTTTTTATTTTTATTTGAAATAAACGAAGAACATGGTGTCATAGGATAGAATTCATAAAGGGTTGAATAAAGTTGAATTTTCCAACATGTGATACTACTATAAAGAAGCATCATGCTGCCTACAAAAAATGAATATGCATGTGCAACTAGTGTTTATAGAGATTCCATAATGTAGGAGATTGAATGTGAAAGAAATAAGATAGAAATATATAATGATATAATTGTAGGGATATATGACACTATGCGAATTATTTTCTCAATATTCATGGAAATGGTCCTTAGAAAATTCCAAGGGAGAAAGGATAAGCTTATGCAATCACAACTATCGAAGCTGAATTTTCTAATGATATATTTGTAGGTACTTTAGTCATTTCATCAAACATAGATAATGCATTATTTTACTCCATATCATCTCATTGTTTTATATCTTCCCAGTTTTTATAGAAAATTTGATATTTCCAATTTGATTTAACAAAGGTGTTGTCTTTTAAAACTCATTAGAGAAGTATCATTGCAACAAATATGTGTCAATCAATCCACCTTATAACACATAAAAAATCATTAGTTGATATCCTTGCCATCATACACATGGTTGAATTTTATATAATCCTTAGTATTTAGAGTCTTTTTAATTATGACGCAAAAATCTATTGAATGAAGAAGGAAGTAACAATTTTGATTGAAATGTATAATCCTAGGTATTTAGAAAAAAATGTAATCATATGATACTTATCTAGACCCACCCACAAATCCCTAAAATTGAAATTATTGGTGAGGATGAAAATGAGTTATCTATGGGTGAGGAAAAATATTCAAATTGGGAATGTACCTTTTGTGCAAGAATATATTGATATTTTTTGGGATTTAACTTGACATCCTCCAAAGTGGGACATTGAGTTCTATATTTACATAATTCATGGTTCAAGGCCTACATCAAATAAACCTTATAGAATGGAGACTATTTAATTTGTATTATAGAATAAAAAACTTGAGTAATTGAGTGATAAAGGATTTATTAACCCTAGTGACTCTCCATGGGGAGCCCCTTTTCCTTTTGTTAGGAAAAAAGATGGATATATGAGGTTCTACATTAACTTAAGGGGAATCAATGATATTAAAATAACGAACAAGTATCCCTTACAACACATTGATGATTTAATTGATCAAATTGATGAGCCAAATATTTTTTTAAGATCGACAATAGATATAGATATAATCATTTTCTTATGACTATGGACGATATTACAAAGACAACATTTCGAACTGGGTATGTCCATTACAAGTATACGGTAATTCCTTTTGGATTGACTAATTCACCCTCTGATTTCATGCATCTAATGAATATAGATTTCAACGAATATATTATTGTCTTTTGAGGTATTTGTTGACTATATCCTATTACAATCCAAATTATATGAAGATCAAAACAATCAATTATGCATTATTATGAATAATTTTTAAAAAATGTATTATATGGTATGTTTAGAAATTGTGAACTTTGTCTTTAGTTTGTATGTTTTCATGGACATATTGTCTCTAAAGATGTAATATATGTAGATCATATGAAGATGAAGGCTGTCTAGGAATGAAATACTCTAACAAAAATAACTGAGGTATGTAGATATATTGGTTTAGAAGGTTATTATTAATGTTTCGTTCAGATCTACACATGTTTTTCCAACCCGTTGATAATGAATACACATAAAGGGGTTATGTTCATATTGAAAAAATAATTTGATGAATTTTAGAGATGATTAATGAATGATATAATCCCAACTCTACTATTGAGAAATGTTGGATTTTTGATCTATAGTTATGCATCAATGAAATGAATTGGATGTTTCCTTATAAATAATGATATAGTTATTGCCTATGTATCAAGTTAGTTAAGAATTCAAGAATAGAACTATCAAACTCATGATATTGAATTAGAAGCTATAATATTTTCATTGATGATATAGAGAAACTATCTGTATGGTGAATGATGTGTGATATATATGTATCACAAAAGTTTAAAATATATATTCTCACAGAAATAACTCAACATGAGGAAAGGGTGATGTCTTGAGAAACTCAAGTACTACGATTCTTCCATACACAAACAACATGTAAAAAAATAAAGTATCTGATGAATTGAGAATGATGGATCATGGGGTTTTATAAAATTATAATTAACAAGGATCCAATGTGCATGGATATAGAGGGTATTTTTATGATAATTAATAAAGAAGGTGAAACATACCTATATTTTCAATTGGATTCCCAACCATCTTTATTAGAAAAGATCAAATATTATCATCCTGATGATGAGAATCTTTAAATGAAAAATAATTTTGTGAATGCTGGTATATTGAATAATTAATATATAAAGAGGGAATTTGGATGTTTGGGAAAATGATTTGTGTTCAATCTATACTGGTGAAAACAATTTAATTCATGGATGATGCCCATAGTTATAATTTCTCTATATATCCTGGTAGCACTATGATGTATCAATATTTGAGTGAAAATTTCATGTGGGACAACATGAATATAGAAATTTATGATTATGTATAAAGACGTTTATTTTATCAATATTTGAAGGCTGAAAGAAAAAATCCTAGAGGATTTATTCAACCTTTACCTAATCTTACATAGAAATTGGATGTCATCCCCATGGATATTTTCACCTGATTTCCAAAAAATCCAACAACGATTGATGAAGTATGGGAATTATTGATTGACATAACAAATATACACATTTCCAAGATAAAATAGAGGATCTTTTATTAGAACACCTTGCACCATTATATAACAATGATTTTTTATGAACTCATGGACCACCTCTTTCAATAGTGTCTGAGTACGATCCTCAATTGAAATCTAAATGTTGTAAAATTCATCAGAAATCATTGGACACTGAGAATTGTTGGAGTACTTCGTACAACCCTCAAATTTATGGGATGTCAGAAAGGATGATCCAAATTGTATAATACATGTAGTGATCTCGCTCGATCAACATTCAAGGTATATAATAGTTTCTATTCCATTATTCAAATGGAACAATATGAAGCATTGTACGGAAAGAGATGTTGTATGCCAATATGTTTGGATGATGATGGTGAAAGTAATCTTGTGGGACAAGAGCATGTGAAGGAAATAATAGAAATGTTAAATACTTCTCAAACCCATTTCAAAGAAGCTCAAAGTAAAAAAAAATATCTATATTGATAATAAAATAAAGGATTTGGAATTTTTGGAGGGAGATCAGGTTTTCAAGAATTTATATCCCTGTAAGGGTGTTATATGATATGGAATTAAATTTAATATGAGCCCTTGGTAGATTGGCACTTTTTTAATATTGGAGCTAACTGGAGATATGGATTATTGTTTGAAAATTACGCCTTCCCTTTCAATTGTGAACAATGTGTTCAATGTCTCATTATTTATGAAGTACATGTCTAACCCAATGCATGTACACACTATAAAAGTTATAGAATTGGAACTCTACTTTCTTTACTGTGAAGAGTCTATACAGATTTTAGACACTAAAGAACTAGTGTTGAGAAATCAGACGAACCGACTTGTAATTGTGCTTTGGAATAATCATAAAATTAAAGAGGAGACATTGGAGAGTGATAAAATTATAATGAATAACCACCCAAGTATTTTTTTGAGATAACATTCTAGTAATTTCTAGGACAAAACATTTGTAAGGTGGGAAGAATGTAACATCCAAAGGTATTACTAAAAAAACATAATATAGAATGCATGTAACACTAAGCCCTTACAAAAAAAACAAATTGAAATAGGGGATCATTATAACCTAGTTGATAAATATAATTTAATCGCATCTATGATATAAATTTTGAAAAGATGACTTACATTGTTGATATCAATAAAATATTCATATTCTGATAAGATCAACTTATATTTTTTGGGAATATTAATATTCCCTTATTAGTAGTTACTCAACCTTATGAATATTAATGTATTCTTATGATTAAGAACCTCACCCATGTAAGTTTAAATAAAATTTATGCTCCATATAAACGAGAGTGAATATTTTAAAATTTAATAATTGTTGTATTTTTTTGTGTAATAGATGTTTAATTAATATTTTAAAATAAAAATTAATTTTTAAAAAATTATTTTTCATAAAATTAATTATACAACAAATATTTTGTTTTCCAATGATTTTTGAATAATTTTAGGAGACCTTAGATAATTTATGACAGTATTATTAAATCATTTTTAAATTTAAAATATGTATTTTTTAGGTAAATAATGATTCTATATAAAAATACTATTTATCATATTTAGAAATTAATATTGGTAAAATGGATTTTTTTTTTCTAATTTTACACATAAAAAATGGTTACAGTTAATTTTTTTTGATTTTTCTGGGAAAACATGAATTTTTGCTAAATAGTAAAATATTGTAAATTTTTGTATAAATACATTATAAGATAAATACCATGAAAAAATAATTTTTATTCGATTTTATAAACACGATTTATGAGTTAGAGGGAACCAAAAAAAGTTTCAAAAATTTAAACATTTCACTACACCGGATATGATCATGAACCTCATTCATTCACATCTATCGAAGTCAAGTCACGTGTCACCAAAAGCATGATTTACCTGTCATTATCACTAGCCATCACCGTTGTCGATGTCGTCGTTCAACCACCACACCACAATAGAACGTTAGGGCCTGTCGAAGCCACCGAAAACCATAACACCACATTATTTTCATTCCCCAAAGAACCTGTGATAACTAAACACGGAAAATCACTAGCCATCAACCATCATTATCAGTGTCTATCACAACAATAATAAATGACATCGACTACACCAATGCAATATCGTAATCATCACCACTGTCATCGACACTATCGATGTCCAAAACAACAAACCAATATTCCATCATCGTTGTCAGTGTCACCATCCAAAACACCACACATGTGCACTGGATGCCATCAAAATTAGTCCAAGTCATTTCAAACCACCTTTGTGAAAAAACTGACTACTGCTGCCAAGAGAAAAAAAGAACCCAAATAAAAAAGAAACGTAAAATGGAACCAAAATAAAAAATCTCAAAGAAAAAACAACAAACATTCATTGAAAAATGGGAAATAATGAATAGAATTAGGAACAAAACCAAAGAAAATATTGATGCCACCTTAAAGGAAGAGAAACAGAATGACATAATATAAATACACCTACATAGGCCACGTGAGAAACATCGTCAGCCTCCAAACCCCACAATCCAAAATTTAACAAAATCCCCACTCTAAATCTGACCAAAAGAGTAGAAGAGAAAATGGAGGTTAAGGAAGACACATGAATATACATGGGCACAAAATGACTTGGAAAAACTAGAAACTTTAAACCAGAGGGAAGATACATGAGGGAACCGATTGAGGAGTACATGGAAAGTCATCGACCGCCAAACCGCAAATCCCAAAAACACTATGAAACCATCAATATAGGTCAAACATGGAGAGACACGTGGTAATAAGAGGTATGATCAGGGTTAGAGAAGATGTGGACTTCAACATCGGACCAACATCATCTGGATGTAAAAACTCCTTGAGAAACATCAGGGAGAACAAACCTGAGAGAATCGAGAGCGAGCAGATGAGAGGGGATAAAAGGAAAAAAAATACAACAACCAGTGGAGGGTGGTGATGGAGAGGGGAGAAGAGAGGGAAAAGGGGAGATGAGTCAAAAATGAACATGCATCCCCCGCTGAAGTGCCAATGAGGAAACCATATCTAAATTGAGGTGATAGGGAGAAGCCGCTCCGAGGAGAAATTGGTATCCATAATAAGATAAATACACTATTAATTCCTTCATGGATGATTTTTGGACACTGGATTGAACTCACATTCACTAATTACTATTTTTTTACAGATGAATCAACACTATTTGATTTATTTGAAAAAATAATTTAATAATTATTAAAATAATGGGAAAACTCTCCTCTCATCCACTATAAAAACCACCCATAACTCCCCCATCACCTCAATTTTATAATCCTTTTATCACCACAATGGTTTGTCCTATTAATCTTCCATATTATCTTTATATGTCCAGAAGTTCTTTGTCCTTCTAATAGACAAAAACCCCTTCCCATAAAGAGGTTCTCAAGGAGGATTACTCGAGAGGTAAAATCAATATCTTTTTTTCTTTTTAGTTTATTTTATATTTATTATTTTATTATTATCAATTCCTCTCCTCTGTCCAATTGATAATGAAAAAAATTATATAGATTATATACTAAAATTATATAATATAAATACAATAATGATTATAAATATCCTTACTCTCTACATTTTATTTTTGAAAACAAAATCATCATCCCAGAGGTGCTTAATTAAAACCTTCGTGGAAGGCAAGGATTAATTATTAAATTTAATCTTCAAGGATGATCATAAACCCTATTTAATTATTTTACCAGATTCTAAAATATTTATAATATATTTTTTATTTTTTTTAATTATCATTTGTAAATTATATTAGATAATAGAATTAAACTACATCGTTGTGATTGAGAAACCACCATAAAAGTTGAAATGATTATCACTAATTGTTTCACAGTCATACTATATAACCAAATGATATGAATAACCATTAAAAATAATATATTTTCATCATTATCATATAAATTAAATTATGTAGAACTATACTCATTCTACACGAACATCCATTATCATATAAAATTATACCGATCTAAAAATCCAAGGAAAAGAATGCTCTCGAGTGATAAATTTGTGTCATATAACTAATTAGAGGCCCATAAATTAACATAATTAAATTATGAAAAATCAAGAAACAAGTACATATAATTTTTAATTAAATAATTAATGAATTTAATTTGAATAAACATGATTTCAATCTCATGTGGAGAACATAATCGAGCATAAGGTAAGGGTTTTCTACCTGAACATCCATTTTTTATTGGGTTACTCATTGTCTCTATTAGTCCAAATTAAATTATTAATTATTCATATGTACTTTTCTAAAATTATTTTTTAATGTTCTATATGATTTTACGCATCAAAATCCTTCTTTATATTCTGGGTGGTTAATTTTTTTATGAAGATCATTCCCAATTCTTCCCAATAAGAAAGCCTAATTGAAGGGAACATCTCAAATTATTACCAATTTTTAAGTACACCTTTTAATTTGTATTAAGCCACAATTATTTTAAAAAAATTACTTTTTCATGAAAAAAATAACTTGGTTCATTTCAACTTTTATGCAATGATTATTCAAAAATCACTCTTTTTTAGAGTAAAAGTGTATTTATCTCAAAAAATTCATCGATGATTTTTTTAGAATAGTTGTGTTTATACCAACAAAAATTTTGAATTTTTTATATTATTGATTTTAATATATTATTTTTATCATCTATAATATTTTATTAAATATTTTATGATTAGTTTTACTATGTATGTTCTATATTGATATGATTCACCAACTACATAGAACGGTTAGTGTTTATGTGTATAGATTAGGGAAAATTATTTCATATGTTCATGTTGTTTGTATTTATAATCATTTGTATGAGGAATTAATTGGACATATAAAGTGATGGGTGAGTCCTGTTATATCCACTTGATGCATTATTATGTTTAATGGGACAAAACAAATTTGGACTTGGGCCAGGCCTTGATAATTTTCAGATTTGGTTTTCACTAATCCCTTAATCATTTTTAGTTGTAATGACTGAGGCATCGATGATACGGTTCAGATTTCCATAATTATTTAGTACCTAATTATGAAAATATTAATAGATATTTCTTGTGGTTATCTTATAGTATAATAATAGTGATTATCTTAATTATGGAATTATTTATTCAACTCTTATTCTCGGCATTTTATGTTCATGTTTATTTTTAACGGAATGTGTTTTTTGTTTTTACCCATGCCTTATTTTTATGTTTATGATATTTTATATTGTATTTATTACCATTACTAAGCATATAAACTCAGAATTTATTTATTTTTTATTTTCTATACGATGTGAATTGTATATTTGGATAAGAACAAGGTGGTCATGAAATCATAATTTTAGAGTATGGTTTATTCCTCGATGTTGGTGCCTTATATGATTATATGGTCATAATTACAAGAAATTAAAATATTTAAGGACTACGTACGTAGTTTATTTTATTTTCAAAACTAGATAAAAAAATAATTTTATAGTTATAACTTTAATGTAAATACAATATAGAAATTCTATTGAAAACATCAATAACTCCAAGGATATCCCTATAGGTAATTCCTAGTATTCTATTCACATGATGGAAAAAATATAACATAAATGAAGTTTGATCTCCGATTATCTTCAAGAGTAGGAAATATACCATAAGATATCATTAACATAAACATTAGTCATGGTGTATAACAATAAACACATGCCATTAAAAATAAAAATGAACATAATATGGTAGGAATAAGAGATGAATAAATAATGCATTAATAAAACATAATGAAGGGTATTATACTAGTATAAAAACCAAATTAACTATCAATTACTAGATTCATAAGGATGGAATGAATTATGTGGGACATCTCCAACAATATCATTAAGGCCTCGTCCAACACAACTAGTAATTATTAAGGACTTAGACAAAACCATTTTTAAACATGGGAAATGCCTCTCCAAGTCTATACCTATTTTGTATTACTATATGTAATGATGAATTAACGGGCTATAAAGGACCCATAAAATCACTTTCAATGTCCAATTTAATCATCATATGAATAGGGATAAACATAAATAGAATGAACATTTGAAAAAACATTCCCAAATCTTTACACATAATCAGTGACAATTTTTATTAGTATGATGAATGGTATCATGGTAGCACATCCATACAGAAAGGGATCATAAACCATTTAATACAATATGGTAGATGATAAAAATAATATATTAACCTCAATAAGATATAAAATTAAATATAGTTTTTTTAATAAAAAAAATACTCTAATAAAATAATCATGGGATTTTTTTAGAGAAAAAAACTATTACATTGAAAAGAAGTGTTATTTTCGAAAAATCATTATATAAAACCAGAAATGAACCAATCGAGTTTCCCATGATGAAATTATTGATTTTAAAAAAATATTTACGTCTTAAAATATATCATAGAGTGCACATGAATATAGGTAATAAATTGAGAACTTCGATTGAATCGGGCTTGTTTATCCGAGATAATATTGATTGATCTTTATAAAACATTTTAACTTCACATAAAATAAATAATTAATCTGATGGAAACACATTTTTAGTAAATTATCACATAATTAATTTTGATTACATTATAATAATTAATAATTTAATTGGTACCAAGAGATACAAATAGTAACTCGAAATAAAATATACGTTCAGGTTGAAAACCATTACCTTATGTCCGAATTTATCATGAAGTTGAGTTTAACATTTTTTATAATCAAATGAATAAATTAATTATTTAATTGAAAACCCTATATACCTGTTTTTATATTTTTCATAATTTTATTATGTTCATTTATGTCTATTTGATGATTTATAAAGTACAAATTTATCAGTTGGAAGAATTTGTTTCCTTGGTTTTCATGATCAGTAAAATTGTATATGATAAATGATGTTCATGTGGAATGAGAATAGTTCTATATAATTGAATATATATTATATTTCTGGACCATATTTATTTTAAATGGTTATACATATATTTTATTAGATATTATGAGTATGAAACATTTAGTGATAACCCTTTTTATTTTTACGGTGGTTTTTCGTTCACAACGAACTAGTTTTATTCTATTGTTCATCATCATGTACAAATGATGGTTACATAATCATTACATAATATATAATAAATATATTTTAACCTTTTAAACTACAAAAAAGTATATAATGGCTAGCTTTGAAGAATAAATTGATGAAAGAAACTTCATTGTTTATGAATGTTGTATATCTGTACCCCAGGAAGCTGATTTGTTTTTTAAATAACAAAGAGAGAGTAAGGATATTGATAATGGTTAGTACATTAACATGATATAGTTCATGTATATATACTATATTGTAGTTATCATGATCAATTAGATATTGTATGTATGGAGATAATAATAAGAGAAGGAACATAAAAGAAATTAAAAGGGAAAAAAAGAAGAGGACTTTACCTCTTAAGCTCTCCTCCTTGAGAACCTCTTTAAGGATTGGGGTTTTGGTATTTTGGAATGAAAAAGATTTCCTAGATGTGGGGAGAGCCTAGTTAATAGTAATGGGGAAGGAATTCAAGGAGAATCAATGGTTAGAGTATTAATGAGAAGAGGGAGTGATGGGTGGTTTTTATAGTGGTGGAGAGGAGGGTTTTCCCATTATATTAATCATTATTTATTATTGTCATTCGATAATAAATAGTGTTAATTATTGTATAAATAAATAGTAACAAGTGAATTTGAGTTCAATACAAGTGTTTTTGAATCATCCATGATGCAAGGAATTGTGTATTTGTCTTATAATGTATTTACAGAGTAAATTACCCTGTTTACTATTGAAACAAAAATTCATGTTTTCCATAAATATCCTAAAAATTCACCACAACCACTTTTCAATGTGCAGAATTAAAAAATTAACTCAATTTTATCAAAATAATTTTATAAATAAGAGAAACATAATTTTTAAATAATATCATTATTTACTAGAAGAATACATATTCTAAATTTAAAACTATCTTTATAATACCTACTAAAATTAAATGAGGTCACATGAAACTACCCTTAATTCATAGGGAAAAAATATTATTCTTGGTGAATAACTAAAATCACATGACTTGTGAAGAACTACCTACTATAAATTCCTTGAACCGAGTTTCCCAATGTTGTTGGCTTATTTTATTACATTGGAATGATTATAATAAATTCAAATCCGGAAGGACCATGGAGTTACATTTTTTTTGGAAAACTGGATACATATATAAGATTAACATTACAACTTGAAAGGAAATAAAATATATAAATTCCATCTAAATCATCCTTAAATCCTTGTTTATCCCAACATATCATTTATAATATACACTTTACACCCTTGAAAATATAAATCATAAAAAAGAGTGAGCTCAGTTTCTAAAAAGGGTAGGCAATACAGTGGAAGATATCATAAATATAATTATTTGGAAAGGTGAATAACTAAAAAATTCTTTTACAAACAAACATGAACCTAATATGTCAGGAATATGGACTGAATAAATAATTACACAATAAAACATAATTAAGTGTATTCTTTCAGTGGAACAACCATAACACCTATCAATTACTAGATTTATAATTAGGGAATACATAATTTGCGACATCTAAACCATATAATTAATTCCGCATCTCATACAACTAAAAATTATTAAGGCCTCAACCAAAACAATATCTAAAAATAGGAAAGGCCCCAGCCAAGTCCAGATTTATTTTGTATCATAAGACCTACTAATGCATCAAGGGGCTATTTTGGGCACCCCATTTCACTTTCTATGTTCAATTAATTCTTTATAATAAAGTTTATAAACATAAACAACATGAACATACGAAATACCATTCCCCAATATGTTCAAATAAACACTAACCATTCTGAGTATAATGGTGACCGGTATCAAGATAGTGGATCCAAAGTCAAACTAATGATAAACAATTTAATATAATATTTTAGATTATATACATATTATATTAAACTCAATAAGACATAAAATGAATAATATTTGTTGAAATAGATAAAAAATTATCTAATAAAATAATTGATAAATTTTTTGAGAGAAATACAATTTAACTTCGACAAAAAATAGTTCATTTGGAAAAAAATTACTAAACCCAAAAAATAATCAAATTAGTTTTTCCATGATGAAATTATTGATATTGAAAAAGTAATTTTGGCAGAAAATTTATAATAGTGTTCAAATGAAAATAAATAATAATTTGAAAAGTCCCCTAGATTCGGGCTTAATTATCGGGAAAAATTTAGAAATATATTTATAAAACAATAAACTCCCCATAAAATAAAGAGGGTTTATTGATGGTACACATATAAAGAATATGTAAACATAATTTATGAGGAATAATAAGAAAAATTAATTAATTAATTGGGACTAATAGAGTCAATACAGTAACCTAAATGAAAAATGAAGTTGGGGTCGAAAACCCTTAACCTGTGTTTGAATGTGTTCTGCACTTGAGCTTCACATCCTGGATAATCATAATAAATCAATAAATTTTTTAATAAATAACCCTTTTTAATTTTTTTTTAATTTTTCATAATTTTATTATGCCTATTTATTCCATGTGATGAGATATAAAATACAAATTTAACACCCAGGAGTGTTGGTTTCATTGGTTTTCAGGATCCGTATAATTTTATATGATAATGGATGTTCATGTGGAATGAGCATAATTCTATATAATTAAATTTATATGATATTTATGAATATTATGTAGTGTTTACGTCTATACATATCATTTCTCTATATAGTATTTGTACGAATCATTTAGTGATAATCATATAGATTTTTATAGTTGTATTTCAATCACAATAGACTAGCGTTATTCAATTATTTAATATAATGCAAAAATGATGGTTCCAAAATAATAACATAATATAGAATACATATTTTAGAATTTTGTTCAAACATAAATTTTTTTCATTAACATATTTTAGAATAAAATGACAAAGAAAATGTTGTCTTCTATGAAGGTTGTAAATTAGTACCTCCCAGCTGATGACTTTATTTTTAAAATAAAAGAGATAAAGTAAGTATATTGATAATGTTTATTAAATTTATATAATATAATTATAATATACATAATATATTGGAATTATCATGACCAATTGGATAGAAAAGTTATGTAAATAATAAGAAAATAATGAACATAAACGAAATTAAAAAGAAAAAAAGAAGAGAAGTTTACATGTAAAGTACACTTCCTTTAGAACCACATTAAGTGAAAGTGTTTTGGCCTTTTGGAAAGACCAAGTGCTCCTAGACGACCCGAGAGACTAAGGATGATTAATTGGGTATATCATTGTGGATATTAATGACATATAAGTTCAAGGAAAAGAGGGATTTATGGGAAATTTTTATAGTCGAGGAGAGGAGGGGTTTCCAAATTTATTAATAATTATTTTATTATTTTTCCAAAGAAGGTCAATAGAGTTTATTAATATGAAAATATAGTAACAAGTACATCTGATTAAAAAAATGTGCTTACATTAGATATGATGCATGAAATAGTGTATTAATATTATAATGTATTTATACTGCAAATAATTGTATGTTACTATTAACCAAAAACTACATGTTTTTTCCAAAAAATCTAAAAAAATTACCCTTACCATTTTATTATGTGTAGAATTAAAAAATTAACACCGTTTTATGAAAATAATTTTTAAACAATTGTATTTTAAATTTTAAATAAAATATTTATTTAAATAAAAAATTCATATATTAAATTAATAACTGACTTTATAATACTTTATAAAATTAAATAGTTTCTCATTAAATTATCCTAAAATCGTAGGATAACAAATTAGTTTCTAAAGAAGAAATTTTATGAATGTTTATTTTACTTTTAATAAATTTATTAGTTAAAAATTATAATTAATTATTTTTTACTCACAAAATATTACAATTTAATTATTGATTTTTAAAATATTCGTTGTCATTTTTATGGTTCATAAATTTTATTTATACAGACATGGATGAGGGTTCTATTCATAAGGGTAAATTACTATTCATAACGGTAATTTAAAATTCATATACGTAAGTAACTATTCACCAAAAAATGTATTTTGATCTTATCAGACTCTAACTATCTAACTAATCACAACCGTGTATGTTAGTTTTTTGAAATTCAATTCAATAAAGAAGAAACTTATGTTTAGCTGGTAGGTAATAAGTATATACTGTAAAAAATATACTATTTCATAGGTGGTTAATGTTTCATGCATTCAATATTAAATTTATTTTTAAAACTATGGGGTGTTACATTCTCCCCCCTTACAAGAAAAATCATCCTCAAAAGTACTAGAATGCGACATCATAAAAATATTTCGGTAGTACTTCATCATATGTTCCTCAGGTTCCCATATTTCTTCATCAATTTTATGATTCTTATCAAGAATCATTACTAGTTGAGTCATATGATTCCTTTTATTAGAAGAATATCTATTCATCTGATTCCTTTTATTAGATGAATATCTATTTATCCTGCCTATAGATTCTTGGATAATGATTCTAGATACTAGTGTGTGTACTACATTCCTTGATCCACATAGAGTGACCATCTAGCTATGGCTTTCCCATATGATTATCTCTCATCATCCATACTAATCTGAATGGTTTGTGTTTATGTGCAAATATTTCTGATTTTTTTTTTCATATTTTCATGTTTTTTATTTATGAATCCCCATTAAATATGATTCTTAATTAAATAATTAATGGATTTTATTCAATTATCCATGATGACAAGGTCTATTGAAGAACCAATTTAGACTAAAGTTAAGGGTTTTATACCCGAACCTCCATTTTATTTTATGTTACTCTATGTCTCTCTTAGTCACAATTAAATTTTTAATTATCATTATGTAATCCTCATAAAATCTACGTGAATTTTCTATATATCTTTACCAATCATAATCATTATTTATTTTAATGGGATTGAAAAGTTTTATAATGATCATTCACATTTTATTCTTGATAAACAATCCCAGTTCAAGGGAACTTCTAAAATTAATACCTATATTAATTTGATCTCTATATACTATATTAATACATAATTACATTTAAAAAAACAATCATTTAATATTGTTAAAATCTATGTGGTACTTTTCAATTTTTATGTAATGATTTTTCCAAAAAACTACATCTTTTTAATGTAAAAGATTATCTCTATAAAAATATTCATCTACGAATTTGTTGGAGTATTTTTGTAAATTTAAAAAATCCTATAGAATTAATTTTTTTATAGAGTTTAATCTAGTATGTTTATCATCTACCATATTTAATTAAATGGTTTTTGATAAGTTTTATTGTGAATGTGGTATTTTTTATACAATTCACCATAATACTCATATGGTCTGTGTTTTTGTGTACAGATTGGGGAATGTTATATCATATGTTAAGGTTTTTAATGTTTATATTATTTCATATGATGAATTTATTAGATTTATAAACTGATGTTTAGGGCATGAAATATCCCCTCAAGGCATCGGTAGGTCTCATGAGACAAAACAGGTGTGGACATGGCTAAGGCCTTATAAATTTTCATATATGGGTTTTCCAATGCATTATCATTTATAGTCATCATGGATGAGGCCATGATGGTGTGGTTAATATGTCCCACATTATTAATTACTTAATTATGAATCTATTAATTTATAGTTCATGTGGTTATTATACTACTACAATACAATTATACTGATCATGAAAACCAGGGAAATGAACGCTCTCACGAAGTAAATGGGAAAAGACTTATCCAAATCCATACATATTTTCTCACATGAGACCTATCTAAAATAAGATTTATCTATATACCTAACTATATATTTCTATGTGTAATTAATTACATGTATAAATGGGTCTAATCAAAAAAGCATGATCATTTTAAATAACATTCCCCAATCTGTATGTAGAAATAATAAACATTCTGAATAGTACGGTGAATGCTATCAAGATAGAAAATCCAAAGTAAAATTGATCATAAAACATATAATAAAATATGTTATATTAATAAAATAATATAGTAAAATCAATAATACTTAAAATTCAACATAGGTGTTTAAATGGATAAAAATTCTCTAATAAAATCGTTGATGAATTGTTTTGGGAGAAAAAAACTTTTTCGTTGAAAAGAAAATTTCTTTTGGAAAACTCATTATATAAATCCAAAATTAAACCAAGTTTATTTTTCTCTGATGAAATTTTTAGTTTTATAAAAATTATTTTTTATTATACTATATTATGGAGTTCAATTTGAAATATATATGAATTTCAGAAGTTCTTTTGAATCAGGCTTGTCTATCAGGGAGGACTGAGAATGATATGTATAAAAATTTTAAATCCATATAAAATAACGAATAATTATGATTTATACACATATATACAAAATTAATACATAAGTTTTTTATATTAAATTATAATAATTATTAATTTCATTGTGATGAAGAGAGACAAAGAGTAACCTAAAAGGAATTGTTGGTTCAGGTAGAAAGCCCTTACCTTTTTTCTGAATTTGTTCTCCACATTAGATTAAGTTCCTAGGGATTTAAATTAAATATATTTATTATTTTATTAAGAAATATATTTATTTTTTCTTGTATTTCTCATATTTTTATTACATTAATTTATGGCCTATTGACGAGTTATGAGATTGAAATTTATCACTTGTGAGTGTACGTTTCCTTGGTTTTCAAGATCGGTATAATTGTATATCATAATAGAAGTTCATGTAGAATGTGTATAGTTCTCCAGAATTGAATAAATATCATATTTATGAACAAATATTTGGTTAAATTTATATACATATAATTTTTTAATATATTATGGGTATGAAACATTTAGAGATAATCATTTATATTTTTACGAAGGTTTTTCGATCCCAAAGAATTAGTTTTATTCTATTGTTTAATATCATGTTAAAATGATGGTTCCAAAACCATTACATAATAAATAATTATTATTTTATCATATAAATCAACCATAAAAATTGTTTCATGACTGTCCTTGATGAATAAATTTGGGAACTACACTTCGTCATACTTGAAGTTTGTAAATTTGAACCAGTGAGACAATGAATTTTTTTTAAATTAAATGAGAGATAGTAAGGCTATTGATAATGGTTTTTACATTAACATGATTTAATTCTAGTATATAGTCTATATTAAAGTTATTAAGATCAATCAAATATAATATGTGAGGATATAATATTTAAAGATGAATTAAAAGAAATTTAAAAGAAAAAAGAAGTGGATTTTAACTCTTGAGTAATCCTCCTTGAGAACCTCCTTAAGGGATGGGGTTTTGGTATTTTGGAGAGACCAAAATATTATGGACGTGGGTAGACACTACATAAGAATATTTGGGTATAACATTTATGATATTCAAATAATAGATGTGTGAGGAGATGTGGGATTGATGGGTCGTTTTTCCGGGGAGGAGAGGATGTTTTTCCAATTATTTTAATCATTGTTTAATTATTTTGTTAATGAAAACCAATAGTGTGTATTATAATGACCAAAAATAGTAATAATTTCATGTTAAATCAAACCAAATGTTCTTACATCATCCAAGAAGAAATTAATAATGTATTTATCTTATAATATATTTATTTTAAAAATTACAGTAGTTTACTATTCAAAAAAATTCATGTTCTCAGAAAAATAAATAAATAAATCAATTTTTTTTTTGATGTCTATCTTTCAAAAATGAACTCCATGATATCATAATAATCTTTTAAATAAGAAAAAATTTTATATTTAAATAAAATCATTATTTTCTTGAAACATACACATTTTAAATTTTAAACATATTTTTTAATACATTAAAAAAACACTAATGTATCATAAAACAATCCTAAAATCAAAGGACAAAATAAATTTATGTAATAATAATTTTTATAAAATTTTATTTTATTTTAAATTAATTTTTACGTTTAAAATTGTAATTAAATATTAATTACATAAAAATGTCAACACTTAGTTTTTAATTTTAAAAATATTAAATCTCATTTATATAGTGTTGATATTTTATTTATAAACACATTGGTGAGGTTTCAATTCCTATAGGTACATTTCTATTCAAAAATGTAAGTGACTATTCTTAAGTGTAAGTTACTATTCACCAAAAACTGTTATATGATCCTATCATACTCTAAATATTTTACTAATCACAACCGTGTATATCAATTTCTTTAAAATAAAATCATAGAAGCATAAAAATTAGGTTTATAAGCTAGGTTATCATTATCTCCTATAACAAATTTATTGTTTCATAGGGGCATTGTATGCATTCTATATTAAATTTATTGGTAAAACCTTTGGATGATTTACAATTTTTTTTCTATAAATTACTAATAAATTACCACATAAAAAGATTTGTTTATTTCTTCATCATATTTTCCTCAAACTCTCATGACCCACTTGTTGGAGGATCAAAACCTTCCAATCTTTCAGACTATAATGGCCCTAAACACAATTTCCCAAATCTGGTGCCTTTTTTAATTATATAGGAAAGACTATAAGAATGTCAAATCCAAAAGTGCTAGAAGTTTTAGTTGTTTTCAAAAACTATATATACACATATTTTAAACAATACTACATAACATAAAATAAAATATAGAAATTCCATTTAAAACATTCATAACTCATAGTTTATCCATGCATGAATTCATAATATACACTTCAAATCCTAGAATAAATAAAATATAACAAAGGAGTGATCTCAGATGCTCAGTATGTGTAGGTATTACAACATAATATATCACATACACAAACATTAGGCATAAATAAAAACTAAAAACACATTCCTTTGAAAATAAACTGGAACATAAAATGGAAGGAATAAGAGAAAAATAAATAATGCAATAATAAAACATAATCAATTGTATTCTACTAGTAATATAACCACATTAACTATAAATTACTATATTCATAATGAGGGAATGTATATTTCGGTGCATTTGAACCATAACATAAAGGCCTCAACGAAGAAAACAAAAAATGATTAATGCCTCAGCCAAAACCATATCTAAAATTGGGTAAGGCCTCAACGAAGTCCAAATCTTGTTTCTATCACGAGACCTAAAAATTAATCAATGGGATATGGAGGGCCCCACCCATCACATTATAAGTCCAATTCATTTCTCATATGTAAGGGAAAAAACATAATCATTAAGGATATATGATATTACATTCCCCAATATCTACACATAAACACTATGCATTCTGAGTAGCATGGTGAATGGTATCATGGTAGCACATCCATAGTCAAACATATCAAAAAAAAATAATAGAATATGTTCTATGATAAAAATAATATATCAACCTAAATAAGACATATAATTTAATAGAGGTGTGGAAACGGAAAAAATACTCTAATAAAACCCTCGAGGAATTTTTTGAGAGAAACATACATTTACTTTGAAAAGAATGGTTCTTTTGGAAAACCCTTTTCATAAATATAGTAATGAATCAAGTTAGTTTTTTCCATGATTAAATTTGGGGTTTTAGAGAATAAATTATGCCTTAAAATAGATTATAGATTTTACTTGAAAAAAATTAATAATTTAAAAAATCTCCTTGAATCACTATTCTTTATAAAGAATAATTGAGAAATATATTTATAACACATTTATAACCCCATATTAAAAGGAAGAAATCTAATTTGTACACAAATATACAACATTACACAAACATATATTAGGAGTAATTAATAATGATTAAAAATTTAGTTTTTAATAATAGACACAAAGATTATCCAAAAAGAAATGGTGGTTCTTATAGAAAACTCTTACCTTGTGTCTGAATGTGTTCAACACTTGAGCTAAATATCATGTATAATCAATCTAAATCCATTAACTCATGTTCATAAAACATTCGGAGACACGGTAAGTGTATTCTAACCAAACATCAAATTTATCTTTTGTAACTCTTTGTCTCGCTTAATGGAAATTAAATTCTAATTTATTCTAATGTACTACTCATAAATTATTATTGAATGTTCTATATATGTCTACCAATCAGAATCCTCCTTTACATTATTTGTATTAAAATTTTTTATATTTATATTTCTCAATTATTCTATATAAATAAGCCCAATTAGTGGAGAGTTATCAAATTATAACCTATTTTACAGTATACTCTATAATCTCTTTTAAGCCATAATTTTTTTACAACACTGATTTCATTATAAATAAATAACTTAGTTCATTTTTCTTTTATGAAATTTATTTTTCAAAGGAACTATTCTTTTTAAAGTAAAAGTGTTTTTCTTTAAAAAAATCCACGGTAATTTTATTAGAGTACTTTTTTCTATATAAATACCTATGATAAATTTATATCTCATTGAGGTTAATATCATATTTCAATCATCTAATATATTTTATTAAATGGTTTATTTTTTTTCTATGGATGTGCTATCTTTATACCATTCACCATAACACTCATAATGGATAGTGTTTATGTGTATAGATTGGGGAGCATTATTTTGTATGTTTATGATTTTTATGATTTTCCCCTTTAATATGATGAATTAATTAGACTTTTAAAGTGATTTTTCAGGCCTCAATATCCCTTCGATGCATCGATATTTCTCGTGATACAAAATATATATCGACTTGGCCACACCCTTGAACATTTTCAGATATGATTTGGAATGAGGCCTTTATTATTTGGGGTTGTATAGGCTCTTTCCTTGATGATATGGTTTAGGTGTCCCACATTACGCATTCCCTCCTTCTGAATCTAGTAATAGATAGTTTATATGGTAATTTGACAAGTATAATACAATTGATTATGTTTTATTAAAGAATTATTTATTCAGCTATTATTCCTACCATATGTTTTGGATGTTTATTTTCAAATGCATTTGTTTTTCATTAATCAGCATGCCTAATTTTTATATTTATGATATCATCAGATGTATTTTCTACCCTTACTATGCATCTAAGAACTCTTTTAATGTTTTCTTTTTTCTTGAATGAAAAGGGTATATTATGAATGATCTATAGTGATATCCTAGGAATGATAGATGTTTTCAATGGAATTTCTATATTGTATTTTCTTTCAAGTTTTAATGTTAAACTTATGTTTGTATCTATATTTACAAAACTAATAAACTACTCAGTCTGTTGGGATATTAATTTCATTTAATAATTCTAATGTAGGAAATTATGGCACTGGATCTAGGCATCTAGGGTCGGGGTATTTTTGGTTTCTATCAGATGATGTTTAGTAGAAAAATCGAAACAAGATTTTTTAAATTTAGATTATGGAAAAAAACCTAAAGATATAATTGGAGGATAAGTATAAAAGTACATCATAGTATTTTTTTATGGAAGATATTTTTTGATTTTTGCTAGGAAATAAATACTTGTCAGGATACTAAAAGAGGACGTGGTTCTAGAATAGATGTACCTAGGAGTAACAACTCTTAAAAGGTGGTTTGGCTTGACATAGGGTAACCTATTATGTAAATATGGGCCTTACTACGTAGCTGGTTTGACACTCATGGGGGATGTGAATAAGATAATATTCATTGTCTTTACAATACATTAAAATGGATATAAAAGATAATTTTACCTCATAGAAATGATGTTTAAGATGTTGAGATTAGCTATGCATTAGATTTTAATATTGATAATTCTTTTCCTAGTGGAGACTATATATTTTGAATCATAACCTTATCCAGTGTGTATCATTATTTAGAAATCTCTTCTATTGGAAGGAATGGAAATAATATCAATTCCGGTATCCTAGGTAGGGATTTCCAATTTATGATAGATAATGATATTGGTATTGGATCTATGACTCATGCTAAGAAGCTTATGACTATACTAGGGAAACTGACTCCGGTTATGAAAAATAACAACAGCCACATGGACTATCCTAGTCCAGAATTTGGAGGGTCTATTTTAGACCACTTTATGCAACAAAATCCTTCATCATTCAGTGGTACTATAATCTCATGAGTATTAGAGCATTGGATAATTTCTATAGAGAAGATAATTCTTGGTTTTGGATGTAACAAAATAAAGAAGGTTTTTAGGGTAGTTTATTTTCGATCAAGAGATGTCGATCGATAGTGGTTGTTAATGAAAAACACTATTGAGGATGAAGAAATTGAGGAAAATGAATGGAGGTTTTTAAATGATGATTTCATAGAAATATTTTTTCCACATGAATAATGAGATGAAATAGAGATACAATTCTTAAGTATCAGAATGAAAGAAGATGAAAATGTTTCAAATAATGAATTCAAAAATAGGTGGTTATAGTGGCATGCTACCAATTATATACGTAATCCAAAGAGAAATATTGATCAATTATTTTATGGTTTAAAACCATTCCTCTGAAAGGCACTAGTATCTGAAATTTTCTCCTTATAAGAATACATTGTCTCAAGTTCTAAATAGAACGAAAAATAATTCTATATGTATTATGAATTTTTTGGGAATGAAGAGAAGAAGAGGGTTCAAGAGGATATAATTGATAAAGGTAACAATAAATATTTGGAATTTTCCAACATGCGATACATGTGGAAGTAATTACCCATGTCCCTTCTTTAAAGGAAATAGCATGTGCTAAAAGTGTTGATTGAGAAGAAATCATGATGGTGATTTCATGGGAGTGAAAGAATCAATCAATGATAAATTCTATAATTGTAGGGATGTGGCACACTATGAAAATTATTGTCTAATTTTTCAATGGAATAGGCATCAGAAAAAGAAAATGGAGAAAGACCGAGCTTAAGTGATCATAACTACTGAGATTGAAATTCCTAACAATGGTTCAGAAGGTACTACAGTTGTATTCTCTATCTTATCCAATGATTAATTTGATTTTATATCATTACATTTTTTATATCTTCCCTTTTTTCATAAAATTTAGTTTTTTCTAATTTGATTTAATAAAGGAGTTTTCAGTCAAGACTCAAAATCGAAGTATCATTTTAAAAAATATGTACCGATCAATCTCTGATATGACACATAAAAGTGATTTAGTTGATAAAATAATAATAATAAACTTTATTTCCTTTGATATAATCCTCCTTACGGATTGGATTTTAAATTTTGACGCAAAAATCTATTGCAATAAGAAATAAGTTATAATTTTTTACAAAGATGTACAATACATTGTCTTTAGAGAATAAACAGAATCTACTAAATCTTATCTATATCCACCCCTAGAAGCTCTATATAATGAATTTATTATTGAGGATGAAAATTAAATATCTATGGGTGAGTAAATAAATATTTAAATTGAGAATCAGCCTATTGTGAAAGAATATGTTGATGTTTAGGTAGAGGATTTAACTTAACATCTTCGAGGAAAGGATGTTGAGATCTCTATTTATTTAATTTGAATTTGGCATACTATATAAAAGACTCTATTTAGAAGTTCCACTTTAGAATTGGTATGACTAATGAAAAAACTAGTGGAATTGAGTGATAAATGATTTATTTTCCCTACTGTTTCTCCATGGGGATCCCCTGTTCTTTTCGTTTAAAAGAAATATGTTTCTATGTGTGTGATTTTTTGAGATATAATAAAGATATACTTACTCATATAAATAATTATTATGGAGTTGTTTTATTTTGAAATAAAATTAAGATATAAATTACCACATAATTTTCTATATAACTATATGCAAACATAAATTTATGAATATTTATTGCATATCAGTTGCGAATTTGGTTACAAACAAAACTCATGCCATAATCCATTGCATGAACTATCCATGAATTCAAACATTTTTCCTTGTAATTAATTTTATATTCTTTTAAATATCATTTCATCGTAAAATAATAATAATAATTAATTATGTCCCACACATAAAATTATAAAGGAAATTATTAAAATAAAACACATTCACTGAAATAAATGTAATTATTAATTTTGGATTTAATCCCAAAATTTTAAATTTAAACCATGAATTTATTATAATTCTAATTGATGTCGATGTTATAAATATCACGAGACCTTGAATGTATTCTAATGTGACATCCTTATTTTAAATGAAACATGTGACATTTTTTACTAATTTATTTAGAAAAATGATAATTAGAATTGTAACATGTAAATAATCATTTCATCCTTTATATAGATATATACCTAGAATTTATCATGTAATTTTAAATATTCTAAATTGCAGAATACATTTATGTGTAATGAAAACTATGATAAAAATATCCCTATTTAACAAGACTTAATGCATAGTTTTCATTCAGATATATATAATCATTTCCATAATAACATAAATGTTCCCATGTTAAAAATACACACACACACAAACACACACACACACACACACACACACACACACACACATATATATATATATTTCAGCCATCCATACCTAGAAATATATTGTAAAGATTTGATAAAATTATATGTTGGAACATATTTTTCGTAATACATAAATTAGAATAAATAATTTTCTATTATGGAAAAGAATAACATCAATAAATGCAATTCATTTCTAAATTATAAATTAAAAACTATGATTTGAATATATAATTTATCCCTCACATGTCATTTGTTAAGAAAAATACATAAAATGTATATAAAAAAATTTATACATACATATATATAAATCAATATATATATATATAAAGATAATTTTATCACTTAAATAATTTAATAAAAATCCCGATCAGAAATTAATTTTAATACACACTTATTCGTGACCAGAATTTCGTTGAATGATAAAAACACACAAAAATAAATATAAACACTAACATGCCCTCAAATTTGAAAATAAATTATATATAAAAAATAATAATAAATAAATAGATTTCCCCTTAAATAGATAATATAGAATGGGGGACGTAGTCTGTTCTACCCAATGAAGGTTCTCAAGGTAATGTGTCTTGTCTTCTCAAGGAGAAACTCAAACCAGTGAAGGTGGGATAAAAGAAATGTTTTATCTTCGTTTGAGCAATAGGGTACATGGGTTTTACTAATGACATAAAGACATATATATATATATATATATGATTGAATCAGTGTTGATTCTACTTCTAGGAAATGCTATGATCACAGTGAATATGTTACTCTAAGAGTCATCAATCGAATATTTGAAATGAAATATCAATTTCCTTTTAAAATGGAAATATTAGACCACTGAAAAATTGAAAATTAAATTAATGCAGTGAACATAGTCTAATAGGATTATTACAGTCCACTAAATTCATTATTCTTCCTTATAAAGCATGAGTTAGGAACTAAAATAATTCTAGTTGGGGAAACAACATTATTAGTTGTCTGGGAGTTTTTGATCTTTTGAAACATTTCATATATAGTATGTTTATTTTCATAAAAAATCTGAATTGATTGTAAGGGGATAAAGTGGGCCCAACAATCACTTGATTAGTTGAGGATGTTCATTTTGAATTGTTTTGGAAATATGTACTTTCAATGTAAGTAATGTTTTAATTTAAATAATTTATAGAATGTGGTTCAATTTTTAATTCTACATACTGAAAAATGGTTAGGGTGAAATATTGGGATTTTTATGAAAAACCTGATTTTTTGTTGAATAGTAAAATACAGTAATTTATGGTATAAATACATTATATGATAAATAGAATTTTTCATGAATTATGGATGATGTAATCACAATTGATTTGTAGTCAAATACAATTATTAATATTTTTTTCACGAGAATCAACACTATTTGATGTCTTTGAAAAAATAATAAAATAATGATTAAAATAATGGGAAACCCATCCTCCCCTCCACTATAAAACCAGTATTCCCTCCCTCTTCTCCTCGCTCCACCAAGACTTGATGCTACTAAATCTTCTTCCAAATTACTCTTTCATATCCTCTTCCTGCATCTAGGTTCTCTTGGCCTTTCCTAAATACCAAAATCCATTTCCTTAGGAAGGTTCTCAATGCGGGGTACTCAAGTGGTAAAATACACTTATTTTTTTTTCTTTTTAATTTCATTTAGTTATTTATATTATTAACATTCTATCAACTCCTACATATAATTTATAATGATAAATATAGTATATTAAATATTATGGAATTTTAATTTGTTAATATAATAACTGTTATTAGTATCATTACCTCTCTCTCTCTCTTAAAAAATATAATCATCCTCTGAGAAATACCGATTTAAAACATTCATGAATTATTAATTATTATTATTTTATTTAATCGGTATGGATCGTCTTGAATCCATTTATATAGTTGAAACAGATTCCAAAATACATATTATATCTTATGTAATGATTTTGGGACCATCATTTCAACTTGATATTAAATAATAGAATAAAACAAGTATGTTGTGAGCGAAAAACCACCATAAACATAAAAATGATTATAAACAAATGTTTAATACTAACACTATATAACGAAATGATTTTTATAACAATTTAATATATTTTATGTTCATCACTATCATACAAATTCAATTCATTAGATCTATACTCATTCTACATGACGTTCGATTATCATACACAATTATACCGATCATCGAAACCATAGAATAAAATGATGACCAACATTAAATTAATGTCTTATAACTCATAAAAAGGACCAAATTAAAATAAAAAACTTATTAAAAATAAAAAAAAACCTTGTCAATATGGGTTTGAAATATATAAATAAGTGATTTAATTTGATCATCTCGGATGTTAAGCTCAAGTGGAGAACACATTCGGGCAGAAGGTATGGTCTTCTACACAAACATCCATTTCCTTTTGGTCTTGTATTTTTCATCACACATAATTTAAGAAGACTACATAAGAATAGTAAATAATTTAACGGGGAATAAATTAGATAATTAGTGACATAAAAAAATGAAGTTTCGGATAGAAACCCTTACCTTGTGTCTGAATGTGTTAAAAAATTGACCTTGACATCATAGATAATCAAATTAAACACATTAACAATTTAGTTCAGAGAATTATTTAAATATTTTATTATTTTTTATAATTTTATTCTATTCATTTTATCTTTTTTATGTGTTATTAGATTCAAATTTATCACTTGAGAGAATTCGTTTTTGTAGTTTTCAGGATCGATATAATTATACATGATAATGGATGTTCATGTTGAATTAGTATGGTTCTCCAGAATTAAATTTATATGCTATTGATGAACATAATTTAGTGTAAATTTTTATACATATCACTTGGTTATATATTTTTAGTATGAAAAACATAGTGATAATCATTTATATTTCTACAGCGGTTTTTAAGTCACAAAGAACATGTTTTATTCTATTATTTAATAACATGTACACATGATGGTTCCATAATCATTAAATATTTAATAATACATATTTTAAAATCTGTTTCTACCATAAAATTTGATTCTTCACCAGCCTTGATGAAGAAATTTAAGAACAAAAGTTAGTAGTTCATGAATGTTGTAAATTGGTACCTCTCAGACCCTGATTTCATTTATAAAATAAAAGTGGGAGAGTAATGATGTTGTTAATTGTTATTACATTGACATGATTAAATTCAAGTATACAAACTATATTAAAGTAATAAAGAATAATTGAACAGAGTATATGGGGATATAATAACAAAATAATGAACTTAAAATAAATATAAAGCAAAAAAAAGAGGAGGATTTTACCTCTTTAGAACTCTTCCTGGAGAACATCCATAAAAGAATGTGATTTGGAATTTTGGAAAGACCAAGAGCTTTTGGATGTGGGAGAGACTAGGTAAGAGTAATTGGAAAGAACAATATATATATTCAAGTCTTATATGAGTGAGTAGAATTTGGAGTGATGAGTGGTTTTATAGTGGAGAAAAGGAGGGTTTACCCATTATTTTAATAAAGATTTTATTAATTTCCTAAGACAACCAATATTGTTGCTTCTTATAACCAAAAAGAGTAATACGTTATTGTGGGCTTGAAGTAGTTGTTATTACATCAGCCATTATGAAAGGAATATTGTATTTATCTTCAAATTTATTTATACAAGAAAATTACTTTATTTTACTATTCATAAAAAACAAGTTTTTTAGAAAACTATAAAAAATCCCCCATCATAATTTTCCAATGTATTTAATCCAACAATGAAGTCTCTATTATAAAATTAATTTTCTTTATAAAAAATCATAGATGAATTGTTTGAGGGAAGTACTCTTTTACATTTAAAGGTATAGTTTATTTGAAAAATAAATGGATAAAACCAGAAATGAACCATATTATTTTTTCCATTATTAAATGAGTGGTTTTAGAAAAATGATTTTAAATTATAATTCATTATATATTTCAGTTAAAAATAGGTAATAATTTGTGAATTTCCTTTCTATCGTGCTTGTTTATCGGAACGAATTGAGAAACATATTTACAAAAAAAACTTAATTCCAATAAAATAATAGAGGATTATGATTTTAAACATATATATAACATTAAAACAATTAATAGGAGTAATTAATAATGGTTATGAATTTAATTGGGACTCAATGAGACAATGATCAGCCCTAAAGTGATTGGAGGTTCGAGTAGAACCCTAACCTTGTGTTTGAATTTGTTATTCACATGAGATTAATCCCCTGGATAATGAAATTGAATCCATTATATATTTAATTAAAAACATTTTTTACATTTTATTGTTTTACATAATTTTATTAAGTTCATTTATAGCCTTTTGATGAGTTATAAGATAAACTTTATCTCACATGAGCATTTGATTCCTTTGTTTTCATGATCAGTATAATTGTATATGATAATATATGTTCATGTGGAATGGGTATAGTTCAATATAATTGAATTTATCTGATATTTATGAATATCTAATAGTTTATATTTTTTTAAATATAATTTCGGTATATGGTATGATTACAAAACATTTTGTGTTAATCATTTATATTTTTATGTCATTTTTTTTATCACAACGAACTAATTTTATTCTATTAATTAATATTGTGTACAAATGATGGATCCAGAATCATTACATATGATATAATATTTAATTTGTAATCTGTCTGAAATATTAATATTTTTCATGACCATACTTGAAGAATAAATTGGACAATGAAACCTTCTCGTTCATGATGGCTCTAAATCAGCACATATCGGATGATGATTATGTTTCTAAAATTAAAGAAAGAGAGTAAGGATATTGCTAATGGTTATTACAATATCATGATTTAATTATATTATATATACAATAATATTTTTACCATAATCAATTTGATATAGGAGGTTAGATGGTAATTATAAAATTGGGAACGTAAAATAAATTAAACGAAAAAAATATGATATTACTTATTGAGTACTACACCTTTAGAACCTTCTTAAGGGAATAAGTATCAGTATATTTGAAATACAAAGAGCTCTTTGATGTGGGTAGAGACTAGGGAAGAGTCATTAATCAGAAATTTTAGGAGAATCAAGGCTTAGGGAATTTGTTAGGAAAGGGAGTGATGGGTGTTTTTTATAGTGGGGGAGAGGTGGGGTTTTTCATTGTTTTAATAATTATTTTATTTTTTTTTCTCAATACAATTAATATATGAATGAAAATACTAATAAGATCATGGGTGTTTGAACCAATTGTGCTTATATCATCCATTATGTAATGGAAAATGTATTTATCTAAAAATTTATTTTATATTGCAAATTATCATATTTGACTATTCACAAAAAAATTGATGGTTTTCAACAGAATAAAAAAATTTTAACTTAACTTTTTTCTATGTGTATAATTCAAAAATGAACTCTATTGTATCTAAATAAATTTATAAATAAGAGAAAATTATTACTACTAATTGGGGTGTCATGTCTTGTATAGGACTAGTCATATTCTTCTATTGATTGAATGGATTAGGCTGAGCATTAGACGGATATGGTCTAACCCAAGATGGCTACTTATGAGTGCCATTTTTTGTTAATAATAAAAGTGATCGACATGGATTTTCATCTATGGAGGTGAAACCACTATATAGATCTGGGTAGGTTGTTCTTTCTCAGTCATATGTGATGTAAGTTATCTAGTTACTATGGCTTGAAATTTTATTTATGAGGCTCTATATTTGGCACTTTTTCCACTACTGTGGCATATAACTCTCCCTTTATGGTGTCATATAGATGATCTTTATTGGGACACATGTTTTTTCTATCACTATGTGTCATATAGCGATCTAAAATCCTAATAACATTTATAGAGGTGTATCCCTACTCTTGATTGGTGGAGTATTCCATAAAATTTTTAATTATGTAATCCCCTCCCAATATACGAGACATGAAGTATCTGAGAATGTGTATTGGATTTGGAACTGACTGGGGGAACTGATTTCCATATGACAGCTGATGTAGATTCTTCTTAGACAGGGTTTGCTATGATGCAGATGTTCTCCTAGTTCTTACTTGCTTATTATAGGAGTTTTTTTCTTCTCCTTTGGACATTGATGATGTCGTGGTTGCGAGTGACTATCTTATGTGCAAACCATTCATTATAATTTATCATTACTCAACCAAGGACTATTTTCCACTCATCAGATCCACCACTGACACTATCAAAATTCTTAGATAATTATACAATATACAATTGGTCATCACCCAATTCAAAAAATCTCACGTCTACTTATTCCAATAGAAACTAATTTAATATGAATAATTATTTAATATTTTTTCATAGGGTCATATGGTATATGTAGTGGCTTCCACGATCCATGATCATATCTTCCATGTTCCTTTTACAAAAAATCAATGTCCAGATTACCTTTTCATGGAATAAATGTAATATCCTAGGACATGTGAATCCTTAAAAGAGTACGTATTTTTCCTCCATTTATTGAATGGATATTTAAGGAGCCTAGCCCGGATAGGGAACCTAGGTTGAATTCTCTGGGAGAGGTTGTTCTTGAAGACATGTTGCTTTTCGATGATATGATTAGTAGGGAATATCCTATAGACATTCTTGAATGATAACATGCATAGTGGCCTCAACCTAAACTGAAGTGGATATATTTACCATTTTGGACATTGTATAGGATTTTGAATATGTAATGGGTGCTACAACTAATTGTTACAATGTAAGGATTCATCTAGAAACTAATCTATTCCTATAATCTATCAAAACCCACCAAGTTATCTCATGGATTTAAATGTAGGGACCATCACATCATTTATATTCTTCATGCACATTTTCATGATATTTTTATGGAAAATATGTATATTGAGCATGTATGTGTGACCTTTCCCTCAGAAAATGGATTTAGTAAACCACTCTCCTTGTATATTTTTACACATGGGGAGGTGGGTGGAACTAGATTTTTGTATGGAAGAGGTTAATTTTTAGAGGAACTACCTATGGAGATCATCCAACAGTGATATATATGGGGTGTAACAGCCTGAGATTTTTTTTATTTTTCTTTAAAATTTATTTACCTCGTAATATTTTTCAGTTCACGTGACACTAGAAATAGTTCATTATATATACATATATATATATACATATATATATACACACATATATATATATATAGTAAAAAACTGAGTCAAAAAATCTTTTGACATGAAAACTACATGGCTTTCACTACATTCAATACAGACATTCCTTGCACTACATGCAAAACTGACTTGGCTTGCACTACCCGCAACACAAACATGGCATACATTACAAACAACACGAACGTATCTATGAAACATCATTTTACTATTATAATTATATAAACGAAATAATTATAAAATATAGGTTAAACATAGTTATATGAATATAAATAATTAATTATAAAATAATATTTATAATTGTTTTATCTAGATAAAACGTATTGGTAGTGAATGATATGAATATTGGTAAAGTTATTTAATATTGTTTTCAGGAATGAACCACTATTAATAATAAATTATTTTTAGACACATTTAGACATTTAATTTGATATTGTAAATGACATATATTATTTTAATGTGTTTTATTTATCATATAGTTAATTCTTTAGCTTTTTCTGAGACACTTCATTTTTGATGAGTAGTGAAAAAGTTCAACTTTTTGTTAATAATTGCCTTTTAATTTAAATAATTCTTAATATTTTAAATATTTTAAGGCCACGTTAGATAAATTATTAATATATTAATTAAATTTGGGTCATTATAATCAATTTCACTATGATGTTGAATATAAAAACATACTAAAATTTTGAACTTCATTCTATTTAAAAAAACTTTAATTTAGTCAAATCAATGGGATTATTATTAATCAAAATTTTTCCACTTCAAGGGAGTAAATTTCTAAAAACTAGTATAAAAAATTATAATCAATGTAATATTTATAGCCTAATTATATCATCTTTATTTACAGTAAATAAAAACTTGTAAATGTGATTAAAATTTATCAAAGTGATTAAGGACTAATTAAGATTTATTTGGTACTAAACTGTGATCTTAGGTCCCAAAATGACCAATTCACATTACAAAAACCCATTTATGGAAATACTTCTTCCATAAACCGTCAATTATTGTTTTATCTTGGTTTTTATGAATTTTTCAGGTATGAAAATGTGCACAGAGAACATTAATAAAAAATTCAAGTGATCCATTTTGCGTCCCTATAAAAATACACCACCTGTCCCCCTGAAAACACGTATAAAACCTCATAAGGGTAGGCCAATATATTACCAATAAACAAAAAAATTATCCCCAAATTCATTCTATAATCAAAACCTTTGTTCAAAGGCAATCCAAGTATGACTTCTCGATCAAACCAAAAGGAGTTACCTGATTAAGAGGTAACGTCTTCTGTGAAGTCCTTCCTTTTATTTTCCATCTCCACCCCATCCAATATCTTTTTTAAATTATTGTACAATTAACCATTATCACTAATATAATATATTTTTTATTATAATATTTTTTCATTTACTTACACACCCCTCTATATAATGGTTAATGAACATATTGTTTAAGTGTACGGTGAACTATTGCCTCACTAAATGATTATTGGTCACTTTTTCTTACCAACTAGCCCAGAGGAAATTATGATAGAAAATCAGTTTGTATATGTTATATAATTTATTTATTATTTATATATGCTTATTTATTAACTTTTTAACACACATATCTTTTTTTCTTTCCATTTTCTGTTAGTACACTAATTTAATTTGAGAAATTGTGGACTACAACCCCCCTCAAAGAGAAATGATTCATTCATACACTACATGGAGTGTATTAAGGATATTTTCATTGAAGATATATGATATATATGATATAATAAATCAAATATAATAATTATATGTATATATATATATTTCGTATTTAAATTTTTTCTTTTAGCATGCCAATTAAATGAAAATATCATTCACGGGTACATACAACTTACCGTCTTTATAAACTGTGTATTTTGTTTCATAAATTTATTTTTGGTTTATTTTTATAATAATAATATAATATCTATACATGATTTTTATATCATGGTTTACATTGTGAAAAACATTATATAAGTGAATGTCCAAAGATATAACAAATTAAGACACTTAAGAAGAATAAAGAAAATATTACCCGAAGTGAATTATTAATATATGATGGTAAAACAGTGGGAAATACAAGGTCCTTATCAAACCATATATGGTGTTATATATAATAATATGGTTCGTTGAATTATATTTTATAATTATATATTTATTATTAAATTTTTTGAAAGAGTATGATGAGAGTCCAGAAACAAGATAAATGGATTTCATCTCACTTTTTATTTCCATAAGATACTAGATATGTTTTCCACTATTTCTTTTGTGTGTGTTGTATGTACTACCCAAGATTTTGTTATATGTATCTTATAATTAAATTAATGGCTACTAACATATCCTTTTTATTATCTTTCTTTCATGGGGTTTAACTTTAAAAATTTACCAAATCAAGGAAATAGTTTTATCTCTATCTTCCTTCTTCGAGACTTATGGTTTGTTATGAACATAAATTGTCTTTAGAGATGTTTATATGTATATTTTAAATTTTATTAAATAAATTTACTTCTATTCATAATATTTTAATATAAATTTAATTTTATTTTCATAAATGGAGAGTATGATCCCATGTAACAAAGTTATAATATTTTATTGAGATAGTCTCATCACTTTTCATGATTTTTATATTTATGCTTCCATTAATGAAATATTACTATACATATGTCATAAAAATAGATTAATTTTCTTATACACTGGTTATTAATGATTAATTGAAATATGGATATCATTTATTACACACTTTTAGTACATAATATGTTTATCAAAGTGTTTTTATCAAATCCCAACATTACCATATCTTCTGGTGGAAATTTTTTATCCTTTAAAATCACGTTTCCAGAAGCGGTTTCCAAGAATATTATAGTATTATCCTTTGATCCTTAAAATATATTTTGACCCATTTTTCCATTTTATAGTGATTTTAAATTTATCGTCTTGATTCTTTCTTAGTGAATAATTTTTCTATCATTTTTACATGAAAATAAAATGTTATTTTTAAATCATATTACATGTAAATATTTATCCACCATATATCCTTTAATTCCCTATTTGAATGTTTGATGGTTAATTTTTAAGAATTGTTTTTTGAAAATATTTTCAAATAAATGGTATTTAAAAAAATTTCAACTTTCATTCATAAGTTTTCATGTAAAATTATTTTCAAAACGTGTTCAACCTTCTAATATAAGATTTCAAGGGAATTGGTTATCAAAATGTATTGAATCAAATTTTATTTGTTTCTATGGATATTTATTTTCAATATTTTGTCAAGATTGGTTTATATTGTTTCATGGAAAATTGTTTCCTAACTTTTATCTGTGTTATTTTATAATTTTTCAAAAAACAAAATTTTTAAATGATTTCAAAAATAATTTTTATGTTTGAAAATTTATTTCAATGAAATGGTTTTCAAAATTATTTCAATATCTTTTTGTATGTTTTCATGGAAAAAATATTTTAAAATGATTCAAATCTTCTTTATATGTTTTAATGGTATTTTCATAGAATGTTTTTTTCAAATGGTTTTATGAATTAAAAACACCTTTTAAAAGGAGAATAGATAATTTCCTCAAGATAAATTTTTTAAACATGTTTATAAATTATTATAAATATATTATTATATCCATGGATTTTACTAATCCCTTTTGGGTAATGACCTAAAATATTCATTCATATTATTTCAATGAATGTGTTATGCATAATGTCAAGGTATTTATAAAACATGTTTCTCTTCAATGGGTTATATGTTTATTTAAACTATTTCTCTATCGTGGGTTACATGTTTTTGAAATATATTTCACTTTCACGAGTTATTATCTAGATAAAATGGTTATGAAACATTAATATTTATCTGCAGTTCATAAATTTTTTACATGTTTATGATACCCATTTCAATGAATGGGTGATGATATGATTATTTATGATATTTTTTCACATGTATGTATGAATTCATTATGATATGGGTGGGACCTATATATCCCTACAATGCATTGGATAAATATTTATATCATGTGATATAGAAATGTATGGAAAGGGAAATGAATTTGATTTATTATTGAAGGGTTGTAATGTGAAATGAAATCTGTTCAATATTATAGGGATGGAATATGAAATGAACATGGTTAAGTTTTATAGTACTAGAATTTGAAATGAATTTTGTTCCACAATACATGGCTTTAACTGGGTGTCAACTCAGCTCAGAAAAGTAATTTCTCCAATAATATGGCCTCGGCAGTAACGAATTGGCTATTATTGAAATCATATTATATGCTTATGTGATGGCCAAAAATCCATATATTATTCAATTGTTGTGATTTGAAGGGTAATGGTCTTTACATCCTTATGTTTCATGTTTTATGGGATTCTATTATTTATGAGATGATTCATGTATATAATCTTTCATTTTGTAGGGTATGAAATTTTATTTTTATGATGATGTTCTCATAAACTTATGCTCATAAATATTCTTAAATATATGCCTTATGTATCCATAATGTTTTTTTGAGATCACACCTTTCTATGTTTCCTTCTATATGTTATAAAGAAAATTTTTATGAATAAGTACTAAAATTGGAGATATTTATGGGAGATTTTGATGATATTTCACCATGATAGATGATTTGGTTTCCATGATTCCAAAGCCTCAAAACTATTAGGTTCTTCTGGAATGTATTTCTGTAATGTGCTGAAAACTCATCCAAAATGATGTAATAAACATATATGATAAGATTGAGTGGTTATAGATGGGATCAAATGAAATTTTTATTCAATCAATGGAAACTACAATGTGAAAACATTATTGATATTTCTAGGTACATTTCAATGGATATGTCTAGGGATGTCTCTAAGGGTAACTATAAGGATGAGTTCTCATTTAGGGAAATGTACAAGAATTTATGAAATGGATAGAGTGAGTGATTTCAATTAAATACATCAATACATACTGAAACGCGTGGCCGATTGTCTCCTATCGACCGGTCAAAGTTCTGGTGCTCTGATAATGTGTATAGCAGCACTCGGGTCGAATCCTCGGTGATGATACTTTGTAATAGTCATGTGTTTTTAGTTAATTGTATTCTGATTAGGGGGTTTGTTTGCAGATCTTATGAAATAATTTATGGATGATGTTTGATTTAACAAATTGAAGAATATTGGGGTGAGTTTATAATTAGGTTTGTTAAGCTTGTGATATCCTTGAGCTTTGCTTTATATTGCATTTAAATTAACACCCGTGTCACAAGATATTGTTGATTAGAATTCCTAAGTGTTAAGGCTTTAAAACAAGACTTTTCTTAACTTAAGGTTATAATATCAATCAGATCTTATTTATGGTGGTGTATTTATGGTTCCAAAAATCCATGGAAACCACATGTTAAACAAAACAAGTCATTAATCCATGACATGTTAAGTCCAGCATACAAAATGTTAATTCAAAGAATATTCATCGAGCTGAAGCTCTCAATCACTTAACATACCTAAATTATAACTCTCACTAATTAGAGATTTACTCAGCCATTTGGGTGTTTAATATTCTGGATATAATAATTATGATGATAAATTAAGAATATAATAAAAATAAAGGGATTAGAAAGGAGTGGTACGTCGACACACACACTAGAACGATGATGGTAATTATAAACGAATTTTAGATTGAATGAGGAATCAAAAGAATGTAAGGGGATTAAACTCAATTTAAACTATTTTAAGAACATAAATATTAAACTACAGAAGGTGGATGATAATAAGAGATATTGAATAAGTAACTTGCATTAAAACAGAATTATAAAGAAAGAAAATTACAAGATTACAAAAACGATGAATAAGAAAGTAAGTGAAAACAAAGAGGGGAGGAAAGGTATCTCAAGTGAAAACATGAGTATGTCAGATCCTTCCAAGACTTTTTCAAGGCCTTGGTCGTGCCAATATGTTCTCCTCTATTCTGAAATTCCAACCCCTCTCAAGGAGAGAAGAGGAGGGTATTTATAGCCCAAGGAGTGGACTGTTTGCATTCCCAATATTTCCTTCCACTTGAATCGCTAATTTTGAAATTCCGACAGCTGAATCTCCACATATATCCTTCTTAAAAGTTGTTTATAATATAGTATTCTGACTACTTTCAAAATTTGGAGGCATTTGGACAAGTGGAGCCAATGTTATGGCAGTTTTATTAAACAAAAGTAAACTATCCATTTCTATCCATGCTTTTTCGATGGCCAAAAGTTGAATGGATTTTAGAATAGGAAGCTGCCTTCAAATCCGAAATACTTATTCAACAAAGTAGGCCGGCTATATCTCCTCTTTCACACTGCAAAATCTCAGCTCGATTTGATGCTTACATCATGAGATATGTCATGAATAGTGTACTGATTTTAAATCTCGGACAGAATGGTGGGCTTGAATTCAAAGCTTCATTTGAGCCTCTTGTACTTGGATTTGGGCCTTGAAATTTATATCCAAGATTACATGTAGTGTCCCGCGAATTATGGTGTAGAGTTAATGTTTTTGTACTTCTTTATTGAGCCCAGTAAATCAATATTCAAGGCTGGTCCAGTTTGTTCCCAGATACTTTGGTCTTGTTTGTGAGGACCATATGACCATTCACATGGCAGAATTGGCTCATGGTACCTTATAATGAAGTGTTATATTTTGAAAGGAGAATCCTAAAAAATAAGAACCACAAAATTTGGATCAGTATAGTGATATTTATTATTAAAACATTAAAAAGAATCAATTGGACTACTTCTGAAAATGCTGAAAAATTATACTTAATATTAAAACATTAATATTTCACACAAATTATGGACATTTCATATAAAATAAATAAAGGGAGTATATAATAATTCATGAAAATATTAATAATATCAACTCCACCACACTTAGTTTTGTGCATGTCCTAATGTGCAACAAATATAAAAACATGACAAAATCATTTTCACTCACCAACAAATAATAAAATTTTGTTTTCTCCAATCCGGGGAGGTTTAGACTATTTCACTCATCCATTTTGAAATCCACAACATGTTGTTACAAAAACAATTTTCCAAAACTAATTCATTTTTTCATGCTCAAATTTAGAAATGGAAAATGTGGACACTCAAAACTCACACCTCTAAAGATGATAAAATTCATTTGTGGAGGTTCACTCTTTCACCAACCAAAAGTGAAAATCTTAGAGTTTGAAAAGAGCTCTCAGCTTACAATACATATCCAAAGTTCACAAGAATCTAGAGGTTTTTTTAAGGGGTTTTTTGTGGCTATGGGATGGTAGTAATATAATTTCCAAGAGAGAGAATAAGAGGGGTAAAATACCAACATAGAAAAACAATGCACATTTTTTTGAAATAAAACATGGAATGAAATGAAAAAACATAATTACAAGGGAATTATTGTTTAAAGAAAGACACGTTAGAGAAATAAAATATGAAGGTGATGAGAAGATGAAATATTTACAAACAACCAAACTTCTCCCAATGATATAATAATATAATGCAAGTGTTCTTTTTTTCTTTTCCCTTTTTTTCTTTGTTTTTTTTCGAAAGTTGACCTTGAAACTGATCTCACAATCATATACCAACCCATTTTTGATCTCCTCACAACACTAATTGTAATAGTTATAACAATATCAAAGGTTGAGGAAGAGTGATTTTTGACCTACCCAAGACACAACCCATTTTTTCATTTTTTTTATTTTTTTATTTTGATTTTGATTTTGATTTTGTTTTGAACACTTGTCAAAATCATTTGTACAATACATTCCCAAATCCCACTGAATTAAAACCTCCCCCCACACTAAAATGGATGCTTTCCCTCAATCATATGATAGCACACCAGAAAGTAAGGAAATGATACCCAAAAATGAAATCCATTTCCCCCCACACTTAAATTTCAAAAACTTATTCAATGAAAATCCATGTTGATATTTTGTGGGATAAGGTGTTGGGCTTGTAATGTGGATATCATAGAAAAGGTTTTCAAAGGCTCGAAAAGGCTTTCAAAAGGAGGATTAGTATAAGGGCAATGAAAGGATATTTGGCTATTGTGATTCTCATGTGGTTCAGAAAATGCCTCTATCATATTAATGCACACTAAGGTAGGAAATTCAGCTCGAAGGTCCAAAAACTCAAGACTCAAAAATGGGGTTGAAAACACACATTTTTAAAATATGGGCATGGGTGGCCTTGATAGGAAAGAAAATGTTTGTTCTCACAGTTGGGGAAAATAATTTTCCAAATCAGGAATTGATCATTCAAAATGTGTTTGTTTAGACACAAATTTCTTTATCCAAAGTCATAATGAAAATACAAAATTTTTTAGATGAAAACATGTCTGTTAACTCCCCAAAATGGTTGGACAAAATTTCAAAACTCGATGGTGAGTAAGCATGACTCTTTTTTGTAATTTTTTAAGTAATTGTGTTTTTTTGGTTTTTTCTAGTTTTTAAGTTTTTTTTTTAAATACACACCCACACAAGAAAGAGAAAAAGTAAGGGTTTGATGAATAATGTGGTAAAAAAATGAATAATGTGGTAAGAAATTTGTAGAGAGAGAAAGAGATAGAGAGAGTTAAAGGGAAAGAGGTGCCCCCGGGTTTGGATTTGGTGGGTTTCCATCTACATCTAGTGGTGGGTCTACTGTGGATCCAATGGAAGTAGATGATGATCCAGGATTGTGTGTCCTCTCATAGTGATTCTTCAACCGATGTCCATTTACCGTAAATTTCCTTTTGGAGGTGGGGTGTTAGACTTGCACTGCACCAAATGGGTAAACATTAGTAATAACAAAAGGAACTTCCCAACGAGAATTGAGAATACCTAGGTGAAGCCGAAATCGAGAATTGAAGAGCATTACCTTTTCACCTTCATGAAATACCTTTCTTAGGATGTGTCTGTCATGGAGTACCTTAGCCTTCTCTTTGTACAGATTGGAATTCTCATAGGATTCAAGTCGAAGCTCCTCCAGTTCATCCAATTGCAACAATCTTTCTTCACCAAATTTTTCAAGATCAAAATTACATGTTTTCACTACCCAAAATGACTTATGTTGTATTTCAACTGGTAAGTGACATGCTTTACCAAAAACAATCCGAAAAGGAGACATCACAATGGGTGTTTTATAGGTAGTTTGATAATCCCAAAGGGCTTCACCAAGTCTCTTAGGCCAGTCTTATCTGGTGGGTTTACAATTCTCTCTAGAACTCTTATAACTTCTATATTATAAAGTTAATCCATTCCATTTGATTGGGGGTGATATGTAGTTGAGGTTTTATGTACAACCCTATTCTTTTTCAGAAGAGCTTCCATGGTTCTATTACAAAAATGGGTTCTTAAGTCACTGATCAAGGCACATGGTGTGCCAAATCTTTGGAAGATGTGGGTCTTTAGGAACTCACTAATATTATGAGCATCATCCTTCCTAGTGGGTTTGGCCTCAACCCACCTTGAAACATAATCGACCGCAAGAAGAATATATGAGAATCTATTGGAAGGGGGAAATTGTCCCATTAAATCGATGCCCCAAACATCGAAGATTTCACCAAAGATTAACGGCTTTTGGGGCATTTCATTTGTTTTGGAGATTATGCCAAAATTTTGGCATGTGGGACATGATTGACAGAACTCATGTGAGTCCTTGAAGAGGGAAGTCCAGAAGAATCCAGAGTCTAGGACCTTTCCGGAGGTCCTTTGTGGTCCAAAGTGGCCACCACCAGGCATTGAGTGACAGAGTTCTAAGATGGAAGAATATTCTTCTTCATCAACACATCTCCTAATTACCATGTATGCCACAGTTTTCGAAAGTTTATTTTCTTCCCAAAAATAGTATTTTGAATCACTTTTCAACTTCATTTTTTGTTCTTTTGAAAACAATTCTGGAAAAACACCAGAAACCAAGTAATTTTCAATTTGGGCATACCATGGTAGTTTTGGAGTCAGAGATGAAAGGTTCTCAATTAGAAATTCAGGTTCAATGATTTCAGAATTAGGAGAATTAAGAATTCTACTCAAGTGATCAGCCACATGGTTTTCTTTTCTAGGTCTATATTTGATTTCAAGGACAAACTCATGGAGCATTAGAATCCATCTTATTAGCCTTGGTTTGGAATCAATTTTCTTGAGTAAGAACTTTATAGCAGAATGATCTGTGAAGATTATGATTTTGGCACCTAAGAGATAGGGGAAGAATATATCTAAGGAAAAAACAACTGCTAAATGTTCTTTTTCAGTGACAGTGTAGTGAGATTGAGTTTCATACAATTTTTTTGAGGCATAATAGATGACATGAGGAATTATTTCTCTTCTATGACCAAGAACATCCCCAACAGATCTATCAGAAGCATCACACATCAATTCAAAGGGTAAGGACCAATCTGGGGGTTAGATTGTCTGGGAAGATCTAAGAGCAGTTTTGAGTTCAATGAAGGCTCTCTTGCAAACATCATTAAAATTTTAAGAGACATCATTTTGGAGAAAACGGGTGAGTGGGAGAGAAATTTTACTAAAGTTATGGATGAATCGCCGATAGACACCAGCATGACCGAGGAATGATCGGATGTCTCGAACAGAAGTGGGTTGAGGAAGTGATTGGATCACATTAATTTTGGTAGGATCTACTTCAATACCATCTTTTGAAACTATGTGCCCCAGAACAATCCCATTTGAAACCATGAAGTAACATTTTTCAAAATTCAACACACGGTTACACTTGACACACTTTTGAAGGACTAGAGAGAGTGAATGCAAGCATTACTCAAATGACTCGCCATAAATGGTAAAGTCTTCCATGAAGACTTCCATGCAGTGTTCTATGAATTCTGAAAAGATACTCATCATACACCTCTGGAATGTTGCAGGATCATTTCAAAGGCCAAATGGAATTCTTCTATATACATATGTTCCAAAGGGGCATGTGAAAGTAGTATTTTCTTGGTCATGAGGTGCGATTGGGATTTGGAAGTAGCCAGTGTATCCATTAAGAAAGCAATAGTGTGACTTTCCGGCTAATATTTCTAGCATTTGATCATGGAATGGAAGAGGGTAGTGATCTTTTCGTGTTTCAGCATTCAATTTCCTATAGTCGATGCACACACGCCATTTGTTCTTCACTCTAGTTGTGATTACCTCTCCATGTTCATTTGTGACAACACTTATCCCACCCTTCTTAGGTACAACATGAATTAGAATAACCCATTCACTATCAGAAAGTGGTTAGATAATACCATCTTGAAGAAGCATGGAGATCTCTTCCCTAACTACCTCAAGGATGAGTGGATTGATTCTCCTTTGTGGTTGTCTAATTGGTTTGGATGATTCCTCAAGATGGATGTGATGCATGCAATGGGTAGGGTTGATTCTTGGTATGTCATCTAGGGTCCAACCTAAGGCCTTTTTGTTTTCCTCTAACACTTGAACAAGTTTGGACTCCTCGGTTTCAGTAAGTGTGGTAGAGATAATGTCAGGATATGAGTGATCATGGAAGAGTAATGCATATTTCAGGTGTGCATAAAGAGGTTTTAGATCAGTCTCATCTTTCGCTTTTGGGCTCGACAACTCATGAATGGAATAAGGGACTTCCATTGCTTCAGGTTCATTTTCCTTAATACTGTCCAAGGTGGAGTAGTAGTGATCAGAGTTGATGTGGGATTCAAGATAGTTTTCAAGTTCCTCTAGATTGATGGAGTCTATAAATGAGAGGTCCACATCAACTTCACCATTAATGACTTTTTTAATCATGGTGCATATTTCACCAGATCCTTTATCATTAGAACATGAAAAACATGGTGGATTGGGGTTCAATTGACTCTTAGAAGTGTCCTCAGAAGCATGGATTGAGAATGTAGAGTGATCCTCAGATGGGAATCGCATGGCTTGGAAAATGTTGAACTTGACCAGTTGGTCACCGAATTCCATGGATAAGATGCATGAATGGACATCAATCTTGGTTCTCTCAGTCATGAGGAATGGTCTTCCTAGAATTAGGGGAGATCGAGAAGAGTTCGTCTCACCTTCCATGTCAAGGACATAGAAATTAGCAGGCAAGATAAGATCATTGACTCGGACAAGGACATCCTCAATTATTACCTCAGGACTGGTTGTGCTTCGATTGGCTAACTGAATGACAACACCCGTTGGGTGCATGGGACCTAGACCAAGGTTGGAGAATATGGATTTAGGCAAGAAATTAATTGAGGATCCTAGGTCGATGAGTGCATCATCAAAGTTGGAACTTCCAATTTGGCATGGGATTGTAAAGGTCCCTATATCTTTGCACTTTATGGGAATAGACTGCTGGGTGGAAATATTTTCAAAGGTCCTATGTTGCCTCTTATGGGGGCACAATTCCTTAAAAATCATGGCATACTTAGGAATTTGTTTTATGGCATATAAGAGGGGAATGTTGACTTCAACACGTCTAAACATGTCAAGCATTTCAGGATCGGGTTCAAAGGACTTCCTTGGTTTAGAAACGGCTTGAGGAAAAGGAATTGGATTCCTAAGTGGAATGGAAGGAGGTGAGGGAATGGTTTCAGGTTCCTTTTCAAGTTTCTTTTTCTTTTCATTTTCTTGGTCAACATTCAAAGGAGGGTCTGAGGATTTATCTTGAGGCATAGCAAGTTGCTTTCCTGATCTAGATGCAATTTCACATACATTTACCTTGGGGTTGGGTAATGGTTGAGCTGGGAGTTGGGAAGAATTTGATTGTTGTTGCTGGCTTAGGTGGGATCCAAGTTGACCTATTTGAGTTTCAATGTTTTTAAGGCTAGAACGGATGAAGGAGGAAAGTTCTTCCACTGCACCTTCCCATGGTTTCTTGGAAGAAGAGGCTTGTCCCTGGTTGGGATTTCCTTGATTTTGGTTCATGGAAAATCGATTATATTGGTTTTGGAATTGGGAAGGCTCACTAGGATAATGGAATCCAGGAGGAGGATTGTTCCTTTGAAGTTTAGGAGCAAAAGGATAAGGTTGATGGAAGTTACCACCACCTTGACCATATTGAAACTGGTTTGGGTTTTGAGGAGGGAATTGAGGGGGGTGAGATATGGGATTACCATACCTAAGGCCTTGGTTATAGGAATAAGAGAAGGGATCAGAGTGAGTTTGGTTGAAGATTCTAACAAACTGACCTGATAGTTGAGGGTTGGGGTTCCGCTGAGCATATGCTACATTGAGATCCATTGTTCCAGATGAATCGGATTGATCCTCTTGAAGTTGTGGACATGTGTTAGTTGGATGAGATAAAGAGTTACAGATTCCACAGTTTTTGACAGGTCCAGGAAACATTGATTGTGGAGACGACGAGGTTGTGGATTTGGTAGCCACCGCAAGTTGACGCACAAGACCTGTAAGTTCACTCATACACTCAGTCGTCTTGTTAGGCTCTATGGATTGATTATCTTGTGCTTGTCTGACTTGAGCATGTGCTCGAGTATGGAATTGTTGTGTGTTTTCAGCCATGTTACTTATTAGATCTCTTGCAGCTGCTGGAGTTTTGTCAACAAGAGCACCGCCACATGCGGCATCAATGAGGGTTCTCTCCATAGCCAATAACCCATCATAGAAGTATTGTATCAAGATTTGGTCATGGATTTGATGATGTGGGAACGTTGCAACAAGATTTTTGAACCTCTCCCAGTACTCATGGAGTGATTCATTTGGTAATTGATGGATACCACTTATTTCCATTCGGATGGAAGCGGTACGAGAAGTAGGAAAGAATTTTTCTAGAAAGAGACGCTTCATGTAGTTCCATGTATTTATGGAACCAGGAGGGATGTAATAGATACATGACATGGCAGAGTCATCTAGGGAGAAAGGGAATTCTCGGAGTTTGATTTGTTCTTCAGAAACCCCTTGAGGCTTCATGGTAGAGCATACTACTTGGAACTCTTTAAGGTGAAGATGTGGATCCTGACCGGCTAGCCGGTGAAAATGAGGGAGAAGATGAATCAAAACCAACTTGAGTTCGAAATCAGCTTCAATGTTTGGCTATTGAATACCAAGAGGTTAGTAATTCAAATATGGGGCAGAGAGTTCTAGTAGGGTTTGTTCCCTAGGATTGGCCATTTCAATTTCAACTGGTTGGATAAGGACTGGTTCTTGAATTATTTTAGTATCTCTAATGCTCCTCCTAAGTTGGCGAAGTGTTCGCTCAATTTCAGGGACAAACAAAATCGAGGGATTGTTTGGAAGGATACGGGGTATTCATAGAGATTTTGGAAGAAAGAGGAAGACATGTTTTTCTTTGTATTTTTTTCAGTTTCTAGTTTTTAAGAGGAAGATGGGTTTTTCTTGGTGTTTTTTTTTCAATATTTTTAAATTTTGGTTTTTTTTGTTTTTATGACAATAACCAGAAACTAATGACTACATAAAGCACCATCCCTGGAAACGGAGCCATTTGAAACGCACGGCCAATTGTCGCCTATCGACCGGTCAATTTTCTGGTGCTCTTCTAATGTGTATAGCAGCACTCGGGTCGAATCCTCGGTGATGATACTTTGTAATAGTCATTTGTTTTTAGTTAATTGTATTCTGATTGGGGGTTTGTTTGCAGGGCTTATGAAATTATTTATGGATGATGTTTGATTTAACAAATTTATGAATATTGGGGTGAGTTCATCATTAGGTTAGTTAATCTTGTGATATCCTTGAGCTTTGCTTTATATTTCATTTAAATTAACACCCATGTCACAAGATGATGTTGATTAGAATTCCTAAGTGTTAAGGCTTTAAACCAAGCTTTAGCTTAACTTAAGGTTATAATCTCAATCAGATCTTATTTATGTTGGTGTATTTATGGTTCCAATAATCCATGGAAACCACATGTTAAACAAAACAAGTCATTAATCCATGACATGTTAAGTCCAACATACACAATGTTAATTCAAAAAATATTAATCGAGCAGAAGCTCTCAATCACATAACATACCTAAATTATAACTCACCCAAATGAGATATTTACTCATCCATTTGGGTGTTTAATATTCTGGATATAATAATTATGATGATAGATTAAGAATAGAAGAAAAAGAAAGGGATTAGAAAATAGTGGTACGTCGACAGACACACACGAACGATGATGATAATTGAAAACAGATTTTCGATTGAATGAGGAAGAAAAAGAATAGAAGGGGATTCAAATGAATTTAAACTATTTTAATAACATAAATATTAAACTACAGAAGGTGGATGATAATAATAGATATTGAAGATGTAACTTTCATTAAAACAGAATTACAAAGAAAGCGAATTACAAGATTACAAAGATGAAGAACACGAAAGTAAGTGAAAACAAAGAGAGGAGGAAAGGTCTCTCAAGTGAAAACATGAGTATTCCAGATCCTCCCAAGCCTTTGTAAAGGCCTTGGTCGTGCCAATATGTTCTCCTCTATTCTGAAATGACAATTCTCTTAAGGAGATAAAGGGAGAGTATTTATAGCCCAAGGAGTGGACTGTTTGCATTCCCAATATGTCCCTCCACTTGAATCACCAATTTGGAAATTCAGACGACCTAATAACCAAATAGTTCATTCTTCAAAGACGTATATAATTATGTCTTAATACTACTTTCAAAATTTTGAGGCATTTGGACAGGTGGAGACAATGTTATAGCGGTTTTATTAAACAAAGGTAAACTGTCCATTTCTATCCAGGCTTTTTCGATGGCCAAAATGTGAATGGATTTTGTAATAGGAATATGCCATCAAATCAGAATTTCTTCTTCAAAAAATTTGGCTGCCTATATCTCCTATTTCAAATTGAAAAATCTCATCTCGATTTTATGCTTACAGCATGAGATATGTCATGAATAGTATACTGATTTTAATTCTCGGACAGAATGGTGGGTTGGACTTCAAAGCTTCATTTGGGCCCCTTGTACATGGATTTGGGCCTTGAAAGTTTTATCCAAGATTACATGAAGGGTCCCCAAAATTATGGTGGAGAGTTAATGTTTTTGGAGATTTTTATTGAGCCCAGTAAATCAATCTTCATGGCTGGTCCAGTTTGTTCACAGATTCTTTGGTCTTGTTTGTAAGGACCATATGACCCTTCAAATGGCATAATTGGCTCATGGTACCTTATAATGAAATGTTCTATATTAAAGGAGAATCCTACAAAATAAGAACCTCACAATTTGGATCAGTATAGGGATAGTTATTATTAAAACATTAAACAGAATCAATTGGACTACTTCTAAAAATGCTCAAAAATTATACTTAATATTAAAACATTAATATTTCACACAAATTATGCACATTTCATATAAAATAAATAAAGGTAGTATATAATAATTCAAGAAAATATTAATAAAATCACTTGCATACTACAAATGGTTTTGGTTCTGGAACAGATATACATATGGGAAAAACTCCAACAAGATATTTCGTGTCTTAGTTAGTGTAATTTGAAAAATGAAAACATGAATTTCTTCATAGATAGTTTGACATTATCAGGGGATATGTGTGGGAAATTGATAAACTAATAATGAACCATCATTAAGGATTTCAATATTAGGTGGATATGATAACCCTAGGATGAACCTTGGGAGTCATAGAATAAGGAATATGTAATGATTTAGACATCCTATAAGTAATTCATTTCATGACTTTTTGGTTTAATGTTATGATTAGTAATTCTAACACTATGCTTCTGGTTTTAGTCAATGGATGTTATAGGAATGAACTAGATTAATGGTGACTATGATGGATGTTTTTATATGAATAGTCAGGTGGGATGATTACAGGGGTGAACTATGTTGTGATCATGTCTAATATCGTTTCATGGAATGTAATTATAAATGAAAACCTTAACCAAATATGTAACTCACAGAGAAATATAAAGGAGTTTTTTTTAGAGTCCATGTAATAGATACTATGGAGGAAATAATTTTTTTTCTTTATGTGAACAATGTGGAAAGAATCACTTAAGTTGATGTCTTAGGGAAATAATATTATTCTTTGTCTATAGAAAATAATGACCCATAGCTAGTTCCTATAAAGAAAAAATAAGGGGTTTTTATAATTAAATGGATGATAATGTTTGAATCCCAAAGACAGTGTCAATGTTAAAGTGTTTTATTTGTGTAGTAATCTGTCATTATGAAACACAATGTCCTGAGATGAATGCTCTTGAAGGGAACTAGTAAGGGGGTGTGTGAAATGGTTACATTTATGATGATGAAAATACTATATATTAAATATGAAAGTAAAGAGGTATTGTGTAAAAAGATGAGGTACTATTGCTAATGGAATAAGTATTTCATGGAATAATTAATGTCAATCTGTGTTTGTAATAAAAAATTCTGTTATATGAATGATTAAATATACATGTATAGTTCCACTTAGGTATTTTTCTCAGTATTTGGATGTTCATTTTGAATGTTTCAGATGGACTAATAATGCGATTTAATGGCAACGTGATACTCTGACATTGAAAGATGGAAGGTTACCATTAATATGTTCTTTATGTTAAAATAATTATATTATTAATATGTAAATTAGATTATATATATTAGCTTGGGAGTAGTTATGTACTTGTTGAAATGATGTTCATGATATCATGGATGATGTTTAAAAATGCATAATTTTATGTAATATATCTATTAATATATAGAATATTGAAGTATTCATTTTTTCCAAAAGTATTTATGGAAATTCAGGTTTCTACCTTGTTAATATAGAATTTACCATGAGGAAATTCACATGTTTGAAATGTGACAACCAAGAGATACATTGTGAAATATGTGGGATCAATGTTAATCTGGTTTTGGGACTTTATTTCAATGGTTTTGGTTTTTCACCTATCAGAAGGGTTATAATGTAATCCATTTATGGAATGTTTATGTAAAACTTTAAGGAATGTATTTATGTCTTTGGGATGTTATTGAAAAACATTTTTAAAATTTTATGTAACGATTAATATTCTATGAAAGATGTCCATCATATTTTTCAAATTATATTATTATGGTGTTATAAAAGTCTAGAATTTATGTAGGATGATAACCAATCGTGTCTAACAAATTCCACTTGTCATGAACCCATGGCTCAAGGATGTTAAGGGTTTCATGACTACCAATTGCCTCTAAAATGTATTGTTTAATGAATAATTGTTTTTGTTAATATTTTATTGTGATGAAAAACTAGTGTTACATTTTATGTTTATTGAATAATGTATTAAAAATATTCATCTTTAAGAAGAGTTATAGTGAAATGGTTATAAATTTCATTATTTATTGAGCCTTAGTATCTTCTAAAAGCGTATTTTATCACATAAGGAAGAAAATATAATTCATGGGCATCAATTAGATGAAGTAATGGATGAATTACAAATTTATAGACCCACTACTAAAAAATGAAAAAAATAGAAATCTGTCATGTAAGTATATTTCCTTATATTCATGGTCAAAACAATAATTATTCAATGTTAGGATAATGATGAAAAGAAAATGTGTTTCCCTAAAACCATAATTTTGTTTAATCGATTGTCTTTAAATACATAATAGATTAATGAATTTTAGGCCCTCAACTTTTCTATTATCATTTAAATGTTTTTTATTGATGGCCTCAATAACTCTCTATAAATATTTACATTTTTCATCCTTCTCTAATCATTTCTTCCAACCTAGGTTATCATATGTCAAAAACTAGTTAAATTTTATTTTGGGTTACACTTACGGTCCAAAAAATCCATTTCAAGGGAAGTTTTAGTATTCATTTTTACGATGATTGTTTCTATGAATTAAACATTCAAGTATTAAACCTTTGATAACCCAGAAAAAATTTGAGTGTGTAATTTATTTTAGGAGGGGTAGAATGTCACACCTTGAGATTTATTGAATTATTTTAATTTGAATTCATTTATCTTTTTGATATTTTCCATTTCATGTGACAGTTGAAATAAATATATATATATATATATTAATACATGAATTTAAAAATTTATTTCATATGAAACTGACTTGGCCTGAAACACACAGAATGCCGATATGGATTTCATGGAATGTAATATCTTACTTGGATTGCACTACCCGCAAAACCAACATGGTGTACATAACACTCAATTTTGATGATTCTAAGAAACATCATTTTCTTATAATATTTATATAATTTAGATAATTATAACCCATCGATTAACCCAAGTTATATGAATACTAATAAAAAATACAAATATTATTTATAATTTTTTTATATAGAGAAAACAAATTGGTAATGAATGGTATGATATGTTTGAAGTCATTTTATATCATTTTCTCGAGTGGGTTTATTTTTATATTGGTATTAATTTATTAATATTTATCAATTGGATTATATTAAATAAACTTCATTTTTAATTGATAATATCTAAATTACATTTTGGTGAATTTATATTATTATTCAGAGAAATATCATTTTTTATGAACTCTGAAAATACCTAGGTTTAGTTAAAAATTGACTTTTGTTTTACTATATTTTTAAATTAAATTATATATGAAATTTTTTTAATGAAATATTATATAAATTATAAATATATTAATATAATTTTGTCCTTTATAAACAATTTTACATTGAAATTGCATATAATAACTTAATAATGTTTCGAACAACTCTCTATTTTAAAAACCGTAATTTTGTCCCGTTTGTGGGACTGGAATTAATCTTAATTTTGATGATTTTGTGAATTTAATTATTAAAATATGGAATTAACCATTTTAATCAGTTTAGTATTTATATTATAAGTATATCATAATGATTTTTCTCAAAATATTTTGTAAAATTTATTAAATTAACAACATTGATTATGGTCAAACTGAGCATAATTATGGACTGAACAATAATATTAGGAGACAAAAGACCATTCCACCTATCTAAAATCCATTTTATGGTGATATTTCCTCCGTAAACATATCATTCATGATTTATTTAGGATTTTCAATACATTATATTGGTATGAAACCATGTAAACCTAACATGTTTTAAAAAATTCCAGGTGAATCATTTTCCTTCCATATAAAATGAACCCCCACTACCACATCCTCACACCTCTAAAATATCTTCTGTTCGGAAAAGATCAAAAAAATAAACATACCAACATCCCTAAATTCTTCATATAAGTAATCCCATGTGTAGTAAGAAATACAATTATGTATTTTGGCACAAACCAAAAGGAGTTACCCGATTAAGAGGTAAGGTCTTCTATCAAGTCCGTCCTTTTATTTTCCTTCTCCACCCCATAATCTCTCTTGATTTAACGTTAGTATAAAAAAAGTATACTAAATATAAAAGGAGTTTTTCATGATATTATTTTTAACTGCAATGAAACAAACCACCATGTATTGGGTAAATAAAATACCATATATATATTGGGAGAACCACCACCTTACTTATTGAAGATTGTTCAATTTTCTTAACTACATCTCATAGAAAAAATTGTGATGTAAACTCTATTTATATATGTTATATTTTATATTTATGATTTATTTATACTTATTTATTAAGTTTTAATAACACATGTCTTTTCACATTCCATTTCGTGTTAATACAATAATTTTGTTTTAGGAAGTGTGGACTACAACCCCCTCAAAATGATAGGATTCATTCATATCCTACATGGATTGTATTAAGGATGAATTTTTGGAATATATATGATATATATGATATCATAAATCTAATTTTATAATTATATTTACATATATATACATATATTTAATTTCTTTTTTTCAATATGACAATTAAACGGAAATAGCGTTCATATGTACGTATGGCCTACTGTCTTTATAAATAGTATATTCCATTTCAAACTTATATATTATATATATTATTATAATACACATAATATATATATAAGGGAAATTTATATCATGTTCTACATTCTTTAAATCTTGAAATTAGTATAACAACCAATGATATAACAAATTATGTCGCATGTGAAGAATAAAGAGAATATTAACCGTGGTGAAACCTTAACTTATGATTGTTAACATGTGGGTAATATGAGTTCACAATACACCCATTTATAGTATTATATATTATAATATGGTTTTATAAATATTAATAAAAAATTATTTTTATTATATAGGTGCTATGAATGAGTACGATGAGATTCAAGAGACTATGTAATGGCATTTCATCTCACTTTTTTTGTGAGATACATGCTATTTTTTCCAGAGTATACTTTTTTATGGTGTATGTACTGACCATTAATTTGTTTTATTAATCTAATACATAAATTTTTGTGTATTCAAATATCCATTTTAGGATCATTCTTATATGTGGTATAAGTTTAAAATGTTACCAAATTGGTGAAATAGTTTTTTCTCAATTTTCCTTCTTTTATACTGATGTATTGTTATCCATATATATTTTATTTGGAGGTTTTTATACTTATATTTTACATGTAATATCATGAATTTACATGTTTTCATTATATTTTAAGCATTATTTTATTTTATTTTCTTACATAGAGATTATCATCCCATGTTTATATTTTATAAGTGTTTATTGAGACAATGTAATCATTTTTCAATAATTTTAAGGTTTAATCATCTTTGATGAAAAATTATGATCCATATATCATGATTTTTTTATTTTCTGGTAATTAATTATTTATTCATATATTGGTAGCATTTCATCCACTATTTGGTACGTAAGATAATAAAAAAAGTGTTTTTAAGAATACCATGTTTTACCATATCATCAGATGAAAATTTTTCTTCCTTTAACATCCTGATTCTAACATGGGTTTCCAAAAATATTCTAATATACAAATATGATAATTAAAATATATTTCTAACTTTTTTTCCTTTTTCATCTTTTTTGAAAAGTAACTTCTTTTCATTTTCAGAGTGAGTCATTTTTCTCTCCTTTTTACCGTGAAAAATGAATATTCTTTTTACCTCATAAACATGAATATATTTACCTGCCAGAAATCCATTGAAGAATTCTATTCAGGATTAAAGGTTACTTTTGAGGAATTAATTTTTAAAATATATTTTAAATGAATTTATTTTCAAAATGTTATCATGATTATTTTTTTAATATTTCATAGAAACATATTTCCAATCAAAATTCTTGGGTCTTATATATTTTTTAATGGAATATTATTTTCAAAATTCTTTTCAAAATATTTTATAAGTTTTCATGTATAATTATATTCAAATTTTTGGGAAGATTATTTTATAAGTTTTTAAGGATTTTTTAATATCGTCAATATTATATAATATATTTACTCGAAAAATGGTTTCCAAAATTATTTCAATCTCCATTTTTATGTTATAACATTATTTTCAAAGAATTAGTTTTCAAAATGACTTCATGATCCTTTTATAATATTTCATGGAAAAGGTTTTCCAAAATTATGTCAACTCATATCAAGAAGTCTTCGGTGTATTATATATGAAAATTAGTTCAAATGGATTAATGTATTCAATATCTATTCTCAAATAATAAATGTTATTTTTCTCAGGAAACATTTTTGAGATATATTTCAAAATTATTTTACATCTTTGATGACATCATTTGATGCCACTCATTCCCATTTTTGAAGTGATATAATGTTTTTATTCATATTTTTTCTATAAAAGTTTCATGTTTAATGTCATGGTCATTATCTAACATATTTATCTGTCACTGGTTATATTTTTATGAATTTCATTTCCCTTTCATGAGTTATATGATTATGAAATCCATTTCCCTTTCACTGTTTATTCTTTTGATAATGTTATAATGAAACCAGTATCATTTTCCTTATTTTATGACATGTTTACATGTTTATTATACCAATTTAATTGAATTGGTAATGATATTATTATTTTTTGATATTGTGGAACATATATATGTGATTTCATAATAAGATGGGTGGGACCTATATATTCCTCCAATTCATTGTCTATGTATTTATATCTCATCTGAAAGACTTGGTTAAATGGGAAATTAACTTTTTTCACTATTATAGGGTTGTTATCTGAAATGAACTAGATTCATTATTATAGTTTTGTAATGGGAAATTAACTTGGTGTAGTATTATAGGTCTAGAATGTGAAATGATCTCAATTTAGTAATACAGTGTTGTAACAGTGTGTGAACACGATTTAGTAAAGGACTTTGTCAACTAAGATGGTTTCGATAAAATTCCTTGGATTATATAGAAATCATATTATATGCCTACGTGTCAATCAAAATTCCATGTTATATTCCTATCTCATGTTTTCATGTATTATGCACTTTATTTTCTTATGATTCATGTCATATAAATTGACATTCCCCATACCATGATTTGGGTACTTGAATTTTGATATGCAAGGTTTTATCTTATATTTTAATGATCATGTTCTCATATAATTAATCTCATAATTATTTATACATATCTCCCTTATCTACCCTTACTAAAAAATTGATCTCACCCATTTTTTATGTTTCCTTCCCTCGGTTATGATTAATGGTATTTGGTAGAAGTAATAAAGGAAGAGAACATTGTAGGATATGTTGAATATATTTCACCATGATAAAAGAATATGATTACATATTTCAAAATATACTAAACTATTATGGTCCTTGGGAATATATTTTTGTAATGTATAGAATAATAATCTAATTTTTTTTAATATCTATGCATGAAATGAAGGGGTCACTCTAATGGGGCAAGATGATTGTACCATATGAAGGATGGTATATCCATGGATTAGATGAAACAATAAATATTGAAAGCTTCTTATAGTTATAGTGTTCATCAAATTTGACTATAAGATAAGGAAATGTGTGACAAGTACTGTAATCGATCACCAAAAATACTGAATGTGGTATATCATGGATTAATTAATTATAGTGGAGGGAAAACCTAATTTAACAATTCAAGATTTAGATTTCCATTATGTGGAACCAATATTTTTTACCTCTCCATATCAAGAAGGTAGGATGTGAGAGTGGATATAACCTCATTCTAGGGAGGGTTAGTAGTTACTAATGCTTTGACATGCCTATCGGCATGACATGTATAGAGGTATCGATCCATAGGTGTGTATTTACAGTTCTTAGGTGGATTAGGTAAGTCATATCTTTTCACTATTCCATGGGCACCAGCTTCCTCCTTTATTGGAAGTGATGGACTACCTAGCTCGACCATTGGTGACTCAGAATGGAGATCTACGTGATATAATAGAGGGGATAAGGGTTCATCTATTATTTTTTCTTTATTCATGATTTTTTAGATAAGTTGACCCTTATTTCCTTTGATTATCCATATATTATAAGAAAACCTGGAGTTACACTCAGTTTATAGTGTGGTATTTAATATACCAACAAGCTAATGGTGTCCCTTTCCTTTTTTATGATATTAGTAGGAATACAATAATACAACACTAGGATGAATTAGATAGCATATTGTCTGTCTCTACTAATGAGTGAAGTCAACTTCTAAAATGTCTTCTTACTTCTGTGCCTCTCAATAGAGATTTTTTTCTCTATCACATCCCATTTCATCAGTCATATATCATAGACCATCCATGGGATTGATCTGGATGATGTTCATATTGACTATTCATAGAGGAGACCCTCATCCGACAGTGGACAGTTCATGCAAATGATTATGTTATTCCCCTATTGGTGGGATGAGTTAGAGGGGATTTTACATATCCCTGCCTATAATCTATACATATATTGATTCCAATTCTCTAAACCACTAGATATTATTGAGTCCATTTATGCTGGTCTACTATAAATTCTAGTAGTGTCCCGATGAGATATGGTGCTATGAAAATTAATGTGTTGCGATGTAAACTCTCTAGAACTACTGATGGATTACATCGATATTCTATGGGATTCTGGAGTAGGATAGTTGATTTCTAGAGGACTTTGATAATTGAATAGTTATTCCAGTGGAATCATTGCACTTGGAAATCAATGAGAAAATATGGAATGATTAATTTTACTATTGAGGGTGGACAATACACTACTGAATGATGGTTAATGGATGGGATCCCCAAAAATTTCTCTTTTTCAGTACACATAGGATCATCCTAATAAATATATTCCCAATATCTAATTGGATCTGTTTGGGTGATTTCAGGTTGAACTAATATAGATCTTCGCTTTTATTGACATTATGGTAGTCTTATCAAGAAGATCAATATTCTTTGGAATGTGGGAATATCTTCTAGAGGAGGGTCGAACATCATCACCATGTCCATGTTATAAGGGATGTTTATGGACACCTAATAACTAGGAGAGATAACATCCCTCTACAGATCAGTGGAGTGTTCAACATCAAACGAGGGAACCAAAATAGACCCCAATGTCTCGACCACAGCCAAGGTGGAGGTTGATAGGAGGTATTTCTATGATGGTAGATGTGGTTTCACTATAAGTTAATGGATATATTTTAAGGCATCCTACACATGTAGGTACCCAAAGTTGAATGTGGGAACATTGTGAACCTCGTTGTTTGCAGTGGCTATCCTTAGTTCAGAGGCTTCTCTCATCAATTTTGATGGTATGAGTGATGTTGATTCCATTGAGTATTTTTTCACATCATATTCCATGAAGATAATGGTGATGTAGAATTCACCTCTTTCTTAGAATACATATCATTTGAGTTCACAAAGTGTAAGACGTTAAGGGTTTCATGGATTCCTTTCATGCATGATATTACAGGAATTTTGGCCAGAATCACCACGAATGGTTTTTTCATACTTTTTTGTGATTGATCCTTAGGATATTGAATGTCATCAACATAGGGATGACCTCTGTATAGAATGAGGTTGTTGTAGAGAGGACCTTTGTGGTATAATTATCTGTCATAAGATGAGCCGTGATGGAATTCGTTGGTTCCAATGATAGGGAGAGACATCCCAACCTTCATATTGGGAATATGGTATCTCAACCCCCAATAGGTATATATGGGGATCCACATTATTATTTTTGGGAGGAGTTTCCATAATCTATAATGTCTAGGAACAATGGAGTTGGGGGAGGGGTCTCAAGTTGAATAGGGTTCATGAGCTTCCCATGGAATCAATGTTGGTGTTTTGGACTAAAACGGATGGATCATTGGTGGTTTTCACCTACTCATAGACTACAAAACTAGTCAGTTTCATCGATGTGGTTGGGTGGGATCCCTCTTTGGTATCTCTAGATTGGTGGTCACTGTTGGCACAAATTTTTCATCCCCAACTTTCTCATTGTATGGGAGAATTTTTTTTGTTTATTATGAAAAGATGTTCCTGAAATAGTTAACTGTTGTTAGGTGGTTCCCCTAATATGACCCTTGTGGGAGTTAGTTTTATTATGGTTCCTTGTCCTCTATATTCTTCTAGGTTATGTCCCTAGTCGGTAGTAACCCCTAGTTCCTGTATAGGTAGAAACGGACATTGAAAACCCTACATTGGGAAATATTATATGGTTATATGAGTAGAGGGTTGTGAGTGGTCATGGAATATGTTTATGTCATGAAAAGATCATAGCTGTATAGGATTTCCTCACAGTTGGTCCCCCAACCTCCATGATCGTTGGAGTTAGGTCATCATGAGTTTCCTGTGGGTTGAGTCCTAAAAGGTATGTATGAAGTCATTAGTAAATGCTAAATGAAATCGATTTCAATCATTATTAATTTCATTCATCCATATTCATGGTTGAGTGTGGATCAACATCAATTAAATCTTAGACTAGGTATTCTGAATATTAATTGTTTTTTCACAAAAATAGGAGAAGGGTTCTATGACATTCCCAGCCCATGTTCGGTATGGCATGGAACCAATCTTCTAAAGCTCAAATCGTACATCACTCAAAATTACACATCCCCTCACTATAGAAGGGGAATTTTCTCACGTATAGTTAACCATTTTTTTCTATTATTTCCATTGGGGTGTGCATTGAGGTCGCATCATGATTTTTCTTACCCCATGTTCTATATTTTCTAAAATGGATAACCTCAAACAAAAAGGATAATGATTTTAAATCATTGATTGAAACAGTGTGATGGGATTTATGTTACTCCTACTTTGTATATCTCCTTGGATGCCTTTTCTTATTAACGGTCTATATCATAGACTTGATTCATGTTAATGAAACATATTTTCAATGCCATCTTGAGTTGGACACTAGTTATATACATTGCTTCCATCGCGAAAAGTCAGTAACTTGTGATCAGATTGGATGGTAACATTGGGAATTGAAGAGAATCATTAGATGTTGGTAATTTTAGTATCCTATAAAGTTTTCCCCTTTTTAATTCGGGAGCATCTCGTGTGTGAGGAATCTTATCTATGAAACCAAATGTTATGAACTGATGAAAAATAATAATGTGACATCTGGGGAACTCATTCTAGAATAAAACAATTATATAAATAATTTATTAAATTGATTACAATGAAAAATAATAAATTGATGGCATATTCATCGAGGAATATGAATATTCATGAGGAAAACTATCCAACACATGATTTGGAGTTTATATCTGTGATCATTACAATTAAAATTTTGTGGAATTAACTCTAGGGGGATAAGTGTGAGATATATACAAATAACAATATTAAAAAATATATATTCACATATAAGGATATTTATATGTCCTCGTGAATATGGTTATATCTCAACAAGGATTAAAACATCACAATCTAGTTCCATATTAGTATAGTGAATACTGGTCTAGATTAATTGTACAGAAGTGATTCTATAAAATTATTAATATTTATAATTCCCAACCATCTCTTATTGATAAATAAATGATGCAAATGAAATTATTTGTAAATTCATAAAATGATGGAATCTATCAAAATTGGGAAATCCTGAGACATCAAATTCGATGGGGAAGGAGTCCTAAGATTTGGGTCATGACTATGTGTACTATCAAATTTTGAGATAAAAAATGATATTTTGAATTGTTCATATAGATCGGCCTTTTTGATCCCCCAAGGGAGCAGAAAGATTTTAAGTGATCTATGAGAGTAAAATTGGTGGGAAAATATGAAGAAAGAGATTATTGATTATACATCAAAGTGCTTGGTGTGTCATCTAGTTAATAATTAATTGAAATATTTTAATGGGATGATGAAGACATTTTCTACACCTACATAGATATGGGAAAAAATAAACATGGACTTTGTCATCAGACTTCCGAAGACATCCAGTTGAAAAACAATATATATTGGTTGTTATGGATTGTCCAATAATTAAAATTCACTTTATTTAAGTTCAAGAGGACTTCTCACTTGATCAACTCACATTGATGTATATTAGAGAAGTTGATAGGCTGTATGGAGTACCATTTTAGATTGTATCAGATTGAGATATGAGATTTAGATCCAATTTATGGAAAATTATCCATCAAGTTCTAAACACTTAGTTGAACATCATTATAGATTATCACCCCCAAAATAATGGACAGTCTGAGAAGACTATTAAGACATCAGATGATTTTTTTGAGATCATAATTGATTGTCACCTAAGGAGGATGGGACCACCATGTTCCACTTATCTTTTTCTCTAACAAAAATTGCTTCCACACATGAATCTAAAAACCCCCATATGAAGGCCTTTATAAAAATATATGCATAACACACTAATTATAGGATAATGCATGTAAATATAAGTACTTGGGTCCTGAAATGGTTAAAGATACATTATAAAATCGGAAAAACATTCAGAAGCACATCATGGTATCCCAACATTGATAGAAGCTCTATATAGATAATCATCGATGAGACCAAGAGTGTGAAGTTGGAGATAAGGTATTACTCTACATAACTTTGTGGAAAATATTCTTGAGATCTAGGAAGAAGGGAAATCGACATTTCTGTTATATCAGACCCCTTAAGATTCTGGATCTGATTGGAGTGGTGGCATATCAACTAGCGCTTCAACCAACCATGTCTCAAGTACATGATGCATTCCATGTTTTCATCTAAAATATTTACATACTAGATCACTCACATGTACTGAATTCATATATGATACAATTGTAAAATTATCTATCTTATGACTATCAACCGATGAAGATCATGGAGCAACGGGATAAAATACTATGCAATAGGACTACTCACATGTTCACAGTACATTGATAAAAAAGAAGTGGAAGAATGGGAACCAGAGGAAGTTGTGAAGGAAAAGTGCCCTCACCTATTTTCATCTTTTAATTTATAATAAATTATTGAGGGAGATATTTCACAATAGGGGAAAATTCTAATGATATAGACGTTTATCAATGAAATTTCCCTTATAAGAATTATGTCATGTAGTATCAATAACCAAAATCACATAGTGAAACAAAAAAACACTATTATCATAAATGGAGAATGGTATATTAGTCAAAAAATAAACCAATAACAATTACAAATATTTAAATGAGTATATAAATATAGAATAATATAATAAGAATAGAAAAATATGGAACTGTCTGATCCACTAGAATAAACGAGTTCATGATCAAAACTATAGAAATAACATAAATATTAATAATCAAATATAAATATTTTTAGATGAAAGTACTCCTAAAATTGGGATAAAATTGAAGTTAATTATGAATGAATAAAATAATAGTCATTTATAAAAATTATGAAACACATATGACCATTATAAATCTGACTATTGGAATAGTAATTTATCTTTTGGAATAGTAACGTGACTATTGGAGTAGTAACCTGAACATTTGGAATATTAATCAGACACATTGATTAGTAACCAAACCTATGAAAATGTAAAATAATATTTTTAAATATTATAAAAAAAATATGTTATATTTAAATCATGGTATTAGTAAATAAATGTTTTAAAATGATAAATTACGTCTTGGAATTTTTATAAAATATAAATGTTGTATTTGAAAAATTATAATTATTTAATTATTTAAAAATTTATTTTCAAAAAATGGATTCATTAATTATTAATTTTTTGTATAATAATTATAATATAATTTAATAAGACCCTAAATAATTTTTTAAAGGGTAATAAAATCAATTATAATATTGAAATATGCATTTTTTTACTAAATGATAATATTATTTAATTATTTAATTTATAATATATAGAAAATTAATTCTATAAAATGGATTCCATTTTGAAAATATAAGCATTAAAAAATAATTAGGGTGACTTTTTGGGATTTTTCTAAAATAGTAGATTTTTTGTGAATAGTGAAATGCGGTAATTTACAGTATTTAACATTTTAAGAAATAATCATGTATTTTTTAGTCATGGATGACATAAGCACCTGTTATCTTGAAATTACATGTACCATATAGTATATATATTCATTAGAATCCATACTATTCATCGTATTATGAAAAAATAACAAACAAATGATTATAATAATCAAAAGCACCACTCTCATCCCCTTTAAAATACCACCTCTCACAGCCCATTATCCACACACCATATAAGATTTAAGGAATGGAAATATTATTTTCAATTCCCTTTATAAGTCTTTTCCACTTGTTTTGGTCTTGGGGGTCTCACCAAAAGTCAAATTCCATAATCCTTAAGAAGGATCTCAAAGAAATTGCCTGAAAGAGGTGAAATCCTACACATTTTAATTTAAAATTATTTCATTATTCTACATCATTACCGCACCTATTAAAAGATAGATGATTAATATATTATCATATATTTATAATATAGTTTTATTATCTTATTGGAATATCCTTCATCAAATCTCTTATCTTTTCTTTTTTTAGAATAAAAATATCATCTGTAATATGTCGGTTCACCACCTTCATGGATGACATGTTTACATTTTTCATTACTAAATTCAAGGCTAGTCATAAAACAGTTATTTAGGTAAAATAAGGTTTTAAAATTTATATTATAACTTATATCATGTTCTGGAACAAATATATAATAATATTATTATATAAAATGATACTAGTTCATGATGGTGATAAAAACAGGAAAAATAAACTAAACATTTATCAATTACATTTTAAAATATGAGCATTTTTAATGTCATAAAACAAAATTCTCTATGGGACCCTTTTAAATTATATATGATCATTAAAACAATATTATTTCACTTTTGGAAAATTATATGAATTTGAAAAGAATTTATATTATTAGACGCAAATGATCTAATCATGAAACCATGAGACAAATTATCTCGAGAGACATTATGTTTGGGATTAGGGAGTGAACCTAATCCATTATAGGACATTGTCAACCATGTTATAGAGTCTTGGTTGTTATCTATGACTCATGTATATGTTATGTTTTATATTTACTCCACAATCTTATGTTTCGATGAATATATTATTCCATTTTAAATATGTTACATTTCTATATTTTAATTCATTATACATTACTTTGATGTTATCATTTAATTCTATCTAACTAATTTGTTATGCATGATTCCCATGTTTATTCCATTATTGTTTTTTATCAAATATATTTTATATATTTATTCAACATGTTTTCCCATACATATGTAGGAGACTAATGTATGTATTGAGTTAATTTGGTAAGATTATTAAAAAATATGTTTTATTTTGGATACAAATGTTCTAATTATGTACATAGTCTTACATGGAAAGAATACTTTCAATAATTTATTGAATTTAATAATTAATTATGATAAAAATAATGTAAGAATATGTGAAAAAGGCTAGGGATGATATATGGATAGGGTTTTCAGTGGTCATATATGTGTATGAAGTCAATGAAGTAGTGTAGTGGTATGAAATTTCTTACATCTTTTGTCCTCTACACTGTGGTTCACTGGTATTTGGCCATTTTTACATTCTTGTGGGTTGATTCATCCATGTTTCATAGATCCTATCATTCGTACATTCTCAATGAGATTTATTTTATCACTCGTATTTTTATTTTGGGACTGTCTTTGAACATATCATTTAGTACATGGTTTTTTCTCTTGGTTTTTGGTTGTTACAAGATTAAATTTTGTCTTTCGTGGTGTTTTTCTCATGTTTGTAGTATATGGTCATAGTTAAAAGGTACCATGTTACCTTATCTTAGAAACTATGCGGTTGAGGGTCGATGACATAGAAATGGCGCACATCATGCACAAATTTATTGTATGGTGCGACCGTCATGTGTGGATGCTTTGTGTTTGGATAGAACCTTTTCACGTTATTGGTGGTTTTTTCCTCAAACCATGTAGCCAAACCATGAATGTTCAATGTGTTTCTAGTGAGGGGTGTATGATTGGATCACAATTTTGTAAACCATGCGTAGTGCACATGCCCTAAAAAATGTGAATTTTCCATTATACCACCTCATAATTTATGCCCCATTCTACCCATTTCATCATCCTCCATATCTATATATCCATAGGGGATCTCTTTATATATTCTAAAAGCCTCATACTCTATCCAAAGTGTACATCTAAATGAATTATTCAATTATTTGGGGTGAATATTCAGGGCAATTCTCTACTCTCTTTTTGATCTTCATTCTTCATCAATTTTCCTACAAATTCTCCTTCTCACAAGGTATTGTGAACCTAAATCTTATGTTTCATTTGGTTTATTTTGGGGGATTTAGATTTTGGGTTTCAGTTTGATGTTCTTTCTTAGTTAAACCTTTGTGAGGTTGTTTTGGGTGTGCATTGTTGAAGAGACTTGTGTTTGAGGTAGGATTCCCAATCCACATATTATTTAAATTTATGAATCATTGATATCATACTTTTAAAAAGTCATATACATTTTAAAAATATATATATTTGATCTCTTGAACAATTAATTTGTGAAAATTGGTTATTTCCTTCCTTGTTGTGAAGTGAATAACATTGTTTTGTTAAATATCGAACACTAACTTTTTGATAAAATGTTTTCATGGATTTTTCAATTTATTTGTAGATTATAAAGCATTTTTTGGATTTTTGAATGTTGTTATGACATATAAATGTTACTTTTGGATTTCTCAAATGGATTTTTATATGGTTTCATAATTGAAAATTCTGTTTTTTTGGTTATTTGGAAATGGTGTGACCTCTGATGATAAAGTGAGAACCATTTTCAATTTTATTGAATGTAGACTTGTTTTACACACATGATTTGATGATTTAAATGAGGTTTTTCAAAATTATTGTGAAATGGAAAATGGAGTTTTTCATGTTTTTTTGGAACGGTGGTTTTGATTCATTGAAAAAATAGTCTTTATTCTCGCTTGGAACATTTGTGAAATTAGTGGAAATGGTTATCATCAAAACCCTCCATGGATAATATTATTATCTTTTTTATATTTAATGGGTGGGATTTACTAACTTTAAAATCCTCATGATTGATTATGTTTAATGGTGGGATGTCCTTGTTTTGGACTCCTCATTACCCATTTAGTTTGATCGGAATGGGAGATCCTTGCAGTGTACTCCATTGATATCTTGGAGATTTAAGGAAATATATTGAAATTTGGGTTTATATTAAGAGATTAATATTTTGTGAATTATTCATATATGATATATTTTAATGTAAATTTATTCTTAGTTATAATTTTTTATCCCACCTCCTTTATACACTTGACATGGGAACTTGGCATCGCTATAAAATTTTTATATGATCGATTAAAACACTATTTATGATTATTCACTAACAAGTGACCCATAGTCTGGGATATGATATGTTTTATTATTATAACAATGGGATAATACCCCATGATCAATCTATGGAGGTTGTGATCTAGTATGTGGGGGAAATTTTTTTGTCATCGAGTGAGGCATTCTTTCCAGGATGAGTTAATAATTCTAGTATGATCTATATTATTTATCGAGCACCTAGGTTCTCTCATTTCTACTGGAACATATATTCCAAAATCAGATGATTGAGATAATTTTTATTTGGATATTATTGTGTGTTTACTTCCATTACCCTTGTTGTGTGATTTTTTTCGGTGGTTTCATGTGGGGTGAATTTTGAAGTATTTGATGGATTGGTTTTTAAGGGATCATAAAAAATGTTGGGAAATTGTTTTATATTATCTTCTCATCTTTTTAAATCTAAAAAAAATTTCTTTGAAAAATTAATCATTGGAATCTTGGAGATAAATATAGATTGGGAATGAAAAAGGGAAATAGATTGTGTTTCGTTTTAAAGAGGAAAATGAGTGTAAAATCTTAATTATATATATTATATTTCAAACATGAAGTTTATGTTTCTTTTATTTAATGTATGACAATTGGGAATAATTTTTTTGGAATGACTTTTGAGCCTTAATACTCACACCTATTGTTTTTACATATTTTAATATTGTGGTACAGGTTTCATCTTTGTATCTATCATTGTTGGTGATGGCTGATATTGGTATCATTGAGTGACCAATAGGGACATGATGAGATGTTGTGGTTGCCTGGATTTTTTTATCTAGTTGTCGTATATTCATTTAATGAAAAAAATTATGTTCAATTGGATATTTAATCATTTATTTTGGGCTAATCTATTTTTTTCACAATTTTTTTTATATTTATATTGGGAGAAATCATTGCCTTTTCTCACTTCTAATACCGCATCACTACTTTAATTCCCATGGGGATGAGTAATGACTTTCGATCATTCCCATGTATTGGGTGGGGTGTCTAGTTTAGGGTTGACCTAGGTTTGTTCATGACAAAATGGTATCAGAGCAGGCTGGTTCTTTGGAGGACCAAACATTCAGAGCACCCATTTTTATTTGGGATGTCAATGTAGATGAATTATGACTATCATAGTGTGGGGTGTATGATCTACGGATTGATGGGGAATCACATTCTAGAACAAACCATGCGTTTTTGTGGGAAGAAGGGTTTTTTTGTTTATTTGGATCTTGTTGGTTGGTTTGTGTTGTTGAAATTAAAAGGTAGTGATGAGAAATGTGTTAATGAACTCCTAGGTCTTATAAATCCTTCTGGAGATGGAGACATGGTACTATAATAAACTCTATGATGGTTGTTCGATTGGATTACGGATTCTATCTATATTTCCATGTCGCCCATAGACACTAGTTTCCCCTTATGAGTTGTTTTGGGTATTATTTGATTCTAATTCATTAAAACTTGTGTTTTGTAGTTATGAAAATGGAATTTTTAGTGTAATGGCTGGATTTTTAGAAATAAGACGTTTTTTTTATAAAATAACTTTTGGGGTGGAATTTTAATTGTTTAATGAGGTTGGATTTTAATAAAAAAGCACTAAATCTTATTGAAATTATTTATCTTGGAAACAAAAAAAATAGAGGTTCATGAAATTTGTTTTTATTAGTAATGAATGGCTTTTTAATAAATTTATAATTTATTAAAAGTGATTCATTGATATGATGAAAATGTTTTGAATGGGATGAAATACGTTTGGATTAGAACTCAAAGAATTTTTATTCTTGAATTAAATGAAATTGATTGATGTTTAGAGTTTGGAATTGGTTTTTCATTAGTGGATGGTGATATTTTGATATCTTTTGTAAATTATAAAGAGGTAAATATATTTTTATTGTTAAAAATTAGGTGTAACACTTTATTTTTGTAAAAGGGAAATTTTTTGTTTTGTCCATTGGTATTTACATGGGTTCTCACATGCATGGATATGTCTGGGAATATGGATGGTTAATGATATGGGTGGATGAATACTAGGATTGGCATTAGTTGATGGGTGGTCAGGGTATCACGTTGTTGTGCATGTGTGTAGCCTCATGGATTCCCATTAGTGAGTAAGAAACCCACCAAGATTGTTTTTAAAGAGTTTTCAAGAAGAATTCATGGTGTTTAAAAAACACTATGGCATGATGTGAGTTTTTATTAGAAAGATTTTATAATATAGTGATTGACATAAAATTTTTTTTTTTAATTATATTTTCAAGTGGTATTTAGTAGATTTTTAGAAATGATTTTTGGAAAAAAAAGTTGGTTTCCATTTTCATGATGGTGATTGTTTGAGGTGAGTTTTATATATACGTTAGTTTTCATTGAGCTCTTGGATTTCATGTTTCCCAGTGCACTCCCCCAAAATGATTTTATGGATAATAATGGATTAGAGATAGTATATTCCTCATTATAAAGGATTTTATTTGATCAACCATAAGTCATCATTTATGAGTTTTGAATGTCAAATCATCTGATATTTTATGGTTAAGAGAACCCTCTCGAATTAGAGGAGTTCATTTGAAAATTATAAATGATATTTTGTCTCTTTGATATGCTTGAGTAGTTGTTGGTAATTTTTTCAAACTTCATTATTGACATTCCAACGTAGAAATGGTGGATGTTGGTTTCTAAAACAATTACTCTCTATGATGTTATATAGGGGCTCTTCAAGGTGGCGTTCTTCCAGAAGTATTTCTCTAAGATTGTTAAAGAGAGGAAAGGTACGAAGATGTTCTCTATACATAAAGGCGATGTAATATTTTGGAATTTCATTTTTCATTTTATACTCATAGTTCCACACCGTTTAATGAATTTTGGGGAGGATTCCTTGAATGTTAAACATTTTGAGTACAAGAATCTTCTGGTTCTAAGGTTTATGGTGTAACTATTTGATTAAACAACTTTTGTTGATATAGTGAGTCAAGTTATTGATGATGAGTTTGTACTAGTGGGAATGATTGGAGTATCCCCCTTCCTCTAAACTATGGAAGCAGTAAAGGGAATTATACCTAGAAAATAAATAATTTTCTTGATTTTATTGGTGTTGGTCTTTGAATTAAATGTCCTTTATATCTTTTAGTAACATCTTCTAAGAACAGTATCATGGTGTGTCATTATTATAAAAAAATATCATAAAAACTAATTTTTTTCGAGTGATCTGGAATAATTTTATTCCTATAGAAACCAAGTTCACATTTAGCAGTTCTATCAGGGTGTTTCGAGGAAGTGTCATCGAGCCAGATCTACCTCTTCAAAAGACACCACAGCCTCGTTGTAGGAGTGAGGTGTTATTATGGTTCCAGATTAATTTTTGTTTTGTATGTTTTCTATATTTGTCATGTCTCATTCTAGTGTGGATGTTGTTTCATTGTTATTATCATTAATTTGAGATATATGGGGTTATTTTGGATTTTTAGAGAACTTCTGTTTCAATAGAAGTGTCTTATTATATTAAAAATAATGAGTAGTTGAATTCTATGTGGTGTTGTGTTCTACAAGTTCCTCGTTTATGTTGTTACTTACTAGGGACGAATAAGATGATGTGTATGAATAGTATTATCCATTTTCTAGGTGAAATATTCATGAATGAACAAATAGATTATTTTGGTATTTTTTGATCGTATGGTTATATATGGGGTGCGGTGTGGATACTTGTGTCACCAAAATAATATGTTTCAATAAAGGATTATTAGCTCTAAATTATAGAAAAGAAGATGTTTCAATCATATGGTATACAATCATAGGCCTTAGAGTAAATCTTTTCACACAGTAAAGAAACCGAAACTGGTTTAGGGAAATTTGGTTCAACCCTTGGATCCCCATTTGGGGTGAGGTAGTTTATATGTTCTTATTACGAGCCTCCCCTTATTAAAAGATCATAGTGGACGAAACCTCATGATTTTTTTGTGGTTTTTCATCCTTTTATTCATATATCTAGTTTGTGTTTATATTATGGATGGAACTTATTAAACATATTTTGTTTTGGTTCATGATCATCTAGAGGTGAATATTCATGGGTTGGTTTATCATCTGGGTTAGTGATCTATTCATGGGGCCCCTCCACTCTCTTCCCCTTAGAGAGGGGGTTTTTGGTCTGCGTTTAGTTTGTCATGCCAGTCTATGTTGTTGGATCTAAATATATGATTTTTAATGGTGAGGAGACCCATTAAAGGTATTGATAAGGATTCATCTGAAAATGAGTTGTTTTAGATGTTTTTTAATGGTGGGGAGTCTATTATATCCGCCCATGATAAGAATGTGGTTTAATTTCGAATGAGATTAAGTAAGAAGATAATTTCTTTTGATGTTTTATGATTATTTGTTCCTTTATAATTAGATTAATATTAGGATTAATTAGTTTTTGACAAATAGACTTTTTCAAATAATCGTTGTAGAGGTCGTGGATTTATTTTTTTCATCAATTCTTCATAAATGGTTTTAGTTTTTTTATTTAGGAAAGAGCCTTAAGATATTTTTTGATTCAGATTTAGATGTTCATAGATTGAGATTTTTGGATAATAAGAATGTGGAAACCCTCAATACTTGATTGATCAAAAAGAATATATTTCTGCTTTATTGGGGGAAGAAAGTTTAGTGATGCGGATAATTAACACAGTCAGATGTTTTAGGAATATATTTCAGCTTATATTTTGGTCCTTGGTTTTTACCTTGGGTTTTGGGAGTTACAAGGTTAAATTTTATGTTTTGGGATTTTTTATCATGTTAAAAGGTCATTGTGTATGGTAAGAGGAAACCATGCATCCTTCTCAAGGAAACTAAGCGTTTAATGCTTGATAACAAAGGAATGGAGCATGTATTGCACATGGTTTGTCAAATAGTGTGTCAATAATGTGGGGAGAATATATGTCATGATAGAACAATTTCATGTAGTTTGAACTTTTTGTTTCAAACCATTCATCCAAATAATCCTTGGTCCGTATATGTTTATTGAGGATTTCAGGGTTGGCACATGGATTGGTATATCGTGCAACCAAACCATGCATAGTTCCCATGGAATTAAAAATGTGAAATGTTCATTCAACCAACTTAGGATTTTATCCTCAATACAGACATTTCATCCTCATCATGATTCATACAATCCATGGGGTTATCATTGTTCTCCAAGCCTTATCCATCCTCCCATGTTTTGATCTAAGGTATTTCTTCAATGTTTTAGAATGAATATTCATGGTAATCTAACCCTCACTTCTTCCTCTTAATTATTCTTCCACTTTTCTATTGATTTCTCCTTCTCTCGTGGTCTTTTTTACATAATATTAATGATTTCATTAGGGTGTATTTTTGGTTTTTTATATTTATGGTTTCCATTTTATGTTTTTTCTTCCTTGAGCCTTTGTGAGGAGGTTTCAGGGGTGCGTTGTTGAAGAACCTTCATTTGATGTAGGATTTCCCTTGCATTTACCATTAAATTTAACAATATTTTGTTTCTAGATTTTTAATCAATACATATATGTTTAATATTGATAATTTATCATTATAATAATTGGTTTTGTGAAAAGAGGTGATTGATGCTTTATTACAAGGTGAATTGAATTGTTTTGTTAAATATTTCACACCATGTTTTTGATAAAATACCAAGATGAAATTTTCATATGATTTGTGGATTATAAATCATTTTTTGTGTTTGTGAATATTTTTGTGACATCTAAATAGTTTTTTTAGTTCTAAAATAAATTTATTAATGGTTATTTACTAGAAAGTGGTGTGTGTTTGGTTCTTTGGAAATTGTAAGACATGTAATGATGATCTGTGGCCCATTTGACATTTTAGTAAAAGTGGTTTTGGTTTTCACATCTGATGATCAATCCTAAATAGTATTTTTATAAATTATTGTTAAATAGGAAATGGTGTGTTTTCCCTATTTGGAATGGTTGTTTTGATTAATCGAAAAATGATATGCGAGGCATGTTTGGTAATTTTGTGAAATTTGGGTAAATTTTTACCATCAAAATCCTCCATAGAGAGTGTTTTTTCATTTTTCATATTTAACCCATTATATATTCTTACTATATTATTATTGTGATGCATTATGTTGAATTGGTGAGAATTCCATATTTTGTAATCCACGTAACCCATTCAGTTTGATCGGATTGAGAGATCTTCTTTTTATACTCCTTTTAGATCAATGATATATAATGAAAGAGATAGATCCTTTGGTTGACAATGGGTTATGTATGTTGTGTTAGTTATATATATATATATGATATGTGTGCATGTGATTGGACACTCAGTTGGCATCTGTTGTCTTATGCCCCTTTATTCTCTTAATATATGAACCTAGCAAAAATAGTGAGATTTTAGAGAACTATTGTTTCACTAGTCTGGATTATTCACAGTCTAGTGACCCATAGTAGGGGATATGATATGTTTTGTTATTATTTCTTCGGAATATTTCCCCACTATTAGACCATTTAGTGTGTGATGGTGTGTGTGGGAGAATTTTTATTTCCTCATGTAAGGAATTCTTTCTCAGATGAATCAAGATGTATAAAATATTATGGATTATTTCATTAGATCCTAGGTTCTCCCATGTTTAATGGCCTTTAGTTTTCTACAGTGGATGATAAAGATTATTTTTAGTTTTCCACTCTTGTGTGATTATTCCCATTTCCCTTATTGTATGATTATTAAAGGTGCTCTCATGTATGTTCTATTTCCCTAGAATGTAATTGCATGGTTTTCTTGTGTTTATGAAAAATGTTGAGAAACATTTTAGTCATATCATACACTATTATTAAATAAAAATTACATTTAGTTCCTTAAAAATATTAATTTTGGACTCTTGGAAAGGAATATATATTTTTATTGAAGAAGGGAAATGTCCAGTGAATCCTTTTGAAGAGGAAAATGGGTGGAAAATATTACATGTATATATTTTATTTCAATAAAAAAATTGATGTTTCTTTTATTTAATGATGTTAATTTTGAATATATTTTTTCAAGAATAATTATAGAGTTTTAATACTCACACCTATATTTATTTCTTGATTTCAGCTTGTGGTACAGGTTTCATAATGGTTTCAGTCTTCATGGGCGATGTTTGGTCTTAGTATTTGACGGTGACCCATAGGGTCAAGTGGAGAGGTTGTGGTCAACATGATTATTTATAGTTTTTTATTTAGTTTTAGTATTTTTAATTAATGTAAAAAATATGTTTAGTTTGTTATTATATCATTTATTCTTGGATGTTATATTTTTCCACTATTTTATTTATAATAATGTTTGGTGAAATCATTTCCTTGTCTTTTTCCTGATTCCCCAAAACTAGTTTCTGGCATGGGAGGATCGTAATGACTTTTGGGCCTTCCCATGGATCCGATAAGGAGATCAGTTCAGGGTCGACCAGTGGTTTTTTGTTATAGTGATGTCCATCATGCCCATTTTTTTTCTTCCACATCCAATTAGTAAGGAGAATCCATATCAATGATGTCTTAGATTGTGGATTCCCAATATTCTTAAATCACCAACTACTATAACAGAAGTGTTTCATTACGATCCCGACAGTTTTTGGTAGGGAATGGAAAAAAATATCTGAAGCTTAAATCATATGCCACCAAACAATAAACATCCCCTAACTATATAAGGATAAGTGTTTCACATCTGGTTCAACATTTTTTTAATCTTTCCATCGATGCACAGATTGAGGCCACTACACTCTTTTTCTTTCCCCACATTATAGATTTCCAAAGGTGGGTGACTATCACCACCATGGTTGATGATGTCAAATCCTTGATGGAAAAAGGTGATTGGATGTTGTTTCCTCATTTCACTAATTCCTCCATATAACTCTGTAACAAATATGGGTCTCCCTTATAGATTTGAGTCATGTATAGGAAAAATATTTTTGATTCCATCTCGATGTGACACTAGATAATTGCATTACGTCTCTCTATATAGGTCTACAACCTATAGATAGACAAGATAGAAATTTTTGGAAGATTTGTGAATATTAAGATGTTGGGAGTGTTAGGTACCTATAATGTACTCACCTTTTGGAGTTGGTATCATATCATATATGACGAATCTTGGGCATGAAACCCAAGACATCACATGTCGACCATGACGTAATTGAAAAGAGGGGAATAAGGATTTTTAGAATAGTTACCTTAGTCAACACAAGTTCATTTCATAATATAGATGTTCGGATACATACCACAGATTCAATATCATGTGGGGACTCATGGGTCACTTGTTTAAATCTTTATGGATATAATTCCCATATATTCTTATTATATTCTGGCCCATAAGGATAAAATCACATTAATGTGTCATGATTCGGTGGGGACATTAGGATTGGATAATGAGGGATTATGTGTGCCCCCTTGAGGAAATATGACCAAAAATTAGGGTTGATTAGGGGTTCAGTGTGTCCCCAAGGTTGAATACGATCACACTTTTGGGTTGGCGAGGGGTTAAGTGTATCCCCATTGGGGAATATTATCACACATTTTGTTTTGAAGTGTTTCTACATGGGGGTAGGTGGTAACACTTTAGGGTTGGATATTATCCACATGGGGGAAGATGATCGATCATTAGGTTCCACTCATTCTATGAGGAATACATTAGGATTTAATGGTGATTTTTGGGGATCAGGATTAATCATCGCGGAGTTATCCCAAACATGTCAGGTTTTCCGGATTGACCCTTAGGGATGAATCCAATATAAAATGTAATGAGATAGGGATCAAAACACACATAGTTTGATGTCGAAGTTTAAGGTATTGTCACAAGACATGTATATGATTATGAGATACCCATGCGTTGAGGTTTTATCCCATTATTGTCATACATGTCACAACCCATGTTCATCCAATAGGGTAGAACAATAGTGTAACATAATCTACTAATGACATTGGCATACAATATAATGTCATATGAGAAGGATGTGGTGTAATGTAGTTTAATACCATACTACATAGACATCGTAGGGACCAATACCTAGGGGAACATATCCATGTATGATAGGAGGATAAATAAGTTTCCCTCATTGAAGAGAAATTCAATTTGTTTCCATCGATGCTACCACTATTGGGGCTTACATGCCTATGGAATATGTTCCTCTAGGCGGTGCATGGTGTAAATACTTCCATGATGAAGTATTGAATGGGGTTTCCGGCATTTGAGAGCCTATTATTAGAATAAAGATTCATTATGGTGCACATTATTAAGAAAAAAATGAGATGAAACCATCCTATACAAAAATATAAGAAAGGGGTCGGACACAAGGGTTGATTATTCAAGTCACAAAGACGATTGAGGTTCGAATGAAATATATTTGGATTGGTAAATGGAACCTAATCACTAATAATTAATGATGGTCAAACTTCTAAAAGAGGCATCATGGAGAAGCCCAATGGATGAGATTCAGGAAGATTACGTATTTTTGAAGGTTTAGTGTCCCAACAAAAGAAGGGTACTCATGAACATATATACTTCATAGAACATGGTGGTCCTACTACAGAGAAAATTCATTGTTACCATGGATAAGGTTTTGTGAATGATAATTTTGTCGCAAAACCCCAAGACCGAAAAATGGATTTATTCTAACCCAAAGGTCGTAGACCATCATGAATAGAATATCTACCTTGGTTAGTGATTCTCAAGAACCCAGGGAAAGTTCATTTGTGAATTATAGGTGCATATGGGAATCAATATCCACTATTGAGGGGAAAAAATAGAGTTTCATGAATTTAGATAATTGGTTAGACGTACTAAGATCATGTCCCATAAAAAGTTGGATGGAGTGGGATCCTTATAGGCACTAGGGAGGCTGTGATATATATTTCATGAAAGATACTGCCTCTACTAGGAGACAATGACACCATAAATGGAGATTCTTTCTACCATAACCACCCATAATTACCATCACTAGTGAACTATGACCCCATGCATTCCATGATCCATCACATCTAATCCTCAACACCAAAATGAAATGAATATGAGGATGAAGAATCATCATAATTTTCATGTATATCTCTATCTTTAAGGTCCAAATATCTTCATTCAACACATGATTGAATCTTGAATGTATTGTTGAACTTATTATGAACATGATTTTTTGAGAAGAATCTTTTTATGGGCATGTTGTATTATCAAGGTACCACAAAAGAAAAAATTTGGAATTATAATTTAAGGTTGATTCATTTGATATTTATTTATTTTTTTAAATTTCATGATGTATTTTTGTATCTATATAAATATTGAGGCTGAGTAATTGTATTTTTAATATTTCTGGGTAAATAATTTAAATGTTTTTAAGTGTTTTTATTACAAAAATTCAAATACATTTCATGAAATTAAAATACATCAGGTCCCTTAACCCATTTATCCAAATACTTGAACAGAATGCATTAATATGCACCAACACTTTATATCAAAAACAATATATATATATATATATAATATAAATTTATATTTTTATATTTTTAAATTAAAAAATTCCACAAAAACTAGTAATTTATAATAATATTTGAAATATAATAATAATTAAAAACTAAATAATAAATTTTTATTAGTAATATCTATTACTATTAAAATCCTGTAATTTTAAATATATGTTATTAAATATGAATTTTAAATAGTAATAATTATTCATAACTAAAAAATAAAATATATTAATTTTAGATATATTAGTTATTAACTATTACTAATTATTATTTATATTGTTTTTATTTTTCCCTGTTTTCTATTATTAAGTAATAATCAACAATAAAGATCTCATACTGATGAAATAAACAGTATTGCACATCGAAAAACCTAATTTTGGGGCCTTCTTCTATGAAATATACTTTATATCAAACCAATTGTCAGGACATATTGGAGTATTTGTAAGATATGCACCAAATATCAAAACATGTTTGGTCTCATTAGAACTTTTGATTCGTCAAGCGACCATATAATATAGGGTTCCTCCAATCACATATTTAGGTCTAGTGAATTCACCATAGAAGAATTTTATTAGAAAATATATAAACAAAATTTATAAAAAAAATAATTATATAAATATGAATATATGAAATTTCAATATATTTACCAATTTCAATAAAAGGTTAAACCTAACAACAACGCATTTAGAGGAAGTAGGTGGTTGGATAAACATTACATAGTCAACATGAAAATATTCATTCATCATGTAATAACATCACATAGAATGACAATACTTTTCCTCATGTTAATATAATATCCTTATATATTTGTGAACAAAATCTAGTATGAGTTATGTAAAACTTGATTTTCACACCAAAGAGAACAATTAGTATACAACAAATTCAATACTATAATAACATGATCATAATCTATTTGTTGAAATAATGGGAATGGTTTCAAAAGAAAGTATCCCAATAAGTGAGTAATATTTTTCAAATGGGTTATTTAGTAGGAATGTACATACCTATAACATGTTGATACAATACTTCATAATACACCAAAGGGTGTAATGAACTCATATTATATGAAATAACATCCCAAATGACCATAATATAATGAATGAAAACTGAGTAACAAAAAATACTCACTCTAGGGGGGAAAATATCACTAGAAACATGAATATGGTATGATTATTTTTCTAGTAAATCCCATGAAATAAATGGATTAAAAAAATACATAATTGGGTATTGCATACACCATATAAAGGAATCATGGTGCAAAAAATAAATTTTGTCTCAAAGAATCCAAATATAGACAAGGAAAACCCTTCAACTTGAGTAATTCATTTTAAAAAAATGCTTGAGACTTAAAAAGTGTAATTTATATTTATATTACATGAAATGAATGGGATTTAGGATATGATTTCTCAAATTTATAGTATACACACCACACAAATGAAAATCGGTGTGTAAATACCATACGTGTTTCCATAACGTGAAACTATAATGGAAACCCTTACATCTTGTTCCTTACAAATTAGATCATATATAAATCCATGTATCATAAGCATGTACATTTCAATTATTTAATTTATAACATTAATAATATATGTTTTCATTTATCTTCATCATAAATATTCATTATCAACATGAATGTTTTCGATATTTCACATTGGGTGATTATAGTTTTGATCATTTATACTACTTCCAAAATAATAGTGTAAGTGTTAATTATTAAATAAATGTGATTTTTAATATAATATTAATATAAATGTTAATGAAGATTTATAATTATATACATTGATTGAAATTCCTTTTATGGTTGTTTTAATATATATCTGTGAAGATGAAATTGATAGAATGCATGTTAATTTGGTTCATGACGATCAAAGTGTGTTTTATTAAATAATAAAATTAAATATTTATATGAACTCAAAATAATTAAAAAAAATTACATTTATAACATATTATATGAATAAGTAAGTTTCCATAATCAATCATGATATAAATTCACAATATTATTCCATTAAGTGGTTAAACTGACCCAAACATGAGCACACACTGATTTCATGAATTATTTTGTAATGTTTTTTTTAATTTCATTATAAAAATTCATAATATTATTATTTAGTTTTTATTATTGTTATGTCTTGGAATTATAATGACATATAATAATAAATAATGGATATGAAAGCATTATATAATTTTAATAAAATATTATCCTCTTAGTACCCCTGTTTTAAATGATTAATTTAATGATGACAGTTTGATGATCATATAATTAATAGGTTGTTAAAATTTTTATACTTGAAACCTAATCACCTCATATACATCATTTTTATCCTTTAATAGAAAACATTTTTAAGAGATATATGGTGATAAATGAAAACAAAACATGTTACTATTTGGCAAGTATTGTCTCAATAATACTCTATTAATTTATAGTTTTTATGCTCAAAAATACCATTTATTATTTTAATGATGAAATTAAATAAATTTAATTTTTGGAAATTAATATTTATTTGAAATATTTATTTTCTAATTATATTAATGTTATTAATCCATGAAGAATGTTCATTAAAGTGCCCGAAATGGGTTTCATTATATTCTAGAAACACAATTTATACCTTACATTTGTAAGAACTGCATAAGAAATCAACCCTATAGTATGAATAGTGCATATGGATCATGTACCCTATGATTCCAAAAGTTATGGTTTATTAACCCTATGATTGTATAGAACCATAAATTTAAGAAAAAGGGAATGTATGGATTATCAACAATACATTAGTTTAAAACCCTCTGTTTGTGGATAAAAACACATCGTACATAAACCCTACTTCTGTATAAAACCAAACATTGTCAACACAACATTTGAAATTTTTTTATCACATGGAGGATCTGAATGTTTGACTATTTAACAACAGTGTAATAAATCTATGATTTGATCAATGATTTATGCAACTGTCCTGAAAAAATTTAATATCTGTTCAAAGCTATTTTATAACAGATTAAAAATCTCATTATTATAGATTCAAAAACTAGTACTTAATGGATTAAATCATTAATATTCATAAGGGAAAAAATAAATCCCTTAATTGATTTAAATTTGAGTACATTTGTTCAATTTGGTTAGATTCACGAATCTACTCAATGGAACAAAGGTTGTGTATTCCATATATAGAGATATAATATTTTAAATTTTGATGTATAATATGTGTATATGATACATAAGATATATAAATACATATTTGGTAATATATTTCTACATAAATTATTCAATGAATGCGTGAATATATTAGTATCGAAAGATTCTACACATTAAAGATACCTATTTTAACCTCGTACTAAGGTAAAAAAATTATTTATTTTATTCCATTCATATTGACAATCATTTGTAATAAATATCTATTCATATCTATTCTTACATTACAAAATTTATCTTTATAGAATTAGATCCATATTTTGTCAGATACTATACTGACTAGAGGAATTAACCACTATCAATAGATAAATTTAAATCTTTTGATTTATTAGAGTTTCAAATCCTCATACTCAGCTGTGTTTATGTGATAGATTCTTGCAATATGTTGTGTATAATACATATAATTACCCTATATCTTCATATATAGACATTACATAAAAAAACTTTAATGCATAAAACATTAGACCAATGGGCACAAAATTACCATACTTGTCTAGTGGCTTTGGAAACATGGAAATATAAACACTGATAAATAAGTGGGATAAATTATCCCACGTTAGGTTCTCTTTGACTATCACCCATATTCGATACATAAGAAATAATAAATATCTTCATAAACTGTAGATGAAAAAAATAGGGTTTATATCACATGATTAGAAAGGGTAATCAAGGGTGATATGTAATAATAATAATAGGCATAAGGGTATGAGAACATGGTCAGGAAAATATAATATCATACCATGAATATCAATGATCATTTACATATATCATGAAATTTATCTCAGTAGTTTATATGAATTGAATCTTATTTAAATAAATAATCCAATACATGAAATAAAAACATAGGAATAAAACATGGAATTCCGGTAGACACATAAGCATTTAATATGATTTATATAGTAGCCAAAATATTTCTATAGAGACCATCATTGTGGAAAAAGTCCTTTACTGAACTCTGTTTACACCTTATTTAAGAACTGTATTACTAAAATAATTTCCCTCCCCATTCCATCCCTATAATATTGATCCATGTTAATTTTCCATTATGGACCTCCAATAATTAACAGAGGTTATTTTGGGTTACATATGATTCAATCTCATGAGATATAAATCTTTACCCAATGCATTGGTAGGATATATAAGTCACATCCATCTCCTAGTGAAATCATACATACATTTTCCACAAGTTCATAAATAATAATAACATAACCCTAGAAAAGAATTTTGTATAATAAACCTATAATCATATCATAACCAATGAAAAAATATAGATTTCATAATCTTTTTATCATAATCATTTCCGAAGAAAAGAAGCGGGTTTCAAAAGCTTACAACATCTGAAAGAGAAATGGGTTTCATCAACATCATGCCATACAAACATAATCTAATCAAAGAAATAATATTAATATAAACATTGGATAATTTCCCTATGAAGGCATGAGTAACAAAAATATACGTTATCTAATATTTTAAATAATTTTATAAGATCTTTTAAAAAAAAATTTCAAGAAAATATCCTTTTTTCATTGAAAACACTTTTTATAACATAAATCCTTTTGATATCTTTGTTATTTAAAAATGAATATCAAAATTTATAAAGGAATATTTGAAAAAAAAATTGTGATCTTTTTTCCATGAAAATGGGCTTCAAATATCTTTTTAAAAAATATTTCCAAACATTATTGGAAAGCGTGGTTGTTAATGAAAATATATTTTTGACATGAGACAAAGACTAGTAGATTTTATGTAAATACATTATTTTAGGTACAAAAGAGTGTTACAATTGTACAAATACATGATTATTTCATGAGTAACCATAGTTTAATAAAATTAATCATTTTTATTGGGATATTTATCATAATATTTCTTCAAAGGAAGAATAAACATAAATAATCTTGAAATGCGATGATAATTCTTCATTAAAATATTATAACTTGGTAACATGGGATAAAAATCTCCATGTAAGAAAAGTAAAATAAATTAAGCTTAAAACATCATGAAAGTAATTAAATTCATGATATAACACGTATAATGGAAGTATATACACCTCAAAAAATAATTTAGTTTCATAACAAAACACAGGTCTATAATAATTAATATTGAGATAAAACTATTTTATTGGTTTGGTAACATTAAAAAATTTAACCCCATGAAATAAATATCATAAAATAGATATATTAATATAGATTAATTTAATTTTATGTTTCATTAGACACATCCATGTTTATTATACACATCAAAGAAATGAATGGGTTGTTAATAAAGAGTGTATCTCATTGAAATAAAAAGTGAGATAAAATCCTCATACGTTGTGTCTTAACACTCATGACACAGGTTCAAACCACCATTATAATAAAAATATATTTTTTATAAAATTTTTAAAGAACTATATTCTTATATATGATACCATATATGGTTTATCATGAACTTATAAACCATCATGTTTTCAATCCTATGTTAAGGTTTCACTTCAGATAATATTCGCTTTGTTCTTCACATTTGTTTTCATCTGTTATATCATTGTTACATAAACATATATAATGATTAAAAAATGTTAACCATGATATAAATATTATTTAGATTCATTTTATTTTTCTGATAATAATCTATAGTCTATAGAATTTTGAAATGGAACACATAGTTCATGGAGATGGTAAGCAGAACATATGCATTAACGTTGTTTCAATTTTTTGTTATCATTTTGATACAAATAAGGTTAATTAAATATGTATATATATTTATAATATAAATAAATTATAATTATTATGTCCTATATATCATATATTTTCACTAAAACAAACCATAATAAATTCCACATAGTGTGTGAATGAATCACATCGCTTTGAGGGGGTGGTAGTCCACCCTTTATCTAACGATATTATCACACTTAAAAAAATGTAATGTAAAAAAAATATGTTTTAAAGTGAATAAAAAAACATGAAGACATAAAAAATATAATATACGACATATATAAGTATAGTTTCCCTTGTAATTTCTACCATGAGAGGGGATAAATGAAATATGAACAATCAATGTTTAGTGATGCGGTAGTTCAATATACACATGATTAATATGTTAATTACCCATTAGATAGAGGTTTTTATATGTTTATATTGAACATGTAAAATAAAAAATCATCATATATTTATTATACTTATTTTTTTATAAATTCATGGACTTTGGAAAGTGGAGGTGGTGGAGAAGTGAAATGAAAATTAGAGCTTGAGAGAAGAAAATATCTCTTAATAAAGTAACTCTTTTTAGTTTGTTCCAAAAGGATTCATTTTATTGATTTATTCACAAAGGTAGGCTTAATGTATAAAGGTAGGGATGTTGGTAAGTGTATTTAGAAGATCATTTCCGATCCTATGTGGTTTAAGTGGTCTGATGAAGATGGTGAGTTGGTGGCCTTCTATAGGCAAGGGAAACGACTCACTTGGTATTTTTGAAAACATGTTATGTGTACCCATGATTATAAATAAAAATGTTTTACAAAACCAATGTACCACAATAATGGAAGGTTCATGGACGAATAATTCCCATCCAATGTGTTTTATAAAAGTTTCTATGTCTTTTTGTGTCAAAAATTTAATGTTTTGTCCTTAGTGAAGCTTAATTTAACTTAATTCATTGTAATTAATTTTTCTCACATTCACTAATATTTTATGTAAAAAACTATGTTGTCCTTATTATATATTTAAATTATTCTAATAAAAATATTTAATCCATTTTTAAAAATTATAATCCAATAAATTGCATAAATTAATCAAAAATTAATCCCACAGTATGATCGACAATGTGGGTTCTTAATGTAAAAAATGTCAAAAGATTCATATGTTTTGTATATATAATTTCAATTTAAAATAGATTTAAGTTACCTAAATTGGATTAAATAATAAAATTAAAATGTAATATATATTTTAATCCAAAATAAAATACAATTTATCCATATAAATAAATTATATTAAAAGGTAGTTTTCAATTAAAATCTGGTATTTCCCACCATTCATCCAAAAATGAATTTCCTCAGAAAAATCACAAAAATTATACCTAAGTAAATATCCACAATATAAATTAAAAAAATATTTTTATATATCATAATTAGATATATAAATGTGACTAAAATTAGAACTATTATTTTTTCACAAAATGACATTAAAAGAAGTTTATTCGAGAAAAATGTATTTTTAAACATATGAATACATTACTAAATATCTTATCTTTCATTTTAAATATTAGTTATTTATATTAAACAATTATAAAATAATTATTTATTAGTATTCATATATTTTTTTAGTGTCTAGGTTATAATTAGAATATTTATATAATTATACAATAAATTGATGTTTCGTAGAAACATCTCTGTGGCAAGTAACATACGCCAGGACGATGTTTTGTGTATCATACCGTGAGTTAGATTCATAAAACCTACAATAATTCGGTTCTATTTGAAAATAATGTTTTAATTATTTAATTTAATAGAATACATAAAAATTTATTTTATTTGAGAAAATAATTCCATAAAATCTCTAGGTGTTACATTCTAACACCCATTAAAATGAATTTCTCCCCCAAAATTCATCACTCAGGTAAATAAATATGTATAATTTTTCTTTATATTATACTCAATATCCCTTGTATATTCTTCCTTTTGGTAATTTATCCACAAAACATTGACTGGGTGAGTGGTCTTATTTCATAAAACAATCTGTAGTCATTCAATTATTTTAACAAGTTGTTATTTGTAAGATAGATCCTTCTCTAATGGTATGACCTATGACTTCAGTACATTTTATGGGTATGGTGTATACATCCTCATGAGAGATACATGAAACACAACATATACTTAAGAGATATTTTGGAGATGTTCCATTTTATAGGCTACCATCTCGATAAGATCAAGAATCACAAATCAACTGATGTTCCTCGAGATTAGTTTCTCTTCTTTTATGAACCTCATAAAATTCTCCCAGGGTGAGATTTGTAGACACACATTTTCACTATTTTCAATTTTTAGATTTCTCTATAGTTTATTATCATACTTTTCTATCGACTATGAGATTTAATGATATTTTGTTGATTGGTTCTATCCATTTCGACCATTTCATTAGTGATCTAATGTTTCAATATATTTCTATCTCTAACTTCATAATAATAAATTTGAGATCAACATTTCATATCATAGAGGGCTTTATAAAGATATATCTAATGTATTGAGTGAAATATAATGTTTTTAGAAAACTCAACAAGAGAAATGTGTTTATCACAACCACCTTTGATATCCATAGACCAATATCTCAATATATCCACTATGTTTTGAATTATTCTTCCATACTGACCATCCATTTGAGTATGATAATCAGTTCTGAAACTCAATTTGGTGTCATGTTCATTATGGATAATTGTCTATAATATTGAGGTGAACCTCAGATCCCAATATGATATAATGGAATGTGATACTCCATGAAACCTTACCACTTCATTAATGTATATCTGGTTATGATAATCTATAGAGAAGTATTTTCTGATAGTGATTATGTGTACTAACATAGTAAGGTGATCTTCTACCATCCCATATATCATTAAACTCGTTATGGTTTTTGCGTAAGACAACAACAAAATCTATAGAGGTGTTATCCCATTTCAATTTTGGTATGTGAAATGGATGCAATAACCCTTTAAAAATTTTCATTCATCCTTAAATTGTTTGAATGCCAACACCTAGAGAGAAACTATATGATATTTATCTTTATTCCATCCCCCTAGAAGTATTATTTCATGTCCATATATATCTTCATACATCCACGATTAATAGAGAATTATGAACACTTACATGGTTCCTTAACCTCATCATTCTATCCCAATCAAGGTTAATCATTGGAACATTTATAATAATCTTTTTCAGCTCAACATATTCATTCTGTTCCTCGTTAATCTTCACATGGATATATGATTGATCATTGATTTGAGAATTATAATATTTTTCCCCTGCCTTAAAGATTTCTAGATCAGACCCTTGGAAATCCAAAAATATTTGAACATTTTTATCCTACTCAAGTATAATATTGAGTGATCTTTTGAACTCAATGAATCGGCCACCTTGATTGCATTCCATGGGTGGTAATGTATTGAGCAGTCATAATCCTTTATCACCACTAACCAATTTGTCTGGGGAATTTTTACCCCCTTCTGTGTGAGTTTATATTTCATACTTTTATGATTTGTATATGTATAACACTTTTCTCCAAAAATATAATTACTCTATATATTGAATGAAAAAATTAAAGATTCTTACTCCTAATCAGGAGTTGGGTCATGCTTCTCTTGAATCATAAACATCCATGATGTATAGGAGAAAACCATGTTATTATACATAAGAAAATATAACAATCCCTTATATTATGAATGACTACAGATTAGAAACCCATTTCCATGACATGTTAATGTATGTACAGTCACACTAACTAACCATCTCTTCAGGTACGTGAAAATTATCTCACATTTATCTATCCATAAGAATGTGATACCCTTCTGAGTTATCATGGTTATTGTATTAGATAGTCATGATAAATTCTCCACAAATTGATGATAATATCTTGTAATAATCCGAATATTTATAACTGGTATGGATCTTGAGTTTGAGTTATTTTTTATGAAATATAATGAAATGGGAATTTTTGAAGTACACATCATGTACTTATGTATACACGTTGTGTACTCAAGTATCGTATGCAGCCGCATTCTGGCCGTGTCACGGCTGAGTACATTACCGTGTAGGTGACCTAGTTGAGCGCATAAGGTGGGGGATAGTTTATGATACCATAGAGCATGTATATTTAATGAACATGTTGTGTAGTTCTATTTTTAATGGATAAATCAAAGCGGATCACGTATCAACCCTGAACACATTTTCATCTAAAAATGGTTCATACATGAGCATAATGAAAGGGCTGAAGAACATAGAACCTTGCATGTTTCTCCATTCGATCTTTGATTGAGACGTTTTTGGGTGTGTTGGAATCCCACTGGTGAGTTCCCATTTCCATCGTATCATTTCTTCATGATTCATCCTCTCTCTTGAGTTATTCACGATTGAACGTTTTTTCATATTTTTGTTGATCTACAGTATTATTGGTCGATTGAAAAGACAATGTTCATGATTATTGAACGTATTCCATCTAGATAGCTGGTTTGATCCTTTAGTTTCTCATAATTATATTATATATTCTAAATTTTATTATATCCATGTTTGTGGTATTGGTTGTTTCATAATTTAACACTGTATAGTACCTACTATGGTTGATTGATAGAAAAGGGGTTGCTTCTTTTTTGAAAGGTTAGGTACCTTGATTCCATGACTTGTTTGATTAGGATTTCATTGGATTGAATATATAAAATTCTTGTAATAAGCATTGGGGGATATTCAACAAGAGGGATTTTACATTGAGAGCTTCTTAAGATAGGGTCATTAATGTATTTCTTACTGTTTCGTGACCTGAGGGTATTGACCATGAGAGCTTCAAGGTGGCTTTCGACCCAAGAGATTAGACTGTGAGAGCTATATTAAGTGGTTCATTATAATTGTTTGATATTATATTAGAACAAGGAGTTTAGAGCGTGAGATCAATCCTAGGTGGTCATTTATAATATTTCAGTTCCATGTTAGACCCAATGGGTTAGACCATGAGAGCTATCCAAATCGTCCTTAGTAAATTATTGTTGTTATGTTAGAATAGGGGGATTTGAAATTCAGAACTGTCCCAAAGGGTCATGATTAAATAATTGAATGATTATGACAAGTATTCCAAGACAAAACACATGCTTGGACTCGATGTCACTTAATTATTTTTTGGACTTCTACGATGCCTACTATTACTATTATATAAGTGATTCCAAGAATAAGCTAGATATCAAGGATTACATGATTCAATATATAAATAATGATTGTTAAATTAATGTAACTAAAAACTGTAGTTTTTTTAATTTTTGAATAATTCTTGGTTTATTGCTTCATTTTTCATATTGCTTATTATATATATTCACTGGAAGTTACGCATAGATCTTTTGGTCATTTCCAAGTGGGATTTATCTCACATCCTATTTGGTTCTTGCTTTTGGAACATAACAGATTATATGATTGTAGGTATTGATAAAGTCTAGAACCCTAATTTATAATGTACTTGATTATTGTTGGTGCCGGATAGAAGGAGACCCAGCTGAGTCTTGTAACGCTGTAGGATTTTACTACTTTTTTGTACTTGGTTTCAGTATTTTATTTCCCACATTTTATCTTTTTCTGGATACTTTCATTGACACAAGTGTCATGAATCATTTATATTTTCTCTAGTTTTATATTATTATCATCCTTCTACTATTTACATTTGATTGTATGGTATTACATTTTTCCCTATAATTTACTATTTTCATTCCAATGTATATACTCTTACAATATAGGAATAGTTTCCCCATTATCATACAAGGATCTTTCATCTAGTTGGTAACCTCTGGCATTTGGGGAAATGTGCTTGAGGTTATGAGACCATCTGAGTATGGGGCACCTTTGAGTGGAACAAAAGACCAGGACATTACAAAGTTGAATTAGAGGAGTTTATTTTCAACTTTTCATTAATATTTTGACCTTATATAATGATATAGGAGGGAATATATAGTTTTTTGAAAGTTATTTCCTAGTGTAGCTAACCCCTATACAGGAAAAATACTTGTTTAGTAGATTATTGCAATTTTTCTAGTTTTGCAATTTATACTGTTGATTTGATTTCACCATTGGGTGATGTTCTTGTTTTATGTTAATATTATTAAAATTATTTTGGTTTTATTTCTCTTTCAACCGGGTGAGATGTGGGTATACCATCTCATGCATCATATATCCACTTGCTAGATATCACAAGTCATGCTTTCATTTCATGTCATTTAGGTTACACTACTTATTGCAAGCTATTGTGATAGATGTTGTGCTATATAAGCTATTTATTGTGATATATTCCATGATAGAAATTAATACTATATTTATAGGGTATTTGTATATATAATGTTTCATTTTGATATACGTGAAGATTAGGTCCCTGAGGTGTTATGGGCCCTCTTGGATCAAAATTTAGGGGATCTTGTTTCCACTTTTATTGAATTTGGTAATGTTCTGATATGAATAAGGTTCCAAATATTGAATCACAGGATTCATGGGCACTCAAACACCAAAACAAGGCATGAATTGGATAAATTGTATGTTTTTAAGTGTTTTAGAGACGTTTCAGAGGCTTACTATCCAGAAACATAGACAACACGTTGTGTGATGTTGTGAACACATTCCATGTGTTCTTCTATTCTAAAAGAAACAAATTTTATTATGTACACACCATGATGTTATTAATCATGTGACTGATTGTGTGGGTAGAAAAATGGGGTTGATAATCTCTTGGTAGGACATGCCGGGTATAGGAAGTACACACAGTTCTATAAAAGTCCATGAATCCAACCATGTTAAAAAAGTTATGGGTGGATGAAACCTTGGTTGTACACTCCTTCCATCATTTTTACACACTCTGTAGTCATCAAAAGTGTATCCAGTCAAGTGACCGATGACACCAGTGGATGGATCATAATTATTAAACATTGTTTCTAGGGTGAACACACCATGTAGGGTTACAACGAGAGATAACCAGGTAGTTCTAGTCGTGTATAATAATCTAGGTTGGAGGGAAAATTTCAAGTACACAATGTGTTGCAGGATAAACACCATGTGTGTATGGGGTGTTACATGACCCGGATGGTAAAGGTACTCTATGATGTTTTAGACTAAGGGAATATGTCATGTAGTTGTTCTACAGCCGTGTAATCCCCTTTTTTAAAACATGAATGTTTTCCTTCTACTGTTCCATTTTTTCACTTTTATGTTACTATCCTCGATAATCTTATGTTGATGTGTGTAATTGACATTACAATGTCATTCCACAAAGATTTCCTATGGATGTAAGGTAGGTAAATGGAGATGGTCAGACATGAAAAATTGTATATTAGGGACTACCAATAGATCCTCCAGTCGTAAACGTTTTGTAATAAGCTGTAATACTGAACATATGTGCTGATGCATTGTTATGTGAATGCATTTAGAGGATAAAAAATACTTTTCATGGAGAATCACATCATGCCCTGATTATGGTGGAGTTGACGAGGGTGTTCCAGTAGTAGAATCTTCCTAGTTTTTCAAGGGATTGAGGACTATAGGATACAAATTCATTGTTGGAGGCCATGATTTCCATCTTCAAGCATCTGAAAACACATCTTGATAAGAGGGTGAATCACATGGAATATATGCTAAGTGATACCTCTAAGAGATGGTTGTATATTATCTAATAGGTGGGACTTTATTGGGGTATGCTTTGGAAAATGATTTATAGGATCTTCTATGATTACTTCTACCCTGAGAAATTGAGGGCCAATCAAGCACAAGAGTTCCTGCTTTTGGAGTGTGGCCCTCTTACGATGAACGATTATTCTTATATCTTTACAAAAATTCAGCGCCTCGACCCTATTAAAAAAGGTGACATGTTATATTTGGTTAGGCGATTTGAGGATGGTATCAGGTAATACATATGATTGTAAGTGAATGTTTTCAAACTGAATTCGATGACTGCAATAGCAAACCAGGTGCTATATACCGAGGGCAATCTAAGGGAGTTGGTAGCAACAAGCTTGGGTGGTTCAGTATCTAGGGCTAGTACTCCATCAATGGATAACATGAAGTGTCATAGGGATCATTCATGGGATATTTCATCAGGTATCCTAGTGGAATACCAGTGCGGTAATGGTGGGCATATGAGACAACATTGCTTGAAGGAACTTATTGACTACCGATCATGCATCAAGATGGGACATATTCAGAATTTTTTCAGATTTTCTCACCAATACCTAGTGAGAGGGGATCTGTTTTGACTCCCACTATAAGAACAGGAAAAACAATTTCTTATTAGTAATCTAACTAGAGTCTGTTAGGCTGTTCCGGCTGAGGATAGTTTTGTGGTTGTGGTATCTAGATGGATGGTTTTTAGTCACAGCATGGTGGATTAGATCATGGTAGTCTGGCTTGATCGTAGGGATAAGGTACATGATTAAATTTGTTGATGGAGGAGACCCATCATGAGAAGGCTCTTAGACCCTCAATAGTTAGAAGTATGAATATAGTTGCCTCAATTTTTGATTCTACTATTTCTGATACTAGGGAATTACATATTTTCATATTTTTTGTTACTGGGGAGAGACTTAGACTCTACGCCTTTACATATATTTATGTTATGATGTTAGACACTAAATTTTGGATTAGGGTTGATAGAGTCTATCATTACATGGAAATCCATCGTATGGTTGGTGGGTGTCACTAATTATTTGACCTCTATGTCTTAGAAAAGACAGGCTTCATTGTCATTCTCAGAATGTACTGGTTGGTCTCCTTTCAGGCCTTTTTTAACTTCTACTTCCGTAGGGTGAGTTTCACATCACCTAAAGGCATGAATTTTCTAGAAAAGGGAGAATGGGTTGTCCAGGCAAGAAGAGTCGGACAAAAGTATCTTGGGGTGGGAGGAATTACAACCCAGATTTCTAGTTACTATCTGGATGACTAGGGGACTTCATGTATGAACTTCACTCCATGTGTAGATCATTTTAGGGTTGTATTTCCAGATAACTTTTCAAGTTTACCTCTAATGAGAGAGGTAGATTTATCTATTGAGCTTATGCCCAGAGTAGTAACGGTGTCCATTACTCCTTATAGGATGGCTACACTAGTGTTATAAGAGCTCAAGAAGAAATTATAGGATTTACAGGAAATGGATTTCATCATAAATAGTACTTCAATTAGGGTTTCACTTATCCTTTATTCGAAGAAGGTGGGTGGTACCCTTATACATTGTGTGGATTATCAGAAGCTAAACTAGTTAATGGTCAAGAACTAATATCAATTTCAAAGGATTGATGATCTCTTTGATCAAAATTAAGGATATTGTGTGTCCTCAAATATTGACATGAGATATGGTTATCATTATTTTTGCATTTGACCACCAGATATAACACATACAACATTTCAGAGTAGGTATAGTCTATAGAAGTATTTAGTTATATTGTTCGGTATTATGAATGCACTATAGGTTTTCATGGCATTGATGAAACTTGTGCTCCATCCTTACATGGATCCTTTTGTGTCAGTCTTTGTGGAAGATATCATGGTATACTCTCACACATGACATTTCTATTCCATTTATCATGAGATCATACTTAGTACACTGAGAATGCATCAGTTATATGATAATCTATAAAAATTAATATTTTGGAAGGACCAGATTCACTTCTTGGGTCTTGTCATCTATGAGATAGTTACATCAGCAGTCCTAGAGACTACGAGAGCCATAGTTTCTTCATAGAATATGAAGAAATTATTTGATGTATGAAGTTTTTTTGGGATGTCTAGTTACTAAATTCATTTTATAAAGGACATTTCACACTAAGAAGCATCACTGATGGTCATGACTAAGAATGGTGAAATGTAGTTTTGGATAAATTCTATTGATTTGACATTTGAGGAGCTAAATGGTAGGATAAATTCCACACTAATATGGATTTTTCTAAATCCTGGAAAGATTTATACTTTTTACTAAAATGCCTCCTGTATCGGGAGAAGATAAGTACTTATGTAGGGGTAAGGAGTCATTGCATATGGGTATTGATAGTTGAGGCCACATGAGAGGAACGTCCTTGACACGCAATCTCAGGATGGATAAAGTTGTGCATGCTTTATGTTATTGGTGACATATTCTTTTGGGAGAGAATTTTGTGATATATTGTGACCACAAAAGCCTCAAATATATCACTACATAGTGAAAAATGAATTTGAGATAGTGATGGTGGGTTTAGTAGCATCTATATTTTGAAATTAAGCTTGCATACACATTAGGGAAAGGAAATGTCGCCTATGATGCATTGAGCATGATTGATTATATACAGGATGTTCAAGAGTCCACCAGTGATTGGTTGTTTATGGATATGTCCTCTGAGATGCATTTGGGTGTGCACAATAAACAAGGGAAGACGTTTCTTTCTTCTATAGCTGTAACATATACTCTAAAAGATTATGTGAAAGTGAGTTAGCTATTAGATTCTAAATTCCCAATCTTACGAGGGAGTGTGTCAAGAAAGGACCTTACTCATTGATGGACCATATACGAGAATGAGGTATTGAGATATCATTGGCATGTATGGGTGTTTGGAGTCATATGTAAAGAGGTTTTACAAGATTCTCATGCGTCGGTATGGGTAGTTCATCCTACTACCCCAAGATGTATCGAGATCAACATTGTCATTATTGGAGGCCATGCATGAAGAGGGATGTATTGGGTTTAATTATAAGGTGTTCCACCTATCAACAGTTAAAGGCGGATCATAGATTACCAAATGTGATATTGATGTAGTTACCCATTCTTGAGTGGAAGTGGAATGATTTCATGATATATTTCATGATGTGTTTACGAAGCTCTCCAATTGGGAATGATGTTGTTTGGATTTGTATTTATAGGATTGTGAAGGTTACTCAATTCTTTCAGATTAATAAACAATAAGTGTTGATGATCATAAAAGGTTTTTCATCTGAGAGATTGAACATTTTCATGTTGTTCCACTCACTATCATGTCAGACAGAGATTCTAGGTTTACTTCTTGTGCTTGGCAGGGAAGAAAAAGAGATTTGGGTATGTATGTACTTCTATGTACAACATACCATCCCCAGAAAGATGGCCAGTCCGAGAGCATGATTCTAGTTTTAAAGTAAATTCTTTGAGAATACATCCATTATTTCACTGGTTCATTGGAGAGACGCATACCACTAGTATTGAATTCCTACAATAACAGTTTTCTGGAAAATATTCAGATAGAACTTTATGAGGCGTTGTACAGTAGGACATGGTTATCAAACCTATGTTAGCTAGAAGTAGGAAACGATTCTATGTTGGCACCTCATCTTGACTAGGATAGTACAGAGCAGGTGGATTTGAGGTGAGTGATTAGGTTTTCACCTATGTTACACTGAGGTTGGGACATGGGAGAATTAAGATATTGATGATGATTTCACCGAGATACATTGGGCCAATTGAGGTTTTGGAAGGAGTCAGTATTGTTTTCTATTAGTTACAGTTACCTTAGAGGTATCGGGATATGCACGAAATTTTTCATGCTTTTAAGATACACAGTTACTTTTTAGACCAATCTCATGTCATTCCACCAGAGGAGGTTGATTGAGAGGTGTATGCATCCTTCTATGATCAACCTATTCATGTTATATATTGCATCATAAAGGTTCTCCATGGAATGTCTATTCCTCTGTTATGGATTCTATGGATGCTTGGGTGACTACAGGGTGAGACTTGGGAGATAAAGGCTGACATATGATCACATTGGCTAGATTTGTTAACAGTTTTTTCTTCCCCACCCATGGAAATGAAATTTTTGGATGTATTTCATTATGTGGGGATGTTTTTAAGAACCCAGATCTTCATATTAGGTATGGATATTCAAGTTGGGTTGTTATTTAGGAAAAATGAAGAAATATTAATTTTCTATGTACACATTGTGTACCTATGAGTACATTTCATGTACTCCTATACTGCAAACACCCATGTACTAGTTGTGTAACGGTTGAGTACACAGTCTTTTAGGTGACATGGAAAACTGCTTATGGAAGGGTCTGGATAAGACTAATACACGACAAGTACCTTTATTTAAAACGCGATGTATTTTTCTTTTTAATTGATAAATCAGAGAGGGGTCAAGTCTCATCATCAGAAACCACTTCTTTAGGAAGTGGCTTGTACAAGATCACGAAGAAAGGGCAGAATAATATTGAACACCTTCCATTTCACAATTGGAGTTATGATTAAGATGTTTTTGGATGCGTTTTAATCCAACTGTCTTGTTCTCATTTAACTTAGATCATTTCTTTGTGATTCATCTTCTCTCATGAGTTATTCAAGGTTGAATGTTTGTCAACTTTTTGCAGATCAATACCTTTATAGGCCGATTCAAGGGTTGGTATTTAAGAGTATTGATAGTATGGCATCAAGGTAGGTGGTTTATGCCTTTCGTTGTTTGGATTTGGATTATATATTCTAAAAGCTCCATAAAACCATTTTTGCGGTATTATGTGTTTGGGAATTTAAACATGTTTAATACGTACTATGGATGATTGATTGAAAAGGGGTTGTTGCTTATGCATAAGGTTAATTACCTTGTTTACATGACTTGTTTGATAAAGATGGAGCTGGATTGAATATATAAAATTATAGTAATATGCATTTTTAATGTTTAACAAAGGGTAATTTGACTGTGAGAGTTTCCATAGATAAGTTCATTTATATATGATTTACTATTGTGTGACCTAATGGTATTAACCATGAGAGCTTCTAGATGGTCTTTCACCTAAGATTTTAGACTATGAGATCTATCCCATGTAGTTTTTAATAATTTTTTGATAGTACATTACACCAATGTATTTAGACCGTTAGATCCTTCCCCAATGGTCGTTTGTAAAGATTTAGTGCAATAATATAACAAAGGAGTTATTTTGTGAGAGCTACACAAAGGGTCAATATTAAATGGATGTTGTTATGTAAGACCTGGGGGATTAGACTGTGAGAATTGTCCTAGACGGTTGTGAGTGAATAATTCCAAGATTGTGATGAGTCTTCAAGGCCAAAACACAAGCGTGGACTATATCTCACATAATCTCTAGATGATATTCTTAGATGTCTATTGTTACTATTAAATAGTTGATACATAGCTAGGGCTGGATACAATGGTTTACATTATTCAATAAATGAATAATGAATGTTAAATGAAGGTAATTGAAAAATTTAGGATTGTTTACTTTTTAGTACATCCAAACGTATTGTTTAATTTTTCATAATGTTTGATAAATATATTCACTGATAGTTAGGAGCATATCTTTTGGTGTTTGCCTACTGGTATTCATCTCACATCCTTTTTGGGACATGTTTTTTGACCCAAAAATATTATAAGGTTGCATGTATAGATATGGGAATGTTCCTTTCTTCATTTGGGACTTGATTTTTGTCAGATTTGGAGAGCATGTGACAATGTTGAGGCTTGAGATGCTTTTGGATTTTATTGATTTTCTATAAAATGGATTCAATATTTTATTTCCATCACTGTGACTTCTTTGGATGTATTAATAGGCACATGTTACATGATTAATTTATGGATTTTGTAGTTGTTATATTACAATCAGTCTTCCACTATTTACTTATGATTGTAAGGTATTATTGATTGCGATATTATTTACTATTTTCTTTCTTCTGTATATACTCTACCAATGAGGGAATAGTTCCCTCATTATTAGAACATGGACATCAATACTAGTTAGAATCCACTAGAATTTGGGGAAATGCACTTGAGGATATGTGACTAACCGGGTACGGGACACTGTTAGGTGGCACCAGGAGCAGGGATATTGCACATCCATCTATACAAAGAATTCTATAGATCTAAGTCACTGTGGTCGGTCTAGGGAAGCATTTAATAGCCTTTTTCTTTATAGTTTCTAATATAATACCATATATTGAGATTATTTGACCCAAAAAATGAACTCTTTAGCAGCCCAAAAGACTATTGTACAATTATAAATTGATATTCATGCTCTTCCTTTCACATTGGAAATATAAGAATATCATAAATAAAGAAAAATAAAAACTGAATGTGGTCATTAACAAAAAAAATTGTCATTTAACCCATGAATATAGATGGGGAATTACTATGACCAAATGGGGAAGAGGATACTTGTTTTTTATTGTGATCTTGTTCAACTCGGGATAGTCAATATAGAGCCTCAATGATCAATATTTCTATTTCCTAAAAAATGGGTTCATCCCAATGTGACACACATGGATGAATAAATCACTTATCAAGGTTTTCTTATTATTTCTTCTTTAATTCCTACAACTTAATCTAATCAATTCTATACAACGACACTAATATTGGTTTAGAACGACTTATAAGATCTATTGAGAACAAAACTTCACGTTTTGGAGGAATACATGAAAAATATTCTATAAATACATACACATATTCTCGAACAATAGGGATATCATCGAAGTTGATTTTATCCACAACCATTTGAGATAAAAAACCCTTTTGAATTAGAATTAATACCCATACTTTGGGTGAAATTTTCACAACAAGTTAGTGTTTATCATGCAATTGATGGATTAATATAAGATTGTTTGAAATATCAAATGTAAATTCCCTTCCTTGACAATTAATGTGGCCTTTTTTAGAGAAATCCAATCTAAACCTAATAGGACATCAAATTCAACCAACATAAAAATAAAAATATTTACAGGAAGTACATTCCCCAAAAAATAAACCATAGAGGAATCATAAGCATAATATGCAATGATCAAAACATTATGGGTTTTAATTAGAAATTAAACATCAAATTGTTTTGGTTGAATCATATCACTATTATAAAATTCCTTAGATATGAAAGAGTGGGTAGATTTAAAAAAAAATAAATTATCCATTTCAGAATAGATGGTAAGTGTCACTTTCATCAGGTCATTACCATACCACTCATTAGAAATAGTTATTTCTAGAGATTTCCCCATATACCATGTCTGAAGAGTTTTTTTACCTTGATCATCAACATTAGAACTTGGGTTTGGGCCATGGTTAGAATAATTACTATTATCTTTATACTTGTTGCACTAAATCATGGGAGGCACATTAAGCTCATATTTTTCTCCATTATCATTTTGAGATTACTTCTTACCATTATTAATATAATAAATTATCCAATGGCCTTCCCATCCACTCCTCAAACAGTAATTAGATCCTTTAAGGGAATTTATTCCATGATTCTTCCCACACATAAAGAATAAAGGAATTATCATCTTGTTTTCATCATTTTTTTATTTTCCTTTATATTCTATCAACCCCTTCTTATCAAATCCATGAGATTGATTTGTGACTCCAACCTCTATATCAACTATTATTTCACAATTCACAATATCTTGATTTCTACTAAAGTCTCTTACAGCCAACTCCATTCTAATTCTTGGATTTAAGACACTTAATAACATATCAAAATTACATTCCTGTTAGATGACAATTCCTAAATCATACCACCCATGTCTCAAGAAATTATACCCATAGGTACCAAAAGATTTGTCATCCCATTTCATAAACTCAAGCTACTTTTTCTCAATCATGGTATGAAGATTTTTTGGAATGTATTTAAAGAAAAAAATTCTCATGAACTATTCCCATTCCATTGATTCAATCTCATATTGATTCCTTTTATTAATTATTATATTAGATAAACATCCAGAGTAACTTTCTCATGCTCCGAACACTAAAGAAGAGAGAATATACATTCAGTAGTACAAATTCATTATTCACTAACAAGTGGATCAGTAGACCCTATGTAAAAAGGTGAAATTTTCCACGTGAAAGACTCAGCATAATCTCATTACCTCATTTTCTCATTTGGATGTCCACCATGAATCATTGATTAAGAAAGGTAATTGTGCATGCAATGTGTTTTTTCATTCCATGTCTTGTAGAATTCAGTTGATCAAGAGTAATATCATTGCATTTTCTATCATAATCATCATTAACATGGATCATTCAAGTTCCATCCATTCTCTAAAATGAAAAGCATGGAGTGAGGAACAATTTTCAAATTGAGGAACCATATAATCATGAAAATTTACATATACGATGTCTAAATTATGACACCTCACTTAAAATGAGACACTTTTGGTTTATCCTAGTTTATTCATAGGAAACATCTATTTTAATATTTCTTGATGGTTCATGCAGAATATTTTAATTCCCAACCCATATCCCCCTGATGTGTCAAACCAAGTGAAAAACAAGTCCCACTATCTTGTAATATATTAACCTAACTCAGGCTTGGAACATATTTTTATAGTTTTTTCCCTAGGTAAATATTTTATAAATCCACCTCTACCTATAGTATATATACAGATATGAATTTCAAGGAAACCACTAACTCTAATCCTTACAAAAACTCCATAACATGTTATTATCTGTTTAATCACCTATAGTATTATCTCTAGAAATATACATATGGTTCTTAGTAAGGTTTTCACATCCTAGATATCAATGGTTTACAAAAAATTTACTCTGATACAAACTATAGAAACCCTATCTTTTCGTACACAGACATTACATAACTCTTGCGGAATACTTAAAACATTATACAAATAGATGTCCAATGGTCGTACTAGTCTTGTTCCTTTAAATTCATGGAAATATAAGCACTGTTACATAAGTGATCTACATTATCTCCCACAAGGTCATGCTTTAATATTAACCTTATTAGACACATAAAATATAATAAATATAATCATAACCTAGTGAAGGACACAAAAAAAGGGGTGATCTCAAATGCTCAGTAAGGGTAAATAATGGAGATATGTATGAATAATCATGATCGTAATGGAATGATAATATGATCATTAATATAGACGATTATACCCTAAATACCAAATATCATATTCATGAATCATGGTATAATTCTTGTCAATTCGTAAGAAATTAATCATAAGTAAATAAAGAACATAATCCATGAAAGAATAATATAGGAATGAAATATAGAATTATGGAAGAAAAGAAAATTTAATATAATTTCCATGGAATACAAGTAATTTTGTTCAATACCATCTTAGTGGACAAAGTTCTTTACTGAATCAGGTTTACATCATGTTCTATCCATGTATTACTGAACCAATTTCACTCTCTATTCCATCCAAATAATATTGAACCGATTTCATTTCCCATTCTAACCCTATAATATGGAACCGAGTTCATTTTCCATTATATCCATTTATATATCAGGATATATAAATATTAACACAATTAATTTGAGGGAGATATAGGTCCCACCCATCTAATAGTGAAATACTACATACATGTTCTACCAGATCATAAAAATTATATCATAACCCCTAAAATGAAAAAGGTATTATAAACATGTAGTCATATCATAACCATTGGAAAAATAAATTTTTCATACTCATTTCATCTTAAAAATAACCACTGAAGATAATTGGCTTTAAACATAATATAATATATGAAATAGAAATTGGTTTCTTCAACATCATGGCACCAATACATAATACATTCAGAGAAATAAAAATTGAATGGAAACAATGAATAATTTCCCAAAAAATTCATGAGTACCATAAGTGAATGATATAATAGATGGGAAATAATTTTTTAAGATATTTTATATGCACTTTTGGAGAATAATATACTTTCAACAATGAAAAATAATATTTTTAAACATAAAACCTTCTGAAAGAGAATTTTTTTGAAAATTGATTTCAAATCATATAATTGAATAATTAAAAAACAATAAAACGTTAATAAAATCATTTTTCCATGAAAATATGACTTAATGTTATTTAGAATACATTGTTGAAAACATTTTTGAAAAAATGGGTTTTGAATATAATAGATTTCTAACTAGTGGGAGAGACGGTAATATTTTACTGAAAAAATATCTTAATTACCAATGAGAGGAAAATGGTGCTAATAAATTATGATATCATGAATAAACATAATATAAGAAAATTCCTGATTTTTTTTTTGAGAATTTGATCATAATATTTCATCAAAGGAAGCATAAACATAGAAAATATCAAAGAGCGATGAGGTTGTTTCAATAAACTCATATAAATTGGTAACATGTGATCATGCGTTACATGTAATAAAAATAAAATAAATGAATCTTATAAATCTTAGAAAAAATGAAAATTCATTGCGTAACATATATAATAGAAGTATATACCCCTCAAAAAATAATTTTAGTGCATAAAAACACATATCTCGATGAAGGGAAATTGAGACAAAATTATTTTACCAATTAGGTAACTTTAAAAACATGAACCCCATGAAATAAATATCTTATAATTGATATGTAAGTAGCCATAAAATTAATTATAAGTTTCATTTAACACAAACATGGTCAGTATACACACCACAAAAAGGGAATGGGTGGTGAATAAATCAGGTACCTCATAGAAATAAAAAGTAAGACAAAATCCCATTACCGTCAATCTTGACTCTCATTGTACTCATTCAAAACACCTCAAAAAATAAATTTATTTCAAATCGTTTCAATAACAATATTATTATATATAATAGCATATATGGTTTTATTATCGCTTTATATTTACCTCTTTTTTTACAATAATACGTAATAGTTTAAATTTCGGTAATATTCACTTTTTTCTTCCAATGTGTTTTAATTTGTTATATATTTGGTAATTATACTTATATAATTATTAAAAAATGTAAAAAATGATATTAATATAATTTATATTCAGTATATTTCTATTATAATAATATATTGAATATATAATTCCAAATTGGAATACACCGTTTATGGAGGTGGTATGTTCTACGTATGTAGGGCCATTGTTTTTCATTTTATTATCATGTTGAAAATAAAAAGGTAAATTAAATATGTGTATATATATATAATGACATTATATTATCATTATAATTATATATATATCATATAATTTCACAAAACCCATCCTTAATACATTCCTTGTTGTGTTTAAATGAATCACATCGCTCTGAAGAGGCGGTAATCCACGCTTCCACGAACTAAATTATCACACATAAAAGAAATGGAATATAAAAAATGACATGTGTTGTAAAAACAATAAAAAAGCATAAATTCATTTTAAATATAATATAATAAACATATAAATATATTTTCTATCCTAATTTACACGAGGATATGTCATAAAAGAGAAAAAGGACAATCAATGTTTAATGAGGTGGCAGTTCGCCATGCATGTAAACTGTGTATTCTTTACCATTTAGATAGAGCTGTGTATAAGTCATGGATGAACCATTATCATAAAAAATACATTTTTGATTATTATAATGTTGATTTATATAATAATAGTATAAAGATAGTGGATGAGTGGAGAAGTAAAATAAAATAACGGATCTGGAGAGAAGATGTAACCCCTTAATCAGGTAACTCCTTTTGGTTTGTGCCAAAGGACCCTTGGATATTTATCCCCAATGTAATCCTTAAAGGAGGAAGTTAGGGATTTTGGTGAAGCACCCTGACACTCATTGAGAATTTAGGGGTGACTCTTGGTGTCAAATGTTTCTTAAAAATTTATGTATCTTGTTCCCACGTTGGTAGAAACCTGTTAAAGCTGTGTGAAGATGATGTAAAAAAATAAACCATCACATGCAATAAATGACACAAAAATTTTACATGAATCAAAACTATGGGCTACATCCAACGAGCATATTCCAATATTGTTTTGTTCATACCAAAAACCTCTAATCCTCAAAAGTTTTTTATTTATAGTTTTAAGGACATCCACTCAATTCTAGGCACACATCCTTTAGAAGTTTTTAGGGATTTCACACAGTTCACTCGGATCACTTATGATGACTCCCCATTTCCATCTGTGTTGGAAGAATCATCACTCAATTTATCAACTTAAAGGTCTCTTAATTGTTTTAACAGTAAATCATAAATCCTAAAATGTATATGGATGCTCTGTTGAGGTATCGTAATCACCCACATATGTAATTTATTTTTTCGTATACAGATATGTTATGGAACATTATTTAGATAACTAATTTGGTTAATTTTTAGGATTCCTTTGGTTTTTAGTGTTTTGTGTTTGGGGTATGGTGCATAGACCAAAGCATCCACGTATAGATTCAATTTCCTCATACCAACTAGCTCCTTGATGAATATCCCTACTCCGCGTACTGCATTCCTCAGCATACTACTTAGCTTCCCCACGTATCATCTTTCTTCGTGTGCTGGCTTAAACTATCACATTCTGTGATAGATTCCTCTATGAAATACACATTCTTATGTGGACTATTTTTCATATGTGTATGGTAATCTCTACGTACTATATTCTCCTCTTTATACCACGTCTTTCTGTACCATATTTATTCCCAAAATATTCTTCTCTAATATCGTTACTTAACATTGGGGTTTATTGTTCGTAAAATAGGTATGTAACTCAGAAAATTTTGTTAATCTAATTTACCCAAATTTTTATTGGGGGACAATATTCAACGTATACTTAACTCCATATGCATGTAGTTAGCCTCCATCATGTACTGCTGATATTTTGTGAATATCAACTTTCATTACAACCTCTAGCAGTACACGTACCACATGCCTTGACCGCATACCATCGAAGAAAACCATTTTTTTCAACCTTCACCTTTCTGCGTACCACATTCCTTCATCACGTACTATTGATGTGAATAATTTTCAGTTCCACACACCGCTCTATGCACTACTCCGCATACCCTTTCACTCCGCATACTACTCCATGTATTATTCCTACTTCCTGGAATGTGGTCGTGAACCATTCCCATAACATGGTACACGGTCCATGTTATGAGGTATGTGGTTCCCTTATTTTACTGATTTTCATTATTATTTCTCATATCATTCAATCCTATATGAAAATCCACTGTTTTCCAACACCAAACACCCGATTTTGAGGCCCCAAAATATGGAAAAGACTAAGAAGATGAGCCAACTTCAATACTACTTTCATCCCCAAACGTATTACCTAATTATGTGAAAACTCCCTATAATCCATGTGCATATTGACAAAAAAAACCAAGCTTCATTATTAGAAATGAACAGCCTTGGTTCCAATAGTTGGGAATTGTATTAGGTATATCATGGATTAACCTATGTGGATTGAGAGGTGTGGAGGAGAGGAAGAGGTCGTGGCCTTTTATAGCAATAGGAAAGGACTCACATTGTAATTTTTTAAAAAAATTAGGTGTATCCTCATTTTTACCTATAAAAGACAAAAAAACCAAAAACACTAATGAACTAAATGTCCATGGATGAATAATGTTCATCCAATGGATTTTAGTTTGCATTATAAGTCATTTTGGTATTAAATTTATTGGTTTGTCCTTATTTAATATAAATATTACCATAATCATAGTAATTAATTATGAGCACTTTCACTAATATTTTTTTCTCAAAAACATGGTTGATCTTATTAGAAATTATAAATTATGATTACTAAAATATTTAATCCATATTTACCAATTCCAATAACATAAGTGAAATGAATTAATTTAAAATCAATCCCATAATCGGGTCGACAATATAGGTTTTCAATGTAAAAATAATCAAGAGTAAATTTCAATGTGAAATTGATTCAACTACATAAATTGGATTAATTATTATAAACATAATATAAATAATATTTTAATCCAAATAAAAATTAAAATTTATCCCTAGGAATAAATTAGATGTAAAAGTAGTTTTGAAATAAAATCTTTTATTTTTTCAATACGTCAAAAATTAATGCTTCTCAAAAAACCCAAAAAATATCCATAAGCTAATTTAGAAATTATATATTAACAAATGAATTTTATTTATGAAATTTAATTTCCATGTCTTTATAAAATTAATTTTATTATTATTCATAGAAGGACATTAAAAGTAGTTTATTCAAGAAATAAATATTTTTAAACGTATAAGGATGTTATTAAAAATCATATCATTAATTTAAAATATTTATTATTTATATAAAAAATTATAACCCGTATTTGATAATTATTAAAAACTATTCATATAAATAATTTTAACCACATGGTTATAATTATATCATTTAGATAATTGTAACAATCCATTGATGTTTAATAGAAACATCAGTGTTGTAGGTAATGTACCCCAAGTTGAGGTTATCTGTATCATATGCTGATTTGGTGTCATGTACCATACACCAATTCATTTCCATGTGAAATAATTTTTTGAATTATTTCATTGAATGAAATAAATGAAAATTTAATTTATTCATGATAAAAAGGTCCACAAAAACTCAGGGTATTACATCTTACCCCCATAAAATGAAATTCTCACTCGATGTTTGTCACATGGGTAAAAAAATGAGAAAAATTCTAATTAATCATATCCCCATGTTCGCAAATAGAATCACATAATTGGTTATTTTTCCACAACCAGATGACTGTTCTTTCATTGTAGAACTTTCTCTGATCGGTATAAAATTTCAATTGGTTATTCTTCATAAGATAGTTCCTTCTCCATCGGTATGAACACTGAATTCAGTACATGTGAACGTTCAGTTATTTTATTTCTTAGTAGAGATACATGGAACACATCTTGAAGTGGAAATATACTTGGAGGAAGTTCTAAGTGATGGGCTACCAACCTAATAAGATCAAGAATCTTAAAGGGACCGATATAAATTGGGCTTAGTTACCCTTTATTTCATATCCTCATAACTTCTTTCTTGGGATAGATTCATATAAACACCTTTTCACTAACATTAAATTATAGATCATGATGATGGTTATTAGTATTACTTTTCAGTTGACTTTGAGCTACCTTGAAATTCTAATGAATGGATCTAACCTACTTGACCATTTATTCAATGATAATAGGTCGTAATAACTTTGTTCTCAAACTTCATCCCAACATATTGGAGCTCTACATTTCTTCCCATAGAGGGCTTCATAAGGTTCCACCTAAATGATTTTTTGAAATATATTCTTGTATAAAAACTCAATTATGGGAATGTATTAATCCCAAAATCCATTGAAATTTAGAGAACAAGACCTCAATAGATCATATTGGGATTGAATTATTCTTTCAGATTGACCATCCATCTTAGGATAATAGGAAGTACTAAAACACAATTATATGTCATCATCTAGTTGATGACTTATCCATAATATTGAGGTTATCCTTGGATTCCAATCTGATGCAATTTCATTTTGTAATCCATGAAACCATACCAAATCCTTAATATATATCCAAAAAAAGTTGATCAAGAGATAAGTCTTATATGATAGCAATGATGTGTGAGGACATAGTAAGGTGATCAACTACCATCCATATAACATTAAAACAATTAGCTATTTTTGGTAGTATAATAACAAAATCCACTGTGATGTTCTCCCATTTCTATTTCAGTATCGGTAATGGAAGCAATATCCCCTTTGACATTTTCCTTTCATCATTAAATTTTTGTCATACCAAACACAGAGATACAAACACTATGATTTATCTCTTCAATCCATCCCACTAGAATTATTAATTAAATTCCATATACATATTGATAATTCTTTGATGAATAGTGAACGAACTAATATGAACTTCATCTAATAGATTCTTCTTCAAATCTGGTATGGAAATAACAAAAACATGGTTCCTGAACTACATCATTCCATCATAATCAAGGTTAAACTCATGATAAATTATAAATTTATTTTCCAATAGTATAACATCCTTTTATTCCCCCTTAATCATTAATTGGATATAGAGTTAAACATTAATTTAAGAAGGAATAAATTTTTCATATTTCATTATGTTTTCTAGATCCATCTTTTGAAATTTGATAAATACTTGATCCTCTTTTATCTTAATCATGGAGAATGTAGCATGATTCTTCTGACTCAAAGAATCGTCCACCTTATTTTCTCTCCTAGGGTAATAATGTATTGAGTAGTCATATTCTTTTTTATTTATAACTATATTCTCTAGATCATGATTACATTCTTCTGTGCGAATATATATTTTATACTTTTATGATCAGAATATATATCACATTTTTTCCATAAATATAATTCCTCTTTATTTTTAATGCCATAATTACTACTACTGACTCTAAATCATGAGTTGGTAAATTTATATAATAAATCATCAAATTCCATGAGGTATAAGAGATAACCATTTTATTATGTATGTAAAATCATCCCAATCTCTTGTTGGAGGCATCACAATATATTACAGACCCTTGTCCACTAAAGGATAATGAAAGAACAGATGCACTGACTTACCACCTCTTAAGTTCCATTATAATTTCCTCAAATTCTCTATCCTGAGGAACCTAAAAAATTATCAAGTAAACTTGTTCATAGGATTATATAGCCATGATAAATTTTCCACAAATCCTCAACAACATATAGTTAAACCAAGAAACCTATATATCTTAGTCATCGTTTTTGGTCTAGGCTTGCATTCAATAGCCTCCGTCTCTAGTGGATCTACTTTTATACCATCTCTTGAGATTTAGTGACCCAAAAATGAATCCTTCTGCAAAAAAATTCTCACTTGGTTAATATTCCATACATATTCACCTTCATTCGGGTATTTAGTAACATTCTCAAATGATATTCAAGATCTTCCATTCTCTTTAAATAGATATGAATATCATATATAATTACAACCAAAAACTGATCAAGGTAATTCCTAAAGACACTAATCACGAAATCCATTAATATATTCGGGGAATTAGAAATACCAAATGGAATAACTTATATATTCATAGTGTCCATACCTTGTACTAAAATCAATCTTCGATGTATCATCTTTCATGACCCTCAATTGATGATATCCAGAATTAAGGTCCATCTTGGAATAGTATTGAGCTCTGAAGAATTGATCATAAAAGTCAACCAAATGAGGAAGAGGATAAAAGTTTTGAATTCCAATTTTTTTAAACATTCAATTATAAATGCATATTCACATTGATTCATATTTCTTTTTCAAAAAATTAATCGGTGAACCAAAAGGTAACTCATTTGAATAAATGAATCATTTTTCATGGTTTTCATGATGCTTATACTTCAATTAATATATCTCGATCAAAGAAATTCTATAAAGAGACATTGATATTAATGTGGAACCAATAATAAGTTAAATTGAGATACCAACTCCACATTTTTGTGGAAGACTAGGAAACTATTTAAGAAATATAGAAAAAAATTCTTGAACAATAGTCATATCATCAATGTCTATTTTCTCTACATCCATGTGAGTTAAAAATCATTTTTAGTGGAAATTAATAGCCATAGACGCCATGTAATCTCTATAGGAATTTCATTCTTACTATCACATTGATGGTTGATCATAGGAGGTTTTAAAATATCAAACATAACATCACTTCATTGACAGTGGATGCATGATTTTTGTTTAGAATGACAAAACATGTCTATGATGACCTCAAATTCAACCAAATATAATAATTTTTTCATAAATATAATTCCCACAAACATTAATGAGAGAGTTATAATATATTTGAGATGAAATCATTGTACGATAATGTGTTTTCACTTATAATTCTACATCTAATTATCTCAAGGAAATATTAACACCCATTGAAAAAAATAGATATGAAAAAGTGGGTAGATCCATAACCAAATATGAAATTAAGATTTCTAGAGTGGATGGTAAGAGTACCTTTCATCACATTTTTATCACACCCCTCACTGGAAATAGAAATTGTAGGATATTTCCCATTGACCCTCTATTTAAGAGGCTACTAACGTCGATCATCATCACTAGTCTTTGGGTTTGGGTAATGGTTACCATAATGCACATTCTATATATAGCCATATCATTGAATCATAGTAGGTGTATTTTATATGGAGTTTTTTCTATTACCATTTTGAGATAACTTATTCCCATAATTTCAACAGTTAATTACCCGATGAACATACCTTCAACACATATAACTCTTACTGGACCACTTAAGACAATTTCCTCAATGATTCTTCTAAAACATAGTGCATAAAGGGAAGATTGTATACTTTTCTTTGTGGTTTTTTTTATTTTCCATTAAATTGAATCTTATTGTTCTTGTTAAAACCATGATATTGATATGTTATTCTAACCTTCATTTCATTCATCACTACAAAATGAACAATCTCATTGTAACTACTAATGTCTCTTATAGACAACACCCTTATGATACATCACTCAATTATACAGATGATCCTATCAACCTAACATTCAGGATGGATGATAATTCCAAAACCATACCATGCATGTCTCATGGAATTAGCCCCATCGGAACCAATAGATTCATCAACCCTTTAAATTAACTCAATGAACTATTTATCCATCATGGTATTATAATTAGAAGAAAGTACTTATTTAAAAATAATATATTGGAATCTTAACATTTCATTGATTCAATCTCATCTTATTTCCTCGTATTTTTTATTAGATTCCACCACTAGTATCTTTTCCTTCTAATTCAAAAATTTCTAGAATGACTTTATCATTCTAGAAGCACCGAAGAACATAGAATATATTTTTATTAGTACATATCCATTGTTCCGAAACCAGTGGATCATGATCTCCTTGTAAAATAGGTGGAAGTTTACTCATGAATGACTTAATAGATTTTTCTTCCATCCTATTCTCATTTCAAATTCCACCTTTATTCATGGAATTATATGATGTGTGAGAATTACAATGAGTATTTTCATTCCATCTCCCATACCATTCTTTTTCTAAGTAGGAAAATCAATTCATTGTCCATTGAAATCCCCATTAACATGGTTCCTTTTGGTTCCATACATTGACTAAAACCAATGGCATAGAGTACAAGACACTTATTATATTTTGGAACCACATAATCATAAAAATTTACATATATGATTTCTAAATTATGAAAAAATCATTAATATATGACACATTTGGTTTATCATATGTTATTAAAAGGAAAATTATATTTAATTACTTCATGATGGTATGTGATCGGTTTTTTAAATCCAAAATCATTTCCCTTATGTGTGTTAAATGTGGTGTTAAGAAAGGCCCATTTTCATGTATCAGATTACCCCGTGTTAGGCTCAAAACATCATTCTAGAGTTGTTACCGCTTGGTACAACTGTTCTATATCCAAATCAACTTGTATAATATTTACAAGGATTTATTCCTAAGAACCCACACACTCTATTATTTACCAAAATTGTAAGAAATTTTACTATAAGTTTCTTTACCATTAGTCTAATCTGTAAACATGTCTTGAGGGTATTCACTATGGTTTTCTCATTCAAGCTTCTTCTGTCTATCTATAAAATTTATATGATGCGAAATATAATGACCCACACATTTCGTACAAGGGAAATACATAACTTATTTGTAATACATAGATCATTATACAAACATATTCCTAATGGTTGTACTAGTGTAATGCCTTTGGAAACATGGAAACCTAAAAAATGATACATAAGTGATAAGCATTATATCACAGTTGGTTTTTTATGAAAAACAACCCTCATAAAAACATCAAACATAATATATATAGTAGTAACCATGGAGGAAGGAAACATAATAAGGGGTGAGATCAAATGTTTAGTATGGTTAAATAAGGGAGATATTTAAGCATGATCATGAACATAAGGGTATGAAAACATGGTCATAAAAAAATTTGATCATACATTGTATATCAAATATCATATGCATGAATCATGGTATAAATCATGGAATTTCACAATATATGAATCATATGTAAATAATGAACATAATCCATGAATGGATAAAATAGGAATAAAACATTGAATTTTGGAATACACATAAGCATATAATATGATTTCCATAGAATTCAAGGCATTGATTATGAGACCATATTAGTGTACAAAATCAATTACTGAACATGGATGGTACCCCATTCCATACCTATATTATTGAACCAACTCCCCCCACCCTCGATCCTTATAATTCTGAATAGAGTTCATTTCCCATTCCATGTCTATAATACTAAACCATGTTGATTTCTCATTCTATCCACGTCTATCTTATGAGATATAAATCTTTACCCAATGCATTATATGGAGATATAATTCCCACACATCTAGTAATGAAATCATACATACATGTTCTACAATATCATTAATAATCATATCATAACCCTTGAAATGAAATGGTAATTATAATCATCTAATAATATAATAACCTATGTAAAAAAGATAGGATTCATAATCATTTCCACATAAACATAACCAATGAAAATAACTAGGTTTCAAAATCTTATAACTAGTGAATGAGAAATGGGTTTCATCAACACCATTCAATCAGAACAAAATTCATTCAAAGAAATAATATGAGTGGAATCACTGAATAATTTCCTCATAATTTCTTAATAAACACACATGGATTTTATAATAGATGGGATATAATTTTGTATTAAATTTTCAAAACATTTATATAGGAAAATATCATTTCTTCATTTAAATTGATTTTTAAAACACAAAACCATTTGAAAAACATAATATTTGATAATTAATTTGAAAACATATAATGTAATCATGGAAAAAAATAAATGTTATTTAAAATATTTTCATACATTAAATTTTTTATAAAATATATTTTTGAAATAATTATTCATTTTTTTAAAATGATTTTTGAACAAAATAGATTTATGTCTGGAGAGGGAGACAGTCATATTTTACAAAAAAAATATATTCACTACCAAAAAATGTAAAAATATGAAATATACATGATTATATCTTTAATAAACGTAGTATCATAAAATTTAGTAGTTTTCTTCAGAGATATATCATAGTATTTCATAAAATGAAGTACAGGAATAATCAATATCCAAAAGAAATGAGATTGTTTCAATACTATTATAACATGGTAACATGGGGTCATACTCTATATGTAATAAAAAGATTAATAAATATTAAATCATCATGAAAATAGTAAATTATGTGATATGACATGTAAATTTGAATTATATACACTTGTAAAAATAATTTAAGTGCATAATAATACATGAGTCATAAAGAAAAAAAATTGAGATAAAACCATTTTACTGATGAAATAAAAACCAAAAAATTGATTTTTAATACCCAAAAAACTATTTATAAGTTTAAATTAATACACATATAGAGAGTATATAGTCCAAAAAAAAGGAATGGGTGGTTAATAAATCATTTATCTCACGGAAATAAAATGTGAGATGAAATCCCCATACCTTGTGTCTTGATTCTCATCATACTCCTTCAAACCACATGTATAATAAATCTAAATTTATTATAAAAATTTAATGAAAAAATATTCTTATATCTAATTCCATATATGGTTTTTTTTGTTACTTTATATTACCCACTTCTCAACATTCTTATGTAAGGTTTCACTTCATGTAATATTCTCTTTGTTCTTTACATTTATTTTAATTTTTTATATCATTTATCCTAAAAAATATATCATGATTCTAGAATGTAAACCATGATATAAATACTATTTATATTAACTATATATTTTTTATAATAGTCTATATAATCAAGATGTATGAAATGGAATACATCGTTCATGGAGACAGTAACATGTTCATACACATAAATGTTGTTTCTATTTTTATTATTGTATTGAAAGAAACAATAAAAATGGAATATGTATGTATATATATAATATCATTATTGTATAATTATAATGTCATATATATCATATATGTTCATTAAACCCATACATAATACATTCTATGTTTTGTTTGAACGAATAACATCGCTTTGAGGTGGTGGTAGTCCACACTTACTCAAACAAAATTATCTTACATACACCAAATAGAAAGTAAAATATATATGTATTATAAAAGGAATAAATAAGATAAAAGACATAATAAATATAATATATTACATATATAAATATAATTTCCATCATAATATCCACCATGAGAGGATATACTGTAAAAATTAAAAACCATTGTTTAGTGAGGTGGTAGTTCACCGTACAATGGGGTTTTTAGATCCTATGTGGTCTGATAGGTGTGAAGAATATGGAGAAGTTGTGGCCTTTTATAGGGAACCCAAAGTACTTGCTTGGTATTTTTGAAAAACAATATAGGTGTACCCACATTTTAACCTAAAGATGTCATAAAAAGAAAACCAAACTCAAGATTGGATGTTAATGGATGAAGAAATTCTATAAAATAGGGTTTTTAGATGTTTCTATGTCCTTTTGGGTCTTAATTGTTAGTATTAGTCCTTAATTAAACTTAATTTAACCACAATCATCGAAATTAATTTTATTCATTTCCACTAATATTTTTTGGTAAAAAACTATGTTGACTATATTAAACATTATAAATTATTTTTGGTAAAAATATGGATTATGATTTTCGAAATTAAAGACACATAAGTCGATAAAAGTATTTTAAAATTAATCTCATAGTCAGGTTGACAGTCTGAGTTTTTAATGTAAAAATGATAAAAAAAATGTGAATTGTTTTAAATATAAAATCCCAATGTCAAATTTTTTACAATTACCTAAACTGGATTAATTAATAAATATATAATCAAATTAATCTTTTATGACAAATTAAAATTAAATTTTCCTTATCAATAATTTATATGAAAAGAAGTTTTGAATTAAAATCTAGCACCTTTCAATGTTCATCCAAAAATGAAGTTTCTCAGAAAAATCACTAAAAATATTTCTAGAATATTTTGAAATTATAAATTCAAAAATTAATTTCAATTTTCATATTAAAATAAAAAATGTGTTTAAATTTTTTTTTTACATACGTCATTAAAAGCAGTTCGTTCGAGAAAATAGTATTTTTAAACATATAAGGAATTTACCAAAAATTATATATTTAATTTTAGATATATTTTATTTGCATAAAAAAATAAACAATATTTGAGAAAATATTATTACTAATAATATGATTTTGTTTAATATCTATGTTATAATGATCTCATTTAAATGATTTCAACAAGAAATTGGTGTTTCGTAGAAACATCAGTATTACGTGTAATGTACGCCAAGTCGATATTCCATGTAACGTACACCAATTTGGTGTTGTGTGACATAATATAAGTTAGTCTCATGTGAATGTAATTTTTTACAGAGTTAATTACCAAACAAAATGTAAAATTAAATTTATTCAATAAAAAATGATCTATAAATACTCATGGTGTTACATTTCAGTTCCCTCTAAATGAACCAGATGGCTCTGTTTATCCATGTTGTAATTTTCCAACTATCTGAATTCAGTTTTTGTTTGAATTTTTTGTGATAACAGAACATCTATAGTGAGAATCACTAAACTCATAGAGATTATTGGTATAGTGAACTAGTGGATCTTTATTCAACATACCACTATATAATTCATGTTTTTTTCATTACTGATTAGTCACTACTCGTATTACCTACATAATAGAATGATGGATATATTCATATATTTTAGATTAATTTAAAATAGAGGATCTATCAATATTATCACAAATACAAAAATCACTTCACTCCCTATTTTTAAAATTGTATTATTCTATCTAAATAATTTGTATTAATGGTGAGATTTTTTATAAAGAATATAATGTTATATAAATATTAAAAGAATATGGTCTATACAATGTAGATTTCAATAGATAATCTAAGAGAAGTTGTGTCTGTTATTTGTGAAACATATTTTAATGGGGACAAATTTGGATGCTGGAAATCACACATTATAATTTACCAAGAGAATCTGAGATTTAATTTTTATTTAAATATCATCAATATTTATATAAATCCAGAAAAATTAAATGAATGGTATATTGCACAAGAAGATTAATATGATATCAAATATATAGTAATGAATTCCATTATCTATGGAATCAGACCTGATGATTTCAATCATGTTTCCAAATTCTCTAACTCTTATAAAATGTGGTCGACAATACCCATTGATATTAAGGAATAGATAAAATCAAAAAAAAATTGGTATGCTATTGTAAAACTAAAGTCTGACAATTTTATGTTGTTTGATAGAGAGATCCTCGCACTAATGAAAGGAAAATTGAAAGAAATTTTCAACAATATTAATATTTTATGAGATCAAAACATTCATATCATGTGTTGAATTTACTTAGATTATTACTCATAAAGTGGAATGTAATATCTACATTAATTAAACAACTGTCACCTCTGAAGAATTATTTTATGAATGAATTAATCGAAACATTGACGATGTATAAATAAGATATTCAAGATGAAGTTGATGATTACAAATTATTGAAAATTAAAAATACTTACCTTAAGGTCACATCTATAAAGCATGAAAGACAATAAAAATATGATAACAAATTTTAAAAAGATTCATAATGGTTATATTCTAATATGTAACTATCATAGATTGTTAAAAAATTTAGAAAATTCAATATAAATAAAAGAGTTTTCAGAAAATCTTTTATGAATAATGATAAATGATCCAAAGAAGTTAGGTTCTATGAAAGCAAGCTGATGGGTCATATTAGACCTAATTTTTTAATACTAAATAAAAAATGGAAAATGGAAACGAAGCATCAGAATAAAATTGGTTATAGGTGTAGAATAAAGAGGGTATTAAAAGCTACATGGATTGTGTATAAAGACACCACTAGTTCATCTGTATCTGATTTAGATAAATAACCGCAAAATCAGATGGAAAATATTTCCATCAATTATAATTAATATGTAGTGGTATAAAACTATTTCTCTTCTACCTCTAACATAAATAGATTTCCACATAGTAAACTAGCTCCTTACTAATCAATACTATAAGAGATTTACAATTCTTTAATAAAAGAAGTACATATCAAAAAAAATAATTATTATATTTTAAATGAAATATATGTAATGTTAAAAAATCAAAGACTAAATGAAAATTTTAATAAAAAAAATAAAACTGTAAGGATCATGAAAATAAAATAAAAAAATTATATACATATAAAAAATCCATTAAATTTTTTTAATGTATTTGAACTAAATTATAAATATAAATTAATTAAAATCTTGTAACTAATTTTATTATAAAATAATATTATTCAATAGGAATAAAGGGTGAAAAAAAGTTAAATAAAAACTATTTGGTGCCCAGTTCAAAGAGATAAACTATTTTAATTGTGGAATAAAATGACATTACACTAATAATATTTATTTATGAATACATAAGATAATTGGAACTAAAAAGGATTTCATTTACAAAAACTTTTATAAATAATGTAATATAAAATTATGGAAAACAAAGTTAGATATGGATTTATATATCATTTCATGATGACGTAGTTGGACACAAGAAAATATGGGTACAAAAACAAACATATGTTTAAATGTATTTGTAGGAAAATTAACATAGGAAAAATTATTCTATATGGTATATATATAGTGGATTATATAAACACAATATTGGTGAGTCTACAATTTTACATACACAGACACAAATGGATGGAGGTCTATTCCTCTTTGATGAAAATTCAAATGGGAATATTGATAAAAACTACTATAAAAATGACCTATATCAACAGAATTATAGAAATGGATTAACTGATATATATATATAGGTTAAGATATATCCTTGTTTATTTGAAAAATACGGCTTTAGAATAGATAAAATCATAGGGGGAAGGTTTTTGTGGAAAAAAATCCTCAAATTATTTATCTTCCCTGTGGACTGTCTCCCACTAACAATCTCCTCCCTCATCATGACTCATCTCTCACCCTCTAAATCATTATCCCATATCATAGACTGATCAATTCTCACTTTTCCAATCCTCACCAAATTCCTCATTCAGTTCCTCAATCCCCTGTGTGATCCCTCTAATCCCCTTTATCAATCATTCCTCCCATACTCCACCTCTTCATATAAAATTCATCCTCTAATCAATCTATCGGTCGAAATGATCCCTTCTATGAAAGGGATCTAGGTCAGTCGACCCCTACACATTTTGTAAATATATATGTGGTTACTTCTTCACTAAATCATCCCTCCCAAGAAATTCATACCTATAACTAGTGATTCTTTGTTAATAAATCTACAATAAAAAGTTATTTTCAAGGTTCTCCCCCAACTACAATTATGTCAATTGCCAAAAAAAATCACTATGAAACTATATATTTTTATGTTCCAACTCAAGTTCAGTTTCATATTTATTTTTGATAGTTTGATTCCCACCAATCATAATTTTTATATGTTTTGAATGTGACTTATCAAATGCAATCATGAACCATGTATTTTTTAATAAAATTGTTTACCACACAAAATTTCTTATATATCCCTATCCCAATAACATGAATATCTACACCTTTCACCTAACCTACATACAATATATGTTATCCAAGAAGAAATTTGATTGTCAATGAATATATAATGTTATCTATATTGGTTTTCATTAATCATGCTTCTAGATAATATTTAATAGCCATGAATCTCTATAATTTTTTTCATGTGAATCTATTAATATTATAAGTCTCACAGATGTTTAATCAATATATCAGTTTTTGTTGTGTATTTCTATTCATTCAAAAAATTTGAACTAATTTATAATTTTTATTTAATTTTAAATTCCTCTATTACATTTAATTTTTGTTCTTTTATAATCCATATGATCACATATGTCCTTGATATAACATTTTAAAAAATTATAGACACAACTAAAAATATATTTTTTCTATTTCATTTTTTATTTCCTAACTATCTCTATAATAATATTTCCTATAAATTAATATTCTTTAACTATCCTTTCTAGACAAAAATGATTTTTTATCCAGTCATTTGATCTATCTTGCTTTCGTAGAATTGGTTTTCTATTTGTTTTTTCATTCCAATAACTCAATATTGGGGGGGTCTAAAAGAAAATACTAAATCTCCCTCTATTAATCCCCTCACATGAAGATGATGTTCCCCTAGAACATGGATATTATTTATCTCACTTGGTGAATTTAGTGGTTCTATTAATGTAAATAAAAAATATAGAATACTCACAGCCATATATTATTTGATCCCAAAGGTATGAATTTTTATTATTTCATTTAGTGTTTCCCTAACTTGATAGATTCAAAAAATGCCTCAAATAAATTTATGGATTTTTATTTTATATAAATTGAATTACTATGAAATATTATTTTCAATAGTTTTACTAACACTGATGTCAAAGTGGTATCTTGGTTTGTACTCCTTACGAGTGAGTTTCAACACAATAATAATGTGATGAATCATTTATGGTTGGTTCATTAATTCATATTATGGATTTCCAAGAATCCTTGTGTTTACAAGCAATCATAACTATAAATGGTAGTGTTAATCCTTGATATTTGGGTGTGGATTATTTTCATCGATTATCTTTATTTTTATTGAATCCTTTTAGTTTCTATATTCATAATTCAAATATGTTGTAATTTTATTATTACTCTTTAAATTTACTGTCAGAATTTTTATGAGGTTGTGTCAAATTATTTATAATGAAATTATTTATTATAATAATATTTAATTTAATATTCATTTGGATTATTTGATAATTTTATTTTGAAATTTTTTCATGTTACATTTTATTTTAATTTTTTCTTGTTCATAGTTTGGTGAACTAATTCGATAACTATGATTTGGTAAACTTGTTATAGAATCATGTGATCTATCATTAACCATAAGCTTAAATTGACAGGAGTCATAGAATAAAATGAATTTTTTCTATTTTAGATACTATAGACAACTCTAAAAAGTATTCCATTTTATGTTTCCAACAAATCAAAATTATCAAATCAGTTTCCCATGTGCACACATTATTTTGAAAATAAATAGATAGAGAACCACAAATAATTTATTTATTCATCTACTAATAATTTATCTATGATTAATAAATAGTGAATAAATTAATTAGTTGATTACCAATGAATCCTCAATTACTATAATTATAGGTTAAATTTCACTGCAAGGTTCAAGTCCTACCAAGTTTCCAATTTAGCAATATTTCAGTATTACATGTTACCCAAAAACCAATTCTTGGTGCATTATCCGGTATAAAGCATGAAATTTCTTTTTTTAATGTTCTGTATTAGTCATGTTTGGTGTTTCACATTTGAAAGTAGATATCTTGGAGGGTTGTTCAACAACTTTATTTCAATTAAAGTTTCATGTTTTTCTATAACATCAATAGGAAAATTTAGATTTGATGATTACATTAACCATCTTTGACTATAATTTGAAGATCATATATCTTGGTTTTTGGAATAATGTGGTGAAGTTTTTTATTGGTTTATTCAAACTTAACACTTTTTTTGAGATCTCCCAAATATTCCCCACATATATTTTTTAGTAAATAATTTTTTTATTCTTTCTAGTTTCAAGGTTATTATATTGCATGCTCGGTTTGTAAATTTTATATTTTTTATTAGCCTATTTTTTTAAATCATGATGGTTTATATGAACTAAAAGGATGAATTTTGTGGTGGTACAACATCTAAATGTACTACAAATATAAAATGTTTTATTCTAGTTGAAAATGGGAACTAGGTAAAAAATATTGAAATAGTTTGATGAATAATTTGTCTCTGATGAAATTACATACTATTGAACCAAATATGTGGCTATGGTAGGATGACCATGATGACTCTCTGAATTTATTGTATTGTACATATTTTTCACAATTATAATCTAGACTACTGGTAATATAAACCACATTCATTTATATTTAATTGTTAGTTCTTTATTTTTGGAAGCCACAAACACACAAGTGTAACAATATGCTTCTACTTATACTTATTCCTTTTCAAATTCCATAATACATGTGCATTTTCAAATAGTTCAATATATAGTTATTGTAATAAGATCATGAATATAAAAAAAATATTATAATGATATAATACTTAAATAAATACTAATTTCCATATATTATTTTATAAATTTACTACAATATTCAAATATTGTAATATTATAGTAATTTAATAAATTTTCATATCATTTAACATACATTTTCATATTCCGTAACATATAGTTTTAAATATTTATATAATACTATTCTATAATACTATATTTTAAAAGTATTGTAAAATAAATTTTTCCTCATGTGTTTTATATTTTTAAGGTAAAAACATTTCCTTCATCAATATAGATTTTATATTAAAATATATTAGATCATCATAGATCCATTGATAATAAGACATGGAATTTTGATCATTACTGAAATTCAAGGGCTTCTCGTGAAATTTTTAATGTATATTGACTATATAAATGATGTATTTTTATATATAATTATATTTTATTAGATATTTTTCAAATATATAACAACACTAATTAGTTTTATGGTTCCTTTTAAATATTACCAAGGGAATGTCCTTGTTGGAATATCAAGATGAAATAGTGGTGTTGTAGAATCCATGATTTTAATTCTATGGACTATAACCCTTGAGGTCTACACCAAGGCTTTTAGTTCTTTATTTTTTCGATGAAATTTTTCTCAACATGTTCAAATAAATATACAGAATTCCATATTCATTAATATTACATCTTTTGAATAGATTTTTCAACAAAAAATCTATATATTTTTTCATATTTTAATTCACTTCATTGTAAATACTTCTACATTCATATACATGAATATAATAAATTTTAACAAACATTAATAATACATTATCAGAAAAATGATAACCAAATGTAACACATTATGTTATTAAAAATACTAACAAATAAGTTTATAATTGTATTATAAAAAATAATATTACATATACATTTTACAAATTTTAAATATAGACAATAAAATCCACAATCATGCCCATAACTTGTATTGTGCGACCCACAAGTGTAATGTTTTTCAATTCCAATATCTTTAAATTTCGATAAGTATTGAGTATAATAAACAAAACTAAACAATTAAAATGAAAAGGATAAAGATTGTTAGGAATGATAAACATCAATTTTACCGGTAAGCTGATTTGAGTCTTTGTTTCCTCGTTGAGTTTTATTTGGCATGACTATTATTTTTGGGTAATTTTATTTCATATTGTTTGTTTCATTGGTTTCGGCCTTCGGGCCTCGAAATTCTCAACAGCTCCGTATCTAATAATGGAATGACCTTCTTTCCAAAAGTAGGTGTTTGCCGGATGTTCTGGCCAACAACACATAAGAACTCACATTGGTCGAGAGGATGGGAATTCGGTCTCATCACACCCTATTTGGGGGGAAATTATTGCATGTTTCGAGACTCTCTTATAGATTTAAGACGTATTCATATGTTCACGAATCATTGGTTTATACCCAAACATAGTATCCACGGACTCAACCATGGTGGGAAATGGTCAACAGGATGTAGGGGTTCGGAATCATTTATTCGCAAGGGTTACCATCCCTCATTGGATTAATGGCCCAGAAGAGTCAGAACTCGCTTGAGGTGGTACTAGGAGTGGCACGGTGAAATGACATGACGAATAGTCGGATCGACCAGTTGTTGGGCCTGATCCTCTTGGCGGCTTCCTATATACCATGTCTAGGGGATTGGGATCAAAGTCCATGTAGTTAAGATTAGTGTCGGGGAACTGACATGATGATAGATCGGGTGGTCCGATGGGTGATGGGCTTGAACCTCATTGAGGCTTCCAACGTACCTTGCCTATGAGGCAAGGATCAAAGTCCCCGTAGTTTGCATTGGATGGGGATTACACTCTAAGGAAGCACATAATGATGGATTGGGCATTACACTCTGAGGAGGCCCATAAGGGGATGTTTTGGTCGATGCTTACTCTAAGCCCACATGACTCATTCTCGATGTGAGAAACAAGAGGAAGCAGGGACCAGAGGATCACATCACGAAAGGTGCACCTGTGAGAAGTGTAGTGGGGCTTACGCATGAGGAGGCCCATAAGGTCGGGGATTACTCCTAGAGGGATGCCCGTGGAAATGGATTGGGGATTACACTCTAAGGAGGCCCAGAAGGTCGGGGATTAATCCAAGATGGACGCCAGTGGTGTCTTCCTCATATATGGCCATTAGGGCATCCCAATCCTTTAGTGTGTTGTGGATTATAATGGGGGATAACACCTATGCGCAAGGGAACAAGAGAGATAACACCAAGGGCATTGAAATCAGTCTGAACAATGGGAGATGACAAGTGTGAATTACATGCCCGAAATTCGGAAAACAATAAGGGTGGAATGGTGATGGAGGATAATCGTTGACCATGTTCGAAACACAACATTCATATCACATTAGCCTGAAATGGGGACAAAAAAATGAGGGTCGACTGCTGACCATATTCGATACACAGGACCTATCTCAAAGTGTTATCCAACGTCTTCTAGGGCATTGGCCCAGGACGGTAGGTGAGGTGATGCGGCATGAGGCAAGGCCGTTCGGGGGTCCCTTCAGACATGAAAGATGATGGAGATCTGAATGAAAGACACAGAATGCGTGGGGTGGAGTTAGGGAATGTTTTAATGGATTCTAGTGCTCTTCATGTTATGCCACAGTAAACATAGCATAAGGAATCTCTTTCATGGAGAAAGAGGAATCCAATTATTGAATGATACTGAACGATACAGTTTATAATCATGTAGAGAGGACTGTTTCTATTTAGATTAACGTCATATGTATAGGACGAGGTCCATATAGTTTAACTTAATGTGGTCCGAACGAGGGCCATACAGTTTAATGTCATGTGGTCAGGACAAATAGGTAAGAGATACCTAGAAATTTTTGGTTTGGGACTTACACAAAGGCAGCCCATTGTGGATGAAACTAGAAAAAGGAGCTAGGAAATGGGGTTATTGGAGAGTCATGTGGAATAGCTCGACTCATGAAATGTATAGAACATATGTTGTGGTTTCACAAGGGTGTAATGTTAAATACTATTGACCCGGCCCGAAAAGATCACGGTGCGACTGACCATTTTTCATGGGGGTCAGTGATATTAGCAAAGGGACTGGCCCAGAGGGCCGAGACCGTAGCCCGGCACAGATCCCAAGTGGGGGTGCGGGGGAGCAGTCCCCACGGTATGGACCAGCAAGTGCATGGGGTTTTCTGCATGGGGAGGGCCACATAGGAGCTGGCCACGAGGAGCCGGTCGTGATGGACTTGATGAATGTGGTTCGCAGTTTGGTAGTCCATGAAGGGAGTCCGCGGAAGAGCTGGCCACAAGGGAGTAGTCCGCGAAGGAGTAGGTCGTGAAGGATCCATCCACGAAGGACTAGGCCGTGGAGGAGCAAGCCACAAAGGAGCTGGACGTGGAGGAATCCTGCCTCCATTTCGCGAACGAAACTGGTCTACAGAGGAATGTTCCGCTAAGGGCTGGCCATGGAGGAGCGGGCCACGGAGGAGCTGTCCTCATGTGGTTTGTGGACTAGTTTCTCCTCTCCACAGAAGAGCGTATCCGTGGACTATATGGGGTCCGTGGATGGATGCGGACCGATGGGAGAGATTTCTCCAGTGTCTCCCCATGGGTTTTCACCTGTCCTTCCCCTCCCCTTTTGGTGACCCTCAGTGAAAATTTATAGAGTCACGTAGGAGGATGTATCGATGGGCCCGTGGCACTTTCTGCGGAATCCCATAATGGAATCCCCACCCACGGATTACTCGGTCTACTGGGGATTTTAGGATCTGAGATCCGCGGAATTTCTCTGCAGATAAATACCACTCCGCCTCTATTACGCGATGGACAGCGGTCCGCATCCACATAGGAGCTCTACCTCCATTTCATGAATGACGGCGCAAGTGGCATGGTCCAGTTGGCGCCTTTCTTCAGCGGTGGATCGACCTCGCCTCACCAACGATCTTCCTGGTTTGCGCCCGCAAAGGCGCTCCACCCTCATTTCATGAACGATGACGTTTGCAAAAGGGCGGTCTTCTGAACCAACCGCATACTATTGCTGGGAGCCTCTGCGCAGATCGGTTCTGTCCTTTTCCATGTTTTCAGGAAATTGGATTTCCCCTTGTGGAATTTTCCGGACCCTACATTGTTATTTAAAGAAACAAAATTTTAGAGTTAATTTAAATAGAATTATATTTTTTCTGTAGAGGTTTATGTCACATTATTCATGTAAATTATTATGTATTCAAAATAATGAATAATGATAAGTGTCCTTGTTGAATGAAAAAATGAGATATTTGGGTAAAAAGTCAATGGTAGGAAAATATATAAAAGTGTGTAGAGTGTGTAGGGCCACTATAGGTGTTGGAGGTTCCATATAGGTGATAGTAAATTTTTATATTAATAACGTATCATTATATACATGAAATTATTTCTAAAAAAATTCAACCAGGGAGACTGACGGAAATAATTCATGATGAAGATTAGAATAATTTTTATTGGTAAAAAGTTATTTAAATATGACTTCAATTTAAATATGAAAAATAATTTTAAATATATAGTATGTATTGTGTATTAAAAGTTAACACTACATAATATAGGTTGAATCTAGATCCTCTTTTTTAAGGTAACAATGAATAACAGTATGTGTCCATATGATTAATTTGAATAATTGAAAAGTATATTTTTCTAGAGGTACTGATGTTTTTGAATGATATAATATGATATTATGTGTTCTACGATATAAAATTTGATATTTCAATTTGACATAACAACGGGTAATTATTATGATGAACATAGTTGGGGAAATAAAATCGTGTAAGGTGGAGTAACATTTTTCTAGAATCATCATCTTCTCAATTATTAGAGCCTGTATTTTAGAATGATATTTAATGTATATTATAAAATACATGGGATCTATATTAGAATGTAACTCCATTATAGTAACTATAAGAGAAATCCAGTTATGAAATATGATGTTTTTGGTAGAGTATGAACTTTAGTAATGTATTGTATGGATAACGAAGAATGCATGGGAATGCCTATGAACTATGCTAGTGTTATTAGAAAAGAACTCAAGAATAAAATTATGAATTCATCTTGTTTTAATGTTTCATTATACAATTTCATGAAAAATATATATTGCATTAATGGCGTTTTGATTTTTTCTAGTTGTAGAAATTATGATTTTTTTATATTAAAGTGATTGAAAAATAGAATTTTTATGTAAGATTCATTCTACACCCTTATTAAATATTTATGAGTCGCTATAAATATTCTTATTATGTATAAAAATGTTTTTTGAAAAACATATGGATGCATAAATTCCATTTAAGTAAGTTTACTTCTATATAATAGATAATGATGGATCTAGTAAATGGGATGTAGACTCTGTGTAGTGATAAATTTTAATGTTATCCTGGAAAATAAATATCTGGGTGTGGAAGGAATTGTGTTAATATATATGATAAAAAAGATAGGTAATTGTGACTTAAAAAATTCATATGGGTTTTCTATTTGAGGAAGAATAATTTATGTATCATGGGACCATATATATCTAGAAAGGATTATTAATAAATTGAAGTGATTCATGGGAATAATAATTTGGATGATTCAATGAGCAATGTTTCATCATCAGTGTGGTTGTGGAGGTGCGCATGAAGAAACTAGTGTTATATCCCAAAGTAGTGGGTTTCATTTATGAGGAAACATTTCCCTTTTTCTAAGTATAATATGTCATCTATACACCATCAAATTTCATCATTATTGAAAAGGATTGTAACGCCCCGACCCCAGTTACCTAGAGTCAGTGCATTATTACATAACATTTCCATGATCACAAAAGATCAAGACTCGAAAGACCGATTAGTTTAGTAGCCTTGGAAACACTAGATACATTCGTAAACATTACATTACATCATAAAAATGAAAACTACAATAACATGGTCTCCCTAGTCCACTCGCATATCCTCACTGACTATTCTTGCAAGGCAGTCATAACACTTCTTTACATCCTGGAAAAAATAAAACATTGAAAGGGGTGAGCTCAAATGCTCCGTAAGGATAACAATATAGAGGAAACATTCATAAGAGAACATAAGCATTTAAGGAAATGTATAACTAAAACAAAAGCCTTATTGAACTTGAACTTAAGCATAATATGGAAAAAGTAAAATAAAATAATGCCATTACTTACTCACATGGATATTCAACTAGACGAATAATCACATGAAATATCAATAACCACATTCATAATGAGGGAATGTATAATGCCAGACATTCTGAAACATTTTGTCAAGGCCTCGGCCAAGACGTCTAAAATGATTAAGGCCTCGGCCAAAACCATAAATCAAATTGGGAAAGGGCCTCGTCCAATTCCATGTATAGTTGTCTCATGAGACATACCGATGCATCGAGAAGCTATAGCGGGCTCCACCCGTCACTTATTAAGTCTAATACATTCCTCATATGAATAGGTTTAAACATAACATAAATATTCGTATTAAAACTAGCATACGAAATGTCAACAATTTCTCTATAAACTATGGATGGTATAAAAATAACACATCCACAGTCAAATATTTCACAAAATGTTCAATGGAAGTTTTGTATCATAAATCAATTTCAACTAAACTTAAAACCCATCAAAGGATGTTGACATGGATGAAATCAAAGCTATTTGAGAGAAATATCTCTCTTTTTTTGAAATCATTTAAAAGTACCATAATTATAAAATAATACATTTACATTGAAAATATTCGTATAAGCTTGTAAGGGAAGCTTCGACGAAGTTATAATAGCGGAAAATAGCCACACCCGCCGTATAAGTTAAAAAAAACATTCTTACCTTAAATTAGTCAAAAAGGTCAAAAAGTACATTGTTTGGAAAACGATGGTAAGATTCCTTTCAAAAAACGTATAAGGGTATAAATGACTTTAACCCATTTTCAATTTAATAGTAAAAATGTTTTCAAAGACATTTTTATGAAACATGGATGTGGATTATAACGAGGTCCCAGTAGATAATTATGTATAAACAACCTTGGATAATAAAGAGGTTGTGAAGTAAACCCTTACCTTGTACTTTTCCTTGGTTGGGGTAGGATAACATCCTGTATAATGGTGAAATAATTGTTATTAAATTATACAAGAATAATATACATTCATATGATATCATATATGATCTTTTAACATTGCTTTGTTAACAATATATTAGATTTATCGTTGTTTCGGGTGTTAACTTACTCGTTTACTTTTATATGTTTTGTTACGTAAGTCGTGTTTTTCATGGATAGGTTGTATCATATTCATATCCAGAATGATATCATGTCCTTAAACATTATTTTTAAATCATCAAATGATAATTATACTTGAATGGATACGACAGAAAATGAATCCCATCGCGGTCGTGGACACGGTAGTCCGTACGTACGCACGAGCGACAATATCATTATTTTGATATTAAAATAATATATAATTGGATAGTATATCATATATACAGAATCATTATCAAGTTATATTTATTATTTAAATGAATTACATATCATTATTATACCCATCTAAATAATAATATATTGAATAACAATTACACCACGACGTGGAGATGGTAAGCCGTACGTACGCACGTATGGTGACATGTCATTCAAATGATGTGTAGAATACTGAATATGGTTGTTCCATATTTATAATAACATCACAGTATATAGAAGATACTGGAGTTATAATTTTATAATTGAAATAATAAACAATGAGGGAGTGGAAGAAGAAAGAAACTTGAAAGAGGGTGATGAAAACGTTACCTCTTCTTCGGGTTCTTCATTTTGATTTGATCAAAATGACTCCATAGGATGGATTTCTGACTAAAGTAAAGCTTATATGATGAAGGGAGAGAAGTTGAGAGAGTATTTGGGCAGAGGTTGGCCGAACCAAAATGCTTGAAAGTGTCAATAAGGTGGTAGAGGTGGGGGCCTTTTATAAGAGGAAAGGAGGGGATCTTTTGGAAATAATGAAATGTTACATTATTATACAATTTTTTTCGGATTCTAAAGTTCCCACACTTATATAATTCGCGTCTATGGTGATAAGGGTTCGAAATATACCCATCCAATAGTCTTTGGACAAGTGTAAGACTTGGAATTTACGTTATCTTTTCATTTTATTAAAATCATTAAATAATGAGGTCATCGCAGCATCATAATGATGTCATAAATAATTTAATTTATTTAATGTCTAAAAATTATAAAAAAATACTATTATGTAGAAAATCTCTTTATCTTTCCAATGACTATTTATAGTCAAAAATATGACTTGTATAACCCCATGTAAAAATTGTGTTATTAAAACATTTCATGTTTGTGTCATTTTTTACTTTAACATTAAATAAAAGGTATTTATGTCATTTTCCAACTAAAGTGGCTCCATGGGGTCCCCAAGTTGACCCATGGATTGTCTTGGTCGGCCATGGTACATCCAATGAGGGTAGGACATGTGTCAAGCTCATCTCATATTATTAAAACATTATTTTTACCTTAAACTACACTAATTACCTCTAATCGCGATTAAGAACTTAAAAGTTACTATTCACAGAAAATTATTTTAATCTCATTGAACCACATTTTACTTCTTAATGACAACCATGTATGTAGGATTTTTGAAAATCAAATCACAGATGTGGTAATATTTCATTTAAACGAAAAATCAATTATTTAACTACCACTTAGTGGTTTCACTATTCATAAAAAATTGATGTTTTTCAGAACAATGCCAAAACTTCACCCTAAGCTATAATTGATATTACGAATTAAAAAATGATGTCTATTTTACAAAATTCCAAACATATAAGTTGCATTAATTAATTTTATAATTAATTCTCATCGTCACAACAAATAGCGTGTTTTTAAGAAATAATTTATATCAAAAGATTGGCAATTGTTTATGTCCAGTTTCAATGTTAAATTAATTCTAATGACCACCATTGGATAAAATGGTAAAAATATATTCTAATTATACTTTAAAACCACTAAATAGTATAATTTATCACAATAAATTATTTTTATTAAAAAAGTTGTTTTTAAGTATTTTTCACTATTCATAAAAAATTAGAAGTTCTCAGAAAAATACCAAAAATTCAACATAGGCTAATTTCGATATTCCGAATCCAAAAATGAAGTTCATTTTGAAATATAAAATTTATATAATTTTAAAAAGTTGTTATTACTATTCATAACGACTACTTTGATTAGTCGTGGTGTTTTAGAACTCAAAGTTGAGTACAATGCAAGCTATTGCATTATTGAATGAGAAGCGTATTGTGGAAGCTCGGGGTGTTACATTCTCCCCTCCTTCAGTAATTTGCGTCCTCTCAATTTGAAATTTTTCTTTGAAAATAAAAGGTTGAAAATAGAAAATACCTTTGTGGAAAACCCACACCGGAAATAAGATTAATAAAATTTAGCCTTAATAAGAGGGAAAGGGAAATGAAAAAGTCACCACCCAATTATGATCTCGATTAGGAGAACATTGGTGGAAATTAGAGACATATAATTGGAGGATAAACGTAAATATTTGTAGGGAGTGATTGAGCTCATCAATTACAATCAACTGTCAACATGAGGGCATCAAAGCCTTCAATCTATGTTGATTTAAAATATCATCAGTTCAACAAGACATAAGGTATTAGGATAACAAATTTTTTTGTTTTAATGTCCCTTTACTAAAGTTTAAGAATTAATTTATTCATTGAATAAGAGATAGGTATATATATATTTATGCTTGACAATTAGAGTTTCAACCTTCAACTCATCTTTCACTCAAAAAGATAATAGAACTCAAAAATATTATTCTTATCCTAATTGTATAAGGTTTCAATGGTTAAAACATACCATTTAGATTAGTAAAATTATTTTGTAATAACTAGGGACTTCCTGTAGGCTAGTGGTAGAAAAATAAAGGCCTGTCGCACTATGATTGTGGGTTCGATTCCTGCAGATTTGTCCGACGCGATGGGTTATGCCCCACCCTGCAGGTTGTCATTTCCTAAAACTATAGTATTATAATATTCCAAAAATAATCTTCTTAAATTTTTTAACCTTAAACAATACTATCCAAAGATCAACTTAATCCATTCCAACCTTTATAGTTATCCAAAATACCTCCGTCCAGACTTTCTCTAAAAGGTCTCTAAATTCCAAAATCAATTTATCACATTCCCCAAACAAATTAAAGATTCTCTTTTTGTCACATACTAAAAATATGATTACCTTCATCATATTAAAACCTTACTGAAATCAACAAGTATTGTAGTAATATCCTTATATATATATATATATCACATTATTCTAATAACCAGAATATAATCCATGAGTCCAAAAGCACCAATACATTAATTATTCTGCTTCAACTCTAGTAACATCATAAGATTTTCCTTGATACCTTGGCCTTTTCTGAGGTAAGTTTCCCTGACGCTTAGGACATTCATTTGCATAATGCCCCATTTCCCTACAATTGTAGCATTCAACATTGATGGCCTCTTTCTTTCCCTTGCAATCACGCACCTGGTGACCTTTTTTCTCCACATTAATAACAAACTCCCATTCCTTTTAGGCAAGTACCAAGGTGATTCTTCCAACAATTATCACATAATGGAAAATCCTTCTTTCACTTTTTCCCTTTATCTGTCTCTTGTTCCACCGTTCTCTTCTTCTCTTGCTTTACATTGTTGTTATAAGACTTATAGAATTCATTTTCTGTCTTGATAGCACATGAGACAATATCTTCGTATGTTGAGAAAGATTGTGATACTAAAGCTCTATGGAGAAATGGTTTTAACCAATCAAAGAAACGATCAATCATACCTCTTGGGTTACATATATAATTTGCAGCATACCTCACCAACCTCATACATTGCGACATTATCATCCTACTTTTGTCTTAGACTCAGAAATTGCCTTTCCATATCTGCTCGATGGTCATGAGGAAAGTATTTTTCTAATAAAAGCTTTTTGAACTCCCTCCATTCCATATTCGATACGTCATCATCTTCCATTGTATTTTGAATCAGCGACCACCATTGATCGGCATCTCTAGTGAGGCGGTAAACTGCCATGATAACCTTCTCCCTTTTGCTACTCCCCAATGCGTGGAATCTTTTCTCTATGGAGTTTATCCATTGCTCAGCTACTAACGGATTTTTACCCCCCTTAAATGTTGGTGGTTGTTTGCTCATGAAGCGGTCTAACATTGATCCTCCACGTTGCGGATCAGGGTGCTCCATATGTGTAAGGTTATTATTCCTAACCTGAGTGAGTTTTCCCAGTATGGTAATAAGTTGATCAGCACCAGTTGTATATCTAGATCCACAATAATTATCTTGAGCAGGAGGGAAATACCTACATGGAGTGCATGAATTGATACGGTTTCCATTACTTCCACTAGGCGCCATTTCTAAAAATTGGTATAAACTAGATTAGTTTATGAATTAAAATATATAATTCCATATTTGTAAAACACTTTACATAAATTGAACTATTTATGGATATAATCCATAATCATAAAAAGAAATGTTTTCTTTGATAAAATATATACTCATAACCCTTCATAGTGGTTTGTAAAGAAAATGAGAATTATCCTAATCATATCCCCCGGGAGTGTCGTAACCAAGAGTGCAGCAAGGCCCGTTGTCGTGCACCGGTTCCTGTTCAAGTCCAGATCAAAGCGGTGTTTTCGGGTTTTACCCCTAGGTACATCTGTGCCAGAGCCGCCTCTACCTGCTCGTATCCAGACAGGGATGTATTGCTCGGAAAACTCACAAAATCTCTATAATACCAAAATTTTAGGAAGTTCTTCTATACTAATCCTTAAAGTCTATCTTCGGGCTATGTGCTCTAATCAGAGTTTATCTAAATCTAGCTTCGAAGGTTAGTACTAAACTGCCTCTGATACCAACTGCAATGCCCCGACCCCAGTTACCTAGAGTCGGTGCATTATTACATAACATTGGCATGATCACAAAAGATCAAGTATCGAATGACCGATTAGTTTAGTATCCTTGGAAACATTAGATACATTCGTATACATTACATTACATCATAAAAATGAAAACTACAATAACATGGTCTCCCTAGTCCACACTCATATCCTCACTGACTATTCTTGCAAGTCACTCATAACGCTTCTTCACATCCTGGGAAAAATAAAACATTGAAAGGGGTGAGCTCAAATGCTCCGTAAGGATTACAATATAGTGGAAACTTTCATAATAAAACATAAGCATTTAAGGCAATGTATAACTAAAACAAAAGCCTTATTGAACTTGAACTTCAGCATAATATGGAAAAAGTAAAATAAAATAATTCCATTACTTACTCACATGGATATTCTACTAGACGAATAATCACATGAAATATCAATAACCACTTTCATAATGAGGGAATGTATAATGCCAAACATTCTGAAACATTTTGTCAAGGCCTCGGCCAAGACGTCTAAAATGATTAAGGCCTCGGCCAAAACCATAAATCAAATTGGGAAAGGGCCTCATCCAATTCCACGTCTAGTTGTCTCATGAGACCTACCGATGCTTCGAGGAGCTATAGCGGGCTCTACCTGTCCCTTATTAAGTCCAATACATTCCTCATATGAATAGGTTTAAACATAACATAATTATTCGTATTAAAACTAGTATAAAAAATGTCAAAAATTTCTCCATAAACTATGGATGGTATAAAAATAACACATCCACAGTCAAATATTTCACAAAATGTTCAATGGAAGTTTTGTATCATAAATCAATTTCATTTAAACTTAAAACCCATCAAAGGATGTTGACATGGATGAAATCAAAGCTATTTGAGAGAAATATCTCTCTTTTTTTAAATCATTTAAAAGTCCCATAATTATAAAATAATACATTTACTTTGAAAATATTCTTATAATCTTGTAAGGGAAGGTTCGACGAAGTTATAATGGCGGAAAATAGCCGCACTCGCCGTATAAGTTAAAAAAAACATTCTTACCTTAAATTTGTCAAAAAGGTCAAAAAGTACATTGTTTGGAAAACGACGGTAAGATTCCTTTCAAAAAACTTATAAGGGTATTAATGACTTTAACCAATTTTCCATTTAATTGTAAAAATATTTTGAAAGACATTTTTAAGAAACATGGATGTGGATGATAACGGGGTCCCAGTAGATAATTATGTATAAACAACCTTGGATAATGAAGAGGTTGTGAAGTAAACCATTACCTTGTACTTTTCCATGGTTGGGGTAGGTTAACCTCCTGCATAATGGTGAAATAATTGTTATTAAATTATACAATAATCATATACATTCTTATGATATCATATATGATCTTTTAAAATTGCTTTGTTAACAATATCTTAGATTTATCGTTGTTTCGGGTGTTAACTTACTCGTTTTCTTTTATATGTTTTGTTACGTAAGTCGTGTTTTTCATGGATAGGTTGTATATTATTCATATCCAGAATGATATCATGTCCTTAAACATTATTTTTAAATCATAAAATGATAATTATACTTCAATGGATACGATGGAGAATGAATCTTATCGCATTTGTGGAGACGGTAGTCCGTACGTACGCACGAGCGACAATATCATTATTTTGATATTAAAATAATATATAATTGGATAGTATATCATATATACAGAATAATTATCATGTTATATTTATTATTTACATGAATTGAATATCATTATTATACCCATCTAAATAATAATATATTGAATAACAATTACACCACGACGTGGAGACGGTAAGCCGTATGTACGCACGTATGGTGACATGTCATTCAAATGATGGGTAGAATACTGAATATGGTTGTTCCATATTTATAATAACATCACAGTATATAGAAGATACTGGAGTTATAATTTTAGAATTGAAATAATAAACAAAGAGGGAGTGGAATAAGAAAGAAACCTGAAAGAGGGTGATGAAAACGTTACCTCTTCTTCGGGTTCTTCCTTTTGATTTGATCAAAAGGACACCTTAGGATGGATTTATGACTAAAGTAAAGCATCTAGGATGAAGGTAGAGAAGTTGGGAGAGTATTTGGTCAGAGGTTGTCCGAACAAAAAGGCTTGAAAGTGTGAATAAGGTGGTAGAGGTGGGGGCCTTTTATAAGAGGATAGGAGGGGCTCTTTTGGAATGATTGAAATGTTACATTATTATATAATGATTTTCGGATTATAAAGGTCCCACACTTATATAATTCGTGCATAAGGTGATAAGGGTTCTAAATATACCCATACAATAGACTTTGTACAAGTTTAAGCCTTGGATTTTACATTATCTATTAATTTTATTAAAATCGTTAAATAATGAGGTCATCGCTGCATCATAATGATGTCATAAATAATTAATTAATTTAATGTCTAAAAATTATAAAAAAATACTATGATTTAAGAAATATTTTTAGCATTCCAATTAATATTTATAGTCAAACATATGACTTGTATAACCCCATGTAAATTTTTTTTTATAAAATCATTTCATGTTTGTGTCTTTTTTTACTTTAACATTAAATAAAAGGTATTTATGACATTTTCCAACTAAAGTGGCTCCATGGGGTCCCCAAGTTGACCCATGGATTGTCTTGGTCGTCCATGGAACATCCAATTAGTGTAGGACATGTGTCAATCTCATCTCATATTATTAAAACATTATTTTTACCATAAACTACACTAATTACCTCTAATCGCGATTAATAACTTAAAAGTTACTATTCAAATAAAATTATTTTACTCTCATTGAACCACATTTTACTTCTTAATGAAAACCATGTTTGTCGGATTTTTGAAAATCAAATCACAGAAGTGGTAATATTTCATTTAAACAAAAAATCAGTTATTTAACTACCACTTAGTGGTTTCACTATTCATAAAAAATTGATGTTTTTCAGAACAATGCCAAAATTTAACCCTAAGCTATAATTGATATTCCGAATTCAAAAATGATGTCTATTTTACAAAATTCCAAACATATAATTTTCATTAATTAATTTTATAATTAATTCCCACTGTCACAACAAATAGCGTGTTTTTAAGAAATAATTTATATCAAAAGATTGGCAATTGTTTATGTCCAATTTCAATGTTAAATTAATTCTAATGACCACCATTGGATAAAATGGTAAAAATATATTCTAATTATACTTTAAAACCACTAGATAGTATAATTTATCACTATAAATTATTTTTATTAAAAAAGTTGTTTTTATGTATTTTTCACTATTCATAAAAAATTAGAAGTTTTCATAAGAATACCAAAAATTCAACATAGGATAATTTCGATATTCCAAATCCAAAAATGAAGTCCATTTTGAAATATAAAATTTCTATGATTTTAAAAAGTGGTTATTACTATTCACAACGGCTACTTTGATTAGTCGCGGTGTTTTAGAACTCAAAGTTGCGTACAATGCAAGCTATTACATTATTGAATGAGAAGCGTATTGTGGAAGCTCGCGGTGTTGGTAGGATGGTAAGTACAAGGATACAATAAGGACTGAAAATTGGAAACTGAAAAATATTATCCAATTTTTTATAGAAATGATGTAGAGTATGTGAAATCTTCTGCCTGTCTATCTTGATTTGGCCTGCCCAACCTATTTTCATTTTCTTACATCTGTGGGATTCTATATGATTTCCTTAAAAAAATTATGCATTCGTATTCCCACTAATTTTATATAGTTCAAATATTTTATATCACTGTGAAATTTTAGTACACATTATATTGGGTTAAATTATATAATTTTTTTGGAAATTAGGGTTGAGTTTGTTTGAAGTTGAATGTGAAAAACCAATAAATATCATGTTATTTTTTATTTCATTTATTAAATACTTTTTATTCCATTTTATAGGGTTTAAAAAAAATTATTTTATAGATGAGTTTTAGTTTATTGGAAATTAAATGAGATCATCCATGGATATGCTTGACATTTTTTTTATGTTAGCTGAAAGGGAGGGCAAATAAAATCCATTAAAAAATTCAATATTCCCTTGATGGTATCATTGTGGATATTGAATTTGTATCCTTCAAGAATGAATGACATAATATAGTGTGGGGTATCAATTCAGGGAATGAGATGAAGACTAATTTTCATGAGATCTCTACTTTAGGAAATACTCCACAAGAATTACAAAAAAACTAATTTTGGTTAGCCATTGTTTTCCATTTGTTAAATTGATCATTGAGCCTTTTTTTTTACATGAAACATTGAAATTTTATTTATTCGGATTTTTTTTAAATATTATTGAATCGTTATTATATAATGAAATTTTGCATTAGGATCATTTGAATCCAAACTGGGCTTCATGAATTATTTTTGGTTAGGTCAAAAAATCCAAACTCTAACCACATATTTCAAGTAAAAAATGGATTCATTCAAAACTATTCATATACAGTATTATCTATTTGGTTATGAGCTATAGATTAGTTTTCATGAACCCACTTTTTGGAAAATACTTCACAAAATTAGTATAAAATCTTGATTTTGGTTATTCATTGTTTTCCATTAGCTAAATTGAACTTAGAGCCTTGGGTATTTTAGATTAAACATCATTATATTGTTTAATGGGATCTTGGTCTTATAATAGAGAGTTTTTTAAATTTTAACCTTCTCATGGGGAGGATATGGGTTTTAGAAGTCTACTCGCTGGTGTTTTCTTAATATAAATAGTGGGACTCACCCACAATTACATGGTATAAGAGGATGATTCATTAGAAAATAAAATCATGTTACTCTTCTTAATTGTTGTCCATACATCATTAACTAAATTTAAATAATACCATGATCCTTTTTTTAGAAAGTCGCTTTATTAATCTCCCAACTATTGAACCAAGTTTATTTCTCTTATATTTGAACTATAGTCTTCCGTACAGTTTTAGAACATTATTCTATATTGGGTTTTTCTACTCAAATAATTGTAAATTGAATATGTCTACATTATAATGATTATAATCATAATTTCAATCAATTTCTAGGGCTATACCAAATATTTCATTACTTATTTTTCTTAAAAATAATTATATTTCTATTTCTCAACAATTTTTTTTACAAATCTCAAATTTTGTTTTGTTTTTAACTTTATTGTGACACATAATAATTTTTATTTTCTCATGGCACTAATCCCCCCTTTTTTTCTTATTCTACTCAATGTTATTTTCATCCTATATTTATATATTTTTTATTTATTGTGCTTAATTTGAATATTTTTATTTATCTGGAATTATTATTATATATATATATGGTTGTAATCAATTCTTTTATATCCAGTAGTATTTATTGTGAAAATTTTTACTGAAATTACATATATATTGAATTGATTTAGGTGTTATATCTCGTTTAATGATCACTATTTCAAATTATTTCATTTGTCAATCATCTCATTTTCCAAAAAGTTTTTCATCTTTTTTGTCATTCATTTTTTGATCCCATAATTCTAGATAATATTTTTTTTGGTGATAGAAACTATTTTTTTAATAATATGGTTTGTTACATGATATATTATGGTACCCAAGCTAGTATTTGGGGATAGATTCTCCCCATGTTCTATTCATATATTTTTTATTCAATGTTCAAAAACACACACATCTAATTCAGTGGGGTGGAATTTTTTAAATCTAGAGGCTATAGTCATTGTTGTAAAATTTGTATATAGATATAATTATATGATTTAAACCATTGATATAGGGCTAGTTACATGGTATACAATATTGTAAATATGTTTATGTGGTGTAGGTTGAATCGATAGTTATAAATTTTGGTAATGTTCGAATTTCCATGGTTAAAACTATAGTAATAGATTTATATACATGGTTTATAATAATAGATTTATGTCTTTTTGTGGGATTTTATTACCGCCATTGTAAAATATTCCAATATACCTACTTCCATATCATTTATTGTTGAAATATCCATATTGCCATGATTTAATCCATGACGATTGGGCTGTTTCCATAGTTTACAAATGTGGAAATAAGATTATCCCTATATCTATTCCTATAAAATCCATATCTATTAAAACCATTGATATTACATATATACCATGTTTATGTAAATATTACCATGGTTATAAATTGTGTCTATATCCTTGTTTTCAGGTAGTGGGAGGTGAAGTTTTGGACATCCTAATATAGTCTCAATAAGTAAACATGTATGTACAAATTAACAAGAAAAACATGGTAACTTTTCTCAACATTTTGATGATGGAATTTATGTTTATTTATCTAAAAAATTATTCCATGTTTTAAAATATAAAATACATAAATTTTGGAACATTTAGAACTGAAATTTTTTATACATTGGATCTTAATTTAATTAGTACACCAAAATTGAATTGTTTAATTAGTAGTGAAAATGAGTCTCGGATCTATAATATGATATTATGACATTGAAATATAAATGTGTTATATAAATTTTATAAAAAAAATTAGTTTTTAATTAATCTAGTATTTTGTTTGATAATAACATACTTTGTGATGCATGTCAAATTTGAAAACAACACAAATTTTCATTCAAAACAATTCACAAAATTACCATATCTAAGACATTAGTATTTATCCATATGGATTTTTTGGACCACATAAGGTAGAAATAATGGCTATAAAATTATTCCATTATGTATTAGTTGATGAATTTTATGATTTAATTGTGTTTATTTTCTAAAACATAAAAGTGAAGAAATCATTGTTTTTTAAATTTTATGAAACATTATTCAACATATAAAGGATTGTAATATAATTTAATTATGATCTGACCATGGTGGATAATTTTAGAATTGTGAATTTAGTTATTTTTTCTCAAGTTTAGGTATTAAATGAACCTTCTTTACACTATGAACATCTCAAAAAATGATGTTTTTGAAAGGAGAAATATAACTATTCAATAATTGGATAGAACCATGTTAATTGATTATAGTCTTCCTACATATATATTTGGAAGAAGCTGTAAACGAAACCTTTTATATCATATGTAAAGATTAATATTACCCCTTATTAAATACACCAAATGAACTTTGGAATAATAAGAAACCAAAATAAAATAACTTTAATGTATTTCGATACAAAGTGTATGTCATGAATACTAATGAAAATTCGGGTAAGTTTGATCCAAAGGATAATGAAGGAATATTCGAAGGATATTTTTCTACTTATAAATCCTATAAATTATTTAATAAAAATTCCTAGACTATTGAATAATCATTTCATGGGAATTTTATAGTGACCCTCTATATTCAAACATTAACATCACATACCATTTGAAGAACACTTATAACATTAAAGAAAAATGTCGAAAGTCCATCTTAATTTTGATGCTTTTAAAACATGGAAAAAATAAAAACTAGAACATAGGTGAGCTGCATTCTCTCCAACTAGGTTATTCATATTGACCACATATCTTAGATACATCATACTTAACACATATATTCAAAAACAAGTTAAGTAAACATTAAATGAGACGAGATCAGATTCTCATTAACGATGGAAACGAGAAATACATGTAAGTTTAAACATGACCAAAGGGGTATAGTAACAAGATCAAACCATTATAATAACATACCAAGTGTTACATATTTCATAAACATGAATCATGGAATAAATCATGGAAATTTATAAGACATTGATCACAATGATATAATGAACGCAATAAATCTTAACATTTGAATAACTTATGGAATTTTTAATACACATAAGAATATAAAAGTGGGTTTCATAGTACTCAATGAATTTTTTTCGATGCCATCTTAGTGGAAATAGTCATTTACTAAATTGAGGTCACACCCCGTTCCATATCCATATTATAAAACTGATATCACTCCTCATTTTATCCCTTTAATATTGAACACTATTAACTTCTTATTCATACCCTGTAATACTAAAACATTTCCATTTATCATTCTATCCATTTTTATCTCATAAGATTTAAATCCTTACCCATTTCATTATAGGGAGATATAGGTCCCACCCATCTCATAATGAAACCATATATACACATGACACAAAATCGTATACAACAAAATCATAAACCAAGAAATTAAATGGGTATCATAAACATTGAATATTGTAATAACCTGAATAAAAATATAATTCTTTTATAATCATTTCATCAAAATCAAAACCCATAATGGAAAAATTTATTCCATAAACATTTACCTCACGAAAGAGACATTGGTTTCCTAAAAAATTATACTTCAAGAATAATCCATTTAGAGAAAGAATATGAATGGAAACTTTATATCATTTACTAGAAAGGTATGTGAAACATCAATGGATTTCATATTAGATGGAAATTTAGTTTTTGAATATTATTTGAAATAATTTCTTGAGGTAAATATCCTTTTATATTTTAAAAAAGTATTTTAATACATAAAACCATTTCAATATATTTTTCATATAAAAAACATTGAAATTTTATAAATAAGACATGATATTATTATAAAAATCTTTTTCCTTAGAAACATATAAAATCAGCCTGAAAACATTTCGAAAAACATTTTCATTGAAAACATATAAAAGAATCTTGAAAATATTTTGAAAAAAATTTCATCGAAAATACATTTGGAAACATTTTCATAAAAAATTTCCATTAAAACACGAATTTTAAGATTCATATGAATGATGATGGTTAAATCTAGAAAGGTCATACAAGATAAAAATAACATTCCTTTTTCACTATAAAAAGGTATAAAAATTCCTTGTTTGGAAACATACATTAAAATACCTATCAATAAATTGGTAAAAGAAAAAAAGGATAAATTTTATTTTAAATATTATATTATAATTTTATAATATCTTTTGATACCCTTTTTAGAAAAAATGATTTTGAAGGAATACAGATTTCTGACTTAAGAGGGGGTAATTTCAGGATTACTTAAAAACATACTATTAACTATATTTTTTCTCAAAGAGTGGTATAATGGTATGAATACATGAATATATAATGAATATATTGAGTAGAATTAAAATCATGAATATTAATTAGAGATGGATCGTGATATTTCATCAAAGGAGGAATAAACATAAATAATCTCAATAAGATATTATATTGTTTCAATAATCTTTGACCACTCAATAACATTGAACCACAATCCACACTTACGAAAATATGGTTACATGATTATTAAAATATAATTAAAATTACTATATTCATGATATAATATTTAATATTTACTATATACACCTCATGAAAAAATATAGGTTCACAACATGGCCTTTCTCTCAAAGAAGGAAAATTGAGACAAAATTACTTTATTGGTTTAGTATCTTTTCAAATATAAACCCTATGAATGAAATGTCATCAAATGGATTTTAAATAACTGTAAATATAATTATAATAATCAAATAATTCATCTATGGGATCTATTCACACGACACAAAAGTAATGGGTGGTGAATGAATCATGTATCCCATAGAACTAAAAAGTGACATGAAATCCCCTTACCATATGTCATAACTCTCATCGCACTCATTCAAACCACCTTTATAATATATTTAATATTGTTATAAAAATTTTATATATCCATATTTTAATATATAATACCTTATATGATTTCATTAAAACATTATATTACATATTTATTTTCAATTCCATGTTATCATTACACTACAATTAATATTCAGTTTGTTTTTAACATGTGTCTTAATTTGTTATATTAGTTGTAATTATACATATATTAATACTTCTATAATATAAAAAATTATATAAATTTTATTAATATTCATAATATATATATATAATCTATAGATGTATGAAATGGAATAGATAGTTTATAGGGACTGTAAATTGTACATATGCATGAACGTTGCTTCCGTTTTATTAATGTATTTCTATAAAAGTAAATGAAATAAATGTAAATGTAGATATGTATATAGTATAATCACAGTATCATTATTATTTCCTATATATCATATAATTTTACTAAACTCATCTTTAATACATTCTATGTAGTGTTTTTCTAATGTTTGGGGTCGAAGCCTTATTTTTAATATTCAACCAATGTCCTCTTTCTGACTGGGTAGAGGGAGACCCATCACATTTCATGAATTCCCAAGACCATGTGTTCTGAATACAAGGCTCTAAATCCAATTTCCCCCCCAAATAGTCCTACATTGATAGTACCACTACACTACCCTGGCTAATACAGTTCCTGCTACAGTATTGTCACCGCTATAATCCTAGTTACAAAACCCATGCCACTACAGTGTCTCTAATTCTATATTTTATACCCTACTATAGTAATATTATTTTACCCTACTACAATGAAACTATATTAACTCAAGAATTCCTCCTCTATTAGGATTTATTCTTGGGTCTTTTGGATGCCATGCAGGAGCCTCTACCAAAATTTTCGTATTTACATCATAATAAAAGTATAATTATATGTGTTATAAAAAGATTAAATAATATTAAATATGTGATAAATATAATAAAATATATATTTATATGTATTTTCTATCATAATATCCACCATGATATGAGGTAAAGAAAAAATGAACAATCATGGTTTCATGAAGTAGTAGTTCGTGGTACACATAAACAGTATGTTCGGTACCCATTATATGGATATGTGTGTATGTGTATGTATAAACCACATCATAAAAATCATCATATATGTAATATAATGTATTTTTAATAATATCATGGAATGGAGAGAGTGGAGGAGGTGCAGAATGAAAATAAATGAATGGAGATCTAGAGAATATGTTACCTCTTAATCGGGTAACTCCTTTTTTGGTTCTGTCAAAAGGATTACATGGATGTAATTATATCCAATGGGATGCTTCTAGAAGTAATGGGGTGATGTTTTGAAGTGTATTGAGCATATTTTTCTGATTCCAAGTGGTTTGAGTAGTGTGAGAGGAGGTGGATGGGCACTCATGTAAATACCAAAAGGTATACAATAATATGAGGTCTTTATTACCTTATATGCCCCCAAAATGTAAAAATAATGGATTAATTTTAATTTATAATAAAAAAATATATACTATACACAAAAATATTATTATTCTAAAAATATGGTTCCTTAATTTCAAAGATTCCTCAATTTAATATTTTTGATTTTTATGACACCATCTTGTTTAATAACCTATGTAATTTGACCATTAATGATAAACTAATGTGATATTTATTATAAAATATGGAGAAAATAAATTAAAAATATTATACCTAATTTATAAAATAATAATCTTATTTTTTTTGAAATTATTTTTTAAAAGAAGCACAGGTGGCGCATATAACCCTCCATAAACTCAGACAACGGTTACAATGTTTTTTACAATATATGGGTCAATATGTCAACTATAAAAGATAAATATGTCTAATAATATAACATATTTATTATTTTTTGACATTAAAAAACATTTTATAATAATATATTTTTTATAATTTTAAATCATTTAATGAATTGTCATTTTTTATAAAATAACAACAATATCAATTTTGACATTATTTATTTAATTTTAATTTTAAAATATCAACATAATATTGATATTAAAATAAATTATGTTTAAATATTTTCATAATTATTCATTAATATTAAAAAATAATTAAATACAATAATTATGCCTATTCAATTAACTTTTAACATTTATATTATTATTTATTTTAGTTAATTATTAGAAAATAATCACTATGTTGGTTTTTCTTAATTATTTTATGGTACTAAATAAAATATAAAAATTATTGACGAATTATTATGATAATAAAAACTACTAATATTTTAAAAGAATACGTATAAATAAATATGTTGTTTTTTACATACATTAACTTTTCATAAATGTTAAAGGTAATGAATGTTACCTTTATCTCTTTTCCCTTACTTATCCTTTTATATATGGTACATTCATTTAATAGTGTCATAATAAACCATAAAATTAAAAAAAGAGGGGCTATGGCTGAATAATTGGCATCCAATGGGTTTTGGACTAGTTTATAGGTCATTTTGGTCCTTATGATTAAGGTTTAGTTATTAATTAAGCTTAATCTTACCTTAATCACATTGATAAATTTTAATCACTTTCACTAATTTTTTGGGTCAAAAATTTATTTGGTCAAATTAAAATAAAAATATAATAATTTTCACAACCATATATGTCAATTTTTTAAAATTAAATTGACAAAAATGAGGTAATTTTGTTTACATTAATCCTGAAGACGTTATGAGAAAGTGGGTTTTTAAAGAAAAAACATTCAAAAGATAAATAATTTGTTATTTTTAATTTAAACATAAAAATGATTCCAATGACCTAAATAAGATTAATATATTAATAATTTAGATATTGTTTCATAAAAAACATACTTAATATATAATTTAATAGTAATCATTATTTAAACAAAAAAGTTGTTTTTAACTAAATTACTGTAATTTTTACTATACTCCAAATGACGATGTTTCTAAGAAAAATCCCATAAATTCACAATAAGATAAATAGAAAATTGTAAATTAAAAATGAAAATAATTTTATAAAATTATGTATTATTATTGTTTATGTTTTATTTGATTATTTCTTATAGAATGACCTAAAAATTATTTTCGTTAAGAAAATATTATTTTAAAACATATAAAGGAATTACAAAAAATTATATATATTTCATTATCAAAACATTAAATTTATTTGAAACCATTAAAAAGAATATATTTAAATTATTAATTGCAATTAAAATTTCTAATTTTAATGACTAGGTTATAATTATCGAATTTAAATAATTCTCACAATATAATGATGTTTCAAAGAAGCTCAGTATTTCCTATAATGAATGCCAAACATAACGAATTGTTATAAAATAAAATATTTTCAGTGTTGGGTTAAATGAAAAATATAAATATGATTAACATAATTCAAATAACAAATCATGAAATATCATGGTGTTCAAATGATTGATTAAATTAACAGCATCACTAAAGTTAAATATCGAAAAACGGAAATTATTTACTCTTCTTACAACATGATACTTGATACTACTAAGACTGATTTTTAAATTGAAATAAAATAAATTCAGTCTAATACAGTAGGACATGAGATAGATAAACCTAGAACTGTCATACCCTGATAGAATAAAACCTTAAAGAAGCAACATTAATTATCTATAATAGGAAATCTAGACATTTGAGTTACAATAATAAGAAAAAAAAGATACCTAGAATAATTTTCTACCTTTCTATCAAAATTTGAAGTTGAGGTTATAGAAGAATCTTTACAATATGAATGATTTTCATTATCCATGCAAGAAGAACTATACAGGATCAATAGAAATATTGTTTGGGAATTAGTTTATGGACCATCTAATTATCTTGTAATTGGAAATAAATGTGACTTTAGAAATAAAAAATATGACCAGGGGGATATTACTAAAAACAAGTCTTGATTATTATCAAAAGGATAGAACCGTGAATAAGGAATATATTATGATTCAATTTTTAAACCTGTTTCTAAAATAGTGGGAATTAGAATCCTTCTATATTATGAAAAATATAATAATATTTAATTATATTAGATGGAAGATAAATATGCTTTTTGAAATGAATATGTTATTGCGAAATCCAGTGTTGAATAACCAACTGGTTTTGAAATCCCCCATAGTCCATATTTATCTTTTATACTTACCAAATCTCTCTATGGCCATATGTAAGAACCTATATCCTGGTATGAGATATTATGCTCAATTTTATTTGAAAATGGATTTGGTATGGAATTAGATTATCATACTATTTAAAAATATTTCTCTAATATATTATTACTGAATAAAAATTCGATGTTTTTATTTTTTGGATCTAAAAATAAAAATCAATTTATTTATTTTTCAAATCATGTGGAAAAATAATTTTTGATGAATATGATGGGGTAATGGAAATTCATTTAATGATTTCAAATTTATTGAAAAATATTATTTTAAGTTCTTAAATAAATATAAATTTATTATTTATTTATTAAAAGTTTTGCACTAGAAAATAGTAAAACATATAGAATACCCATTTGTATTAATGTGAAACATGATATGAATGAAACTTTAAAACCAATTGACAACAATTTATATAGAGGGATGATTGTTATTTTACAGTATATAACTGCTAGAAGAACATAAATAATGTTTTTATGTCTATGTTCAAGATTTCATTCGATCCTAATAGAATGTCACCTTACTGTCGTTGAAAGGATTTTTAGATATTTAAGAGGTACAGTTTTTCATCCTCATATTTTCCCAAAAACAATTATTATAATGTAATTTAATATTAAGATGATGACTTTGTAGGATGTAGATTATATAGAAAAACATCTTATGTGACTTATCACTTTCTATGAAAATCATTAGTATCATGGTCAAGTAAGACACAGAACTTGGTTTCCATGTTAATAGAAGAGGAATAATATACATCTTTTAGCATTTTTTGTGCACATGCATAGTGCATGAAGCACACTTTAATGTACAATGTGCTTAATTTTAATAATAAACGTATTTTATGTAATAATACAAATAAAATTAATATTTAAAATGATCTTATATGTCATTATACAACCAATAATATTGATATAAAGTTCCATTTTCTAAAAGATCATGTTCATAAAAAATAATATATCATAAGAATTTGTAAATACTAAATTTCAACTGGCACATATTTTCATTAAAAGACATCCCACGGAATGTTTTTATTTTATTAAGGGTGAGTTAGGAATATTTAATTTTAAATGACGTTTTTGTAATTTATTTCATTACTTTATTTTTTAATAATTTTTAATAATTTTTATTTATTTATTTACTATTAATTTTCTTATTGTTTAAATAATATTATAATCATATTTGGATTTTGGAAAACATGTTAATTTTCAAAATATTTAATTAATATGACACTATTTATTCAACTTGAAAAACTAGACCATGTAACCAAAACTGTAAAAACCCATTTATATATTTTCTCTTTTATTCCCTTATGATTTCAAAACCTTCCACCTTTTAGACCTCTCATCATCCCTCAAAAACCTAGAATCTAAAACCATTGAACATTATGTTATCATAAATTTGTCTAATAGAAGCAGTAAAAGTTAGTGGAAAAAAGAATCATGTTACCTATAAATTGATTCTTCAAGGCATGGTCATAGAGTTCATTTGTCTTAATCCGAAAAATATTTTTCTGAATAAATATATAGTATTTAAATCCCATGGAAATATTTTTCCTAATGAAAAAACATATCATATAATTGATATGGAAGTAAAATACTTTTTTAAAACATTGTGTATGGTTTGGGAGATATAGAGGATACAATTGTTTTTATGATTTATTAGAATGATTTTTAATTCTCTACAATAGAATTTACTAAATTTCTTATATTTCACAACGAAGAGTCTTTTCATTATGATTTATGATCAATAGTTGAAAATGAACATAAATATAAGGATATTATGTTCTTTCTTTCTGGTTCCACCCACATTCAAAAAATGTCTTTCAATGATTTTAATTTTGACCCGAAGATAGTGGTCATATAAATTTAATCATCTTTATATCCATGGACTAATGAAATTGAAATTATTTTATATCTATATATATATATAAATTTTTTATTATGAGTTGTGTGATGATTAATTTTCAATGGTACATGATGAGTTATATGAACAACTACTTCCAAGAGGACGTGAGGATGTCTTTCTACCCTTATGGTAGTAAAATTTCAATATTTCTTCCTAAAAAAGGTAATATTATCAATGATATGATTATATTAAAATGATGTAACAACAAAAATATCAAGGATGGAACACTCCAAAATATAGGATACTTATGGGGTCAAGAACAGGAAACATTATTACTTGTAGGTGCAAAAAATACACAAAAAACTGGTTCTACTCCTCAGTGGGAGTAAATAATATCATGATTATTAGATGTGATCCATATTCATAAATAAAAATTAGCATAATAAAGAATTGGTTATGAATCTCAACCTATAATATGGTGAATAAGGTGTGATGTATCTAACCTAGAAGATGTCAGCGATGAATGTATCACTCATGACGAAAATTTTAATGAACCAAATACTAAGTCGCTTTTCATTCAGAAGGTAAATAAGGATAAACCTTTAGTCCAAGAAACTAATATTAAAGAACTTATTTTAAAGTTTGTTGTAGCTAGTGATGTTTTCCCACCATAAAATCATCCATTCAATAAATAAGAGAATGTGGATCGAAATCAATATGTTAATCAAACTCAAAAAACTCATATTAAAGAACATGGCCCATAAATTACTCAAAGAGATAATAAATCCTAATAATTAATAGATGAAACTATAATATCTGACATGAATAAATCAATTTATAGAATATTTTATTCCCTTTAAAAGGAAATAGTTGAAATCAGTAAGTTAAAAGAGCTTATTGAAGTTGAATTTTAAGTCTACATTGAGACCTATAGGTAAAAATCATTATCCTTTGTTGATAGAGGCCAACTGTCTATAGATCATGAATAAATTTATTATGATTATCTGAATAATAAAATTAAAGTATTTTTGACACATTTAAAAAAATAAGGGAAGAAAATTCAATTCTTAAGGATGAGTTATATAATTCTTGAAAATATTTGGGAGATTCAAAAAATTTAAATTTTCCTATATTGAAATTTCACTCTGTTTATACTCAGTTTCACAATCTCAGAGAATATTTAATACCCAAAAGAGATGTTGATTCCTTTAATAGAAAATTGATTGATCAATTTTAAAAAATGAATGAAGAAACTATTTTGAAAATATATTTTCCATATTTAAAATTTAATTTGGGAATTTAGTAGGACTGAATTAAAGGAAGGTTCAGCCAATCCAGAGCTTTTACTTCTTCACCACCACCTTATCCTAATTTATTCAAAATATTTGAAGAAATTAATTAATTAATAGATGATATAAATGAGAGTCTATAATCACTTCAGTGTAATTATTCACCTATGAAAACATTGTTAGAAAATCAGAGAGATATTTTCCAATAGATAACATCATGTGAAAATGTATTAAGATTGCTTCCCAATAGATTAAATGATAATCTTACTCAGTTTTTTCAAATAGAGGAAAATATACATGACTTCATAAAATTCAATCTAATTTAAATTATGAATGTTGGTCTAAAATCAATAATTTTGATAATATAGCTGGCTAAGAATATTATATAAATTTTACAAGGGAGGATGACATAATGAAATGATATATTCAGGATACTAAGGCTTGGCCAAAAGTATAAACCTCTTCTGAACCAGAATTTTCAAATTCATTTGTGCCTTCCATTTAAACTGTATATTAGTTGAAATTAAATTATGTATTCATAACAAGTATTTAATATATTATTTCATATCTCTGTTTTTCATATTTATTTCCTTTCAGTTCTACTACTAGAGAACAAGTTTCAATTTTATCTAAATTATATTATAAAGTTTATTTATAGTTATATGACATATTAAACGTGTTTTAATCCATTTTAATATTATTTGTTTGTTTATATCACAAAAAGGGGTAAAATATCAAGTAAATAAATAATTCACAAGTTAATCGCATCTAATTTTATTTCATCGAAATAAAAATTTTAAAATTTAATTTTCAAAAAAATTGATATATTATTTTATTAGTTTTTATAGAATCCTATATTTTCTATAAATTATCTTATGTGGTTTATGATAATGAAAAATGGGGATATTTTTTTCCATGTATTTTATAAATAATACAGTAAAATTAATATTTATGTTGATGTTCATGGATACCCTTTTTTATTGATAATATTACATTATCAAAATTTCAAGAAATTTATATTTGCTTAAAATATTTATTCTGTACTAATATTCATGTTATTATTCCAAGAGGATTATTCATTAAACTGATTCGATCATTGTTTATAATAGTCTAGGAAAATTTTTTATACCATATGATAGTACTCGATGTTTTATGAATAAAACTTATATTGAAAACAACATGTATGTTTCATGTACACTATGCTGATGAAAAGTATGGTTCATTACCATAAGTTTTTATGGAAGTTTATGTTTATGAAAAACAGAATTTATGGATTATCAACCCAAAATTATTATAAAACATTAATTTTGAGTATATAAATTTAAGGCACATCAATCCATATTTTTTATACAACACTACGTTTTCAACCCTACATTTTATATTTTTTTCATCAAATGGAGGAACTCCACATTTTAATTCTCAATGACGGAGAATTAAATCCAAGATTTTATCTGATATTTATTCAACGATCATGATATAAGCAAAGATATTCCCAATGCTATTTAATGAAATATTCAAAGGATATTCATGACTGATTCAAATACATGTATTTAAGTGATTAAATCATTCATATTTTAATGTGAAGTTACCACAAATCTATATGATTTTAAATTTTATTATATGTGATCTGTCACGTGAAATTCATGGATATTATAAACCGAAATATTGTTGTGTATTCTATATATATTTATATAATATTATCACTTTCAAGAGACAATATATCTGGGTGATACAAAATATATGTAACGACATATTTTTTAATATCATTATATAGACCTTCTATAAAGAATTTATGACTCCGTTATTTTCTGATGAATCCGTAGTTTGAAGATACAAATTTCAACCTCATAATTTTGTAAATACTCTTGATTATTTTATTCCATTAGTATTGAAGATCATTTTCAACCAGGATCCCCTCAGATTTATTCTTACTTGAAGAAATTTATCATTGAAGAAGAAAATATTTATTTTTTCTATTGTAGTTGCAATTTTTGTTTCCAACCTATATCAATCAATAAATCAAATTCTTTTTATTTATTGTATTTTTAACTACTCATACATTGTTGTGGTTAAGTGCCAATTTCTTAAAATATGCTTTGGATATTTCAGTTCCCTCTAAAAGAACTGAAGGGATATTTTTATCCTTTTTGTAAGGTATCACCTACAAAAACTAATTTATTTTCTAATTTTTTTTTTGATAAGATGACCATTCTATTAAAATTCACCAAACTCATAGACAATGTGTAGGTGGAGTGGACTTGGGGGAATTTGTTCCCATAACGGCAATAAAACATGATTTGTTCTTATTTAGACATTATTCACTGCTCATATTACATATATAAGAGAATGCATCATTTCCATATAAATTACAAAGGAAGGTAAAATCCAAAATCTATCAACATTATCATGAAGTCTCAATTCTACCCACAATTTTTTATCGTTGTATTATTTTGACATAATAGTTACATCGTGGAGGAGGAAGACCGCACATCTGAGGAACAACAGTTTTTGTTTTCATAATGAATGTAATATTGGAATTAATAAGGATAATAACATTAACACAGTAAAAATAAATTATTGAAATATAATAATATCAATAAATTAGTGTGAGTATAATAAATTTGAATGAGTTCAATTAATAGGAAAACTATGTAGTTATTAATGCTCACATCGGGGATACAGAATTTTTTTAAAATTCTCCTTGAATTTGAAGATATTATACTAACTATGGGTGACTATAGGATTATTTTCATGGTATTTTGTTTAATTGATAAAAAAATTTCTGTTTTTTATATATTAACTCAATGGTAATGTGTGCCTATAAGTGGTGAACTTGTTAGAATTCTATATGTGAAAATATCGGTATTTTTTTTGTAACACATACATATTAAATAATTTCACGGATCAATTCTAGGTTAAATGGAACCAAAATATAAAATGTTTTATGGGACACATGATTTTCTTGATAAAAAGTTCATCCATGAAATTCAATAAACTTTTATTAATTTTTTTGTGACTTTACAAAAGGTGAAATTCAATTTACACCTTTTACCATTATCTTTGTAATTAATTTATTTCCATTGTAAATAATCATGATGAAAAGGAGTACGATTGAAATTTTTAAATAATTTGATACATATAATTTAATTTTTTATAATCATTTTATAAAATAATATTTATAATAATGTGAAATTTTTATTTTAATATAATTTCACTTAGTTTTTAAAAGCCATTTTCTAAGATATAACTTTTTTAATGATAAAATTTATATATAATATAAGATTATATTAGATAGTTATTTTAATGAAATAAATTGAATTATTATAAAAGAAATATCTAAGGCTTCCATGGAAATAAAAAATCTAATATCCCTTGAAAAACTCATAACTCAAAAAAAATACTGAAAGTAGTTTTGATGATGAAATATCATTTTAATTAGTTAAAAAAATTTCCCATTGGATTTATAAGTTTTTAATATATTTTAAAATGAAAATTTTATTAACCCTAAATTTAATATTTTATTACTTAAATATTTGATAAATTTATAGGATATCCTTATATAACGGTAAAGTATAAAATGGTTTATGTTTTGGGAAGGACATATTTGTTTACTCAAAGCTAGCCTTTTCAAAAACAAAATCACAATTCTTAATGTGTCAATTTTGATATGTGGAAATAAAAATTAAAGTTCATCTTTAATAATTCAAAACTAAAAAATTTAAAAATGACATTTTTAAATATATTTATAAATTTTCCTGATAATATTTTTTTTTAGAAAATATAGTTTTCAAATATTAAATGTAGAAATTATTTTCTACAAACATATAATTAATAATGAGGTTAATTATATTAATTCCCATTAATTCCATATCTAGGTTTTTAATGGTTGTAATTAAATATGTATATTTATATAAAATATATTTTAGTTACAATTTAATTCAGGGGAGCATGTGGAAAAAGTAATAACATAAAATGGATTTGTTAAGGGTAATCATTCATCAGAATTTTTGGGTGTTATGCCTCATGTAAGGGGTAACCCTTAATTTAATGGAGTGGTCACCATTAAGGGGTGACAGATATGTTAAGGATTATTCCAACCTTAAGTAAGTGGTGACTCATATATTAAGGTTTTATCCTCCAATATGTAAGGGTAGACCAATACATAAAGAGTCAAACCATACTTTCATATGGATTCACTATTAAATAAATAGAATAAGTGAAAAAATAATTACATTTATAACAAGTAATGGTTTATTGGTATGTTTTAAACCTTTTAATAGAGGATATATGGGGGTTCATTGACCCCCTACATGGTGAATTACAGGGATAAATGCTCTCATTTTCATTTGTATATGTACGGATTCTTTTCAGAATTGAATGTCATTTAGTCAAGAAGAATGCATAAATTGAATCTAATACCATGAGTTTATCATTCCATGGTGAATTTTTCTCTTTCCTATATTGGATTTACGTCAAACTAAGATACATCTTGCGTGATTATTCCACTGAAGCATAGTTAAATAATCGTGATAAAAGAAGGATTTTTCTCAACATCGATTAAATAGATTACAAGAAAAAGTTCGTGTAATTTTTTTTGTAGATTTTAGAGTTATATCAATTAAATTGTATTATTTGTGGTTTTTAGAATTTTTATCATATTAATGAAGAAAATTTAATGTTAAATTTTTTTCGTTTGAGTTTTGGAGATCTAGATTGATGTTAGGGGTGGTGCACACTCTTTTTCTCAAGGATTTGACCTCAAAATATGATCTTGAGAGACATTCGACATTGATCCAATTACAATATAATTTTAAAATTAATTTCAAATTTTTTAATTTATTAATGTGGGAAATTTGTAAAAAATTGATTATAATTTAATTGTTTGGTGTTATGTATTGAGTTTGGTACTCGATATATAATGTGGACATGTATGATCATGGGTGTTGGTGGAAAAGATGTTTTTACTGATAAAAACACTTTATTATGTAGTTGGTCTTTTTAGTATACCCCAATAGTAAATTTATTTTATTTATATTCATATGATATTCAGTCTTACTAGTGAGGGTACATGACATTTTTTAAATAAATTATATTATAAAAAATAAATGCTTTTGGATATAAGTATGTTATAATTTCAATAATGGAACTTTTATTTATAACATGATTCCATGACTGAAGATGGAAAAGGTATTTATTATAAATATATTACAGTACATGCATGTACCATTAGTGGTGGAAATTTAATGAAATGAAGGAACATAGGGGGACCTTGTTATAAGGTTCCCACATCTCCACCAAGTAAGTAAAAGTAGACCACCATGAATGGATAACTCCAAGTCACCCCTTAATACATAGGTGTAGGTTATAGTGTATTAATGATTCCATTGAGCATTGGGATTATTGATTCATGAACAGGGAAGGAGATCCTTCCTCAATTGTATGTTAGTACCCAAGTGGGTGTACCTTGGTTTTATATGTAATATAATGGGTGAGAGGACCGACCTAGGATGAATTTGGGAAAAGGGATAGCCCTGATCCCATATCATGAATGTAATTCCAATGGGTCTTATTCTATAGAACCACTAAGACTGCAATGTGATTTTGATGAAATTGATGGATGATTTGTCCTTTTTGTGATGGAATTCTCCCAAGATATGAGTCTATGATCGGGTAACCCATATAATCTATCAGTTCCATGGTGTGACTTGGAGGACCTTTGTGGATTCTCGTGTGACACTATTACAAAAATGGGTTTATCTAGTGCTAGGGCATCAATATTTCTAGCCAAAAATACTATTAATGACCCCCTTTGTCTGCACTATATTTTTTTAAATGGGGTCTTTAACAGCTCTTTTTTTGAACTGCTAAATGCTAACCTTTATTATCATTTTTTTAAAAGCACTGATAATGGCCCACCCTTTATCATCACTTTTAATAAAGGTCTGATAAATGGGGTTCTTTGTCATTTCATGTAGAAAAAGAACATATAAATCGTGGTTTTATTGATTCATTTCCTGATGTACTGATAAAGAAACCTCTATATCATATCTTTTTTACAAGTACTAATAAAAATATACTTAAAAAAATATTTTATTAAAAATAATATATTTATAAAAATATATATTTATATTGACCAAAATATTATATATATATATATCTTAAAATATATTTTAGATAAGGTAAATATTCATTTACACTTAATATATAAGATATTTAGTTAAAATTTTTTATAAAATATCTAAAGAAAATTAATTAATAATTTTGTTATTATTACCCAATAACAGCCCTTTAATATCAATTTGTAGATATAAAAATCTAAAAAATAAATAAAAGATCTAAAATAAGTTAAAAATGTAACTCATAATACATATGATCATCACATGTGATACGAGTATTAGTTTTTGATCTACCACAAATAAAATTGAAGCTTGTGATGAGTTATCAACCTTTGGTGATATAGGTGAACCATTGTTAAATTTTTCGAGGCCAAACAAATTATCGAAGGACCCGAAAAGTGATTTTTAGTCATGGTATCGCAACTTTTTAACATTCGATGGATTTTTGGCCTCATTTAAATGAGATTTTTTCCTTTTCAGTGAAGAATTATTTTATTCATATGTATTACATTCATATTAATATTATTGAATATAAATATTTTTGTATATTCAGAAATTAATTTTATTTTTAATTAATTTTATTCAAGTTTACCTATATTTACTTATAAAAATCACACCAATAAAAACATATGTCAACATATATACACACAAATGTTTATTCTAATATATCAAAATAAATACATATTCTAAGAATGTATTTAAACCAATATCTACCCATTTTTAAAGTATTGATATATATTTATAATGTTAACATATACATATGTATTAGTATTAATAAGAATATATATATTTATACTATATTCTAGTATATGTAAATGAATATAATATATAATATATTTAAATAAATATAATTTTATATATATCACAGGAACTCATATATTTTATAAATTTGTTTAGAAATAATTAGGTAAATATATGTAAGTATATATATAAATAGAGATATCATTAAACAGATTGAAAAAACAACAAGATGTTGAGGTTATGGCATTCCATATTCAAGAGATTGGTGCAGTTTTTAGATCCTAGTAGGTTCACATGAGGCTTGATATTTGGAAATCTCTAATAACAGGTGGTGTGGGGTGTAAAGCACTAATAAAAGTGGGATGGAGTACTTTTAAAGGGGTCTTGGAAGTGCTGATAAAGGGGTTTGGGATTATGGATGTTTGAAAAAAATACCCCATTTAATCGAACTTCTTTTATCAGTAATAAAAAAGTATTCAAAAAGGCCCCATTTAACAGCCCAAAAATAGCATTGTTAAAAGTTCCAGGCCTTTAACCATTACTTTATTATAAGCGCTTTAGAGTGGTGATTAAGAAAAAAATTCTAGTGATGTTAATGGCCTATTTTTAGAAGTGTGGTATGCTGACCCGGTTAAGAGTTGTGGTAGAAATTTGAGTGTTTTCATCAACATTTGTCACCGTTGAATCAGAAGGTCATTGATGTGATCCTAATGCAGTTTTACTATTGATTATATGAGAGAGCCACAAGGATTTACTATTATCAAGTCTTCCTGAATGAATTCTCATGATACTTAGGATTTAGCTTTATACCAGATACTACAGAATTCCTTGGATGATACACGGGATGTATCTTTATTATTTATAGGTGTTATTCCAAGGATATGTGGGATTCATCTATTTATACTTGATACTATGGAATTATTAGGTTGTTAAATAGTATTTAACTCCATGCCAAATATATTTAATTCCCCAGATGTAGGTCATTAGGCTCATTATGCTTGATACTATGGAATGTTTCATTACCAAACACTGACCACCCCTAAATTAGGCTCTAAAATTAACCCCGGAAAATAGAAAACTATATTCTCAATCCCATTTTGTTGGATACAAGCATCAGGGTGAAAAAATGAACACTATTAGAATTAGTTTTCTAAAGAAACATAATTCAATGACAAATTGAACTCTTGTAGGAATTAGGGAATGAACCTTCCATACATTAGATGTAAAATCCAAATAAAATATATGGTTTCAAATTCTAAATGATACAAATGGAACAAAACCATGATATACATACAACATAACATTATGAAAATATAAATGGGTTGAATCTCAATAGTAATAAAACAGAATACTAATTAGGTCAACACATCAGCAATGCTGAAATACAAAACCAATATACCTAAAACAATTTCCATGTGGTTTTAAGGTCAAAAATTATCCTACACACCCTCATCTCTCAATAGCTATCAAGGATAAACTAAATATTGAACAAAAAATGTAACATTCATTAGAAAAAACCCTATTATAATTCTAAATAAACTAAAACACATGTATTACCTTTACATTAAAGATCTATTTCTTGATAGTTTGAAAAATATTTAGAATGTAGGTTTCAAATCATATTCAAAATCCAATCATGGGTGATTAAAAATTTGTAAAAAAATATTTTAAAAAATATAAGTTATAATTTTCAAGTAAAAAAATTATTTAAATACTTTTAATAATTAAGAATCTTTTTCTTCAATGTAAAATTTCATTTTAATGGGATAAAACATTTGTTTTCATAAAAATGTATAAAAGGTAAATGACCACAAATAACAATCATAATGATGCTAGAAAAGGTAATCAATATATAATTGAACTTGGGAACACATCAAGATAAGGGGGAGATTTATAAAATTATCAAAACATGATTCATCATATTCGAATATTTACTGTAATCAAAAAACCATAATGATCAGTCATACCCTTCCTGACATAATTGAGTAGAAAAATACCAATGTATTGAATGATCAATACTAAGGTCTACAGGACAACTCAAGATCATAATCTAGTTCACCATGGGAATTTCTACATCCATATTGTTATTCTAGGCTTCACATGGAATGTGTAATGTAGGTGGTATAATCAATTGTTACAGGTACTGAATAGAAAAGCATACATTAATATTTTTAGATGTGGATATATATATATATATATTAAGATATATAATAATTATAAACTATAAGAAAATCACACCTCCAAAAATAATATTCCTCAAAGACACCCATCAATTCAAATATAAAAATTATATTCCCAAATAAAGACTCAATGAATTCATCCATAAGGATTATGTTTCAAGGATATAATCATTATTGAATCCCATTATTAAAGGTCATAACAAGTCCTCAAATTCAGTCATTTTTAAATGAATTTTCTATGAAATTAGTTTCCAAACCTCTCAAAAATCATTATAAAATATCCAACACACATTACTGTTTTAAGAACACTTTTTTAGGAACCAAGCACACCATTGAAATACAAGTTACCCCTTGGAAGTTATTTTAAGGACTAAAAAACTCTTGACCAATTAAAATTCCCTTTATAATTTCTATTCTATATATTTTCAAAAAAAATAGATATTAAAAATTGATAAAAAAAGTATTTAAATTATATTTTTATAGAATTAACCTTTTACATTTAATAAAAACCAAGTGAAAATAGGGTTCACTTCATAAAAATCCATAAATATATTAAGTAACATAATTAAAACCTATCACATGGATATAAATATAATGTTATCAATTTTTCTATAATTATATATTATAAAATGTGAAAACATGCCTCAAATCATTCCTTTCGGGAAGATATGTATTATTCCACCCATAGAAGGAAAGAACAATCCTTGGGTAACCAAGGTGAATAGTAAAATCACAGAACACCCTAAATAAGAATCATGTAAATAAATACGTAGCCTATAGAGGCATAATTAAAGAAACAACATGACGTAAAGGGATAAAAATTAAGAGAAGAGATTATTCGACGGGACATATATCAATGAATAACCAATAATTATTTAGTAAACCCGCATGGAATCACCATGGAAAAGAGCTGAATGAATGGGATGGAAATCTATGGATGAGGAATAAAATTAGGTAAGTAGAAGACTCCAAAAATTATTAAAACAAAAGAGTGGTAAAAAGGTAATAAATCGTATGAAAATTACAATGCGAACATTTACCATGCCACAACCCTATTAGATATGGTATGGTGTCTCCATCCTAAGAACGCATGTGATGTATCCATCCTTCTACAATATGGATGTCACTTGAATTGTTGGCACACAAATCATAAGGACCAATAAAACCATGACACCACTAGAAGGTTAATGCATGGCCCTTTACCAAGAGATATGGATATAGTTGGGCCTCTGTCGGACATGATGTGGCCTATGACACCTCTATAGAGGTAACATTGGTAACATTGGTGACATTTATATCCCATAGGTTCCCCATGTAATAACCCATTTGTCCATGCCATTTCTTACTACATTCTACAGCGCAAAACTATAGCTCTCCCCCATAACTCCCAAAAACATTGTGAAAACCAAGAAATTAGATAAAATATGTTAGCAATAAATAACTATGTAATATAACAGGGAAACTAATGTTGGGGTGTGAAAATTTTCTCCAACAAAACCCTTTATACACCAAAAATTATTTATTATATACTTTTTTCAATGGAAAGGATAATATTTAAATTATTTTGACATAAATTGGTTCTCAAAACCACGGAACACCATATATGACACCATAGTAATGTCTATGATGCTAACTAGTACAAGAAATTCACATTTCAAAAACAATATACTATGGATCCTCTAAATAAAAAATCAATAACTAGATGATTCAAGGTTATGAATACTATGGTATCCCACTCATATATTATAATTCCACTAATACATCGATTCTCTAATTAATTGAATAATGAACTAATGGTAAATGAAAAGGTGGGATTCAGATCAAATAGAACTTACCAGATAACACATTAAATTGTAATGTAAATCATCAGGTTCCACTAATAAAATATATAATTTTGTTTATATATCTTTCTACACCACAATGTTTAAACCAATCCTCTAATTATAGGTCAATGAGTCAACACTTGTAAAATAAACCAATAATGAATAAATAATACCTCAAAGAATTCCATAATATACATTAGATTTATCAGGGTAAGATTGGGGATACATCAAATAGGTATATATAATTCCACCCCCCCAATACGAGACTCATTTACAACACATTTTTAGATTACCTACACTAGAACAAACATGTTAGGTCATCAGATATTTGTAACTGAAAATATATTATGATCCAATTTGCTACACCAATGGGACACTACATTCCCAACCCTATAAGTTGTCTATGATATACTAGACTAACTCTTCAAAAAATACCTTATCTACTCATACTCTATTTTTATACCATTTTATCTACAATAACTCCCTTCACTGGTCATGGTAATAAAATAATTTATATTCACCTTAAGAACTGCAAAAAAGACTACATCAACCTGAATCCCATCCCTCACCATTTATAAATATGAGGTCAAACCAAACTACAATACCCTTGATTAATTATTTATATGAAGAACTATTTCAAAATATTATGCTTTCAAGGAATATGTTAATACCAACTCAAGAATATGAGGGAATATATCAATAAAATAGAGGAAATACTCCAATGTCAATTGATCGCCATGTTAAAGGCAGTAAAACTCGATAACATTCTCCACCTTCATGAATTCATAGAAATATCACTAGATGAACAAGGACATAAATAACTACTATTAATGTTTCCTTCAATGATCATCCAAATAAATGGACTTACACTATATAGAAATCATACCTTCATCAAAATGGTAGTGAAAATGATCATAAGAAATTAAAGAATCTAAATAAATCGAAATATTCATTCAATAAATTACAGCGAAAAAAATCATTCATAATTATCTGGATAATCGTAAAAGTGGGGGGGCTCAACTTCCAGAACTCTAGATGTAAATATTCAGGTTGATCAGTTGAAGGGTTCGCTAATGTTGAACCGCATGTAACGTTTCCTTTGGAATTCATTGAGACATAGTGGTGGAGTACACTAAAAAATAATAGAAACACAAAACACAAAACAATAAAATATCAATAAAAATATCATGGATCCAGACACCAAAATATCAAAGTAATAATAATAAATACATTCTCAAAACATTGAGAAAAATCAAATCACCCATCTATCAAAATAACCATTAAATAAAACAAACAATTCCTCAATCCTTGATAAACAAATGTATATCATTTTCATTAATTTAATACTTGATTTCCTTTTTAAAAAATTATCTTTTATATTTAAAAACCATAAAATATACCCAATTCCACATAAAAATAATTTCATAATCAGGAAAAACATAGATTCCCATCCATGAAAGTTCACCATGTACCATTACTTAATCTTTTTTATTTATTTCCCAAAAACAATAATATCCAAAAAAATAACTCAAAATAATTAATAAAACAAGAAACACTATCCAGCAAATTCTAAATACATCATAAAAAACATAAAAAAACTGAAGGGTCAAAACAGTAATTCTCCTAAAAACTCAGGGTTCTGTAATAATATTTCTGCCAAACACTTCTCCATACCTATAGACAAAGATCAGACAGTCATATCCTTAATTAATATTTATTATCTAAATAAAACACATCACTCTAATACAAATTTCTCATGATCTATCCACATACAACCAAAAATTTTCCACTTTATCTATAATATAAAAAACATAAAAGTGATATCTTGATCCCTATGAGAAAGAAATAAGTTGTAGGGAATAAAAATGATATTTATTGAATTAATTTCTCCAAATATACATAATTTAATATAATGTAGGACTCATCCATAAAATTTAAAATGATACATCCATAAATATGATGTCAAATCCATAGAAAAGAAATAGTGTTCAATTATATATGGGAAAACAAAGAAAAAAATATAAATTTCAACTTTATCAAATTGTGATTAAGAAGAAGAATCAATATAATAAATAATAAGGTTGATAAGGATTACACATTTTTAGTAATATAATAAAATTCTAAAAAATATGGTCTAGTTTCCTTGTGATCTCATATTTACCAACCATCCTCAACAAAATAATCACTCCCTGAAAAGAATGGTTGACCCATAATATGAACTTGAACTGTAACAAGCATGAATGAAAAGACCAAAAATAATTAAATTTTAAACCACACCACATGTGTAGACTTAAATAAAATCTCTATTTCATGATTGTATTAAAAAATTGATAATATAGATTTATTCATTTATTAAAAATCCAATCATGGTAAATTAATAAATTAGAAACATTTATTTCAAAATGTGGAAGTTATAATTTTCAATTAAAATTATCAATTTAAAAATTTAAATAATGAAGAAGAATTTCATTTAAATATATATTTCAGTTTAAGGATAAAATCCATTTTTTTCTTAAAATATTAATTAAAACATGGAAAATCACCACAAACAACAATCATAATTATATTTTAAATCGAAAGAAATTAATAATTGATCATGGGAACAAATAAGAGCTAAGTGGTAATATTAAAAAATTATAAATCATGATCCTCAAAATTTTATACCTCAATCAATATAAACACCCTAACACTCATCCTTACCCCACATATCCAATCTGAGGGAAAATGGTTATGTATGGAATCATTCAACTATATTTAGTTATGCAGAGAATGATCATAATCTAGTACATAATGTTTATCCTAACATACCACTATCTACGCTACGATTCTTGTCAAATGTGAACGATATGTGAGAAAATAAATGATAAAAATTACTTATTTGTGAAGCATACAAAAATATTTATAAGTATACATATATAAAATTATATATACCCAATAGGAACCATATTCATTCCACACCTCTAAAAACACCACTCCCCTATGCCACCCCACAATTCCAATAAAAAATAGCATCCTATATGAAGGACTCAATACCATCCTCCATATGGGTAATTCATCTAGTGTATGGTATTTTTAGAAAACTATCTTTGAATTTTCAAATCATAACACATAGTCATTCCTTTTAAAACCTTTTTCTACGTAATTAACCTACAAATAACTCATAAAACCATATAAATAATCTAAATCATTTAAATTGATTTAGTGACTCCTTTTAAAGAAAGATCCATGCCATTAAAATACATGTAACCCTTTTTAAATTTGTTTTTGGAGATAAACACTCATCAAAAATTTAAAATTCCATTTTAGAGGCAGTTTGTAAATTTTTTTCAAATAATATATTTAAATGGTTGTAGAAGAAAATATATTTATGCTCTATATATAAATAGAGGAATCCATCACATTCAATGGAAACCAAATCAAAACTGAGTTTAGTTCATACAAAATTACAAAAAGACATATAATAACTTCATTAAATTGTTAAAATATGATATAAATAAAAAATCAATTTTTATAGAAATAATTAGTAAAACATGGAGAAAACATTCTGTAAACCACTTATAACATTAATCAAAGATTTATTCCACCCTTATAAGGAAAGAACAATACTTAAGGAACAATGAATAACCATAAAAACAAAAAAACTCCAAATACTAATGGATATAAAAGAGACCTAGGTTGTTGATATTTAATTAGAAAAGTAAACATGATGTAAAATGTTAAAAAATTGGATAGGAGATGATTTAGATGGATATAAATTGAAAAATAAAAGTTCTACACTTGGGATACCCACATGGAATCACAATATATGATATGTGAATGAAGGGAAAAGAAAATTTTCTTTTTAGGAATTATATTATGGTGGGAGGACACATGAAAATGATTAAAAACGAAGAGGGGAATATATGTAAAAAATTAAAATAAATTGACACTGACCACACTGCAACCCTACCAGCAACGACATAGTGCCCTCATCACTGGAATAGCGCTATTGAATCCTTCTAGCTATGACTTGAAGGTCCCCAAAATGGTTGGGACACTTACCCTAGGTTTATGTACCACTGATTTGTAGCATGTACTCTACAACACATTCCCTAGAAAGAGGAATGGATATTCCATGGTGTCCCTTTTCTATTCTATAGACTCTCAGACTATCATAAGTGTAACATCTACCCAATGGGTGATAAATTGATGTTAATTAGAATTTCTGATTGTTTATAATCTATATTTCATTTTATAGATCCATTTTTTTATTTACTCTATACACAGTTTTTTTTATTTTGATTATTGTTTGTTTATTTTTCATCAGTTGATCATGTGTCCTATAGTCTCACCATATTAAAAAAGGTAGTGAAAACCCCATAAATTTGACTAATCTATCAAAATAGGAATCAATTTTTAATATAAATGATGAATATAAATGTTAATACCCTGAAACTAGTAAAATATATGTCAATTTTTTTATGATGTATACTTGTTGTTTATCATTAGGGATATAGAACAAAATACTAATTATTCATAGGGTATTATACCGGCCAAAAGATCCAAAATATTTCATAATTATCCATAATTTTAAAAGGGGTGATAACACCATTACATAGTAATAAATTTTATATCAAGATGAATATATTTTTACGATGCTTGTATTCAATCATTCATATAAAATAGAATTGATCTCATCCATTTATATATCAATTCATAACAAAATTAATATAATGGAACATGTAATTCATATTCAACATATTGTAATATTTATTTTATCAAAATATATTTATTTTTATTGTAAATATTCATTGAATTACTTAATAAAATTCAAGTAATTTGATCCATTAATAATGGAATATATCTTATGAAAAACGTGTGGTAAAATTTATCCCCAAAAATTCTTACTTATGTTTTTGTAAACATCTAAAAATATCAAACACACACTTATTTTCCTAATGTAATTTGTGTAAAGAAACTACTTTTTTTAAATCTATCCAAAGATCCTTTTATATATGGTTTATCAAAATCTCATCATTTTGGAACAAAAATTTTGTGTAAAACATAATCCTTATCCAAAGGCCTATCTGGGTAACCCTATTGGCCTTTGTATCATTGACATGAAAAATGAAATCCATTTTTCATATATGTAATATAATATCTCACTCTAGAAAAGAATCATTTATATTCATGCAAATTGTGGTTATAATGGAGTATTCATCAAATATACTCTTATCTAAATAAAACCACTTCCACTAGAATATGTATTATATACATCTTATGTACACCTATAAATCATTTTTCCAAGATATAAAGTGACAAATATATATGAAGCATGTAATTTCAACAAAGAATAACTCATCATATCTTGATAAAATTAGATTGATTAACTTGGTCAATGAATATATAATATGCCAATCATATAATATATGAGATAATACAATGTCCATCATTTAAAAATCTATATTAACAAAATGTATCATAACGAATAAAGGAAATTATTTTCCTCAGTCTAATTAAATCAAGGGTCGGATTTATTTTCAAATCATATCTGTGAAAAAATCCTATCTTAGTTTCAATAAAACTGATGACATGATTATCATCATACCAAATCAACCCCCTTGTTAGCTAAGCCTATTTTGACATTAATATGTAATGTGTCAATGTAAGAAGGTTCTTACAGTAATATCAATCTAAACATAGGTAATTATAATTTATAATAAATATAATCCCTTAATTATATTGATGGTTGTAATACATTCCATGAGAAATACATTTGAATATCAATCCAAATAATATGGTTTTACTTATTACCTTGTAAATATACACTTTGTATACCATATAAAACTATTTTTAAGGAGATAATTATTCCATTCAAGCTAACAATTACATTTCATAAATTCCCAATACAACATTGTGATGATTAGAAATTAAGGATAACTCAAAATTATTTTTAGGGGAATATATCATTTGACCATTCATGTAAATAAAATTTCAGAATACAAGAATGAATGACTAACATGGATTTTTTTTATTATAGATTATTCATACATTATATATCATTTACAATAACATATTTGGTATTGAATACCTAGAGTGATTACAAGAAACAATTTTGTGGTTGTGGTGAAAGATTTATCAATGGATATACTATAGTTTATTACGTAGCCACCCAACTGATCTTCACATAGACACTTTTAACAATATACTTTTTGAGATAATATTTTTGATTAATTTTTTTGGACCATTTGTATGTCCAGGGTCCCATATCATATATAGTTGCTCAATTTTTGTCACATTTAAACTCAATCACTCACATGATTATATGGACCTCTTTTTATTCAGGGGGGAAATAATTGATCCAAAATTCTTCCAATATAGTGTTTAATGCACTAATTTACTCTACCATTATTCTTTTTTCCACTATGGTGGGTTATTAGAAACACTTATAAATGATATATTTTCTATTTAGGAAATCAACATAAATATTGAGACATCATTCCATTTCTTCTGTATTATAAATTCACATATATATAACCTTTTACATAGATATCATATTCTCCTCCTAAGACTGATAACAAAGATCTAGCCATTATAACATACTTAAAAATGGTAATAAACTTAATTCATTGACTATCTCCATGATTGGAATTGCATGTACTAGTTTATATTCAATAATATGTGACCTCAGTTTTAGTAAAAAATTTATTATAAATGATGGTGGCAATAAAATATATATATGTAAATTAATCCAAAAAAATTATCTCTCTAGAAGGATTATGAATCCGCTTGGGCACATTCCATGTAACATCACAAAAGGCCCATTATTGGATTTATCCATGGTAAAACAACTTATAACATTACTAATATATGTTTCTTGATTGATTCCTAGAAATCAATTAGATATATCTTTATAGGTCATCCTAAACAATATGTAGTTATCTCTACACAAGTCCTTAATTGATAACCATTTACCCATACACATCTCAAAAAAGTGACAATTTGGGATTTTATTTCTCAAACAGTGTATTTCATTAACATAAAATACGATAAATCCCATAATAACCCCACTTATCCACTTGTATACATAGTAATCATCCATGTTTTTAGTGAAACTAAACTATTTGATTTCATCATCAAACAAAATATTCCTACCGCAATAATCTTACATCATCATATAAATGGTTAGTTATAACATGCATTCCTTAAAATACACATTTGTAACATCTAAAACTTTAAATTACATAATATTTTCAAATTTTACTAAATTACCATTACAAAAAGTGGATTTCACATCTATTTTATATATCTCATACTTATATTGAGCAATCATAGACAGAAAATTTATAAAAAAACATAATCATCACAACTGATGAAATGTTTTCTTGATATTCAATACCACAAATGTTTTTGATAGTTTTTTCCACTAGGCATGGTTTATACAATGAAAGTCAATTATAAATGTTATTTTTCATTCAAAAAACGCACTATCACCTTATGGATCTCTCTCGTAAGGTGAATATCCCAATTGATAAACATAGTTAGTGTATGTGGAGTATATCTCATATTACATTTATTTTACAGTTTAATGCAATCAAAAATCACAATAGAATATAATTATTAAGTATAAGAATCTTCTATTACTTTTTGATCAACATTATTCTCTATGATAAATCTATGTTTTCAGGTTTTCGATTATTTTTCATAGACATTTGAGGTTCTTATGTAACATGAGTATGTTTTCCTTCATAACTCTTTACAGAACTAACTCAACAACTATCACATGAACACTTCTTATTTTTTTGTCACAAACTTCTCTAAGATAAATTGTCTTCCCACTAGCACCAAAACGTAAATGTTTCTTCTCAAATTAAAAATGAATTTTAATCCAAAAAACATTGGGTTTGAAAATATTATAGAAATAATATACCCTTGCTTCTTTAGGATAACTAGCAATGAATATTTTTCATATTTTGGGTCATGCTGATCTAAATCCATTAATTTTATGAGTGATTCGAAACCGTAGATCATGAAAACAAATTGGTATAATTTCCATAACATATATCATAAGGTTATTTTTTGACTATTTTAGATGGAGTCAAATTAAGATAGAATATAAAATTCACTAATGTATATCCCCAAAATGAAATAAGAAAATATTATAGACTCATCATCAATCAAACCAAGTATATAAAAGAAAATGTATCCCCTATTAAACACATCATTCAAATTTTTTAGTTCTAGGAGTTGTGAAATTTCAAATAAGTATACATTTTCTCATATTATATATAAATTCAAGCATTGTTTATTGAACACCCGTTGATTTGATGATAGAATATTAATACTTCTGAGTAGTTTATTCTACAATTATATTTTAAACTAATTTAGTATATAAAATATTTCGTACTAGTGATTCATTAGATAGACATAAATGTACTGCTGAAAGTCATCAATAAAGGTAAAAAATCCCCTAAATCATCACTTTATTGTGTATTCATTGGTCCAGAGACATCACTATGTAAGATATCCAATAGTCCATAATTCCATTCATAATCTAAATTAAAAAAATTCAATTTAGTTCTTTCTAGTAATATATATTTTCATTTATCAACCAATCCCTAATCAAATTATTCCAATAATCCATCCCCATAGAGTCTTTGAACACATTTCTCATTTATCTATCCAATTTTACAACGTCGAAGGTACATTTGATTAGATTCAATCAAGATCATCTTATAATGAATTTTGTAAATTTGATTATCCATATATATAATAGATAAATGTTCATTGTTTTCCATAATACATAAAATATTTTATTCATATATATAGAACAACTCATGTTTGTAATAGTAAATGAAAATATGTTCTTATCCAAACTAAATATATAAATAAAATAATTTATTATTGTTAGAACATAATAATAGTTCTACAATTCTAATATTAATTCGCTAGGTAGGAATACAACATAATTATGATCATTTAATGAAACAAATATTGGTACACCACTTACATGAAGATTCTCCTTAACCTTCATCAATAATCTCATATCTCTGATTTTTGGTTTTTCAACACAAATATGGGATATGCACAAAATATCTAATACCCAATATCTAGAGTTAGTGGAATTAATCACATTGAATATCACATTATTAAAATTATTTTCTTTGATAACACTTATCATCCCTATTTACCTATCACAAACTATATTATATGGAATTAATATAAAGTATATCTACATGATTATTGTGAATTAATACAAAATATACTAAAAATACATATCAGTGGGTGAGTGTATTGTTTTATACCTTTCCACTATGAAAATTTAGTGAAATTACTCCAACTAAAATTGATTACAATGTGTTTTATTTCCATTTAGTGATCCATGATCTATATTTCATGAAGAAATGAGTCTGATGGTGCATTCATCTCATACTTTATTTATTAAGATGGAGAATTTTTCCAATCACAATATTTATGATTCAGTGATAGTGGTGTAGAAAAATACTTATCTAAATACATCATATGGATATACTCAACAATATTCCTATATTTTCCTATCTATTATAGATTAATATCTTGTTTGTTATAAATCAAGAAACAATAATAGGCTAACACAAGATAATCTAGGGTCACCATGATGTAACATGAAACTTTCCAATTGGATAACACATCATTACCCATTACTTTGTTTCCTTACAGAATAGAATCAAAGGTTATCTAGTTATTGAATGAAACTACACATTTAAATGAATTATGTCTCAAAATTTTCCATTTTTGAAGGAATCCGACACTTAGTATTTTAGGGTATTTATTTGTAAATGTTTCAATTATTTAAAATAAATCATATCCAAATTAAATTAATAAATAATAACACTTATGAGATAATTTTCTTCCCATATATTATTTAATTTTGAATTCATCCTTCTAATGATTAATTTTTTTTCATACACAATCCTTCTATAATTTTGATTTGTTCAATCTATATTAATGGTTAATTATTTACACAACATATAATTATGTTACACACACTATGAAAAGATAAGTGAAATACTAACAGTATGATTGAATCATATACATTAGATACATGTATTTTTCATAAAAAAGTGATAGTGTTATATGATACTGATAATATCTATGTAAGTAACCCATAGTGATAGATATCAAATCCCTTGTCTTTTTACAAAAAGGAATTAGCCACCAGGATGGACGGTTGTCTGACCCCAAGTCCCTCTCTTCTGGGAGACATTACTCAACAGAAAATTCAATTCATGATATCTCTTACAACTTATATAAACATGAAATATTCAACAACACTTCTCAATATCATTACTGTAATTTAAATAAAGGTCAATGTAGTTGAAAAAAATCATAAATAAATTTACCTATCATTTAATGAAGGAAGATAAATACTATATGAAATTTATTACAATAGTTTTATGTACAATATATTTAAATTTATTAAATATTTTTTTATCATAATTATTAATAAATTAATTAAATTAATGAACATTTTATTCATTTTCCAAAACATGATATATCCATTCATGAATAAATAAAAATAAATAAAGAAATATATATAATTTATAATTTTTTTTCTATACTTTGGACACTCCACAATCATGAATATAAACACATTTATACTCATTTATAATATGAAAATTTATTATTAAATTATATAAAACATATATATTTAAATATATTATATTTTTGGAATTATATACAACATTATTGAGTTTCTAATTTCTAAAGATTTTACATATTCGATATATCATATACTATGAATTAATCAATCATTTGATCATAAAACTATTTTTATGTGGTCTAAATAATATTAAAAAAAAGATTTATTTTAACAGTTCAAAAATATGTTGAGGGAGAGACCCTATATTATCAAAATAATAAATCCATTCACCTTTTATACTATGAAAAGAGAAAACCCAACTAGGAAAACATTATTAAATGTGCACTCTCGGTATGTTTTTGTTGTGATTGTGTTTTTTGAAAAATCCGGATGATTGTGAATGAATATGGTAGGAATTTTTAGAATTATGTTTTTAAGGTGATGCAGCTTCCTAGTGTTTTCCAAATATTTGGCCCCAAAATCAAAAGTTTGTATCATGGAAATGGAATAATTGTATATAGGTGTGAACAATACGTGTACCACAAAGTACACTAAACTAATTTCAAAGGAGGTACATGGAATAGTTCATGAAATGTGAAATCATACATGAAAGGAAAATAGTTCATGGGGGGGCTCATGGTTCGCGGAAGTCAAACATTTTGTGAATATAGTTTCTAGGATGGCATGCGGTAAATGGAAAGATTCTTGTGTATGGGATGGATTTTCATTAGTAGAAAGGAAATTATGATTTGTAAAGCCTTAAAGGGATTTTTTTTAATAAAATGAGATGGTTATTTTTGCCACCATGAATGAATAGAGGTTGTACATGGATAGAGTTGGGAAGATTGGTTTAAGGAAAAAGAACAGTGCATGGTGAAATCTCTATCACATTGATGATTTGTTAAATCTCAGATTAACGGGATATTCGGATCTATTTACATATCTAAGGAGTTATAATCACATCATTATGGTATAACATTTTTGATAAGAAAAAATCTTTTCTCGATGAATTTGGAAAATTCAGAACAGGTTCATTGGAAACAAGTCTGTGATAGATAGGTGGTTCATGAAGAGGATTCCATGAAACAAGAAGTAGTTCATGCCAGTGTATTGTGAAAGGGTTTTTCTAGGCACCATATCCTATAAAGTAAACCAGAAAATAGAATTCATGTTGTTCACAAAGGATAATTGGTCAATGAAAAACATAGTTTTTTGTAGAGGTATGTTTGGTTTGGAGAAGCGGTATGAGAGAGTAGTTTGTTGACATGATAAGAGTTAGGGAATGGAGTAGAATTACATTTAAGATGTTGTCAACGAATCATATTCACTATGTAGTTCACAGAAGAGTAAGGATGTTCACTATGATCTTGATAAAGTATTTTGCTACAGTAAAACAGTTTTCAAATGTAATTTATTCTAACTAATTGTACAAGGAAAAGTAAATTTCATCTATAGGTAAAAAGTGATTTAACCAATAATTTACCTACATTTGAGGATGTGTGATTTTATTAAAATGTGGAGACCTACAATTCCATAAACTATGAGTGGATCCCTTCCATGATAAGTTAGAAAAGGAAATAGAAGACTGTGAACCTTCACACATGGAGTGATCTAGATGATGAGACATAGAGACTGACCCATGAGAATGCAGTGAGCTGACCCTACTACTTGTAAAGAAAATGTTCCTAGGAATTGAAGATCTTCCCCGAAGCATGTAATTTGAAGTGTGCTTTAATGGATTTGGTAAATCGGAAAATATCCATTGTATTCTTCTTGGATGTAGAAGAATGAGGGTGCGCCAAGAAATATCATTGTTTCATATTAATGATTTCATTTCAGTTAATATATTTCTATGAGATAAAGAGATATGTGTGTTTGGTTTAAAGATAAACATGATCTGAAGGGGAAGGAGTTTAAATCTATCATACCCAAAATCACCCCCACCCCCTTAAGGAATTTGACCTCATAAAAATTTAATAATTAGTATTATTGGTAAAAATTTAATGTTTGTGGTTCACTATTAGTATATGAAATAGAGGTGGTCAATCAAAAATAAATTTTGATCTTCGATGGTAACAATTTCCAGCTATAGAACAATCCGATACGTCATAACTTCCTATCATTAGGAATCGATGTCTTACAGTTGCTATGAATTCAATATCAGTCAATATCAATAGTGGTTCTTCATTAGAAGAAGAAAGAATATAATTGGATGTAGATGCTAAAGGGATCATTTTTCTTGGAGGATCCCTATCAAATTAAATTTATACGATGATGATTTAATGTAAAACGTTAGAAGATGTGTGGGAAAAGATACTAAATATCTATTAAAGAGATTCAATGGTCATAGAGGTAAATATGAAGGATTTGTGGAATATGTATAAATATATGAGAAACAACCAAAATGGATCCATTAATGCATTGTTTGACCGAGTTAATGTTGTAGTAGAATGCATGTGTGGTCTTGGGGTAGTCATTAATGATATAAATATTGTGTTATTTATCTTGAGGAGACATACACCAAGATTTAATCCAATTGTATTAGTATTCTAAGGTAAATATATAAATAAACTGACATTGGATATCTTTCATTTGATTGTTCATGCATATAAAATGATAAATTATGATAGAAATGTGTTTGGAAAAGGTGAATTCCAAAGAATTGAATTTCAAGTACATGAAGAAGCTCTCTATTGATTTTTTTTAAGAAGAAAAAAATTTGGATGATTTCATGCATTTTATTTATTCAAATCTACAATGAGGATGAGTGAAGATAAAAGGGTATGTTTCACATTCATGTTTCCTATGTAAAAATATTGACATTATTTAGTAAAGAGTCCTTAGAATTTTGAAGATGATGATAAAGAAAATTATGTAATTCCCAAAAATAAGTATTGATCTAATGATAAATGTAAGAGATGTTCTAAGAGAATGTTTCAAAAGAAGAATAATATGCTTTTTGAAGAAGATGAAAGTTTAGAAGAATCCGAGATAGAAGAGTTAGAGGAAAGCAATGATCTTGTGATAGATGATTTGGTTGTAGTTATTGGAAATTAAATAAAAATAGAAGAAATAGAAAATGCATAAAGAGAACATTAAGGATGAGTAGACCATTAGGATGAATTAGAATCCACTATTGAATAGATAGATGATTGGAGAGATAAAACAATGAAATCTAACAATGTGGTTTATGATGCCTAACATTATATATAAGAGTAAGAATAATAGAAGTTTGAGATGAATAATGAAATTAAAAAACTGAACTCTTCAAAGACATAAAGTTAAAAAATGGTGGTTGAGTTTAAAAAAAAATTGATGAATAGTTAAGAGAGATCTATAGTTTAACTGAAACATGAAAAGAACAAATCAAATGTATTGAATAACATGTAGATTAAGTCATCAGTCTGCAAGGAAGTGATGAAGATCATGATAAACCATTGACTCCAGTTATGAAATTAGGAAAGAAGATCATACATACAACATAGATAATAACAGTTTAGTTTAGTTCTCCATCAAAATAGAATATACAGTAAAATAAAAATTGTAACAATGGAATGGGGTGTGATCAAAAATAGAAATAATTAATGGTTAAAGTTCGACCACAAGCTCCCATTGCAATATTTAAAATTTATTTGTGTATGAAGTAGAATTAGAAGATTCAGAGAACCAAAGGGACAACCAGTGGTGTTTTATTTCCACACATGAATGTACTTTTCATAAGATGATATTTTTTTGGAATGATGGGACACAAAAAAATGTGTGTTTCATAGCAAGGAATTACTAAAGGGAACACGACCAACAGATCCAGTCATACCGAGATTAATTTTATTAGTCATCATTTGATTATCACTATTTTAGGATTGAAGGATACAGTCACATGTAAAGATAAATCTAATATGAAATATAAAGGAATGTTATAAAAAATGATGAGTTTGGTTATAATATGTTGGAACCATGGCTGTTCTATGCTGGAATTAGAGTTTGGTTTGTGTTTTTTGTCAATCCTCAATGGAAGTTCCGAATTTGTGCCAGCAAAGCAATCATACAGTTTAAGAAGACAATAGTATTGAAGGTGGCGATATTTCCCAGTGTCTGCCAAATTTTTGGGTCTCAAAATCGAAAAATGAAGACATGGACTATCTGCAAAAGGAGGTTCTCACAAAAAGGAAGTGGTGCGCGAAATATAAGAGGCTTGCACGAAATAGTTAAGTTGGGCATGAAAAACAGCGGGATGCACGAAATAGTGGATCGTGTTTTTTCGTGCAAATAGTGTTTCGAAATCAGATTGGTGAAAATGGAAAAAGCATGGGCTACGCAGAAAATAAGGGTTGTGCATGAAATGCATGAGCTGGGCGCGAAAAAAAGTGTGGTACGCGAAATATCGGAGCGAAGATTCTCACGCAAATAGTGTTTCGGAATCACACCGTCGAAAAATGGAAAAGGAATGGGTTGCGCGAAATATCTAGAGAGGTGCGCGGAAAACGATACCTGCGCAATAGATTACCCGCCAGATGAGAGGTTTTCCACGCTGAAGGGGATTTTGTGCGTGGGGGTCTCAGTCGGCTATAAATATGAGTTGACCCCCTTCATTCAGCATTGTTGAAGACTTAGAGATGATCTGAGGTCTGATGCGCGAAAAAGGATCGTGTAAAGGGTCTTGCACAAAATATTCGGAGTTGCACAGAAAATTTTGGGATGCACGAAAAATGAAGAGTACCACGTAAAAAATTGGGTTCCCATATAAGAGATCCAGTTGCAGGAAAAAGGGGATTTTTGCACAGAATATTTTCCCGTGTGAAAAGTAAATTTTACGCGCAAGAGGAAGGTTTTGCGCGAAAAGGGTTGGTGTTTCCCAAAATTGTCCATAAGGTTTGTCTGCACATTCTAGTTATCCGGTTCAGTGGTTTTGTGCGTTCTAGTGCATCTTTTCTGGACTTTGATGCAAGCAGAGTCTCGTGCTGAGCAGAGGCAAAGACTTCAATGAAACTTTATTGAAAAGACCTTCACGTCTGTAAACTGAGTGTGACTTCATCAATGGCAGTGAGCCAGGGGGAGTCAACGAGAGTGACACGAGGGAAGCAGTGAGCTATCCATGAACCTTTGTAAAGGTAGTGAGCCAGGGACAGAGTGACTTTCCCCGAACAATTGTAATCTATAACTAGTGAAGATTAGTGGATTTTGGTATGACCGGAAACTTATCGACGTATGCTCCCTGGATGTAGCCCTTAGTGGTGAAACAAGTAAAAAGGGTTGTTTCTTCTCTGTGCATGTGCATGTTTTTTTTGATCTTTTTCATCATACAGGTTCAACAAGTTCCTACCAACGTGGGAACAAGATCCATCACATTAAAAGAAAAAAATTTCACCTTGATTCACCCCTCCCTTCTCAGGGTGTCCTGGGGTTCTTCAAGTGGTATCAAAGGGAGGTTACTTCTGTTGAATCTGTTCTTTAGCATAATGGAGAATACAGTCAATGTTAGGTGGTTCCCTCACTTCGATGGAATTAATTTCCAGATCTAGAAGAAGAAAAAGAGATTTGATCTATGATCTCTTGGTATGGAAGTTATCTTTTCTACTATGCAAGGAATACAAGTCACTGACCCAACAGGCCTGGTTATGACTGAAACAGACAGGAAACTTCTTGATGCAGATGCTAAAGCACAAAATGCACTTATTGCATCTCTTTCTGATCAAATCTACCTAAAGGTGATGAATTTAATCTCAGCAAAATCCATGTGGGATAAACTCGAGAATATTTTTGAAGGAGATAGGAAAGTGAAGGAGGCGAAACTACAAGTGCTGCACAATCGGTTTGATGATCTTAAAATGCATCCAGACGAGAATGAAGACTCTTTCTTTAATATAATTACTGAAGTGGTTGGAGCAATTCAGGTTCTAGGTGAATAAATCAAAGACATTGATATTGTAATGAAAATATTAAGAAGACTTCTACCTCTGTACAATGCAAAGGTGTCAGCCTTTGAGGAAAGATATCATTCAAATCTTTCTCTGGATGATCTACTTAGAAGCTTGGTAGCATATGAAATGAGAGTCGAACCAGAAGATGCTACAACTCGTGTGAGCAAGGAAATGGAATTAAAGGCAATGGATAAACTGAAAATCAAAAAAGATATTAGTGGTGAAGATGAAGAAGAAAAATAAATTCTTTCTCTCATTGCAAAGAAGTTCCAGAAGGGGAAAGGGAAATTCAAAGGGAAACTACTTATCGCTTGTTTTTGTTGTGGAAAAGTTGGGAACATTGCCTCTCAGTACTTAAGAAAGATCAATGATGAAGATAGTGAAGATGAATGCATCGAGATTCCTCAGATAAGGTTCTTTAAAAAGGGAGACTTCAAATCTGGAATGAAAATGAAAATGAATAGTTTTGTCTGTGAAGAGGAAGAAGATGATAATGAATTATGTGATGAAGAAGAACCAGAATTCAAAACTGGGAACCATGCTTCCATGATTTCCACTGTTGAAAATTTAGAAGATACTGGTGGAGAAAAACAACAGAGAACTTGTGTAGATCCCCAGATGCAACTTAAGGATGCGGTTAATAAGCTTAACATTAAATGTAAGAGTTTCAATAAGTGTAAATCCATTGTAGAAGAATCAGCTGCATATGTTGATCAACATGAGGGTGAAACTAAACGACTGGAAGAATTTGTGAAGGTACAATATAAAATAATTGAAAGCAATGATGATGTAGTGGATCTCAAGATGAGAATTGAAGAGCAGGCAATGGTCATCAATGACCTCACCTATAGACTTGATGAAAAATCCAAGACTGCTAAGGGTCTTGAAGAGGAAGTTGTTACTCTAAGGAGTAAACTTGAGGCTAAATCAATTCCAAAAGAATCGAGGAAGAAAATACAGTTTGGAAGATTCTCAGTTGCAGAATTACTAGCAAGAGCCAAGTGCGGTTCAGATAGGGTTGGGAAAATCTTGAGTAATCAATGACCCGCTTGCATGGTAAAGAGTGGAAATGTTTGTGAGGCGGAGACATCAACTGTTGGAAGTGAAAAGATCCAAAATAAAGATATGAAGAAAGTTGAACATGTTGAAATGATTCCTAAAGTGCTGAAAAAGGAACCCTCGACCAAAAATAAAAGGAAAACGTAAAATTATCCTCAAACATTCAGAAATGATTTCCAGTCTATCTTTTCTCAAAAGGAAAAATGTATGAGGAGAAATTCAAGTGAGAAGACATTTCCTCTCATGAAGTGTCAGTTCTGTGGCTATCTGGGCCATACCATGTCTTATTGTGAAGAGGCAAGAGGCTATCTGAATGGAGAAGATATTGAAGATCAATAAAGGAGAACAAATTCATATCTTAATTCTTATAGAAGAAACAATTTCTATGGATATTGTTTTCGTTGTTCTAAGTTTGGTCATAAGGCTGTTAATTGTAGGCAGAGAAGGGACATGGACCCCTCATACTGAAGTTCAAGACAAGTCAAGTCTCGTCAGCAAGACAGTGTTGCTCTTTCAAATAGGTTTTCTCCTCTCGAAGAATATTTTGACTATGAAGAACCTGGGTATGCAGAAGAGATAATTGAAAGGCCATAAGTTCTATATATTCAATCCAATGTCTCATGGATGGAAATGAAGAAGATTGAGAAATCCAACCTTGTCGAGGTGGCCCTCAATGCTACAAAGAACAACAGTTCTTGGATTCTAGATAGTGGTTGTTCATCTCATATGACGGTTAATGCTGGACTGATAATGGATATCAAACGGACGGTTGATGGTATAGTACGATTTGGTAATGATGGGGCTCTGAAAATCAAAGGGAGTGGAAGTACCAAGTTATATAATGGAGAAATAAAGAAGACTGAAGTCCTTTATGTTTATGGCCTACATCACAATCTCCTCAACGTGAGTCAACTCTTTGACGCAGGACTTATATTTACTTTTAATCAGAAAGGTTGCACTATCAAGGGAAAGATAGGCAATTCACTTATGAAGGTATGCAGAACAGAAGGCAACTTGTATCATGTTGATAGTGAAGAAAATGTATGTTACATGACTGTTGAACAGGAAAACAATTTGTTGCATCGGAGACTGGGACACATCAATCAACAAGACATGGAGAAAATTTCAAAATTGACAATTGTCATGGACATTCGCAACCTGAAGCGTGAGCGTGAAAAATCTTGTGATTCATGCATTCGTGGGAAGTAGTTCTGTAGGTCTTATCGGCCAAAGAAGAAAAGGGTATCTCAACTTCATGATCTGATTCATACAGATGTATGTGGGCCGATAAATGTTGTCGGAACTCATGGAGAAAGGTACTTTTTCCTTTTCATAGATGATTACAGTATAATGGCATGTGTGATGGTAATTCACAGGAAACGACAAGTCCATGACTAGATGAAAACATATCGGCGAATCTATGAGAATGATACTGGACGAACAGTCAATGTTTTGCGATCTGACAATGGAGGAGAATACACGTCCATTGAATTTGAAAATTATCTGGAGAAGCATGGGATACAGCATGAGGTAGCTGCTGTGAGAACTCTATAACAAAATGGAGTTGTTGAACATAAGAATCGACAGGTGAACAACATGGCACAAACTATGCTGATTGAGAGTCGTATTCCACCACATTACTGGAAAGAGGCTGTTCAAGCTGCAGTGTACATTCAGAATCGAACAGGACTATATATGGATGAGACGAATACACCATATGAATTGTGGTATGGACAGAAGCCTTCTTTAAAATAATTCTGTGTCATTGGAAGTAAATGCATCATCAAGAACAAAGAAGTAAATCAAGGGAAATATGGTGACAATGCAGATGAAAGAATTTTCCTCAGTTTACTCAGTGAACAGCAAAGCCTACAAGTGTTTCAACAAGCGTTTAGGAAGGATTGTGGAAAGCAGTGATGTTAAGATAATTGAAGAGAAATGTACAAATGCTTCAAGGACGTCATATACTGATATGATAGAAAGTCAAGAAGAAATTCAACGGGAAGAAAATACAAATGCAGAAATAGAGGAAGTTGTTCAAAACACTCAGCAATCACATCATGATGTTGACTCAGACGAAGAATCTGAAGATGAAATCTTGTATGGGGAGAATGAGACTGAACCTCACAGGAGAAATCGAAGAGCAGAGATTGATCCATTAACATAATTGGAGACAGGAATACTGCCACACAGACAAGGAGGATGAGGAATAACACACCTTCTGCATTTAAGTCAGTTGTGGAGCCATCCTCATTTGAAGAAGCTGCAAAGGATGAATCCTGGGTGAAAGCCACGAATGAAGAGTTAGATCAGATTGACAAGAATCATACATGGGATCTTGTCCAGTGATCCAAAGGTCACAATGTGATTGGAACAAAATGGATATTCAAGAACAAGTTTGATGAGCATGGAAGTGTTATCAGAAACAAGGCTCGACAGGTATGTAAAGGGTATTCTCATATTAAAGGTGTTGATGTTGAAAAAACCTTTTCTGCAGTGACTAGACTAGAATCAATTAGGCTGTTCCTTTCCATGGATATCCAGAGAGGATATAAATTATATCAAATGTATGTCAAGACAACATTTTTAAATGGTGTACTCGAAGAAGAAGTCTACTTTGAACAACCAGTGGGTTTTCTTCTTGGTGCTGATGAATCAAAGGTCTGCAAGCTAAAGAAAGCACTTTATGGCTTGAAACAGGCACCACGGGCGTGGTACTCTAGACTAGATTCTTATCTCAAGAAGATGGAATTCAAAAGAGAAGGAGTACATAACAATCTATATGTGAATAATTCTATGAAAGATCAGTTCATGGTTCTCATTTACGTCGATGACATTATATTTGGTGGCAGCATGCAGAAATTAGTGGATAAATTTTCCCATCATATGAAATCTGAATTTGAAATGTCAATGATTGGGGAGCTCACATATTTCTTGGGACTGTAGGTGACTCAAATGAAAGACAACACTTTTATCTCTCAAGAAATGTATGCAAGAGAGCTGCTGAAGAAGTTAAATATGCAAGAATCTAAACCAATGTCAACTCCGATTGAAGTTGGAACCAAACTTGGAAAGCATGATAATGAGAAATTTTTAGATCCCACCATGTACAAGAGGATCATTGGGATCCTATTGTACCTGAAAGCGTCATGGCCAGATATTGTCTTTGCCAAATGTCTTGCAGCCCACTATTAGTGTAATCCAAAGGAGGAACACTTGGAAGCAGTAAAAAGAATCATGAGGTACATTCAAGGTACTCACAATTATGGCTTATACTTTGCTGCAAGAAGGGACTGTGAATTATCAGCATTTTCATATGCTGACTGGGCTGGCGATGTTGTGGACAGAAAGTCCACCCGTGGTGGAGCATTCTCTATTGGGAATAACTGTGTTGGATGGTTGAGCAAGAAAAAGAAATTACTTCTCTTAGTACTTCTGAATATGAGTATATATCTGCCACAAAGGCATGCACTCAACTGCTATGGATGAAGCAACAATTAACCGGTATTGGTGATGAGGTAAAGAAACCAATGGCGATTTACTATGATAAAAAGAGTGAAATTGATCTTACAAAAAATCATGTATAGATTTCTCGTAAAAAACATGTTTAAATCAGGTATCACTTTATCAAAAAAAAAAGTTGAGCAAGGGGTGATTAGAATGGATCACGTGGGAACTGATGAACATGTAGCTGATATCCTGACAAAGCCACTGTCAGCTGCTGTGTTTGAGAAGCATCGATTGAACCTCGGTGTTAAGCCACCTCCCAGTGCATAAGAAGGTTATAGAGATATCCTCTCCCTATTTATGGTAATTCTTTCTATCTGTTTATAGCTGTGATATAGGTTTATGGGGGAGATACTATCAAGGGTGAGTATTGTTTGAGCTGAACATTGATTAATTTATCGGCCTTTCGGTTTATTGTCAATGGGGGAGAAAGGAAAGGAATAAATTCACAAATTCAGGATTGTCTGTGGACATGTAATTCTTCTATGAAACGAGAACCCAATTCATGCTTCCTCTCTTATTTTCTACACCCAGCATTGCTCATGTAGACTTAGAGTTTTGGCTGAGTTGATCATTGCATTTTTTGGTATGCATGTGGATGGTGATATGTTTAATTTATTTGGTGATTTCCAACAAACCCAATGGGGGAGATTGTTCGAACCATGGATGTTCTATGATGGAATTGGATTTTGGTTTTTTGTTTGTTGTCAATATTCAGTGGAAGTTCCGAATGTCTGCCAGCAAAGCAATCATATAGTTCAAGCAGACAATAGTATTGAAGGTGGCGCTGTTTCCCAGTGTTTGCCAAATTTTTAGATCTCAAAATCGTAAAATGAAGACATGGATTGTCCACAATAGGAGGTTCACAAAAAAGGTAGTGGTGCGCGAAATATAAGAGGCTTGCGCGAAATACATATGTTGGGAGCGGAAAACAGCGGGATGTGCGAAATAGTGAATCGAGGTTTTTCACGAAAATAGTGTTTCGAAATCAGATTGGTGAAAAATGGAAAAGTCATGGGCTGCATGGAAAATAAGGGTTGTGCGCGAAATGCTTGAGCTACGCGCAAAAACAGCGTGGTGCGCGCAATTGCGGAGCGAAGTTTTTCTTGAAAATAGTGTTTCAGAATCACACTGTCGAAAAATGGCAAAGGCATGAGTTGCGCGAAATATCTGGAGAGGTGCGCGGAAAACGATACCTACATGAAATATTATGCGCCAGATGAGAGGTTTTCCGCGCCGAAGAGGATTTTGTGTGCGAGGCTCTCAGTCGCCAATAAATATGAGGTGACCCCCTTCATTCAGCGTTGTTGAAGACTTAGAGAAGATCTGAGGTCTGATGCGCGAAAAAGGATCGCGTAAAGGGTCTTGCACGAAATATTCAGAGTTGCACGGAAAATTTCAGGATGCTCGAAAAATGAAGAGTAGCACGTAAAAAATTGGGTTCACACATAAGAGATCCAGTTGTGTGAAAAATGGGATTTTTGCGCAAAATATTCTTCCACACGAAAAGTAACTTTTGCGTGCAAGAGGAACGTTTTGCGTGAAAAGGGTTGGTGTTTCCAACAATTGTCGGTACGGTTTGTCTACACATTATGGTTTTCCGCTTCAGTGGTTCTGTGCATTCTAGTGCATCTTTTCTGGACATTTATGTAAGCAGAGTCTCGTGCTGAGCAGAGGCAAAGACTTCGATGGAAATTTATTAAAGAGAACTTCACGTCTATAAACTGAGTGTGACTTCATCAATGGAAGTGAGCTAGGGGGAGTCAATGGGAGTGACACGAGGGAAAGAGTGAGCTATCCCTGAACCTTTGTAAAGGAAGTGAGCCTGGGATAGAGTGACTGTGCCCGAACAATTTTAATCCACAACTAGTGAAGATTAGTGGATTTTGGTACGACGGGAAACTTGTCGGCCTATGCTCCTTGGATGTAGCCCTTAGTGGTGAACCACATAAAAAGGGCTGTGTCTTCTCTGTTCATGTGCATGTTTTCTTTCTGATATTTTTCATCATACAGGTTCAACAAGTTCCTACCAACGTGGGAACAAGATCCATCACATTAAAAGAAAAAGTAGTCACCCTGGTTCACCCCTCCCCTCTCAGGGTATCATGGGGTCCTTCATAATCAATAAACAAATGTATCATCAAACGAGCTAAAAATGAAACATTAATTTACCACACTATAAGTTGAATTTGTACCACAATATTATTAGGAATGTCAACACTATCAATCCATATAGGGTATGATGTCATAAACATGGATCAAAAAGTAAGCATATGAGTATGTAGTGGTTATAAAATTTTTATTTAAGTCATCAGATCACACCAGTATATGGATCATCGAGAAGGGATGCACCTCCCATATGACATGAATCAAGGATCTGGTGACAGGAATTAGTATTGATGAAAAAGGTATCGTAAGATTTTAAAATGATGAGAGGATTAAAATCATTGGAACTGGGAATGTAATTTTTGGGGAAAAAGACATGAGACTTACAGATTTTTTGGTTATTGATGGTCTTAGCCACAACTTATTAAGTGCAATTCAATTGGGTGACTCCGAAAATGGCATAATATTTTCAAATAAAGTATATTTCCTCAAGGAAAAATATTTTTTGTTGTATTGAAAGTAAATCATACTAAATTGAATATCTACCTCATGAGGGGAGAAGGAGATATCTTCCTTTTATACAAGGAATAAGAAAATAAGTTTTCGCATTAAAATTTTTTCCACATGATCCAACCAACCTTGGAATATTTGGTGAAATATAATGATTCCTGAGATCTTCTTATATTACCACATATCATACAGATATGGTTGATTCCTACCAATAAGTTAAGATCATTCGAAATATATAGAAGGAATGAAAAGATATGGTCAAACAGATTTCTTGATTCGGTTTATATTGATGTGTGCGGACAAATTTCACTAAGTGATATTGATGAAATTAGATGTTATGTTCTCTTTATTGATTATAATTTCAAATTTCTATTGGTTTTTATCATCACCAAAAAATATAAGATATTTATTTTCATAAAAACATATATAAGGGATGTTGAGAAGATGTTGGTTCAAACAATTTGGATGATCCAAACGAATAATGGAATAGAGTTTACAAATTTCCATACAGAGGATTGTCTTGAGAAACCTAGGATAAGGATAAATTTTTTATGGAAATAACTATGTAGTATAATGGATTAATTGAGTGAGGAAAGCGTATTGTTGATAACATGGCTGGAAAAATGCATATTCCAAAAGATGTTCTAGAGAAATTTTGGAAATAAGCAGTGTTGAAGATGTTCTACCCATCAAATAGATCATTGCATTGTCTGGATGGAGATAAGAATCCATATGATCTATGGTATGGAAAAAGATATCATTTAAGAACTTTTGAATCTTTTGAAGTAAGTGATTCATTCTCAATGAGGAGAAACCTAGGAATTATGAATCCATGGAGATAAAGGGATATATTATGGATACTCAAAGAAAAAAAAGAATATTAATTAATCAAAACAGTTTCTAGGAATGATTTTCGAAATCTATGATTTAACCATGATGAAGAATGAGATGAATCTTCAAAAAATACATGATCGGTCTTTGGAGGTTAGTGATGAAGAAAAAAATTTCATGGGATGATCTAGTTCTAGAGTTTGATTCAGAAGAAGACACAGATGATGAGAAGAATGAGGATAAAATAGTATATTCACAATGACATAAAAGAAGATCTTAAATTGGTAGGAAAAATATAATTCATGATCAGATAGAACCATCATATACAATTAGGATGAAGACTCTATATAAAGAATTATAATTATCACATAAAGAGATGAAATGTTTTGGTGAAGAAACTGGTGATGAGAATTCGATTTAGGCTATGAATGAAGAGCTCAAATAAATTGAGAAGAATCAGACATGGGAGATTATTTTTAGGCCAACAGATAATAATCCCATTGGGATAAAATGGGAATTTTGAACGAAAATGAATTAAGATGTTGTTATGATTCAAAAAATATATTGAATAGAGTGCAAAGGTTACTCCCAAATAGAGGGTATTGATGTTGATGAAAAGATTTCACCTATTTTAAGGCTAGAAAAAATGTTGATTATTTTTGGACATAGGGGTGCAAAGATAATTCACGGTTTTCTAGATGGACTTCACGTCATCATTTTTGGATGGGATTCCGGAATAAGAAGTTTATATTGAGAATCCATATTGTCTTCTCATTCATGAATATGAGAACATAGTTTTTTGGATGAAGAAGTATTTATATGGTTTGAAGAAAGAACCAAGAGAGTGGTATTTAATACTATATCAGTTTCTAAATGAGTTCAGTTTTTATCATGGGGTATTTGATTACAATCTATATATCAATCGTGATAGTAATAAATGTATGATGGTGTCAGAATATGTTGATGAAATAATCATTGGAGGATCAGATGCAGTGTAATGTATAATGTTTTCCGAATTCATGAAATGTGAGTTAGAAATATCTATGGATGGAGGATTTATGTTATCCATGGTCTATAGGTAACGTCAGGAAATAATGACACCTTCATTTCTTAATCCAAATATGCCAGGTAAATATTTAGGACAGTTGGAATGGATATTTCCAAGGAGATGAAGTCTTCATTAGCTACCTGGATTAAACTATCTTGGGATTACTAAGGTAAAGAGATCAATGACATAGAATAAAAGAAGATCATTGGAAGTTTGTTTTATATAAAAGTGACATGAACAAATATTATTTTTTACACATTTTAAGTAGACAAATCTCAAATTAATCCAAACTAAATCAACATAATTTTAGTAAAAAATTTGTATTTGGTATATCCTGGGAACCGTGGATTTCAGTTTGATGTATAATGAAAAATCTAAGCCTGATCTATTAGGATATACATTTGTATATTGGACTAGTTTTGTATATGATAGGAATTATACATCAGGAGGTTCTTATTATCTTGGTGGATTTTATATTATTTGATAAAAGATAAATAAGACTACGAATCATTGGTCCTTGAAAAATTGGAGTATATTTCAGCCACACAAGCATTAACAAATTTATTATGGACAAAATGTCAGCTTCAGATATGGGGGTTTAAGTGAATTCTCCAATCATAATCCATTACCATTATTCTATTGATATAAATCATAGGAAAAAACATTTCCATCACTCAAGGTAAAAGAAAATTGAAATAAAATATCAATTTATCAAGGATAAAGGGGAATAAGGTATTGTGAAGATGGAGTATGTTTCTATAGAACAACAAGATACATATATTATAAAAAATTCCTTTCCCAAAAAAATATTTGAAAGGAATCGACTAGATTTGGGAGTTTAGTCGACTCCCCACACCTAAAAAGTGTTGATGTGGGACCCCTCCTAGTGGTATGGAGCATTTTTCCCTAATGTGATAATATATAATCATTACCATAATTCGACACTAAAATAAATAACATTATATATTTTTTATATTTGTGGAGAAAATTTCTTTGTCATGGCATGGTGAGAATATAATAGGTGGAGGAGTTAGAGATGGGGATTTGAAGCTATTAGGTTAAGCAGTAATTTAAAGGGGTATTAAATCTGATGATGCTAGAGGTGATCGATAAAAGGATACACATCACTATAGATTAGGTTCATGATGAAATCATTAGAGTAATGTTTGAATATAATGAAGGGATTCATTGATTAAATTTTCATTATACTCTTTTTTCTCAGGCTTATTATGGCTCATCGGGTATTTGAGTATGTGTTGAGTAGATTCTTGATCATTATCTTAATCTCAAGAGGAAAATGCTGAAAAAATATCGTGGAATATTTTAAGAGATATAAAATTATGAAAGTATTTTCATCATGGAAAAATTGGATGATATTTGGGGAAATATCTCTCAAGGATTCCTATTAGTATTTTTTGGGTGTGGTTGTGTTTATTGAATAATCCAGATGATCATGAATGTGCATTGTTGGTGTTTTCGGATCTAGGTGTTTAATGTGGCCCAGTTTCCTGGTGTTTAAAAAAATTTTAGGCATGAAAATAATGAGTTTTCTTCTTGGAAAATGAATATTTTTGTATAGGAGTGAAAAGTATGTGGACCATGAAAAGGATTTCACAATTTGAAAAATAGGTACTCTGAAAAGTTCATGGAATAAAAAATGGTAAGACGAAAGAAAACCGTTCCTAGGGAGACTCATAGTTTGTGGAAGGAAAAAGGATCACATAAATAGTTCGACAGATAGCCAATGGAACTCTAAAGGCTTGCGGTATGCAGGATGACTTTTCATTAGCGGAAATGGGGTAGTGATTTGAGAATCTACAAAGGGCTTCATTTTCAATAATTTTATGGTGATTTTGGACACTGTGAAGGAAGAGAGGTTCTATGCAGACTGTGTAGGGAATATTGGTTCTTTGCAAGAGCATAGTACATGGTGAAATCCACACCTCATTGATGATTTGGTAAATATCATATTAGTTGATTTTGTGGATATTTTTTCCTTTATAAGGATCTCTAATACCATCATTATAGTAGATAATTTTTATAAGAAAATATATTTACACTAGGAATTCAGCTAATTCTGAAGTTATTCATAGAAAAAATTCCACGTAATAGAAGAGGTTTGCGTAGAACATTATACAAAAGAATCCATTCATGAATATGTTTTCAAAAATTTATTTTTGAGGAACCATATCCTATAAATAAAATGGTATGTTAAAGAGAAGTGGTTCGTAGAGGGGAAGCGGTCTGTGAAAGAGGCAGCCCGTGGAAGAAGGAATTATGGTTAGTGGAAGTGGTTAGCAGAGACAACATGTGGAGGTGGTCTACTACAGAAAAATAATAGGTAGTATGTAGTGGAGGATTTCTAAAAAGAGTAATCACTTTTTTTGTAAGATTAATGAAGTTCACAAAAGGTCTTAAGAAGGCATTAAAATTCACAAAAAAATAGTTCACAAAAGTAATTTTCACTAACAAACAGTATGCGAGAAATAGGATTTCATCTATGGGTAAAAAATGAATTCAACAGATTATATACCTATATTTTAGTATGTGTGATTTCATGGAAATGAAGGGACCAACAGTTCCATAAACTATTAGTTGATACCTTCCAAGAGTACTGAGGAAAAGAAGCAGAATATGAAGATCCTTCTTAACAGTAGTGAGCTAAAGGAAGAGACATAGAGAGTGGCCCATGGAAAAGAAATTATCATACCCTAAACCATGTAAAGTCAGTGAGGCTATACATAGAATATCTATCCTGGATCTCATAATTGGTAGTGAGAAATATTGGATTTGGTACATCAGCACATCATCATTGTATTATCCTTGGACGTATCCCATTGAGGTTGAACCATGTAAAATAATTGTGTCCTATGAATTATATAATTTGTGTACATATATTTATATTTGGGAAAGAGGGGTGAGTTTTTTAATGAAAAAAAAGATCTGATGGGGTGGGAGTATTAATCTCCCATAACATAATTCACCCACACACCCTCTCAGTGTATTTGACCTGGTAGACTTAACAAACCCTTAACCTAACCTGAAGATCTAGTGACAAAAAGGCCTGATAAAACATGGCCCAAAGACTACAATATAGATCAAAGGACTCATTTACCCAACGGTAAAATGAAATCATCCTTAAATCCCAAAACTAGTCAATCATCTCACCACCCCTACTAGAGAAATATTAAAAGTGCTTCAAGTCAAAGATGATGTGTTTCCCCTTGTAAAAAAATGTTCTTTGATGGTCTTAAAAATTGAGGAATATGACCACTTAATACCATAATATTAAATGGGGGGGTGACCAAATGACATTTTTCATCACACCTATACCTCTATCAAGAACCCTAATTGATGGAGCATGCAAGGCGCCACCTGCACTATCAACATGATGCTTCACATGATATGAATAAAATAGTGAATATAAATCTACATGATTGGTAACCCATCTAAACTATATTAAAAGGAATAATGTTTCTTAATTATGGGTTAGAACAAACCCATCCCTCATTTGAGGTCTCCCAGGCAGCGTCATTAGCGTGATCAATTGTATCACCTTCCAAATGCTCCAACAAATAAACATGGTGTTAAATTTCCCCTACAACCATAAAATATATAAAAGTGTTCCATAGGACCAAGGGGCCACGTAACATGGAAATAAGGGACATGGCTAAAGAAAAACATAATCAAAAAACCTTTTTCACTACTTTATTCATCATCACCTCCTTATCCTCCCAACTTGTCAGTGATCTACCTAACAAACAGTGGCGTTGAGGTAGAGCCATATTTCCTGTCTAAATCCAGCACCATTATTTCTCGAGAAAAAAATCACTTTCTGACACTAATAACATCTATTGATGAGTCCACTTTCATCATTTCTAATGACCATTGAAATTATAAACACTATCTTCATCTATTATAATTCCCGCCTACACAAAAACCACAATTATGACATCCCCAATACACAATGTTAATTTCTACTAATGCCGAAGACCCCACCACCTTCATTGATCATTAAGGATGCACTATCGTTATTGTAAGAAATAAATCCATCCATCTTAAATGAATGGAAACACGGCGATGCCGCCAACATCAGATCTGCAATAGATATGAATGTGATACACTAAAATATTGGGGGGGGGGAAGATGATATGGAATAAAATTATGTAAGACAGATAGCCAAATCAGTAAAGGGATAAGAATAAAACACTATGATTGCTGGCATGGAAAACCAATAATGTTTCAACCATCTATGTCACTAATTTGTTCCAAATACCTCCATCACAAACTGTTTATCCCAAGAAATTAATCTATACCGACAAGCCTAGAAACACCAACATAAATGACTACATCATGGATGACTGATTTATCCAATGCCACTTGAAACCACTTCTACATAACAACATAATAAAATAGTTAATATTTCATAAAATAGTTTCTTCATTTAATTGTTAAAAACATATTGATTCAATGTGGAAACTATATTTGATATGATATATGGGATTTATTAGTTCATCATAAGACTAAAAGAAGATAAATAAAAACTAGTAGTGTTCTAGGTCTATCCTTAACAGAATCAAAATGTAATATTAATAGAGAACATAAATATTCATAGCTTGAAAATATTATGTACCATTTCAATATTTAATAAAGTACACAAGATATTGATCTCTATAACCATAGAAAAAATACTCTTTCCATTAAAGAGAATACAAATAAATATTATCCTTGAAAATTTATCAAGGATACCTAAATATTGAAGATAACCATGTCCTAATGATAATAATTATAACATGAGAAATTGAATATCATAAGGCTTGTATAAAATAAATTCTATCCAATAGGAGGGATCAAATCCCTATATATAGTCATCCTTAACATGATTCATATAATGAAACAAATCATCCATATTCAATTTATCAATATATGTTTATTCAGGTATGGATTATTCATTCAATTCCATTAATGAGTGAAATACATTAAATCCATTCATAATGGATACCATTTAATTCATTTATTCTGATTTATAACTTATGAAAATACATGGGAAGATGAATTCAACAAAATTTTTGAATATGTTTTATTTCATGAAAAATAGTTCTTTAAGTTTATATGTGGTCATATAATCTACATGATAACACATTTTACCCTTACATTTTATTAGTGACCTCTATCATATGGGGAGGCAGCTTGAGGTCTCATAGCTCTAAGATGGCCCAAACAATATCATATAGTTTTTCATAAATCTAGGAATTCATGGAGTAAAAATGATCTTATTTGGTAACCTCCTATCTATTTAGGGATTCTCAGATTGGAGGATTATTCTTGTTGGAAAAGGTTATTTATATATTATTTTACACTATATGAAATTTAAGGATCGAGCATGGAAGAATCTTCTGATTTCCCTTAATCTATGTATGTTGTTAATACTATATTAAGGGTTTCATTTTTATCAATTTAACCTTAATAGTACTCAAGTAAACTTTTGGATTTAAATTATTGTCCATAATTTTATTTTGTGGAAATTTTTAATTTTATTTGATATTTCCTCTATGATCGGTATTCATATAAAGATAAATAAGGCCAAAAAGGAAGAACATTTATGATATTTATCTATGATTCTCATAGTTTTTTATTTAACTTACACACTGATTAATATGGTTTTTTAGAAAACTACTAAAAATGATATTGATCATCTTATTTACCTTGAGAAACTCTATTTTTTTATTTTTCCTTCAAATTGATTGGACGTAGTCAAGGTAATTGCTAAAAGAATTTATTTTGTTCCTTCATCACATTGAATGGGAAAGATGTAATGATTTTCGAAAATTAAGATAGTCTTAGTAAATCAATTGGGTTTGAACCTATTTTTTGAATTATTAAAAATATGGAATTTTAGTAAATGTGGAAGGTCAGCTTAATTAGATAATGTAGGTATCTACTGATTCTATAAGGGATTGTCATTCCCAACATGATAAAGGGCTATATAATGATGATAATAAGGAGTTTGAGATGTTGAATCATTCATTTAATGTTCGAGTTATTGATATTGAGATTCCTTAGAGTTGTGTGAATTAGTTGATGAGTTATTCTATTATGAATCTATGGGAGGAGAATGATGGGGAATATAGAAATTCTTCTTGTAATAAAAATATTGGAAAGTATCAGATCATTAATCAATGTGATATAATGAAATTTGACTACTGTAGGAGTATAATTGAATGATCAAGATAAAATATTGATGATAATGGGTGTACATATCATGATTTAATTATATTTAAGGGTTCCCTTATAAATATTATTGGGGAGGTATAATTTGATATTGATAATAATGATTAAAAATTTCATTTAGTAGTTTATAAAAATATTGATCATCATTTAAAAAATTAACACAAAATGATTTATTCTAAATGTCTCAATGGAAAGATGTTGTTAGATGCAGCTTAAACATCGAGTAAAAAAACAATTAAAAAACTTCTCATAAATTACATGGTACGAAAATCATGAGATCTCTAATATTGGAGTGGAATAAAGTGGAATTTCATAGGAACACCCCTTGAATTTAGAATTAATTCCAGAAAAAGGATTCATACAAGGTTTTTGAAAGGCCTGTTAACTGTCAACATGTTAGTGTTGTTATTTTTCTTGATTTAGATTTATCACCATAGAGATTTATTGGATTTTATAATAATAGGGTTGATACATATGATTTTTCCTATACTTTTAGGATCCAAAATAAAAAACAACCATCTAGTGCAACATTTGGTAGTATGGTGGGATTGATTGTTAAACCATCACTTGATCATTCTATTGTGCAGAAGATCTCATTCCCTCAAATTCACACACAAAAATAGGGAAACAAAAATGAAATTGTCACACCTAAATTTAACATGTTTCAATAAATGTGACCTACATAAAAGGATATGAAAGTCTATATTTTCTTATTCAAATAGTATGAACACGAATCACAAATTCCCAATTATTTTACTCATATAACAGCACCAATAAATATCATAACGATGGAGGAGAAGACTTCAAATAGGCCATAATGACTCTTTTACAAGTGGAAACTAACACATGTTGGAACCAAACACTACAATGGGTCTCTGGTAGAATCCACCTACGATGAGGTGATTATTATTTTCATCAAGATTAAACAATATCCACCTTGAAAAAAATCACCTAGTTGTTTCTTAAACAATTCATCTTGGAGATGATTTCTTCTTGATTTCCATGGGCATCCAGTGTACATGATATACTAATCAAGTCCAAAAATGTTGGAACCTGATCCCTATAGCTTTATTCTTGTCCTTTGGGGGACGAATAAGATCCCATTTATTATTATGAAGTAGGGAACTCATTTTTTATTCCACAACAGACTTCCTCAAGTTGATTTAGTTTCTATCCACAATATCTCAATATCCATCTTAAATAACATATTAGTATACATAATGATCATAGATAATCATATCATCATACCTAGATGGTCTTCTTATCTTCCTTCGTGTTCTACCAGTGGAAATAATCTCTTTGAATATCGCTCCACTAGATATAATATTATCATCATTATGATAATACGGAACACCTTTTCTGAATATCATTTATCACAATGAATGAACATGGGATAGAATTCAAGAATCCATATTCAATGGTAATATAATAACAAATTTTATCTAATAGTCTGAGAGATATGATTTTTTTTCCTATTTTGGAACAAATATTACATCTATAAGGTGTTGACTTGTTCCATCATAAATATTTAATCATACTATAACAATACATATCATGTTTAAAGGGTTTTTATTTCCTATAATCATGAATCCAACATCATACTCCACGAGTATTGATATCCAATATCTAATCCAAGATATATGGAATGGATAGCCTAAATCAAGAATGTATGTATCTGAATGGTTGTCATTCGAGTAATTTAAGAAATTGATATCTTCCATATAAGTAGTTTTTTATAAAACATTAGCCTTATGTTTCATAATATTCAGTAAATCCATATTGTAATCCTCCATTTCATTAATAGTTGGTAAAATCATTTGTTAATTGTCATTGATTGCTAGACGAACATCTTGATTTTGATCATGATTGACTTATTCTGATTCCTTCATGATTCCTCACATGTGATATTTCTTTAGTTCTCATCAATTACATTGATAAAAACCTCTATGATAATACTTTTATGACTTATTATACACACTGTTAACTAATTCATTTGATACAGAAAAAAACATTACCTCATCCTTACCATTCAATATTATTATATTAATGTGATCATAAATCTTAGGTTGAGAGTTTAGAATCATGTGTAACTTATCTTCAATAGAAATCAATTCTTACAATTTTTTCTTATCTACAAGGATTTTATTAAAGTAATCTAGGTTCTCAATCATTGATATAACAACCCAATCTGAAAATCTAAACAGTTTAGTTTTTAGTTATAGAATGTTTTGGATACTTTAATCCATGTACTTGTAATATAAAATATTGTACAAAAATTTCATTTAAGTATCTCACATTACATTTTATTTATGATCATTATTGAAAAATACCTCAAAACATTCTATAGACTTCACAGTTTAGTCTCCTTCTATCAAAAATTTATTTTTGGATGTGAAGTTCTTCCAAAGTGATATCTTACTCCTAATAAGTTAGAAATTCTAAAACATCACACTTACACAAGTTGTTCTTATTTTTTCCATCAAATTTCTCTACCTCAAATTTAGTGTTCGAGACCACACTTCTATTTCTTAAAGTACAGGTATCCCAAGTATGTGTATTTTGAACATACCCACGCGGTGGTGTCAAATTGGGTTCCCCTTTGGACTTATCTTTTAAAAATATCATAATTTCTACAACAAAAAACATCACCAATGAATCTATAATAGTCTTAAATTTTTAATATTGGATATTTAATTCCATAAATCAGATCCCAATTGAATTCAAAAAATTTATTCATAATTTTTTTTTAAACAGAATACAAAAAAAATTATCCAAATATTTTTTTCTGATTCATTCAATTTTAAAAAAAAGGAATCCTCAATTTTTAAACATAAAACAACTGAACACCAATTTTCCCCTTTTTTGAGTTTCACACTCATAATACGAAAATTGATACTTCCCATCATTCCAAACTCATCACATTCCTTCTCCCCATTAAATTTTATTATTAATTATAACCATATACGAAAACCAAAAAATAGTATGGAAGATAAATCAAACCAGAGTATTTGTTGCAACACTAAATTTATTTGGCTTGGTTGCGTACACAAACATTTTTCAACTGTGTAGTATACACAAGCTTCATGAAGGAATAATTAACAATAGAGTGTGAAAGATCATACCAAGGGTGTAGATCATAGGTAGTAGCATCAAGAGGAAATGAGTGTCACTACAAGGTTTCAAAGGTGTAGGAAACATGGAATTTTAGGGAATTGTTCATTTGAAAGTAGGTTCACAGAGTGAGATTGTTATTTTCTCCTCGGTAATCAATCTCACTAATCTGATGCCATTTTCTTCAATAAAGTGTTATTTCCTCAAAATTATCAAACTCAAGTAGGAAAAAGACACACATGATTTTAACATGATTAGGTTTAGATGACATAAACCCATGGGGAACACAACATAGATTTACTTATTTAAATTGGTAGAAAACTTATTAAACATTTCCATGATTTTTATCATATATAAGTACTGATATATATAACAATGATGGTGGATAAGTCTGAAAATAGGTTTTATAAATTCATCTCTGAGTGTCACTAAATCCCTTTTAATTATTCTTGGGTATCCGAAGAAAACCGCAATGGGACTTCACTGGCATCCACCAGTCATGACGTTGTGATTCTCTAAATAAAAATTTAACACATAGCTATGTTAATTCTCCTTAGGCCAATGAATTTTCATTATAAGATCATAGTAAATTAAAATATTCTATTTCTAAATTCTATATGGATATTGTATATGTATATTAAACAACTCTTCCTTCACTATTTGTCTATGAGGGAGTTATTGAATCTGGATATTTCATGATGGTTATGTCCAATTTGGGTGACTATTATAGATTTTAATGCTGGGTTCATAATTTTAATTTAATTTACATTATGTATTTAGAGGTAATATAGATAACTTATCCTAGTATTTTGGGTTAAAACGAAATTACATAATTATACTATTATCTAGAGGAATAATTGTTATAATTGAGGTATTTATTCATGTTATATGATTTGTCCTCAAATAATTTGTTTGATATTTATATTAATTTAAAGTCTATATTTATTTGATGTTGTTCTGTGTATCTCTAAGGATTTTTTGTTTCCATTGTAGATTTTGAAATTGACCTTATACTTTTATTTTGGGTTTATCATGTGTCTTACATTTATATAATTCCTCTTTTGAATTATTTTTATCAATTTGTGGTATGTTTTCAATATAGTTTTCTCTTGTTGGAAGTGTGATATACTGTTGAGATTTATATGTTTCATTTCTAGTGGCTCTACTATATCATGGGATTTCATAATTATTTTACATTTTTTGTTATGTGGATAAATGATACTTGGGCATTCAAGTATCATTAATTTTTCAAGATGTATGTGCTATTACTCATATTGAATGATGCACTGGGATAATGAAATTTGGATTTTGGAGACTTACATTGAATATGGTAAAAATGGCCCGGTTTCAGTGTGGATTAAAAGACATTGTTGAGGTTCTGTTTCACTATGATTTACATACCTCATTATTATCATGGTTTAGATATTTTGTAGTGGATTCAACGTGGTTCTTATCTTATTTCATTGGTTTATTTTGTTGGTTCATACACACTGTTATTTTATCTTATCCACATTATTTGACATACACACCATTGCATCATTTCCTTTTATTATTAAAGGGACCATGGGATTCACACCAATGGTTAGACATGTCTCCATATTAAATATCATTTATATAGTTATTATTTTTTACGATAAATATAATCATATAAAAATGAATAATAGTTAAAAATAATATTATATCTTAAGTGGAAATAAAGCATACAAACAGACACAAACATTTTGGAAAATAATTTCTCATACTTCACCCCCCAGGATATGACCACAACTATGATAAGCCTTTATACATCATTGTAATAATTTCATTACTATTATAGTACCACGTATAATACTTTTATATTACTTAAGAATCCTTCCCCGATTGTGGGGTTGATCTTCCATCTTCATAACGTTCGATGTTGTAACGCCCCGACCCCAGCTACCCAGAGTCGGTGCATTACTTCGTAACATTGGCATGATCACAAAAGATCAAGTCTCGAAAGACAGATTAGTTTAGTAGCCTTGGAAACACTAGATACATTCATAATTCTTTCATTACATAAAAAATTTAACAAACTACAATAACATGGTCTTCATAGTCCATACTCATATACTCACTGATTATTCTTGCAAGTCAGTCATAATACACTTCTTCACATCCTGGAAAATATTAAAACATTGAAAGGGGTGAGCTCAGATGCTCAGTAAGGATAACAATATTGCGGAAGCTTTTATAAGAAAACATAATCATTTAAGGCAATGTATAACTAAAACAAAAGCCTTTTAAACTTGAACATCAACATAATATGGCAAAAGTAAAATGAAATAATGCCATATACACATTAACATGGATATTCTACTAATCGAATAATCACATGCAAAATCACTAACCACTTTCATAATGTTGGAATGCATAATTCCAGACTATCATAACCACATAGCCAAGGCCTCGTGCCAAGACCACAAATAAGATTTTGTCAAGGCCTTGTGCCAAGACACTAGTTTGTCTCATGAGACCTACCGATGCATCGAGGAGCTATAGCGGCCTCCACCCGTCACATATTAAGTCCAATGCATTCCCATATGAAAAGGTTTAAACATAACATAAACATTCGTATTAAAACTAGCATACAAAATGTCAATAATTTCACCATAAACTATGAATGGTATAAAATAGCACATCCACAGTCAAACATATCACAAAACCTTCAATACAATATACGAGTTTTGTATTATAATAAATCAACTTCAAATAAGCGTAAAATCCATCAAAGGATGTTGACATAGATGAAATCAAAACACTTTTTAGAGAAATATCTCATTCTTTTTTTGAAATCATTTAAGAGCCATATAAAACAAAACATTTTCTTGAAAATATTCTTATAAGCTTGTAAGGAAAGCTTTGAAGATTTTATAACGGCGGAATGATTCCTCTTATAAAAAGTCAAAAAGGGTATAAATGACTTTAACCCATATTCTTGTAAATAATAAAAAAATTTTGTAATACATTTTGAAAAACATGGATGTTGATGATAACGAGGTCCCAATAGATAATTATGTATAAACAACCTTGGATAATGAAGAGGTTGTGAAGTAAACCCTTACCTTGTACTTTTCCTTGGTTTGGGTAGGTTAACCTCCTTTAAAATAGTGAAATAATTTTTATTAAATTATACAAGAATCATATACATTCATATGATATCATATATGATCTTTTAACATTGCTTTGTTAACAATATCTTAGATTTATCGTTGTTTCGGGTGTTAACTTACTCGTTTTCTTTTATTTTTTTTGTTACGTAAGTCGTGTTTTTCATGGATAGGTTGTATCTTATTCATATCCAGAATGATATCATGTCCTTAAACATTATTTTTAAATCATCAAATGATAATTATACTTGAATGGATACGACGGAGAGTGAATCTCATCGCGTTCGTGGAGACGGTAGTCCGTACGTACGCACGAGCGACAATATCATTATTTTGATATTAAAATAATATATAATTCGATAGTATATCATATATACAGAATTATTATCATGTTATATTTATTATTTACATGAATTACATATCATTTTTATACCCATCTAAATAATAATATATTGAATAACAATTACACCACGACGTGGAGACGGTAAGCCGTACGTACGCACGTATGGTGAAATGTCATTCATATGATGGGTAGAATACTGAATATGGTTGTTCCATATTTATAATAACATCACAGTATATAGAATATACTAGAGTTATAATTTTAGAATTGAAATAATAAACAAAGAGGGAGTGGAAGAAGAAAGAAACTTGAAAGAGGGTGATGAAAATGTTACCTCTTCTTCGGGTTCTTCCTTTTGATTTGATCAAAAGGACTCCATAGGATGGCTTTATGAATAAATTAAAGCTTCTAGGATGAAGGGAGAGAAGTTGGGAGAGTATTTGGGCAGGGGTTGGCCGAACCAAAAGGCTTGGAAGTGTGAATAAGGTGGTAGAGGTGGGGGCCTTTTATAAGAGGAGAGGAGGGGCACTTTTGGAAAGATTGAAATGTTACATTATTTCACAATTATTTTCGGATTCCAAAGGTCCCACACTTATATAATTCGAGGCTAAGGTGATACGGTTTCTAAATCGCCTCATTCAATAGGCTTTGGACAAGTGTAAGCCTTGGATTTTGCATTATCTTCTCATTTTATTTAAATCGTTAAATAATGAGGTCATCGCTGCATCATAATGATGTCATAAATAATTTAATTTATTTAATGTCTAAAAATTATAAAAAAAATACTATGATGTAGGAAATCTTTTTATCTTTCTAATGAATATTTATAGTCAAAATTTGGACTTGTGTAACCCCACTGAAAAACTGTTTTAGTAAAAGAACTCATGTTTGTGTCAATTTAATTTTAACATTAAATAAATATATATTATTGTCATTTTAAAACTAAAGTGGCTCCATGGGGTCCCCTAGTTGACCCATGGGTTGTCGTGGTCTGCCATGACTCATCCAATAGGAGTAGTACAAGTTTCATGCTCATCTCATATTATTAAAACATTATTTGTACCTTAAACATCACTAATTACCTCTAATCGTGATTAAGAACTTAAAAGTTACTATTCAGCAAAAAATTACTTTAATCTCATTGAACCAAATTTCACTTCTTAATGACAAACATGTATGTAGAATTTTTGAAAATCAAAACACAGAAGTGGTAATATTTCATTTTAACGAAAAATCAGTTTTTAACAACCACTTAGTGGTTTCACTATTCATCAAAAATTGAAGTTTTTCAGAATAAGGCCAAAATTTCACCCTAAGCTATAATTGATATTCCGAATTCAAAAATGATGTCTATTTTACAAAATTCCAAACATATAAGTTATATTAATTAATTTTATAATTAATTCCCGCTGTTACAACAAATAGCGTGTTTTTAATTTATATCAAAAGTTTGGCAATTGTTTATGTCCAATTTCAATGTTAAATTAATTCTAATGACCACCATTGGATAAAATTGTAAAAATATATTCTAATTATACTTTAAAACCACTAAATATTATAATTTATCACTATAAATTATTTTGATTAAAAAAGTTGTTTTTAAGTATTTTTCACTATTCATAAAAATTTAGAAGTTCTCAGAAAAATACCAAAAATTCACCATAGGCTAATTTCAATATTCCGAATCCAAAAATGAAGTCTATTTTGATAAATAAAATTTATAAAATTTCAAAAAGTAGGTATTACTATTCACAACGGCTAGTTTAATTAGTTTTGGTGTGTGTTAGAGCTCGAGGTTGCGTACAACACACGCTATTACATTATTCGAAGGGAAACATACAGTGGAAGCTTGGGGTGTTACATTCTCCCCTCCTTAAAATAAATGCGTCCTCGCAATTTCTAGGGTATTACTGCATAAAAAGACTCGGGTGGTTTTTCATCATAAATTCCTCAGGTTCCCACGTTGCCTCTTCCATTTTATGATTTCTCCACAAAACCTTCACCAGACGAGTCGTCTGGTTTCTCAGAACCTGCTCCCTCACATCAAGAATCCTGACGGCCTCTTCACAATAGGAATGATCGGGTTCCCGTTCTAATTCCTCATAGGTGAGTACATGAGTTGGGTCAGGCATGTATTTCCTCAATAGAGATACGTGGAAAACATCGTGAACTTTGGAGAGATTTGGCGGCATCGCCAAACGATAAGCTACAGCCCCAATACGATCTAGAATTTCGAAAGGTCCGATGTATCTGGGACTCAACTTACCCTTCTTACCAAAACGTATAACTCCCTTCCATGGAGATACCTTTAGGAAAACATGATCTCCCACCTGAAATTCCAAAACCTTTCTTCTGTTATCGGCATAGCTCTTCTGCCTACTTTGAGATGATTTGATGTGGTTTTGGATTACCTTCACCTTTTCCATTGTTTCTTCCACCAGTTCTGGTCCCACAAGTTTTCTTTCACCAACGTCATCCCAACAGGTTGGTGTACGACATCTCTTTCCGTATAACGCTTCATAAGGTGCCATCTGAATGCTTGAATGGAATCTATTGTTATAGGAAAATTCTACCAGTGGTAAATATTGATCCCACATACCCTGAAAGTCAAGAGAGCATGATCTCAACATGTCTTCTAAGGTTTGAATAGTCCGTTCTGATTGTCCATCTGTTTGAGGGTGATAGGCAGTGATCAAACGAAATTCAGTATCCAAGGCCTTTTGAATACTTTTCCAGAATCATGAAGTAAAACGAGGATCACGATCAGAAACAATTGATAGGGGTACTCCATGAAGTCTTACAACTTCATTAATATATAGTCTTGCTAGACGTTCAAGTGGTAGATCCTCCCGTATAGCCAGAAAATGTGCTGACTTAGTAAGTCGATCAATAATGACCCATATTGCATCATTCCTTCTAGGAGTCTTTGGTAGTCCCATGACAAAGTCCATCGTAATATTATCCCATTTCCACTCAGGTATGGGAAGAGGTTGCAATACTCCACCAGGATGTTGCCTTCCAGCTTTCACTTGTTGACAAAGCATACACCTCGACACAAAATCAGCAATCTCCCTATTCATATTGTCCCACCAAAAATGTTCCTTCAAATCTTTATACATTTTGGTGCTCCCAGGGTGTATAAAGAAGTTGGAACTATGAGCATCATCCAGCAATTCCCTTTTTAGATCTGGTATATCGGGAACACAAAGTCTCTTCCCGAATTTCAAAATTCCATCCTTATACACAAAGTCCCTCAATCTTCCATCATTCACACCTTTAATCTTCTTCTGAAATTCTTCATCATTGGTCTGAGAACTCTTAATCTTTTCTAGTAATGATGGTTTGTCAACCATCTGAAAAAGCATTGATGTTTCACCTTCCCTAGTTATTCACATGTCCATCTTCACTAGATCCAAGAAAATTGGATCTCTTTCAATTCTCATCGCATTCAAAACTCCATGATCTTTTCTAATCAAAGCATATTCTACCTTGTTTGCCTTCCCCGGGTGGTAATGTATCGTCAAATCATAATCCTTGAGTAGTTCAAGCCATCGCCTTTGCCTCATGTTGAGTTCTTTTTGTGTGAAAATATACTTCAAACTCTTGTGATCAGTATAAATCTCACATTTTTCACCATAAAGGTAATGTCTCCATATCTTTAAAGCAAAGATCACAGATGATAACTCAAGATCATGAGTAGGATAGTTTTTCTCATGAATTTTTAGATGTCGTGATGCATAGGCAATGACCTTATCATTCTGCATAAGGACACAACCGAGTCCTTTCTTCGATGCATCACTATAAATAACAAACCCATCATTCCCCGATGGTAGAGTCAATACAGGGGCATTGACTAATTTTCTCTTTAGTTCTTCAAAACATTCTTCACACTCTTTTTTCCAGACAAATTTAATCCCTTTACGTGTGAGCTTTGTCAATGGGTTAACCAATCTGGCAAAATTCTGGATGAAACGTCGATAATAACCTGCTAAACCAATAAAACTGCGTACCTTAGTTATACTTGTCGGTGCTGGCCATTCTTGGATTGCCTTGGTTTTAGAAGGATCAACGGAAATTCCATCCGTAGAGACAATATGGCCAAGAAAAGAAATCTCATGAAGCCAGAATTCACACTTGCTAAATTTCCCATATAATTCATGTCTTCTAAGAGTCTTCAGGATAATGCGTAAGTGATTTTCATGATCTTCGTGGCTTTTGGAGTATACCAAGATATCATCAATAAATACCACTACAAAGTCATCAAGATATTCCTTGAAAACTCTATTCATTAGATCCATGAAAACAGAGGGTGCATTAGTCAATCCAAAAGGCATTACTATAAACTCGTAATGCCCGTACCTTGTTCGAAATGCTGTCTTTGGAACATCTTCCTTCTTCACACACAACTGATGGTATCCAGACCGAAGGTCAATCTTTGAAAAGTATTGAGCTACATGCAGTTGGTCAAACAAATCATCAATGCGAGGTAGGGGATACTTATTCTTTATTGTTATAGCATTGATCTCCCTATAATCAATGCACAACCTCATAGATCCATCTTTCTTCTTAACAAAAAGAACAGGGGCTCCCCAAGGAGAAACACTAGGGCAAATAAATCCCTTATTACTAAATTCCTCTAGTTGTTTCTTTAGTTCAACTAATTCCACAGTGGCCATTCTATAAGGGGTCTTCGATATGGGCCTTGATCCAGGAATTAAATCAATGGAAAACTCAACTTCTCGTTCTGGAGGATGTCCAGGTAAATCTTCCGGAAACACATCAACATATTCTCTCACAATAAGTACATCCTCTATTTGAATATTCCTTTCCTCGTCCTCAGTAATTTCCTTCTCTTCCTCCCCAATAATTTCATTTAGTTGAGCTACTGGGGGTGGATCTAGATAAGAACTATGTGGCGACGATTCGGCTCTAAAGATAAGGTGTTCCTTATAATCATCATCACGAATCGTAACCTCTTTCCTCTTACAATAAATTTTTGCATCATGGTCCGAAAGCCAATCCATACCGAGGATTATATCAAATTCAATCATGGGTATGACGATGAGATCAGCAGGTAAAGAACATTTAGGTGCTCTAATGGGAACTAATCGACAAAACTCTGTTGCAACAATACTTCCCTTAGGGGATTTGACCGACAACTCCCTTGTTAAATCAAATTGGAAATATCTAATTTTCGTAGCAAACTGGGAAGATATGAAGCAATGCGATGATCCAGAATCAAATAATGCATTTGCTAATCTTGAGAAAACCATTAAATTACCTGCCACCACGTCTTTCGGAGCTTCTACCTCAGCAGTAGTGATAGCATAAGCCTGGCCTTGATGCCTTGTCCTTTAATGAGGTAAGTTCTCCTGACGCTTAGGACATTCATTTGTATAATTCCCCATCTCCCTGCAATTGTAGCACCGAACGTTGGTAGCTTCCTTCTTCCCCTTGCAATCATGAGCTTGGTGGCCTTTTTCACCACACTTGTAACAGACTCCCATTCCCTTCAAGAAAGTACCAGGATGTTTCTTCCCGCATTTCCCACAAGATGGATATTCAACCTTTCCCTTCTTCCCTTTATTTCCATTCCCAGATTGATCAGCAGGTCTCTTCTTCTCTTTCTTTGCTTTAAAGTCATAAGACTTAGAGAATTCCTTTTCCGTCTTAATAGCGCACGAGACAATACCTTCATATGAAGAGAAGGTTTGTGATACTAAAGCTCGACGGAGAAATGGTTTCAACCCATCAAAGAAATGATCAGTCTTACTTCTTGGGTTACGTATGTAATCTGCAGCATACCTTGCTAACCTTGTAAAGCTAGCCTCATACTTTGCGACATTCTCATCCTCCTTCTGCCTCAGACTCAGAAATTTCCTTTCCATATCCGCTCGATGGTCTCGAGGAAAGTATTTTTCTAAGAACAGCTCTTTGAACTCCTGCCATTCCATGTTTGTTAATTCATCATCTTCCTTTGTGTTTTGAATTAGTGACCACCATTGATCGGCATCTCCAGTGAGGCGGTAAACTGCCATGATAACTTTTTCCCTTTCACTGCTCCCCAAAGCCTGAAATATTTTCTCTAGGGAATTTATCCATTGCTCGGCTACTAAGGGATTTGTACTCCCATTGAACATTGGTGGTTGTTGCCTCATGAATCGATCTAACATTGATCCTCCACGCTGTGGATCAGGGTGCTCCATACGTGTAAGGTTATTATTCATAACCTGAGTAAGTTGTCCCAGTATGGTGATTAGCTGATCGGCACTAATTGCATCACCATCCCCACTATAATTATCTTGAGCAGGAGGGAAATCCCTACATGGAGTGCGTGCATTGATACGATTTCCATTTCTTCCACTAGGCGCCATTTCTACACAATGGCATAAACTAGATTAGTTTATGAATCAAAATACATAATCCCATACTTATAAAACACTTAACATAAATTGAACTATTTATGGATATAATCCATAATCATAAAAATGTTTTCTTTGAGGAAGTATATACTCGTAAACCCTTCATAATGATTTGTAAAGAAAATGAGATTTATCCTAAACATATCCCCCGAGAGTGTCGTAACCAAGAGTGCAGCAAGGCCCGTTGTCGTGCACCAGTTCTCGTTCGAGTCTAGCTCAAAGCGGTGTTTTCGGGTTTTACCCCTAGGAACATCTGTGCCAGAGCCGCCTCTACCTTCTCGTATCCAGACAGGGATGTATTTCTCGGAAAACTCACAAAATCTCTACAATACCAAAATTCTAGGAAGTTCTTCTATACTAATCCTCAAAGTTCATCTTAGGTCTGTGTTCTCTAATCAGAGTTTATCTATATCTAGCTTCCAAGGTTTGTACTAAACTTCCTCTGATACCCACTATAACGCCCCGACCCCAGCTACCCAGAGTCGGTGCATTACTTCGTAACAATGGCATGATCACAAAAGATCAAGTCTCGAAAGACCGATTAGTTTAGTAGCCTTGGAAACACTAGATACATTCATAATTCATTCATTACATCAAAAATTAAACAAACTACAATAACATGGTCTTCATAGTCCACACTCATATCCTCACTGACTATTCTTGCAAGTTAGTCATAATACACTTCTTGACATCCTAGAAAATATTAAAACATTGAAAGGGGTGAGCTCAGATGCTCAGTAAGGATAAAAATATTGCGGAAGCTTTTATAAGAAAACATAATCATTTAAGGCAATGTATAACTAAAACAAAAGCCTTTTAAACTTGAACATCAACATAATATGGCAAAAGTAAAATGAAATAATGCCATATACTCATTCACATGGATATTCTACTAATCGAATAATCACATGCAAAATCACTAACCACATTCATAATGTTGGAATGCATAATGCCAGACTATCATAACCACGTAGCCAAGGCCTCGTGCCAAGACCACAAATAAGATTTTGTCAAGGCCTTGTGCCAAGACACTAGTTTGTCTCATGAGACCTACCGATGCATCGAGGAGCTATAGCGGCCTCCACCCGTCACATATTAAGTCCAATGCATTCCCATATGAAAAGGTTTAAACATAACATAAACATTCGTATTAAAACTAGCATACAAAATGTCAATAATTTCACAATAAACTATGAATGGTATAAAATAGCACATCCACAGTCAAACATATCACAAAACCTTCAATACAATATAGAAGTTTTGTATTATAATAAATCAACTTCAAATAAGCGTAAAATCCATCAAAGGATGTTGACATAGATGAAATCAAAACACTTTTTAGAGAAATATCTCTTTCTATTTTTGAAATCATTTAAGAGCCATATAAAACAAAACATTTTCTTGAAAATATTCTTATAAGCTTGTAAGGAAAGCATTGAAGATTTTATAACGGCGGAAAGATTCCTCTTATAAAAAGTCAAAAAGGGTATAAATGACTTTAACCCATATTCTTGTAAATAATAAAAATGTTTCGAAATACATTTTGAAGAAACATGGATGTGGATGATAACGAGGTCCCAGTAGATAATTATGTATAAACAACCTTGGATAATGAAGAGGTTGTGAAGTAAACCCTTACCTTGTACTTTTCCTTGGTTGGGGTAGGTTAACCTCCTATATAATGGTGAAATAATTGTTATTAAATTATACAAGAATCATATACATTCATATGATATCATATATGATCATTTAACATTTCTTTGTTAACAATATCTTAGATTTATCGTTGTTTCGGGTGTTAACTTACTCATTTTCATTTATATGTTTTGTTACGTAAGTTGTGTTTTTCATGGATAGGTTGTATCTTATTCATATCCAGAATGATATAATGTCCTTAAACATTATTTTTAAATCATCAAATGATAATTATACTTGAATGGATACGACGGAGAATGAATCTCATCGCGTTCGTGGAGACGGTAGTCCGTACGTACGCACGAGCGACAATATCATTATTTTGATATTAAAATAATATATAATTGGATAGTATATCAATATAAAGAATAATTATCATGTTATATTTATTATTTACATGAATTACATATCATTATTATACCCATCTAAATAATAATATATTGAATAACAATTACACCACGACGTGGAGACGGTAAGCCGTACGTACGCACGTATGGTGACATGTCACTCAAATGATGGGTAGAATACTGAATATGGTTTTTCCATATTTATAATAACATCACAGTATATAGAAGATACTGGATTTATAATTTTATAATTGAAATAATAAACAAAGAGGGAGTGGAAGAAGAAAGAAACTTGAAAGAGGGTGATGAAAATGTTACCTCTTCTTCGGGTTCTTCCTTTTGATTTGATCAAAAGGACTCCATAGGATGGATTTATGAATAATGTAAAGCTTCTAGGATGAAGGGATAGAAGTTGGGAGAGTATTTGGGCAGGGTTTGGCCGAACCAAAAGGCTTGGAAGTGTGAATAAGGTGGTAGAGGTGGGGGCCTTTTATAAGAGGAGAGGAGGGGCACTTTTGGAAAGATTGAAATGTTACATTATTTCACAATGATTTTCGGATTCCAAAGGTCCCACACTTATATAATTCGAGTTTAAGGTGATAAGGTTTCTAAATATCCTCATCCAATAGGCTTTGGACAAGTGTAAGCCTTGGATTTTGCATTATCTTCTCATTTTATTTAAATCGTTAAATAATGAGGTCATCGCTGCATCATAATGATGTCATAAATAATTTAATTTATTTAATGTCTAAAAAGTATAAAAAAATAATATGATGTAGGAAATCTTTTTATCTTTCTAATTAATATTTATAGTCAAACTTTGGACTTGTGTAACCCCACTTAAAAACTATTTTAGTAAAAGAACTCATGTTTGTGTCAATTTAATTTTAACATTAAATAAATATATATTAATGTCATTTTCCAACTAAAGTGGCTCCATGGGGTCCCCAAGTTGACCCATGGGTTTTCTTGGTCGGCCATGACTCATCCAAGAGGAGTAGGACAAGTGTCATGCTCATCTCATATTATTAAAACATTATTTGTACCTTAAACTTCACTAATTACCTCTAATCGCGATTAAGAACTTAAAAGTTACTATTCACCAAAAAATTATTTTAATCTCATTGAACCATATTTCACTTCTTAATGACAACCATGTATGTCGGATTTTTGAAAATCAAAACACAGAAGCGGTAATATTTCATTTTAACGAAAAATCAGTTTTTAACAACCACTTAGTGGTTTCACTATTCATCAAAAATTGAAGTTTTTCAGAATAAGGCCAAAATTTCACCCTAAGCTATAATTGATATTCAGAATTCAAAAATGATGTCTATTTTACAAAATTACAAACATATAAGTTGTATTAATTAATTTTATAATTAATTCCCGCTGTTACAACAAATAGCGTGTTTTTAATTTATATCAAAAGTTTGGCAATTGTTTATGTCCAATTTCAATGTTAAATTAATTATAATGACCACCATTGGATAAAATTGTAAAAATATATTCTAATTATACTTTAAAACCACTACATATTATAATTTATCACTATAAATTATTTTTATTAAAAAAGTTGTTTTTAAGTATTTTTCACTATTCATAAAAATTTAAAAGTTCTCAGAAAAATACCAAAAATTCACCATAGGCTAATTTCAATATTCCGAATCCAAAAATGAAGTCCATTTTGATAAATAAAATTTATAAAATTTCAAAAATTAGGTATTACTATTCACAACGGCTAGTTTAATTAGTTGTGGTGTGTGTTAGAGCTCGAGGTTGCGTACAACACACGCTATTGCATTATTCGAAGGGAAACGTACAGTGGAAGCTTGGGGTGTTACAGATGTGGCACCTTAACCACTAGGTCATGAATCCTACCATAATTGATAGAAATTTTAAACTTAAATTTAATTAGTAATATATATTGAATTTATTTTTATTTCAATAAAATTCACTTAATATTTATAAATATAGATATGTATTTTTATTTTTACTACAATTTTTATTCATTTAAAAAATTATTAATATTTTTATGTTAATAATGGATATTATTTAAATATAAAAAATAATTATTAATATTATATATATGTGTGTGTTATATTATTAATATTATATAAATTTATGGAATTATGTAATTTTAAATAAATTTCTCTCCTTGTTTATATTATTATTTATACATATAATTATTCTTGAATAAGGGGGAATGGGGGATGATCAAAATCTTATCTTTATCAGTTTGTATGGAGATCTATGATTTTGATCAATGGAATTAGAACATTACTATTATTTCAATTTGTGTGAATTTTTTTATTTCTCAATCAAATTTTATGTTTCATATGCTTCAATTAATGGTTAGGTGACTCGATATTTTGTGAATAATTTTTTTATGTTACATCTAGAAACCATTAATTTGTCATTGAATTTCAATGTGGATTTATTATTTAATATAAAACATTACTGGGAATGGAAAATTTTACCATATTAAATAATAACATTATAATCTAGTGGATAGGATCATCGAATGCACGTATTATTTTTTTTACCACCTAATGCTTTAGCATTGGGGGTTAATCCAAAAGACTTAAGGAATTTAAAAAATGACTTCTATAGATTTAAAGACTTTTAGGATGGAATAATACAACATTTTAAAGGTATTATTTCTGGTTTTTTTAATAAAATAAGATCGAAATTTAGGGATGTATATTGGATTTTGTCCCGATTAAGCCTAGCTTCATACTGATTTTGGAATGGGATCCCTTATTTAATATACATCAAGTTAAAAAAATTGTGACTCATGTATGAATACACATTCAAATGCTCAATTGGTTCTTTTGGAATCATCAAATCCATTGGGCTGTCAACTCAATAGTTGGGGTTCCCCTTAAAATATTCAAGGAAATGGAGTGAGGTAGTGTATTTACATAATTAAACAATCATGGATGAAATTAATTTTTTTGATACTCTTATAAATATTGAGCATCTAGATTATTTTGAACATAATCTAGAGTTAATTATACAATATTAGAAGTTTCCCTTTTATATAATAATTGTAAATTATTTTCCGATTATTTATAGGGATGTTTGAGGAATTAAATTTCTTGAATTTCAATAAATAAAGGAATTTTATTTTGTAAATTTAAATTACATGCCAAAATTGGTTATTCTACGATTTTATTTGATATATAGAACTAGGATTAAAATACATGGATATTATATAATTTTTCTAAATATTTAACACTTTACAAAAGTTCATGCCCGATGACCATAATAGATTAATGCCTTCGGAAACTGAGAAAATATACTTATTAGTTGGTGAATTATATTCACCAACTCATGAAAGATATTCTGATTTTTACACCTTTATAAATTCTTTCTTTAAAACACAGTGAAATGAAACAAATAAAAGGGTGAGCTCAAATGCTCTATAATGGAAAAAAGGGAGATATGTATTCATAATCATGAGAATAATGGTATAATAACATGATAATAACAATATAACATAATAAAATGCATATCAAATATCTTAATCATCAATCATTGTATAAATATTTCCCATTAATAAGGCATGATATATAAGAGAATCCATGGAATAATCCATGAGAGAATAACTAAGGACAAGAAATAGAATTATGACATACACATAAGTATATAATATCATGTATCAATGCTACCTTCCAAGACCCTGTTATAATGTTCGTATTGGGATAATAAATTGTGTCCCTTCTTTGGGCTTGGGATGCCCAATTGTGCACTATATTTTTTCGGGCTTGGGATGGCCTCCCATGTACCCTATTTTACATCATTGTTATTCCCCCATGTGTACTCTATTGTTAAAATCATGGGATGACCTCTCATATAGCCTCCTACAATGGTATTGGGATTCCCAAATGTATACCCTCTTATTACGGCCATGAGATACCATCCCATATACCCTCTTGTTATGTTCTTGGGATGCCTTCTCGTATACCCTCCTATTGTATGCTCTATATTTCCTCCCATATAAATCTTACTATGGGATTACGATACCCTCTAGTGTACCCTTTTTATATCATAGAACATTTACCATTACCCATTTCATTGGAGGTATATATTGGTCCCACCTGTCAGATAATGAAATCATACATATATATTTGGGACATAAGATAATAAAACACTCATCATTTCATGACCCATAAAATTGATTGGTTTTCTTAACATCATAACATAAACCATGAAATAAAAAGGATTTTATAAATATTTCATAATATCATAACATTAAGAAAAGATACATCTTTTATAATCAATTTATCATAGAATAACTCAAGAAAATAAGTTGGTTTCATCATGTCATAACTTATGGAAAAGAATCATGTTTCATGAGAAACATTCCATCATAAACACAAACAAATAAAAGAAAGAATATTAATAGTGTCAAAAGATCCTATCCCCAATAAATCATATTCTATATTAAAGGGTTTCATCTTAAATTTAGATTTATTTTTAAATAAAATATGAATTATTGCATAATAAAATTATTATTTCTTTGAGAATAACTATATAAAAAATGATACATTTTAAAAATAAATTTATTTGAAAAAAATATTGACAAAATTATAAATGAAAATTTTAAAAAATATTTAAAACATTAAATGGTAAAATATAATTTCCTCTTTAAAAATTATTTTAAAATAATAATTATTTTTGAAACCCTTCCTCTTGGAAAATAAAATTACAAACAGATAATGGAAGATCATAATATTATTTAAAACACTTTCTAAAAATAAATAATTTTTTAAAACATTTTTCATTGAAATTAACATTAAAAATTAATATCCATAATATTTTGAAAAAGTATTATTTAAAAATAACCTTGTAAACATTAAAAATAATCTTCAAGGAAATGACGGTCACGACGATGGGTAAACTCGTACTTGTTGAACATTCCATTTTCGTCATAAAATGTTTTACAAAATTGCATGATCATAAAATAAAATAAGATTATATTTAAAAATTATTATTAAATAGGTAAAACATGTGAAAAATTTATTTTAAACATCTTATTAAATATTTTTTTGAAAAGAAATGTTTTAGAATTCATGGTGTGGGGGGGAATAAGTTTCTGATCGAAAAGAGAAATAATGTCAGATTTCCTTAAAAAAATTCTAAATTTTCATAAGTACCAAATACTAAAAAATGTTAATATTACATGATGGAATAATTAATAACTATATTAGAATAAATTTCATGATAATTCTTGATATATGGATCATAAGATTCAATTAATGAATGTTTAATCATTAATAGTCTGGGTAACTGTTGAGATTGTAGCAATAAACTCTTACCAATTTGGTAACAATGAATCATAATCCCTATGATAGAATAAAATTAAATGAATCATATAATATCATTATAGTTATAAGAATCATGATATGACATGAATAAGTGTTTACATATTCACCATTAAAAATAATATATGTTCATGACGTTACATGTATCTCAAAGAAGGAAAATTAGGATGAAAATAATTTTCCAATTTGGTAAATTTTGATCCATAGACACCGAGAAAGATATATCATAAAATGAATATTGAAATACCCATAAATTTAATTAAAATAATAACATTAAACATTTGTTGTTATTATATACACCATGAAAAAAAGGGTGGTGAATATGGAATAAGCCTTGCATAAATAAAAGTTGGACTAGAAATCCCCTAACAACAAAATTAAATTTTGAATCCTGATATCCATGAAACAATAACATTTATTAAAAAAATTAGTATCATTAAATATTGTAAATCCATTATATTAAATTTCATATAAAATAATATTAACCACATAAAAATAATAAGTGGTGAATATAGCATATATCTCACAGAAATAATACTAAGATAAGACACCCTTACCTTAAGTCTTGACTTTCCTCCAACACATCCAAACCTCATCTATAGTAAATTTAATTTTATTATTAACCTAAAACAGAAAAAAAAAATTATATAATACAACAAATGATTATTTAGGACTTTTTATTACCCTTCTATTGACAACTCCATGAAAATGTCGTGTTTCTGGTAATTAAATCTATTTTTACATGTGTATTGATTTGTAATATTTTTTCCTTATACTTATAAAATTAGTCAATAACCACCAAAATGATAACCATAATATAAATATCATATGTATTAAATATATATGTATTATAATAATATATAAAAGATAGAAATATGAAATGGAAAACACTTCTCATGAAGACAGTTGGTCATACGTAGACATGAACATTGTTTCATATTTCCTATCATATTAAATGAAATAATGTAAATTATTTTTTTTATATAAGTTATAATTATATTATAAATATTTTTTAATATATATATGTATATAATATCAATTTATAAAACACATCCATTATACATTCCATGTAATGTTTGAATGGATCACTTCAGTTTGAGGAGGCGATAGTCCACTCATCCAGAAACATTGTTATCTTATCAAAAAATATTGTAATGAATGAAGGTACATGTTATATAATAATTCATGAACCATAAATAAATAATAAAAACCTATATACCAAATATGAACCGAAATTCCATCATTATTCTCATCCATGAATTGTGGCAATGAAAGAATGAATGACATCGGTTAGTAAGGCGGATGTTCTCCATACACACAAATGATGATTTCATATAAAAAAATTATTTAAGTGTTTGTGGGTTTATATCATACCCTTAGCATAAAAAATATCATCATTATTTGGTTACTTATTTTATTATATAAAATTTATATAATAATAATTGGGTGGTCAAAATGAATAAAAAATGTTCCTGTTGTAGGATGTTACCACTTATTTAAGTTCCTCCATTTAGTTTTCACCAAAGAGCATACATGGTTCTATTTATTCCCATAGTTAGGCATCGAGGATAAAGCTATGTAAGTTGGGAGGATAATTGTGCATGGTTTTTATGATCCAAATGGATTAAGAGGTGTGAATGGGTGAGTCAGGGTTAGTTCCCTTTTACAGTGGATGAGATGTTCCATTCTTGTAAATATAAAAAGGATAACAATATTGAGTGGTATCCCTAACATCGTGTTCCACCAATGATGGAATATATCAGTTAATGGGTATGATATGGTGTATATATATGGCATAAAAATGGATTTTTAATATGGTTATAGGCCATTCATCGATTAAATATTAATACTTATCCACTTTATAAACTCGGTTTTTGCCTAAATCACTGTAATTAATTCTAATTACATTCAAAAATATTTTTTGTAAAAACAAATATGACCTTATTAGACATTATATATTATTATTATCACAAATATATAATGAATATTTCTTTTTATAATTTCATAAGTTGAATAAATTAATTTAAAATTAATCATGTTAATGGGACGAGACAACAAGATTTTAATGTTAAAATGTTCAAAAGTGTGAATTTTATTCATATCCAATTTGAATGTAAAGATTATTACAACAACATAAATTTTATTAATTTATGTATAATTTATCTAATTAAAATTTGAGGAAAATAAATAAACTATATAAATAAATTCTATGAAAAATATGTTTTCAATTAAATTGTTTTGTTTTTCATTATTCATTAAATAAAATATTTCTCAGAAAAATAAAAAAATTAACACCAATATAATTTTTCATTAACAAAATTAAAATTAATTTTTTGAAATAATATATATATTGATGTGTAAAATTATTTTTCTTCTCATCTACTTTTTAGAAACCACATAAGATGAATTTTAAATTATTTATTGAATATTATATAAATATATTTCATATAAATAATTTATCAAAAAGTATTAATTAATGAGTTAAGGTAATATGTTTTGGATTTCATAAATATAGTTTTCTATTAAATGATTTCCTATATTTTTAAAAGTGTTTTATTTTCATCTATAGTTAATTGTACAAAATATTATTCTTATTGTATACTAGAGTTAAGAATATTTTAAAAAATTTATTATAATTTTTCATAACCACCATAAAAATGTCTTAGTGTAACTTTATAATATTTTAATATTAATATTAATAGTCCGTTCTAGTGTGGAAAAATAGATCTTTCATGTAATAAAATTTATCAAATTAACTCAACATTGTGTGTAAAAAAATCCCAACATAGTGTTACGAGTTTTGAAATTTAATCTATGTGTTTCATGTAACACAATATTAACGTGGTGTTGTGTTCAAACAAAACCAAACATAATGATTTCATAAAATTAAAGCTACACTTAGTGTTGTTATAAATGAAAATTATCTAAATGATTAAACTAATTAAAAAAATATATTTCACAAAATATCTGGACAATAAATGATGTTCCACTTTAAAATGAACTTTTCCTTGAAACTAATTAGGGTTATCAATGTTTTTATACATGAAAGTTCATTACATAAAAAACCACATCATAAAAATGATTACAATAACATCCTTTAAAAAGGGAATGTTAGACCACAAATGGTTACCCAAAGTAACTCATAAAAATGTTTCCACATAGGCAAACATATGTGGGAAGTGATGATTAGACATGGAATAGAAGAATAAATAATTATAAGAGTAATGGAGATCACTGATCATATGAAAGTGAATGATAAATGGATTGTTAGCGTGTTGTTTCACATGAATTCATTAGTTTGATGTTAGGACTAAAATAGTTAAATGGGGACTAGGTAGTATATCCTTTTTATATTATGAATGAGGTTTTATAGTTAGGTTTCATACATCAAGTTATCATTTTGTTATCAATAAAGGCCTTTTTGGGTCCTGAATGGTTGATTGCAAGTTTCTGACTGGTGTGAAATCAATGATGTCAGATACAAGGTCATTTGAAAGTCTCCAATGGGTTTTGTTCATTGAGCCAAAAACATCCAACGACTCTTATATCCACGATTCAGGAACATGTATACCAAAGTAAGCTACTCATTGGGTAACATGTCCAATGACACTTAATAACTCACATTGGCTGAGAATACAGGAATTCAAGCTCATCAGAACCTTTTTGGGGGGGAACAATTTCTTATTTCGAGACTCTAATAGATTATGTCATATTTATTTGTTAATGATTCCTTGTATCGTTACCAATAATGTGTCCCTAGATTACTCCTTGGTCACTATTGGTAATGAATACACATGGGATTCAGCATCATCTATATGTATTTAAAGATCTACATTGATATTGGGATATATTTGTATTTTAGGTTCTATGTAAAGGGTTCCCTTTAGTGGATGAATCATATATTCTTTGGTCATTTGTTGGGATGAAATTATTTTTAAGCCACATTATGAGGCATAATAGAGTATTTCACAATCTTGGGGACATATGTTGTGTGGATATTGGGATCAAACCCATGATATGTAATTACAAAATATCATTGTGATAAGAATCAAAATCAGTGTGGTTCGATGCCACTCAACTAGACACATCACCTTTTAAGGTCACGTGACAAGCATCTCTCCATGTGGTTTATCATCATATGGTGAGGATGGTTAGGAAAAAGGTGCATGGTCATAAATTGTGTGAGACTTTGGCCAAGGTGGCATGAGGTACTCATAAGACATATAGAATCTTAGGTGAATGTGACCATACCAGGGATGTTCCGTAAAAACGTTATTGTGGGATTTGATATTTGGTTTTGTACATCAAGGAGGATTCTTATCTTCCCAATAAGTTTTGATTCATATGCCATGTAGTTCAGTAAATTGGGACTAACACTTTAAAGGAGTCCCATAAGGGTTATGACAATGTATTGCATGTAGATACTACACACATGGTGCTAATTCATTTTTTATATAACCCTTTGGAGTTTGAAGTATGGTTTTAGGTAATATACTATGTAAGAGGCCCTTTTGGATTGATGATGGTTCTTACATCTATAGGGAAAACCTAAATGAGTTTAATTGGAATCATGCCGATGTTTTGATTTCCACAAACCACTAATCCCATTTCATTCCGGGTCAGTGTGAGAAACAATAGGAGGTAGGGGATTTGAAGATCATATATACCTCTCCATCTGTTGCTGGATGATTTTGTATCCCATGAGGAAAGAGATTTAGTGATTTTGAGTGTGCTTCTCTCCCCTCTTGTTCTCATATCCCAAATTTAAATCTTTGTGGGTCTATCAGGATATGACCCGAGATGACGTGAAGAGGGGAAAGTTGGAAACATCCCAAAAGAATGGATAGGGGCATACCTCAAGAGGAGTGCTCTAAAATAGGATCAGGGATAGTATGGAGTACTCGATAATGGCCTTCATCGAAGGGAAAACCTATCGCATCCTCACAATACTTAGAACTATGAGGTTCACATGGTAATCTTGATTTAAGAACATGCATTACCAAGGGAATGAAAACATAAGGGAATTATGAGATTCCAATCCATGAAAAAAATTACCCACATGACTCTAATTACCATAGGTATGTAAATTAAAATGGTCACATGGATATGGCCGTTGATTTTTCATAAATATATCATTTTTTTGGAGTGGTCCTTGGCCTCATGCCTTAAGACTAGTTCGTGGAGAGAATATCATAAGATATAATGATACACGTAAAGGGTCGATTGGATCATGAGATTACAATGCACTAGGACTGTCACATTCATTTTAGCATGTTCTTATGTTGGATGGGCTTCCCATTATGTAGAATGGTGCCTTACGAGTAAGGGGAACATTCGCATACCATTGCGGTAGGTGGACTTCAGTTTGGTCTGAATAACACTTTGCTTCATGGGGATATAATCCATTTTTAGAGCATGCCGCTATGTGGGATTTGGTTCCACCCGCATAGTGATTTTATTGATGGGGTAGTGTTCTAGCTATGTATCATGGTGCTACATATGATTGAGTTCTTCTCATATAGTGATTATCTATGTGGGCGGAGGTTTTATCCACATTGCTTTTTTTCTATGCGGCATTATTTGTTTCAATGAGGCATTTGGTTCTCCGCCTCATGGGATGTATTTATACAAAGGATTTCGATTTCACAGACATCTAATTGATTATATTTTTGACATCTTTAATGATATGTTTTGGGTTTTACCTATGGTAAATAATCGAAGAAGACCATCCATTTTTTATTTTCCAATTTCTTGGTCGGTCTATCCTTTTATCAATACAATAATCTCTTGATCCCCCTATTTAGTTCTCATTTAATTCTATTTATTGATAAGTGTAGTAACTAGATACTAGCGCAGATCGTTGTTTTTGAGGAGGCCATGAGGCCTCTTTTTTGTAATCCCATCAAAGATACCCAGCCCTTGGATGACTTAGTTAACAGGGTTACGGGGTAGTCATTTTTGGGAGGGAAATCACGACATCTGTTCCATGAATGAATTCATTTTATTATTGGGGATCTAGTGGATTCACCTTTCACATGAACCGTTTTAGTTCATGATAGAGCATCGTTTGTGGGGAAGATATCTCCACCTTCTTCTTGTAGATGATTTTGTTTAATTTGTAGGGATTGGAATCACTGTCTCCTTACTGTGAATTGTTTAGTTTGAAGAAGCCTCATTATAAGGAGCTCCATGCGATACGGTGATCTATGAAGAATTTATAAATCACAACCTCTCTTATTCTGTTTCCATTTTTTTGGTCCTATAATCATTTTTACTTCTTCTATTCCTTTGATTCTTTTACATCCATTTCATAATTTGGGGATGTATATTGTTCTTCTATGAGTATTTTTAGGTGCAAACTAATTCCCCCAAATGGAAGGTGTTTTGATCGGGATGGAGAGGAAGATATTATGATGTAGAAATGGTCCTGAATTAAATGAATGTTAAGATAATTCTATAATGTTTAATTGAGATTATGGAATCAATGAATATAGTATTACTATTGCAAGGTCCATATTAAAATTTCTACCAACATTGTTTATTTTCTATTATAACAATAAATTTTTTCTAGGTCCGCTATGGTGTCGGCTAAGCTGGTACTACATGACTTTTTCTTAGGCCGACATTTGTTGGTTTTCAACCTAACAAGCTGTGTGTCTCTTGATTTATTCATTGCTCTATTATTTTGAACAACATGAAGTATAGGTTTTTTCAGCTGATACTCAATATTTACCCAAATTTAATGTAGCGGGTTTTTAGTTATGTTTGTTTTATGTATCATTTCATGGGAAGTTTAATGCCTTTCAAACTAGACTGGCATTACAAATGTTTTAGGTCAAACATCATTTACCGTGTATTGTTGGGAAGGTCCCCTATATGGTCTATTTGGAGAGAATTCCCCAATATTTTACATTCATTAATGAGGTATTTTTTCAACACTAGTTCATAACAAAAGGATGTGAGATATATTATTGGGGCATGGAATCAATTGTGGCATATGGAAGTAGGAAGAGCATCTCCTAATGATGAGTTTTCCTTTTTTTGATATGCCATTTGTGGAAAGCATATTCATATCCATAGGGTAATATTATTCAATGTCTAACAAAGGTTTACCTAGGGAAGTGGACCTCCATCTCTGGTGGGATGGTTATTTGTGGGAGGTTCATATATGTGGTTGTTTTTTTGTTTTAGACCGCATAAGTTCGATCATGAGTGATGTTGAAAAACATAGAGGCGATCTGTGTAAACATTGGATAGGGGACCACTTCCACATGGAATTGACTTGTCTGAAGGAGGGATAAATTGTAGTACAGTTTAGTATTATGAAACTAGGGAATTGGTTTTACTGTTTAACGTCTCCCTATGAGGAAATTTTGAATTTACCACTCTACTATGATCAAAGGGGTAAATGATTCATCCTTGTCACAAAAATCTGACTATGAATGTACTATCATATTAAGTTGGGAAGGAGAAGAATGTATCCAAACAATAATCTAGGGGTTTCTACATCCAATGAGTGATTTGGGACATAATCATTTTTGGGCGTACGGAGGTAGGGAGAGCCTCTCATGAGAAGTAGTTTGCCTCTACTTGATAGAGTTTTTTGTGGAATAATTTGTAGAGACACCAGGGCATATAGTGCATAAAGATATAGGGGTGTCCCCAGTAAATATTCCTTCCATCTCTGATGTCCGAGGAAGGTTATGGGGGTTTGGACGGTTCAATACATATATTTTGTTCTATGAATTTTTGGAGCTTGATAATAAAAGGGGTATTTCAAGTCACAATTGTTTGGGAATGGGATATAGATGCTTCCCTTATGCTGGTGTGAGGGGATTTCATAAAATAGTCAGTCAGATGCATAGTGAAGAGACGTCAGCTATCAAATTTGACTTAATTTGGTGAGGGAATTTATCTCATTCATAAGAACACGGTGGGGAAATATTCTTTGTTGTGTTTGGAAATTTCCCAGGTAGGTCTGGCCCATAGACTATAATGGATAGTTCTAGGACATTGCATGGTGGATGACTGATACTAGGGGAAATGTCATCTCAAATTAGTGAATTTTTATGGTACCATATATTTTTTCAAGATATTACATGGATGGTGGTGGAATAGTTTACTGTCATGTTTTGAGGGTGAAGTGAAACTATTCCCATGGGAGGTGCATGGCGTTTCTACTATAACCTAACATAAATGAGTACACAAAAGGACTTATGTCGTACTAGAAACTCATAAAGGAAACTCAATACAAGGGTCAATAATTATGAATGGAGTTAAGTTTGGGAATAAAGATGAAATGTATAGACATTTATACATATATAATATGGGTGGGAATAAGGCCATACCCTATTATTGAAAAAAAATCCCTACATAGGTTTGGTCAATATGAAAAAAGAGGGTAATTTTTAAGTGGTTGGTGGATGAACAAGGTTTTATAATATAGGTGTCACTATATATCATGTTTTGAAAGGAATCAAGATGTGTATAGTTCATGTGTAACTATATAGTTTAACATTGTGTGGTAATTTTGTTTTATCATATAGTATAATGTCACTTCAGTTAGGTAAATTTACATGATGTACATCATCTTGAAGTTATGATATTTTATTAGAGGAATCATGAATGAAATGTTGGGTAATCTGGCCAAGATATTCTGAAATGGTCTGTATGTCAATTGGAAATATAGTTTAAACAATGACCATAAGTATTCTTTGATCCCGAAAAATGGTACGATTCATGGAATACATTGGGTTGTATATAGGTAGAAAAATCCTCTCCTAAAGAAAATTTTTAATTTCATGGACATTCCTTTTTTATGGGAAACTTCTATATATCCACCTAAGAATAAATGTGTATTCAGACAAATATATTCACAGGAAACTATCCGTCCATTTCTGATGGATGGAGAGGATTAGGATGATCCAAAATTACTTGGGAAATCGATTTTCATGAATGGAATTGATGTATCAAGATATATAGGAAGAATAAAAACTATTATTTTTCACGAAGCATTAATTTCTCTAAATCAAATAGACTCATATTTAGTGGGATATTATAATTTCTTGATAAATCCCTAATGTGGAATCCAAAATTGAGACCGTCAGAATAGATTGGAATTCAAATACAAAGGTTGTGGTGCAATATTATATTTTGTTAGTGACTATGCCTAGGATGTAGGATTAGAACATTGATATGTACCTCGTTGAAATGAAGATCAAAAAATGTGTAGTTCACAGTGACTTCCTTATGCAGATTTGATTCATAATCAAAGGAATTTTCATTGTTGGACACATGTTTGGAGATCCAGACATCACTACATATCCTGTAATGACAGGAATTAAGACACACTTAGTTCTATATAAATATTCTCCCCATATAGGTCTATCCCGTATAGAGGGAGGGGATATTTTTTATTTTTGGGGTCGTTGGAACAAGATGTAGTATCCAATAAGTCATATGTATCCCTACAATGAAAGGAATCAAGTCATATGTAGTTCTTAATGTTCCATGCACCGGTCTAACCCATGTAGAGGGGGAGAAGGAATTGTAACCCATTATTTTGGGGTGTCTAGACCAAGATGTAGAATCTGGGCATCACTACATATCCTAAACTGATACGAATCATGTAGTTTGTAGATCATAATAAAGAGGATTCCTACATGGATCTTGAACTCACCCAATAGTGGGTGCATTTATATTATTTCCCTTAATGATATGGATCATTTGTGGGAATTTTTTATTAGAGAAATGATAACCATGAATTCTGACCACAAAAAAATGATGATTTATGATTCATTTTTCTATCATGTGATTATGATTGTTCCCATGTAGTTTATCATATTATGATTAGGAAATTGGTGGTCATGTGGATTAATGTCTTATGATAGGGTCATTACATCTTGTAGTTTATTTTCATTAGATCGAAACATTTTTAGCCATTTTCTATAAGAAATATTTTTCAAGAACCATGCATTGGTAGGAGATAATGAGCATTCCATCAATTAAAACTATGTAATATGACTCATTAGAGTATACTTTTTGTATGAAATAAATTTCTTCCTAATTATTCCACATTTTGGATAATTCATTCTTTTGATCTATTTTCTCTAGTTCCCCTATTCATTGTCATATTTCTCTTCCATTAATAGTTGTTCACAAATTTTGACATACAGAGAGGGATGTTGAACTTAGATCAGTAGGAACACCTCAATTTTATATTCTATTGAGTAAGGGGTTTCCAGGATGGTGGTGAGGGTTGTGGTTTGGTTGGACCAAAAATCATGGAGGAGTTTTTTACATCATTTCATACCTGAATATTCCATCTTTTAGTGTATATTGGATAGGGTCATGTTTAAGGCCTTTATCTTCCTATTAGCTACTACATTATTGCGTGGTGAATTTGTTGGTATTGATATTATACTCATTTTATAATTTCCTTTACTATTTAAAACACAAATTAGTGCCATTTTTTATAATTATGGGGAGAGGGACACAAAATCTAGTGATTTTGTTGTGTTTTCTAAAGATAAAATTTCTTCTTACTCCAAACTCTTTCAAAGGTAATGAATCTGCCCATATAGAATGGAGGTAGGTTTCTGTGAGAATATATTTCATCTTTCTAGTTGTAGAAAGAGGATATTGTACCATGTCATCCATTCCCTATCTGGTCAAGGGCAAGGGGAACTTGACTTTGTGATGAAACTATGGGGGTATTGTGGATTTAATTATTGTGAAATTGGTATGAATGAAACTTCATGGTGAATTCAGTGTAGTCATGAATCACAGTGGGATAATAGTATCCTAACCAAAAATATTGATGGGAAGTCTTGGTTTCTGATTGATGTTCACTATAGGCTCAAGTGTGTTCTACATTCATAATGGAAGTGGTTTCTTCGCCATTATTCCCTTTGATAAGGATCCCATCAAAAATCATCTTATAGAGCACTTCTTTTCTTATGTTGTTACACTAAACAATATTAATCTCTCATCTCTATATTTTCTCCCTCCCAACTCTATCTAGTAGGATCTATCCATTTTGGAGATATTCTATAAGGGGATTAATAATATTGGGGGAAGAACCATATGGTTTAAGGATGTGTCTAATCTCATCTCTTTCTTCCCTGTTGGCCTAAATAAATAGTGAGACTATCTGGAGATGTGTGATGATGATAATTGTTTCATCCTATTATGGATCAACCAGAGATTTGAATATATATTCGATTGCATCATCTTGTTCATTTTGAGATCACAGGACCTGATTCAAGGTTTTTTTTCAAGTTAATTATTTCATAATTTGTTGAATGATGTATAGAAAGGGGATCATTACATCATTTTTAATGTCATAATCATGGTTTCCCTGCTTGATGATCAATTCTGAATCACCTTTTATGATCAATTGTTTTACTAGTACATGAACTGATACCTCTATTCATACAAGAGAGCTTGGTATTCTAATTCATTATTCATACACTCATCCAATATTAGGAATGAATAAGAAATTTCTGCATTTTCCGGAGAAATGAGTACGAATCAGAACACATGTTTGTTGAGCCGCGGGTATTCAATTCTTTTCCCAATCTGTCTTCTAGAAACACTATCAAAATTATTCTTCCAGATCTGTGGGTCTTCATTAATAGAGGAAAACTCATAATTAGATAGTTCATCATATGATGATTTCATTTCTGTCGAGGGGTGATCTGGCATGAAATCAGCTAATTCATAGCCATTTAAGGATATCTGAGGCACAAAAAAGTCGTAAAACAAATGCAGTATAATTTTCCACCATGATTGAAATCCAATCAGCATTGGAAATGTGAGAATTTACATGATCAGATTACTATGAGAGGTCAACTGAACCTCATTATGTTGTAGGTAGTGCCTCAATTTATGGACTACACATATCAAAGCCATAAATCTCTTTTCAACACATAACTAACGAGTCTCATTGTCTTTCATGGTTCTACTGAGATAATAAAAGTTTTTTTCACTAACAGTACAATTCTTCTATGCAAAGAAGGATCTCATTGATTGTTCTAGTGAATTCAAATATAAAATGTGTTATATTCCTTCGACGAGAGGCATTAGAACTTGCGTATATAAGGTATATTTCATGAGAATGTCGAATTCATTATTAAAATAATTTTTACATGGATATTCAATCCATTTTTTTCAACCTGGTAAAGTGAAATCATTTTCTTATACGGATATATATGAATAAATGGACATAGGATAAGGTTTTTTTAATTTCACTCTACTTGGTGAGATTGTGAGGAGGTTACATGGATTGGATTGCCTTTTTAATTTCATTATTTACATAAATTCCATTATGGAAAACAATGAATCCAAGTAATTTCACTAAGGTAACACTGAAAGAAAATTTTATGGGGATCAATTTTATACTATATTGTCTAAATTTATTGAAAAAATTCTCATTTTTTGATAGGTGTTATGAGCCTTATCACTATTAAATGAACAAATTATTAAAATATAATTAGATGAATATCTCTATGAATTTTTAGATGATAATAGGCATGGATTGTTGACATGTGGCACCGAAATTCTTCCAACAAAAGGGAATTACCCAATAAAAAAACACTCTTTAGGGAGCCCTAAAGATGATGGATTATTCATCTTGTTATTGAATTCACATTTTGTTGTATCCTAACTAGCCTTCTTTGGTGGGGAGATCCTGATATCAATTAATTGTATCATTTAATAGTTTGGTTATCAGGTCTGGGAAATCCTCTTTCAAACATTGTCAATTAATATCTCTAAAATCAATAAATACTCAAATTTAACCATGTTTTATTTTGATGGGGAATATATTTTCCATCTCGATTGGATATTGGACCTCCCGAAAGAATTTTTATCTAATGTGTTTTTCATCCTCAACCTCAATTATTAAAGCATCTGTCAGGTTTGTACATCTGGCCACTTCTTTCAAGCCCCGATGATCTTCTAGAAAGCCTATGGGGTGAGTGGATACCTGAAGATTGATGACTTGAATTTATTAGTACTTCCATGAAAATAAATCTCAATTTTTCGTTAAGAATAGGGTATATACTTCAATCTCATTAGAATACATTGATATAATAATCCATGTGGGGAATGGATATTCTTCCATACGCAGGTTTATTTCCCTAAGTTCATCAATGGTTGTAGAAAAACCCTCCTAGAATGATGGATGGGTTTCCCTAAAGTCATTCTCCTCTTATTCATCATCTACTTCATCTTCTACCTCTCATTACAATAGAGAATAAATTATTGGTATGAGCTCTTTAAAAAACAAGATGAGTCAGGATCTTGGTATTTAGAAGATAGGGTAGCTTCTTCTGACTCAGAAAAAAGTGTAGAATTTTTAAGAGAGGATAGAGAGAGAGAAATAATGATTTATTCTTCCTCTTCTACCTCGATTATTGGGGAATGGGTTTCTTATATCTCTATGGACATATTGAGGGAATTTCCATTCAAGAAATCATCATTATCTTGAAGAATAGTAATTTGTTTAAAACTTTTAGACATGGTAGCCTTCACTAAAATCATGTTGACTATTTAATATAAATCCAATATTGTAATCTCACACACATCCTAGTGATTTTTTTACATGTTCTTCACTGAGCTATTTGATGTGTTTTCATAGACCATCTCCAAACAATTTGGGGTGGTGACCCAATTAATTCTATCGACCAAGGTTTTCTTTCCTTTCCTCCCACAGAATCCTATTTAGATATAATGTGACTCACATGATTCAAAAGGAGCCTTATTTTCATATAATTCCCCATTCTATCCATTAGTGTAATATATGACACAATGCGGTTAGGATGAAGGAATTTTTTAATGCTGATGCAACCAAGGACTTTTTATGAGGATGTTGAATGTCATTTTTTTCAAACCACCAGAAATTATGAGTCATCTATGAGGTCCAAAATCAATGTTTTCTGCTTGATTCGGCCTAATGGTTTCTATAAACTTTTGTCCTAGACCAACAAGATAGTGGTAGAGGGTTTTAGGTTGTCCCCATTGCAGCCAAGTCGATGAAGTTTTCATAATAGGTTGAGATTTACTCCAAAAACTTTTTCAATGAAGCCAGTATGAACATAAAAACCATTTATCATTCTAGACAAATATAATGGATTGATGTGTCCATGTATAATCGTGTATTTATCATGGTTTATTAAGGAGATAGAAGCATTCCATTTTTCATGGTTGGTCTATGGACGATATATTTTGGTGGTGACCACTTTATATTTAAATTCATGGGGACTTATAAAAGATTCTATGAGTTCTTCCTTAAGGTTGATTAATATATTTAGGTCATCCAATATTTATAGAATGGTTAGGAATAAGGCTAAATATTTCATGATGTCATATTTTTTATCTAAAGGATGATGCTTCCCAGTGCGGGGATGCAGTTTTATAGGAAAATTAAGGGCATGATATTTGGATTTGTACAGGCCGGCCCCTAAGATAGGAGAAAGTAGTTCTTCCATTCATTATAGATTAGGTTGGGAATTTTTTCCTACACACTAAGGTGGTTTGTTAACTACTCCCCTAATTATGTATATTCTAGAATAATTTGGCCAAAGTGGATTCATTCTAATTTAGAGGATTTAGTATGTTCTTATTTGGGCCACTAAAGGGATCCTCTGTATGTTTTGAAACATTGATAGTCTGAGAATGAGTGTGACCAAAAGCTTGGTTTCATCCATAGTTGTGTATTCCTTGGTATCACGGGCTTCTGTGGCCTCTTTCTCGAGTTCCCAGATTATGTATGGGTAACATGGGTTCATATACATATTCTTCACTGGGGATGGTATCCATTAAGTGAATAATATTACTGGATATAATAATATACTCTTCTTATGAAGATCAACCTTCATGTATGACTACTTATGGTAATTCCATTCGGAGGGGATGGAGCATGATCATTTAGATTTGATGAATAAAACTTGAGAGGTTCAAAGATAATTTCTTCCATGACACAAGTCTATATTTCTATGCTTTCTCCTTACCATTCATACCAAAATATTTTCTAGGAAGTTTCCTTATGGAGGGTTTTTGAGCCAAAGATGTTGGTTTTTTTTATCGTAGGAGAAGATGGAGTATATCATGTTACTTAAATTATTCATGCAGAATACCATGATCTCAGTTAAATGTTTTCTGAGTCAGCTAACTATAGAACCTCTGATCTCTTATGTTTCACACTCCATCATTAGGGTTGGTAGTGGAAACATATGCCACATTTTCTAGGGATTTTTTTTTGACTATTATTTATTTTATTTAAGTGACATCATATTTTAGTGATGGGATTCATGTTCATATGTGGGGATTTGGGTTGGAATATTATCCATTGTATTTAACTTATAGGATTCATATGAATCTGTAGGAATTTGACCCTACTTTTATTTGGGTTCCGTCATATTTGAATACTTATATTTGTATTCATAATGATTAGTTTTTTTATGCGGATTTACTACCCTATTTGGATGATAGTCATTATATGTGGCAGTAGAAATTTGATCATGTGCATAACCGGTTACCTTATTATTTGGCTAATAGGATTCATTTTTCTTATCATTGGTTTCATAATCTTTTCATATTCTTCTATATTTTCATTTTTGTATTAGAATTAATTGGTAGTAATTTTTTCTCTCTCATAGTGTACCAACATATTTACTTGGTGGTACATATAATGTGGAGTTGGAATATATGCCTGCTCATAACTTGGAATTGTATTTTTATAGATAATTTCTCCCTCAGGAACCAATGTATGTTCATATTAATAATTATATGATTGTCACCCATGGATGGAATCTCGGGGGGTCCTGTGTTAGTTTTTTTCAACATAAACCTTTGGAATGATATTATCCTCATAATGAGAATAGTGGTCCAGATGGTGTTGATTGTGATGACTTCCAACAGGGTTCGTAGAGTGGGACCCATGTGAAACAAGGCCAAATAATTGTTGACAACACCATTTGACTTCCTACGATAATGTAGTTACTCATTGTCATGTTATGGTCATAATATCCTAAACTTATTAAAGATGTCTATTCAAGTTTCCATGTTCAATATTGTTGGCCACTTTTCAGTGGGTGACTGATGTAATTTCATAAACTAGAGGGAATTTCTTGTTGCCTCTTGTGTTGGAAGAGCACTGTTATGATTCTACTCCTAGATCGGTGCATTTGATACCTAGTTTTAGAGTTGCTAGGTGGGCGATGGGGTCCTTCTATTCAAGGAGGACCATACCAAAGTGATGATTGTCAGGAATGTCTTAGATAAATTCTAGTATTTCATTGGATTAATGGAAGATCTTAATATTTCCTACAATATGTGTGAAAATGACATGCAACAAAACCACATCAAAGTAGAATGTCATGATCACATGTGTAACCAATGATCTTCTCTATACATCTTTCACTTTAGATGTGAAAGGGGTCTGATGATATGTGACACTTCCACCTTGGATAAGGATTCACATTGGGTTCACCATTTTTGTATCACCTGAATGTGTTGTTTAGAGGTTATGAGTTAAATGGCATGATGTGGGATAGGTATTATAACCTTTTTATATTTTTAAGGAGGTGTCACAGTATAGTTTCTTACATTGGGTTATCATTTTTTCTCAAAATTCTTGTTTTTTCAAAATAGTTGGTTGTAATTAATTGACTGGAATAAATTCACTAATTTCAGACAAAAGTTCATCAGATGGTCTTGAATGGGTTTCATTAATGGATCCATAAATTTCGAATAGAACTTATATCCATGATTCACATACCTACATTACAATGGTATAATCTCATTATGTAACTTGGAAATCACACTTAATAACTCACATTGGTCTAGTGGTTGGGATGTTGTGATAGTCACTTTCTTTTGGGGGGAACTATTTCCTATTACTGGGCTCCCTTATAGATTTTTTTGTGTTCATATGTTCATGAATTCTTGATTCAGTACCAATAATATATATAATGATTACCCTAGGTCACGACTAATAATAAATACGCAAAAATTGATAATAATTTGAATTTATATGAGGTTCTCCACTGACAGATCAATCTTTATGTATATAAGGTTCTCCATCAATGATACTGTTTCTTGGATGAATCGTGTATTCTTTTTTTGTTTATTAGGACAACACTGGTTTAAAGCCTCATGATTGGGTGCCCTAGAGTTTAACATCATATATGGGATGAAGTTGTGTTGATGTTGGGATAAAACCTATGAAATGGGACTATTAGGTATCATCATGAGAGGAATCATAACCAATATAGTTCAGTGTTTCTTAAGGGGACACATCATCATTTATGGTCATATGACAGGGACCCATCCTTGATTTTTATCTTCACATCAAGAGGACACTCATGTGAATATTTCTCGGTCAATTATGGCATGATAATTAAGTCGATGTGTTGTCAGGTATGTGTAAGAGATGTGGTCACATGGGTTAATGTGTGACGAATGGTGTTGTGAACTGAATAACATTTGGGTTGATTTGGGTTTCTGGTTTTGGATCTTGAGGAGGATTCCAACATATCCCACCTACTTGAGAATCAATGCCCACATAGTTTAGTAAATAGGGACATAACATTAGAGGAGGCTAATAAGGGTTATGACTTGGGATTACATGTATAAACTACCCACAAGGTTCTACATCATTGGAAATATGAATCTTTAGAGGTTTATGTATGGTTTCACGACATATACTAGGTAGGATAACCTTTTGAATTGATGTTGGGGCATATGTCTCTAGAGAAGGACTAGTTGAGTTACTCCATGATCATGAAAATTCCATGATAATTTCCAACCTCTATGACCACTTGAGTAATGATTTGTGTGAGAAAAAAGGGGAGGCAGGGGATTTGATGATCACACATTCCACTCCATCTGTTAATGGATGATGCAAGACCATAATTCGATAATGATGGTTGGAATTTCAGTGTTCTCTTCTTCTCATTTTTTTTCAAATACATGATAGTCATCATATAGGATCTATATAGATATGATCTGGGCTGAGGTGAAGAGGAGTGAGAGCACCGCCTCCCATAAGAAAGGATAGAGTCTTAGCTCATTATGATTTACCTTAAATTGGTTCTATGAGAGGAGATAGTATTATACACTTTCCACCACTAAAGGGAAAGGCCATAATATCCCCTCAATACCTACAATTGGGGTGTTAATGTGGTTATCTCGAGGTTATAACTATCAATACTGTGGGACGGAAAACATGGGGTACTACGAGACTCCTATCCCCAGAAAGGTTTACCCACATTACTCCTCTCACCATGGGTATGTAAACTCAAAATGGCATTATGATATGCCTTCTAATTTTATCATAACTGTTTGGTGTCATTGGAAGCGTTCTTGGTCTGATGCCATTGGACCAGATCACGGAGAGGCCATCATTGGACCTAATAATATGAAGAAAGGGAGTGATCAGAGCCTTCGAGTGGAATGAATTTGGATACCCAATTCTGTGGAGCATGTTATTAAGTGGGACGATCTTCCCTCCATGTAGCATGGTGCTTTGTATGGATGGGGGCCGTCTGTATACCATTGTGGTATGCAGTGGATATTTTGGTCCGCAAAAAACATTTCAAGGTAGGTCTAGTTTCTAAAAACATAGCATTTCACAATGAGTGATCGGGTTCCTCTCATGTAGTGATTTTAAATGTGGGTAAGGGTTCCAACCATGTTCCATGCTACTACATGGGATCGAGTTATTCCCACATAGTGATTTACTGCATAGGGCAGAGTTCGATTCTCATATAATTTTTCTATATGGGTGGCCCAACTATAAAAAAATATATTGGTTATACTGCTAGTAGGATGTATTCCCACAAATGATGTAAAGTTCATGGAAATACATTAGATTATATATTTATCCTCTTTAATACTATGTGGTGGGTTTTACATTTGGGATATCATTATTGGATTTCTCCTTTTGGAGAGACGTTGATCTATTTTTTGGTCTCTCCTTCTGTTGATCCATTAATCTCTCAATCCTCATCTCGGGTTCCCCAAATGTTCGATGTATATAGAAGTTTAGGAACTAGATACAGGTGTATCCAGTCATTGGTGATGATGTTGTGAGCCCTCTTTTATGGAATCCCTCATAAGATACTCGACCCATGGATGACATAATCAGTGGGGGCATAGGGTATTCGTTGGCAGGATATAAATCACCTCCTCCATACCTCAAATGAATTAATTTAATTCACAGAGAGCTGATGTAATCACTTTTCCAACTAGCTATTTTAGATATTGGGATGGAATCATTATAGGTAATATATCTCTGCCAACTACCAACATATGATTTTGTTTCATTTGAGTGGACTAGATTTTCCATCTCCTACACATGAATTTTTGAGTTCGTGAACTCCTTATAATGAGAAGAGGCATGAGGGTAGAATATTTGAGAATGATTTATTATTCAAGGCCTCACTTATACCTAGGTAATTATATCTCATTCAAACATTTTTCCTTCAAAGCTTCCTTTAATTGTTTCTGTCATTTTCTAAATTGATGTAATTGAATTTTTCTTCTATGATGATTTTTTAGGAACCAATAGGGGATAAAAAACATAAATCTGTGATAATTTATAAAACAATAGGTTTTATATAAATGATGTCATTAGGATAAATCTTATTCAATATCATTTTCCTAGAGATGGATAATTTTTTATAAGAATATATACTTATGTGATTTCATTATATTCTATATATACAATATCACACTTTGGTAATGCTTTGATAAATTCCAACATCATATATTACTCCAGGTAATGAAGGTAAATTTTTCAATCTTAACAAACATATATATCAGTATATCCATAAATATAATGACAATTTATTCCATCTATATTTAGTTATTAGCATAATACGAAAGGTTATTATAGGTTATCCAACATGCATAAATTATCATATAGAGAGTTAATAATTTAATCTCAAAAACCACCATTGAATTATATACTAAACCATTTCATAAATGTTAAAATTTATATTCATTTTTAAACCTGAAAAAAAATGAATGAAGCTCTCTAAATCATCATTACATTGATCTCTGATATATCATAAGGTAGCTCTCATTGGACACATTCAAAATATGTCAATACCATTAACATGTATTCTCTTGAAACATGGTAACACCCTTAATTACCATACAATCTTATTCAAACCTTGAAATCATTATTATTAAAAATATTAATGGATATATTCCTAAAATTTCATAATCTCCATCCCTGATAACACAAACCACTTCCCCAATAAACCCTTTCTCATTTCTGTGGTCATAAATTCTATCCAATTTACATTATCCATATCATCATCTCTTAAACCATATTAAAAATCATTTTCTTATCCTTAAGAACACAAAAATAGTGACCTCCTCTTAATCAAAAAATCACATTTACATTAAATAACTTTTCTAATTCTTTAGCACCATTATATATATCCTTTTGAATCCATAATGAAAAAATTATATTGAAAATACTTATAGATTGCATGATTTATGTAACATAATCTTTGAATTAAAAAACATATACACATTAATCATCCAAAATTATTCTTAAACCATTACATAGGAATCATTATCTTATTTATTAATATAATATGAAATATGAATAATGTAATAAGGATTCTAAACCTAAATATAATCATTCTTCTTATGTCTAATGTATGAAATACTAATAGAACATCTTATACCATCCACATATCATTTTCAGTCTCTTTATCTTCAATAGTATAACTAACACTAATACCACCATCCTGGTTATCTTAATGAGATTTCAATATAGGAAATCTATTTTCATAATGATCATACAATTCATATATAAAACATTCAATTTATACCCTATTTCATCTAGTTTACTCTTTTGACTAAGAATAGAGATCATAGTGTGAGAAACAATAATTATATCCTAAAAACATTATCATGAAAAATTACATTTAGGATGCCAAAATAATAACACCAAATTTTAAATCTATGAATCCATTATATAATATTTAGATAAATCCCTTGACATATGCTTAAAATATCCTGAGAGATAGCATTAATGTATTCTAATCCATGTTTCCAAATGCTTACTAACCCTTTCCTTAGATACCATCTATAGAGTCCCAGGAATAATATACATGGATATTACAATATTTTTTATTAACATTCAGAACAATAGAAAATTATATGAGTGAGGACCATAATAGTTTAGTGCTATCAGAAACCCGAAATACATTCATCTAAATTGTTAAAATATCTTCAACATCAAATATAAATATCTTCCCATTTTTTTAATCCTACTTAAATGATTCCTTCATATCCTAGGGAAAGAAAATAAAATAAATGGAGAAATTAGATACTCAGTAAGGATAAACGAGGGATATATTTAAGAATAATAATGATCATAAGGGAATGAAAATATGATCATAACATTATAATATCATAAACTAAATATCAAATATCATATTCAAGAGTTATAGATTTATGATCGGTAGTTCATAAGATGAAAAACATATGGTAAACTGGAGCATAAACCATAAAAGCATTACATATGGATAATATATTGAATTTTGGAATACATATAAGAATAGAAACTCATATGTAAACAAAACCTACAAAGACCTTATAAACATGTTAGGGCTTGGATAATCACCCAAGTACCTTATTTAGGCTTTGGATAACAACCTATGTATCATCTAGTTTTGGGGATTTTATTCCCTCTTATGTATGATATCATTATGATCAAGAAATTACCAACTATTTACTCTATTATTACGGGATGAGATTCCTTCTTGTGTACACTCTTATTATGGTCTTGGGATTCAATGCCATATGCATTCTTGTTACAGGTTTGGGATTCCCGCCTATGCTTCCTCTTATTATGATATTGAGATTCCCACTAGTATTCCCTCTTTTTAGAGGCTTCAGATTCACTCCAGTATACCCTCTTCTTATAGACATGGTATTTTATCCTATATAGCCACTTTTTATGTGCTTGGGATACCCCCCATTTATCCTTTTTATATGAAATAAAATTTACCATTACTCAGTGCATTTGAGGGGGATATAGGTCTCATCAAAACAATAAATAATTGATACATATGTGTTCCTAAATAAAATAAAACAGTCATCATATCTTGAACCATAAAAATAGATTGTTTCAATAAAAAAATATCATAAAACATGAAATTAAATTGGTTATATAAATATTTATTAATATCAAAACTATGGAAAAATATATTTGTTTCATAATCAAGTCATCATAGCGTAACCCATTAAAGGAAGTGGGTTTCATCATCGTATTACCCTTGGAAGGTAATCAGTTTTCATAAAAAACATTTAATCACAAACCGAAACAACTGAATGAACGAATAATAATGGCTAGCTTAGATACTATAAAAAAACAATATCAAATGATATCATCTTATATATAGAAATATTTTGAAATATTATATGAAATATTTCTTAAGAAAGAAAATTTTATTTCAAAAATTATTATTTAAAAAAAGAAACATTTTCAAAATACTTTTCATTATAAATAAAATTGGAAAATTATAATAAAATATTTTAAAAGTAACATAAAAAAATTATTGACAAAATATTTTTTTTTCATAAAAGTGATTCTTAAATCATATAAAAATATCTAAACCTTCCTCTTTGAAAATGAAAATGAAATTTTTTAAATGAATCATTGAAAATAATTTAAAACACCTTTTAAACATAAATTTTTTTGAATACATTTTTCTATGAAAATAATTTTAAAAAAATTGTTTTAGATATTTTTCAGAAAAAATAACATCTTTAAAAATTATTTTGTAAACTCTCACAGGAAGCATGAAGAAAATTATTCTGTTGATGGCAGGTAAATCTGTACAATCTGAACAATCCTTCTTCACCATAAAATGTTACAAAAAGTCCCCAGATCTAAAAATTTCCTAAATATTCCTTTTAAAACATATTTTTAAAAAGGTAAAATATGGTAAAATGTATTCTTAAAATCATAGTAAGACATTTTTTAAAACATTTATTATAAAAACATTATTTTACGAGAAAATATATTTTTGAAAAAAATAAAAATAATGTCAGATGTTCTTAAAAAAAATTCTTAATCATATTATGTACTAATGAGTTCTAAATTTTACTATTACATTAAGTTATAATGATTAAACAGTTGAGATTAAAATTCCTGAGAATTATTATTATTTGGATCAGAATATTACTTCAATCGTAGAATAATCATAAACAAACCACATAAACGATGAGATGATAGTAATATTTTCATAAAAATTTCATAATATTTAATCATAAAAACAATGAAATATAAAATTAAATGAATAATAAAATATCATTAAAATATGGGTACTCAATATATAAAATTAAAAAGGGTAATTATATACACATTTTAAAATAATATAGGTGTATAATGTAACATTTATCTAATTGATGGAGAAGTGAGACAAAAACACTTTATCGATTTTGTAACTTTAGAATCGTATACCCCCTGAAATAAGGATCATAATAACAATTTATAAATATCCATAAATATAAGGATAATAAGTATAGAATATTTTCATGGTTATTATATACAAAACACAAAATAGACTATATGTGTATATGGCACAAGGGTCATAGAAAAAAAAAGTGATAATAGAAATCACTTTACTACATGGCTATCATTCAAATCATGAGATACGTGAAATAATTACATCAATTTAAACTATTTATATCATTAAATAATTTAATTTTATTATATAACATGTCATTGGGTATTATAAAGATTAATTAACAAGACAATGTACTAAATATCGCATATATCTCATAGAAATAAAAGTTAGACGGGAAATTGATTACCTTAAGTATTATCTTTCCTTGTACGCATTAAAACCTCTTCTATAATGTATATAATTTTATTATATATCTAACATAGAACAATAGTATAATATATCATACCATACATTTTTTTATTGTGACTTTATATTATAATTTTATTATCAAATCCATGTTAAAGATAAATTTCAGGGAATAATCACGTTCTTTTTCACATGTGTTATTCATTCTTATATTATTGAGACTCTTACTTATATCATGATTTAATCTCCTACATAATTATATACATGATATAAATATCATATATATTTATTATATATGTATTTATAATAATCATTAAATTAAATAATTGTGAAATTGAATATACAGTTCACATAGATTGAAGGTCGTACGTATGCATGAACGTTGTTTCCATTTTCTTGTCATATTAAGATAATGAAATTAAATAAAACATATGTGTATTTATGTATTATTATTATAGTATCATAATAATTTCATATATATCTTATACTATTTCTAAACCCATACTTAATATTTTCCATGTAATGTGTGAATGAATTACATCGCTTTGAGGGGACGGTAGTCCACACTTCCACAAACGTTGTGGTCGTATTCCCAAAAAATGGAAATCACAAAGTAATGTGTTATATAATTATTAAAAATGAATAACTAAATATTATGAATATATATAACAAATAAAAATATTATTTCTATAATTATTCCCAACCATTATATATGGAAATGTAAGAACAAACCACATTGGTTCACGAGGAAGAATCCCACCATACACAGAAATGACGATTAAGTATCTCATTTGATGGAAGTGTGGGTTAGTGTAGGTCGTACCATTAAAAAAAATAAGTTTATTTTGGATATAGAGGTTATTATATTATCATGTAATATGAATAATTGAGTAAGTGGAGAAAGAAATAAATGAAAAGTTCTTGATGAAGAATGTTACCTTTACTTTGAATCGCTCTTTTTGGTTTTAACCAGAGGACTTACTTGGTTCGATTAATGATAAATTTGATGCATCAAAAATCAAGGGAATTAATTTTGGATTATATTTTGATATGTTTTGTCTAATGAAAATATATTTAGAGGTGTGAATTAGTGAGTAGGGTTTTATTTTTCTTTTATGGTGGAGGAGGAGTGACCTTCTTGTAAATATAAAAAGGAAAACACCATTGAGAGGTCATACATAGATAATTTACCAAAAATAATGGTCCATGTTAATAAAATAGATGATATAATCAATATATGGACATAAAATTGATTTTTGAATAAAAAATTGGATATTTATCCTCTTAATATTAATGTTTAACCATTAAGTAAACTCATTTTTCCATAGTCATTTTAAATGATTTTAATTGATTTAACAAATATTTTTGGTCAAAAAATAAAAATTATCAATTATTATAAATAATAAATTATGATGATACCATAAATTTTATCCATTTTTAAAAATTCAAATAAAAATATGATAGATATTAATTTATAATAATTCACAAATGGTATGAGACTATAGGTTTTAAAAGATAATTTTTCATAAGTTTGAATTGTTTGTATATGTTACATAAATGTGAAATTGATTCCAATGAAAAAAATGTGTTAATTGAGTTAAAATTATTATAATTATACGTTGAAAAAATAAACAAAATTTAAATATATTAATAAATAAGTCAAAATATTAGTTTTTAATTAAAATTTAGTGTTTTTTCCTTTTAATCAAAAAATGAATCTTCGGAGAAAAATACCAAAAAATTACCCAAATATAATTTTGATATTTATCTCTAAAAACCTAATTTTTATATTTTCACACATATATTATTAAATTTTGACAAAATATATTTAAAATATCTTGACCATGAAAATTTGAAAAATTATTTTTAAGAAAAAATATATATCTTTATGCTTATGTTTGGTTTTTTTCTTGTCCCATATTTAGAAAATAAATAAGATATATATTAAATAGTCAGTGAAATATACTATATATAGATATATATCATTAATATAATTTTTAAAAATTGGTTTGATTAATTTATTAAGGGGATATATGGTTTGATTTCATAAATATATTTTTCTATCAAAATATTTCTTATATTTTAAAAAGGGTTTTATTTTCATCACTATTTAATTGGTCGCCAAAAAATTATTCGTATATACATGGATAAACCATATTTTTAAAATTTAGTTACTCTTATTCATTACCACTATTCAATTAACTAGGTGAAAACTATAATAATATTATAATATAAATATTAATAGTGCATTGTGGTTTGTTAAAACATGGTCTTGTGTGTAACACAAGTTATCGTATAAACTCAGCATTGTGTGTTACACTATATAAAAACAATGTCACATATACCATAAGTAAATCTATGTTCTTCATGTAGAAAAGGATTAGCTAAGTTTTTTTCTAATTCAATCCAAACATACTGCTTTTATATGAAAGATGATATATACAATGTTGTGAGATATGAAAAATATCAAAAAGTTTAAATTAATTTGAAAAACATATTTCACTAAATTTTGGTGTGTTACATTCACTATTAAGAATAATGTTTCTTGATCTATACAGATTCAAAATCATAGAAATCATGCTTAGTCTATGATTCAAAAGGATGTACATTTTTATTTGGAATATCCAATTGATGTTATGGGGGTTATATCGTACAATCATGTGGTGGAAGCTCAATAATGTTGCCTTGGTGATTCATGTTGTGTTATTGTTAGGTAAAATCCATCTAATTAAAATTACTAGGTATAAATTATAGATCATGGGCCTACACCAGATCATTGAGTTTCCACTAGGGATGATTCTGATAATTTCATTAAGGTTACTCATCATGTTCATGATTTAGGGAATTCCCTGTAATATGTTGAAATTGATGTGCTGCATGTGGATGATTTTCATTTATATGGAGAACAAATAGGTTCCTTAAAGGGTACATAGAAGTAAAGATAATGTTTTCTGAACATTAAAAACATAAATTAGAAATTATATATATGTTTTATCCATGCGGCATTTATGAAAATATTAGGTTTTATAATTTTCCCTTGATTTGGGTCATTTGGAAACCTTTAATAATTCAACTAGTACCTCAGTAGGGATTATAGTATTTAAAGTAGATTATATTCCTTCTCAATTTGAAAATGGGAGTCTCATTTGGAATCCTACTCTCTAAAAGTATGAGAATAATGGTCACCTGACTAAAGGGGATTTTAATTGAACATATATATTTTTCTCGGTTAGTGATACTGTTGTGGATGTTTCATTGCAATGTAATGTGGTGTCTATAATAGTTTATGTTATGGTTGTTACTTATTCTAATTAATAGGATATTCTTGAGAAGGATAAAATTTACAATATAATGGTTTAAATATAGAGATTATTGAGATTATTCCAAAAATTTGAATTCTGTAATTGGATTAGACTCAAAAAGTGTTACATTGAACACCAATAGTTTTATTACTGAGAAAATTGAAGATTACCAACCTGTGAAGGACATGCTTGGTGTGATGTTTTTGATTGATGTTGCCGGGCATGAGGAGGTGGATCATGGGGATATTAAAAGGGAACCTGAAAAGAAACATTATGGAGAGGATTTTAACCATAATAATATAAAGGAGAACTACATTGGAACATATTTATGTTCCAATATAGAAGAATATGACATCCTTTCATTCAGGGTGCATAGGTGCCTTAACATTATATAATCCTTCGCTAAACGATTGAGGGTCTACAGAATCATATAATTATGCCAAATACTAGTAGATAGATTTTATATCATTTTCATGATTGAGGGAAGGTCTTCCATGTATATTACCTTTACCCAATCCCATTTATTTTATAGTGAAAATTTTTTGTGATCCCATCATGTTTTGATTATTTTTTATGAATACACATATATATAATTAATAATAATCCTTTTTTAAATATTTATGGATTAATATATTAATTAAATTTTATACATTTATCATATTTATTTATTAAAATTATATATTCCTTGTTAATAAGGGTAAAATATTATATATGATCTAACTACCATACATGTCATACTTTATTTTTTCTAATTGAAACACTATTAAAGGTTATTTTTGTGATTAATTTCACAATTCTGGTAACCCCAAAGGAATTTTAATTTTTTCAATATTATGGAATCACTTTTTTAATTAGTTTTAGTGGGAAACCTTAGATTCATAGAAGTTTATGGTGATAATTAGAATACATATTCAAATGAACTAATGAGCTAATGGTAGAAGGCATGTACTGACACAAACTTTTCCTGGCTCCCCTTCATGTGTATGTGATTATTAGAGGATTTCATACCCGAGAACCAAACTATTTTGTATTTTATTAAAAATTATAAATTGATAATTGCTTTTTTCTTATCACATTCTTATTATTTCTATACATAATTTTTTTTGTGATAATGTTCTAATAATATGTGTTGAACTAAAAGTTTGTATCATTTTCCCTCGATGATGAGTAAAGAGATGTTACAAAACATTATTCATGTCTCTTTTTCTCTTGTTGGATGATACTAACTGATGGGACAAAAAAATAAAAACTTTTATTGGTAAGAGTCTCATAAGAAATTGAAACACCTTCTCATGGTGTTCGAACGTGGTAATCTCCTAGATATGAGGTTATAAGAGAATGCCCATCAAATAGGATGTCTACATTCCTTATGTCATTGGATGTTCCTATATACAGATGTGTGAATTGATATGTGGACTTTATCATTTTTTACCATACAATATTATTTTTAATTAAATATATGCATGTTTTCTTATATATACATTTAAATCCAATTTTATAAATACATATTTACATAGAAATGTATTTTTAAACATATAAACCAAATGGAAATAAATATTTTTTTTTCATTTCATATAAGAATTATAACTATCAAATTTATATACATTTTTGCATATTTATACATATTTAGGGTTAAATATTTTTAAATAATATATGTACAGATATATATTGACATATTAATATTTAATTCTATTTATATATATATAATAAATTATTTCTTTATTTATTTATATTAATATATAATTATATATTTGAGTGTGTTTATATATATTTATGTAACAGAAGTATGAGTTTATATATATATGTGTGTCTGTGTGTGTGTGTGTTAATTAGGTTATAAAAATATATATTTATGGATATTTATATACATTTATTATTTTCTTATTTTCTTATTTAATTATATCATTATATCATTATATCATTATTTCAGTAGTTTATTATTTAATTATTTTATAATTTTATAATTTTATAATTTTATTATTTATTATTTATTATTTATTATTTATCATTAATTATTTATTCAATTATTATTAATTATTTATTAATTATTTATTAATTATTTATTATTGATTTAATATCTATTAATTTATTTTTACTTATGTATTATTTCATATTTATTTATTTTTTATTAATTTATTTATTATTAATTTATTATATATATATATATATTTCATATTTATTACTTATTATTTAATATTTATTTATTTATTATTATTGATTTACTAGTTTTTATTTGTTATTATTTATTTTTTAAATATTAAATTTTTTCGTATTTATTTTTTATTTTTTATTTTTTATATTTCTTATTAATTATTACTGATTTATTATTAATTATTAATAATTTAATTTTTATGTTATTTTTTTTATTTTTTTATTTTATTATTTTATTATTTTATTATTTAATTTTATTATATCATTATATTATTTTCAAATTTTTATTATATATTTATTAATTTTTTATTTTTTATTTATTTGTTATTTGTTATTTATTTGTTATTTATTTATTATTTATTTATTAAAACATTATTTACAATTATTTATTTATTATATATTTTCTATTTATTTTATATTTATTCTATATTTATTTATTTATTATTATTATTTATTTGTTATTATTTATTATTTATTCTTTATCATTATTAATTAATAATTAATTATTGTTTTTATTTATTATTTATTATTTATTATCTATTATTTATTATTTATTATATATTATTTATTATATATTATTTCTTATTTTATTTTATTAATTTTATTATTTATTTATGAATTTATTATTATTTATTATTATTATTTATTTATTTATTATTTATTATTTATTCATTATTCATTATTCATTATTCTTTATTCTTTATTCTTTATTCCTTATTCTTTACTACTTACTATTTACTATTTATTGTTTATTATTTATTATTTATTATTTATTATTTATTATTTATTATTTATTATTTATTATTTATTATATATTATATATTATTTATTGTTTATTATTTATTATTTATTATATATTATATATTATTTATTATGTATTATTTATTATTTTCTTGTTGTTAATGATTATTTATTTATTCTTTTGATATTATTTATTTGTTGATGTTTTATTGAGTTGACATTTATTTATATATTATTTTTTGTTTTGTATTATTTTTTATTTACTAATTATTATTTAATAATTATTATTTTTATTTATTATTTAATATTTGTTATTCTTTTAATTTCATATCTTGAATTGATTTATTTATTTATTATTAAGTAATTAGTAATTAGTTATATTAAAAATTAGTAATTAATTATTAATTATTAACTATAAAATTATGATTGTGGATTATTTATTATGGATTAATAATTTTTGATTAATCATTGTTGATTAATAATTAGTGAGTTTATATCGATTTGTTATGTATTGTTTGTTTTTTCAGTTAATATATATAATTATATTAAATTCTATTTATTCCCCACATGAAGAGCCTACTCTAGTGGAAAAGTCTTTATAGAATATGCAAGAGGTAATATGTTCAAATCTCACCCGACACATAATTTCAATATACGGAACATGAAAATGCATGTGCATGTCCATGCTAATAAATAGTAGAAAATATAATAAATAAATAAATAATAAAATTATGAAAATAATATAATAAAATTAAAAAATTAGAAAAATTATGAAAATTATTAAAATTAAAAAATGCCTCTAAATGATTTAATTGTGGTTTAATCTACCTCTAAATCATTCTAGAACGATTTTTAAAATCCACCATTAATAGATTCTCAACAGAAAACGTAGTGATGGTTTTTTAAATCCATCGTAGAATGATTTAGTGGCAGTTCAAATGACGGATAAATTCAAATTTTAGCGTCGTGAGGAGCTCAATCCATCCCATACCTGAGATAAAATATAGTCAGGCCGGTGTCAGATTCAAGACTATTCAAAAACTGTTACATAAGATGAATCCATGGATCGTATTCTACTGTTGTGTAAAAACTGATGAAAAAATACATGTATACAAATCTCTCATTCCTCTCGGAAAAGAGCTCTAAGTCTATCATCAATTAAGCACCACAAATTTTGTAAGACTATTAAATACAACATGTTACTAAATAAATAAATTAATACAAAAATATATTATTTTACAATTTATAATATCATTTTCCAACAAATGATGATGAACAATAATGAAAACCTGATCCCCTAACACCCTTGGCTCAAAAAATTATTTATATGATTCACGCTAGCCTTCCCAATTGATTAATCTAAAAAATGTTTAAATAAAAAAAATCTGAATATTATTAACACATTTATTTAAAAACGTAGTGTAAAATAAATACCGTAAATAATTGAACATTCCTCCATAAAGAGGATAGAAACAAGATATGCATTTCCCTATAGAATATGTTCCAAAATTATCTTTTAATGAAGTCCAAGTCACCTCCTAATAGAAAATTTTTCTAACATATCAAACTTATCAGACTCATCATTAAGGTGTTCAGTATCAATGATAGAATGAAATAGATCATTGGAAGAAACTCAAAAAAATTGAATAAAATATTCATACTAGTGAAAATTGTTAATATGTATATCTAATAAAAAAAAAATACAACATAATATAATAATCCCCGTTATAAATAAATATTAATATATATTATATTTAAAAACAAATAAATACCAAAATATAATAATTACCTATAAATTTATTTAATATAAATATAAAATATAAATAAATAAATTACCTTGAAAAATACAATATTCTTCATATTAATAATTGCTAATAAATGTGTGTAATATAAAAAAGTAATTAATTACAATCATCGGTGAAGGAAAATAATAGATAGTTGGGTCTAACCATACCAAATAAAAAGTATTTCCTATAATTAATTGTCAATATTTGTATCAAAATTAAATAAATAATAAATGCATGAATATAATACACCATTCGTCCTCTTCATCATTGTCTTAATGGAAGAAAATGTCTTCATCTTCATCTTTATAATCCTATACTTCCATAGGACAATCAATTTCATCATCCATTATTACAACATTAACATTATAAATATCATTTTACCATATCTTGGGGTTTTCGTCATTGTTATTTCTATCTCATTGGGTATGATATATATTTGGGGATGTTTCCTAAAAAATATTAATATTTTTCACTTATGATAAACAATTGTTTTAGGAAACTAAGCATCATGAGATTTCATTTTCAATACACTCCTGTAGTCATTCAAATATCACGAAACATCATAGTAATTTTCAATGTTGAGAAGGTATTCTTGATTTTCTAATATAGGTGTTTCATTTAGTTAGAGAAGAATGTTTTAATTAGTGTCACTGAATTTATTTTGGAGATGAACTCACAACCCTCAATCGGTATCAAACCAATGACATTAAAACGTTGTTATATAATTTTTTCCAAGATAACATTACTCCATTATTTCATCCAACATACCCTAAAATTCATCATAAAATTAATTATGATGAGATCCTTTCCAACAAACATTGATATTAATTGAAATAATTGAATCACTATATATGGGTGTACGGAATCAAAATCTCTCAACCACGAACCCATTATAATATTTTACCAATTTTTTGGGGGGTTCTGAGAACACATAATCGAATTTGAATTTTACTTATATCATGTTTTCCCTATAGATAGAAAAAATTATTAATAATAGATATTACAGCCAAAAAATTTTAATGTTCTATAAAATAATTTAACATACCACTCAATGATACAAATATGGAAAATTCTATTGATGACATTCCCCAAGAGAAGTGTGGTTAATTTCTATAATTTTTTTATATGGTCGTCATATTTTATAACAACATATAATGTTAATACCTATATATCTTATAAAAATTTAAAAAAATAGTAGTACATATTGAACGAATATTGTCATTTACTCATAATTCAGAAAAACATATATCTGAGACTTGTGCATTTCTTCATATAATGGACATATTTAATTATATGAACCAAAACAAATATCCAGCTGATTAAAAACAATAAATTAATGGTTTCTGTAATAATAATTTTTTTTATCATTTTGACCCATGCGATTATGTTTTTCAGGATCTTCCCATTGAATATAATAAGATTTTAAATTATTAATTGGCATGAAAGTATGCTTCTACAATTGAACCTTCAACAGATGCATTGTTATATACATTCAACATTAGTTTCTATATACATCTCTTAAACAGTTACATCCATTTAAATTACACCAACCATAAACATTTATATTGTTTTGAAAAATTTAATATTAAATGTTCTATTTAGACAATGAAGGAATGTGAGAAAAGATTCTCCAATTTACATAAAATTCAAATAAAATAATTTTTATACACACTCGATGCATCATTGTCTAATTATTCCACACAAATATCTTGGCTAAATATTATATTCCAGGTAACACATCCCATAATAAAGAATTGAACAACAGTCTAAGAAGAATAAGAGATAATATTTCCATTATTACATGGAATTCACGACTTTTTTAAACCGATAATATGTCCATTTCTCACACAATAAGGAAAAATATAAGCATAACCATTTGATAACCTCAAATCTATAATCCATTGGCATAATAATAAATTATTTTATTTATAATGTGTGTAGATTACTTCTTGATTCATTAAATAGTGTGATCTTTCATCATAAAATAATTCTATTTTATGGTATCTGTAAATTTTAGAAAGATCTAACTATGCCTTTACATTATCTATGGTCATACCATGTGTTTCAAACATGGCATAAAATAGGTTATCAAAAAAATTATTCTCAATATTCATAAAATTTAGAATGTGATTGACTAAAAAATAAAACTCATATGACATGTCTCATAAAACTATTGCATTTTATCCGTTTATGACCTCTCCTTAAACAATTTATTTTTTATTATTATTGGCCCAAATGTAACAGGAGGTAATGAAGTGTTGATTGTTTTGACTTGAATACCTAATATCACTCTCAGAGGATCATCTCTTTCAAATATACATTTTTTAAACGTAGTAATATTACTTTAATAATGGATATCCACATTAATATATATCTGATAACTGCAAAAATGACTAGTATTTCTCTAATTCTTAATGAAATCCACTTTTCTCCCATCCACATATTACTAAAATTATTTTACACCATTTTTCCTCCATCAATATAGCATACCATACACCAACAAGTAGTTGATCATCCACATTAATTCCACCGTCAATATAAATTCTAATCTATAACTATATCAAATTTAGTTACAGCCGTGTTCCATAATGAAATTAACACACCAATTAGTAGCCTCAAATAAACATTGATATTCTACTACGAATTTCCTGGAATTAATAGCACCAAATACATATATTGTTCTTTCTTCAACATCTAAGGAGTTATGTTTTATGGAGTAATGGATATAGGACAACAAGAATATTGACTACCATAAACATCAAAGAGGAAAAAATCCAATACTTATAAACACTCTTCAGTTGTTATGAAGATCTAAATCAAAAGAAAGATGAATGCGATGATAGTGTTTCCATGAATAACAATCACATGGATAATTTATCCTTTTAATTATATAAATATTTTACTTATTTCAGGTAATCAATAAAAATATTTTTTGATATATAATTAAACACTATAAATAGGGTGTAATTTGAAAATAATATATCTGTTTCACAGGAAATATGGACTTTCCTTGATGTTTCCCATTATACCCTGATTCTCCACATGTTGAATAGTTAACTAATGATTCATAATAACCATAATATAAGATGTAGTCATTTGAACACATCTAGTTTATTGGATAACTATGAACCAAATTATGGACTAAACTCTTACTTTCATAGAAACATATAGGTAATGTATTCCCAACAGGAAACAATGATTTAATAAAAGAAAATATTTGATCTAAAAAACAATTTGATATTCCAAATATGATATAATAGTGATAAATCTTGTAAAAACATTACTTTTTCTTATATCGAATTCCATATATATTCCTCCCCATCATATTTCAGAAAATTATAAATGTCAGATTGTTTTATTTTGGGATTTGGAATATCATTATTACTTGTTATTTCCTAAATAGATAGTCTGACAACCTCAAATACAAAATTCTAAAATTCTGGATGAAGAACCATGAAATTTATATTCTCTAATAAATTTTATTCAACCTGTTTATACCAAAATATATAATCTTTTTTAAAAACATTATAAATGAATTACAAAATTGTCCAGCATTCCGAATATCCTAATATCACAATTTTTTATATGAACATGTAACTATTCCTTCATAAAAATTTGTAATTTGATGATGAAAATAATATAAATTATTCATCACCCTCAATGTAGATTGGATTTATACCATATTTGGAGAGATTCTTTCTCTAATTTATGCAGTCATGATGGCATAATAGAATCTTGTGTGTACTTCCTGAGTAAATAGTTATGTTAAAAACAATAGAAATATGACTATTTATTACTCATTGGACTAATTATATATTATTATTATAAATTAATTTCTGTTAATTGTGACTAATTATTAAGAGTTATTACAAATTTTAACTAGTTATTAAATATATTTTAAAATTTTTAAATAATTAATACATTTATTTAAAAAGTATTAATGTTTATTTATTAATTATTATTGATTTATTATTAAATATACCATATTTTTAATAATTATTTGTTTTTAATATGTTTTATTTTATAATTTATTATATAATTTCCGCATATTTAAAAATTATTAATGATAAACTCTATTTATTGAAATTATAACTACACATAAAAATTTATTGTGAATATTTAATATTTTTTTATTTTTTTATTTTTACAAGGTAGTACAAATTATTAACTAATTATTCATGTTGATTTTTTGGGAAATTTTACATATTTTTTATAGTTAATTATTTAATGATTTTTTAATAATATTATTTATAGAATAAAAATTCTTATAAATTTTTTTTATTAAAACTTTTCATTAAAGTGATTTTGTCATCATTTTCAAAATGAAGTGATTTACTATATTTTAGTATTTTATATATTTATCTATATTACATTATATCTTAATCAAAAAAATTTATCCATCAAATATATGTAATCTTTTTTTTAACAGATATACATTTCAAATCTAGACACACGCACAAATAAAAAACCTCAAATTTTTTCCCTTATATAGATATTCAATTTTAATACACACACATATATATATATATCCAAATGATTGCAAAAATATATTCAGGTTTTAAATAAATCATGACCAATCATAATATATTAATCGAACATGGTTTAACATCATACCCAGATTCCACTCATTGTTTTCATTAATAAAAAATTACATTATCTTAATAATGCATTCAAAATAGTCAAAATAAGGCATAACGTTAAATAATTTCATTAAAAAAGATCCACAACATTCATGTTTGGAATTATTATATATAAATATACGCCCACGAATTACAAATAAGTATATATATATATATATATCCAAAAAATAATTTCATGAATATACATGAATATAAATATATTTTTTAAAGGACTCCATTCATATAAATACATATATAATTATAAATATGTTTCCACATAATATAATACATCTATATATATACATGAATATATATATATATATACATGGATTGTGTGAGATATTAGTAGTTTCAAATGTGCATAAACACGTGCATGTGCTTTGGGAGTTAGCAGGGTAGCCGGCTATCTAAAAAAACAAATAAAAACTCATAAATAAAAAATATCATAAATACCATTGTCAAATATTTGAAAAAATACCACAAATTAATTATAATCCATCTATGTCGATCCAAAACTTGTTGTATACAATGGAGGACACTCAAATAGAAAATATAGAGCTTGCACTAACCATAACAAGAAATAACCAATAAAATAAGGTAAATTTATTAACCTAGATCTTGAACAAATGAATTTCTACAATATTGAAATGTAATTCCAAAAAATAATGAAGGAGGAGAAAATGAGGGTCTATATTTAGGAGAGTCAAACATGAATCCTATAAAAATCAACTATGATGGTTTATTTTGGTACCAAGTCATCAAAGGGTTTCCCGATATGGTCTGATTCGTCATCCTACATTGTCATCGCACCTATGCAAGGTCGTTGTGGTGTCCATTATTCAATTTGGGATCTTTGCATCCCAAAACGAATGTGCAACGATCCATTGTTCATTTCCCCATGAAGAACGTGAAGAACACATGAAATAAAAGGGAAAATCCAATAAAACAAATTTGAGTAACGAAGATTCTCCTTCATTCGTCACGGCATTGATCTTCTCCCGTTAATAGGCTTAAATGTAGAAAAACCCAACAACAATAATCAATGTGGCTTAATTCCACATAATCATCCCAAATAAAGCCCTCTCGCAGGAACGAATGAGTCTGTGGATCAACATGTTCATGGTTGATCTGTGTTCATTATACAGATCGAAAATGAGGAAAAGAAAAATTAAATAACAATCACATACCTCGAGAAAGGATAGATCTCTGATGAAGGGACCATTCTACCATCATTGTTGAGATCCCCTAACCTTGTTGGCGCAGTGATTCACTGCTTCGATCCATCGTCGTTCATTGCTAAGAGTTTTCTCTACAGTTTCTCTCAGTATTTTTCCAATTCCCGATGTTCAATTGTCCCAATAAAAAGTGAAACATATTTGAAATTCAAAAATACAATTTGGTATTAATGAGTCAATATTTCTGTTTCTGAGTCATTATGACATGACATTAATGACTAAAACACCTTCCACGTCGCTATGTTTTGATGGAAATTTCCATGAATAAAAAAAATAAACATTGCGAATGAATTTTATTTTATTTTACATAAAACATACAGAAATTAACTTTTTCCATTGACCCACACCGGTCAAGTTATGCTCTTTCATAGGTAAATCCGTCATCCCGAATGGAACTATGCCCTTAGATTTTTAATCCATGAAACCATTTATAAACTGCCACAACCGCTCACAAGTGCCGACTCACTTAAGTAAAAAAAGTTCAAACCACCATTCTAGGCTCACTGTGCCTTAGAATGATGTGTCTCTTTCATTCCTGGTCTCAAAATAATTCCATATAATATTTAAAAATAATAATCTTAAAATCAGAGACATTAAATTCTCCCAACCATGGGGCTTTACTTCCCCGAAAATCCAAAACAGAGGCTACTCAAAAAAATGTGGGTACTAGGCACAAATCTGGGCCTCCCACTCCCACATTCTCTCCTAACGATTCTCATGCTATAACCATATTTTCACCAAGGGAATCGAATTCCCATGAAAGATCTTCTCTTACTGATTCTAGATCTCCACCGGGTACTCAGCCATGGTCACTCCATCCTCAATGTCCAGCTTTCCCTAGTCAATGACGTACTATGGTTCATGAACGTACCTCCTCAGCTATGACACATGGAAGACATAATGTACTTGATGCAACAGTAGTGGTAGAGCTAGGTGGAACGAAACCTCTCCAACTATGCACTATATCTGGAAGGTACCAATGAACCTTGGATATAGCTTACCACCTTGCCCAAATCTCTATAATCCTCATTGAGGTGAGACCCGAAGAAAGACGGTTCCTGCCTCTTCAAACTCTAGAGGTCTTCGTCGTCTGTCAGCATAAAACTTCTGTCAGGTTTGGGCAGTCTTCATCCACTCCTAGATGATCTGCACCTTGTTGGTGGTATCTCTCACCAACTCTGGACCCATGAGTGATGACTCTTCAGGGCCGGTCTAGCAAAGCGATGACCGACATTGTATCCCATACAAGGCCTAGAACGATTCCATATAAATGGTGGAGTGGTATCTATTTTTTTATGCAAACTCCACTAGTTGTAGGTGGTCATCCCAACTAAGACCAATGTCCATGAAACAGGCTCACAACTTATCCTCCAGAACCTGAATGGTCCTCTTTGTTTGACTATCAGTCCGAGGATGAAATGTTGTTCTCAAGCACAGTTGAGTCCCAAAAGCCTCCTGCAATCCCTTCCACAACTGGGATGTGAAACGGGTGTCTCGGTCTAAGAATATTGTCGAGGGTAATCCATGAAGCCGAACTATCTTCTCCACATAGAGGCATCCCATTCTCTCTATAGAAATCTGCTCCCTGAAATCTAGGAAGTGGGCCGACTTGGTGAGTCGGTAAATGATCATCCAGATGGAATCATGCCCCTTGGATGTATGTGCTATGCATGTCACGAAGTCCATCAATATTCCATCCCACATCCACTTTTTAAATTCTATGGGGTGAGCTAATCCCGCTGGAACATGGTGCTCGGCCTTCACCTGCTGGCTTGTGAGGCATCGATAAACAATCTCTGCTACCGTCTTCTTCATGCCCGACCACCAAAACTGTCATCGGAGATCCTGTTAAATCTTTTCCACCCCAGGATGCACCACAAAAGGGGATGTATCAAACTTCATCAGGACCTCCTCCTACAATACCATCAGTACAACAGTTCATCTTCTGAAAAGAAGTACATGATCCCCACTTTGTGAATATCCATTAGGAGCATGTCCTATAAATAACATAGCATGTAAAGCCACAAAGTCGACATATTCTAGTTGCGCCTCCCTAACCTGCTTTAAGAGTGGAAGGGAGACAACCATCAACTATATTTTGGCTGCATCTTCTTTGTCCACAAAGGACAACTACAACGTGGTTCACTACTTTGTCGCCTCACCAAACAGCTTTGAGATCATTCTTATGCTTAGATCAATCACCACCTTGTTCGCCTTCCCAGGAGTATAGATGATCTCGAAGTCATTGTCCTGGAGGAAATATATCCAATTACCTTGTCTCAGATTTAGTTCATTCTATGAAAAGATGTACTTGAGGCTCTTGTGGTTAGTGTAGATGGTAAACTGCTCTCCCATAAGGTAGTGTCGCCGCATCTTCAATGTAAAGACTACCACAACCAAGTTGAGATCATGGGTCACATAGTCATGCTCATGTGGCCTAAGCTGGCGCGAACCATAAGCAATCCCTGCCAGCCTCTGCATCAGGAAAATACCAAGCCCGGTCCGTGATGTGTTGCAGAAAACTATTTACGCGACACCTTCTTCCGGAAATCCCAAGACTGGGGTGCTCGTCAAACATTGTCTCAACGGCTCAAAATACTTCTAGCACTTCTCTATCCACACAAATGGTTTCCCCTTCCTAGTCAAAGCTATCATCTGAGATGATATCCAAGAGAAATCCGGAATGAATCTCAGGTAATATCATTCCAACCCAAAGAATCTCTACACCTCCATTACACTCTGAATTGGCACCCAGCCAAACACAGCCTCCACCTTGTATGGTTCTACAGCTACTCAATTTGTTGATATGACATGTTCCATAATGTGGACCTCCTAAATCCAAAACATGAACTTTTTGAGCTTCACATAAATCAGGTGCTCTCGAAGTACGTCTAGAACCATCCAAAGGTGTCTTGCAAGCTCCTCTTCTGACGCTGAGTACACAAGGATGTTGTCGATGAAGACCACTAAGAAACGGTCCAAGTACGTCTAGAAGATCTGGTTCATGAGTCCCATGAACACTACAGGGGCGTTCTTCATGCCAAAAGGAATAAATATGTACTTAAAGTGACCATAACGGTATCTTAATTTCATCTCTGATATATACTTGTCCTGTACTCGTAACTGGTGATAGCCTGATCGAAGGTCAATCTTTGAGAACCACTATGCCCCTCTTAGCTCATCAAAGAGGTCATCGATTCTTGGTAGTGGTTTATTTTTCTTCAATGTCACCTATCTTTGGTGGTGGTAATCCATTCACAACCTCAGAATTCCTTCTTCCTTCTTGGATAACAAGACTGGGGCCGCCCAGGGTGAAACACAGGGTGTCACAAAGCTCTTTCTTTGAAAATCCTCCTACTGCACCCTCACCTCACAATGATTTGTGGGACCCATCTGATATGTTGATGAGGAAAACGGTGCCTTCCCCGGGTGTAAGTCAATGCTGAAGTCGATTTCCCAGCGAGGTGGTGATCCTAGAACATATTCAGGAAATGCGTCCACATACTTCACCACCTCTACTATAAAATGGGAGCTCAAAACATCAACGGATCTGTGCAAAAGGCTAGAAAACTCATGAGTGATTGGTTACACCCTACTATGCGTAAGCCCATTCTATGTTTCCTGGGTTTCCCTTTCTACGAAAAATGAAATCCTTGTTCTATCATGGTAGACACACCGCACTCTTCGCCTAAAATAGTCAATATGGGCATGGAAAAAAGATAACCGATCAACACCGAGAATGACATTGTAAGGCCTTGACGCTACCACCAAGAGGTTCCAATCGAAACTCTTGCCTATAAGGGTAAGATCACACTATCTGAAAAAGGTGTGTGATCATCTAGTATCGTTTCGTTGGTGTCTCTATGTTTAAATATTGAGTCAACGGTTCTACCGGAATCTAGTGGTTTCGTACAAGACATGTGGCTATGAAGGAATGATTGGAACCTGGGTCTATAAGTACGGAAGCTAATGTATAAAAGACACAGATCATACCTTGAATCATCCCTGGAGCCCCTAGGTCATATGCCTCGACTGCATGCTATTTTCCCCGGCCCTGTCCCCCAGATCCCTGAGCCTGGTGCAGACCTCCTAGGGGTGGTGTTGGAAGTATGTTGAAGCATCTGCCACAACCTATAGCTCTCCCTACTCTTCTGCAACGTATGCCACATGGTGGGTCTGTCTACTCCACTCTCTATCTCTGCCTCAATGGTCTATCCACCACATCCCTATCAGTAGCTCGACGAGTCTGACAGTCTCTTATGATTTTCCCCTACCGTCGAATGCAAAACATCGCTTCTCCCTATGTTGACTAGATCTATCCTGATAGACCTAGACTATCGATCCTCTTTCTTGGGTCCTCCAATGATGCCTCCTACATACAGATCCATGTCCCTGATGTCGGCTCCCTACCGCCGGTGTCTCTACACTAATCTTCCTACTACTGACTACCATTGGTTGTCTCTACTCTACCAAGAAGCTCTCGATCACCAAGGCCCACTCGAGCACTCCATCATAAGTCGAAATTCATAGAGGCCCGACACTAGCTCTGATGTCTCATTGTAGAGCTCACTAGAACTCTAAGCTCTGAAGTACTGATCCCTAACCATATCCATCGAGTACCGGGAAAGGTTGGTGAACCTTGATGAATAGTCAGCTACTATCATCCTGCCATACTAATGCCGAAGAATCTCCTGTATGTGCACAGCACTCAGCGTAAGTGGAGATAACTCCTCCATAAAGGTGGCTCAAACACCTTCCCTGGAAGATTCTCCTCGTCGTGAGTCTGTGTGGTCAGACTCCACCACTGCCACGCAGAACCCTGAATAAGGCTTTCTCCAAGGATCACCATATGGTCTGCTGGTGTCCTCACAAGACAAAAAACTTTAGTCACCGCCTCAAGATAGTCCTCATCCACCTGAGGGTAATGCTCACCTCAGATCCGGAGGGGTCCCTCTCTCTGGAACTCATGGAGCATGCTAAGCCTGCAATCCTCGTCGATCGGTACCACATGTACCACGTGCTACTCCACTAGTGGTGGCATAGCCGGTGTACTACCTGTTGGCAACACCTAGAGGACTTGTCCATGTATCGAAGCCTCATCACTAAGGAGGTCGTCCTCGTGATCGTGTTGCTGAATCCCACAGGGTATGTGTCGCGGGGGCATCCTATAAGGAAATAATATGTACCATGGTAAATGAGTATATCTTGATTGGTGAAACAAAGGATATGAAAAACACAACCCATTATTATATGATGCATTTAGAATTCTTTTATTTCCACACAACCACTGTTTTCTTGTACTGAATCAAAAAGAAGGTTATCAGTGTCCTGGTGTATGGATACGTTGGCTGCTGCACCAACACTAGAGTCTCTGGCATGAGGACCGAAATCAAAACACATAACATAGATTTCCCAACCCTATCTCACTGACTCTTGGTCCTTAGGTAGAACCGACCGGCTCCGATACCACTTTCTCATGACCTGTCCTAGTGGGGCCCGCACCATGACTCCCAATGCCTGCCTCCAATAGTCTAGGGGTTGGTGACTAGCACCGAGTAGGAATACTACTAACATGGGAGGCATTACCTAAGAACCTATACACATGCACACATCTCCAAGCCCACAAATGATGAAATGTAAAAAAAATAAGGAACAAAAATAAATGCATACAACTAAACCCAACCAATAGAGTATGACAGAAGGTAAAGTAGTCAATGTAAATTGGGAAATAATACAAACCCAGCAAAAAAATGTCTGAAAACTACAAAGTCCAACCGGTAAACACAAAATGTATTAGGTCTGCTGCTCGTAGCCATAGGAACGCCTCGGCCTGTACGAAGCTCAGAAAGCTTGGTCCTATCCTGGTCTGCCCTGGACATCGTCATAAGGATGCTCGTATGCACAAGACATGACACGCGTGGGCAAATCCCGTGCATGGGTGATTATTACAATACTCAGTAGAGGTCCCCAAAAAACATAATGTAGTACACAAAGTAAAGGTATAGTTAGCTATGCACAATATATGTCTACAGAACATATAGAACCAACCACATATAATCAATACCTAGTCCAGTAGTCCATATAAAAGTCACACGTCCACATACCCCCAGCTAGGGGTTCAGTTCTAAGATTCCACAAAGCACTCGTTCCGAGAGAACACACACCACGATTCGTATAGCTCTGACGACGTCCGTCTCAGAAGTACTGTTCGTCGGGAAGCATCCAAAGAGGTAGTTACACTCATTACCTGAAACACACTCTCGAGTGAGGAGGTTATGATAGATAGATGCACATATTATGGGAGATACACTATTTAGTAGGAATAATCTTGATACACAGATGAGGATCACTACCAGGTCCATGGTGGATACCGCGAATCATCTGGAATTCACCTGCTATGTAGAGGATAGATGCCTGGTAGAGTTGTTCATGTCAATGCCAGACTCTACATATAGTCTATAATGGATAGGGGATCTCGATCCAGGTCTCTCGGATGGATGCCTTACTCTATCACAAAATGTTCTACTGAAGGGATCATACTCCTGTAGAAGAAAATGATGCCTGAACTACAAGGGAATGAGAATAATGGGCACTAACCCAAACAAAGGATTTCCTTGATACGGTGATCAACGGGACCATGCTGTTTTCCAAAAAGTACGTGGCATGTAGAAAAGTTACACGCCGTGTAGTTTGACCCTATGTACTACTCATGTACAACAGACCGTGAAGTAAGGGTGGTCGTGTAGAAAAAACTGACTACACGGCGTGTAGTAGCATGTACATGCCGTCTCCGAGTGACTGGGGTTGGATCCATGTACACAATCCATGTGCTTGTACATGGTCTACAACCCGTGTACACAAACCCGTGTAATCGGTACATGGGGTGACCCGCGTTACTATAATCGGCTGGCCGTATGATAGAGTACGTAGTCGTTTACTCCATCCCTTGTCCGTGTACCCCTAGATACACACCGACATTCATATAGCCGCTTCTTCCAAGATTTACATACCATGTGGTCTAATGTTGTGTAGTCCAACCCGTGCCCGTGTACTTCCCAAAGTACATGACGAGCTTCGGGGAAGGTCTAACACACCATGTGACTAGGGTCACACGCCATGTGATTCCTCTCTGGCCCTCAAAACCCAATCTTTCACTACCAGTACTACACGGCATGTTCTTCGAAAGTACACACAGTGTATTCTGGAAATTTCCATAAATGACGCTCTTCACCGGTGCGCCTCCTGTGCTGCCCGATCATCGATCTGGCTGTCTGATAGCCACAAAACTCCCGAGTTTTTGACGCCCCATGCCACAAAGCTTGTTCTGGTGTTTCTGGACCTCTACTCAGCCTCAAAAACATTCTTTAATCTTCCTGCATGAAGAATGCTAGATGAACAAATCCTCCCGATCTAATCTGATTCGTCGTCCTCCATTGTCGTCGCACCTCTCCAAGGTCGATGTGGTGTAAATTATTCAATATGGTATTTTTGCTTCGCAAAATGGACACACAATTATTGGGTTTTCATAGCCCTGTGAAGAACATGATGAACACGCAAAAGAAAAGGGAAGAAATCCAACAGAACAAATTTTCGGAACTAACATCCGCCGTAGCACATCACGGTGTTGATCTGCTCCTGTTAATAGGATTAAACAGAGCTAAAACCAACAACAATAATCAAAGTGGATTATTTCTTTATAATCATCCCAAATAAATCTATCCTGCATGTATGTACTAATCCATTAATCAACATGTTCTTGGTTGATCTGCGTTGGTCGTACAGATCGAAAATGGGGAAAAGAAAATTTAAATAACCAAACCCCTACCTCAAAAAGCTATCAATATCTGATGAAGGGACCATGCTATCATTGTTTTCGAGATCATAAAACCCTGTTGGTGCAGTGATTTATAGCTTCGATTCTTCGTCGTTCGTCATCGAGAGTTTTCTCCAGCGTTTCTGTCAATCGTTTTGAAATGATCGACGTTTGATTATCCCAATAAAAAAGGAAATGTATTTGACATTTAAAAATATAGTTCGGTATTAATGAGTCAAAATTTCTTTTTTTGAGTCATTATGACCTGACATTAATGACTAAAATAGTTTCCTCATCATTGCGCTGCGACGAACATTTCCAAAAAGAAATAAAAAAACATTGTGAATTTATTTTATCTTGTTTTACATAAAATTTCCAAAAATTAACATTTTAAATTGATCTATACCGATATATGATTTTCTCTTTCTTAGGTAATGTCATCATCTCGGATTCAACGGTTCCCTATGATTTTTAATCTATGCACCCATTTGGAAACTGGTGCAACCGCGCACAAGTGTCGACTCACTTAACTAAGAAAAATTCAAACCATAATTCAAGGCTCACTGGGCCTCAGAATAATGTGCTTTCTTCGTGACCAGTCTAGAAATAATGACATATAATATTTAAAAATAATAAATTGAAAATAAGAGAAATTAAAAAAATGGTTCCTATGAAAAATATTAGTTTCTTAAGATGAAGAATGTAATGTAATTAATAAAAAAACAATGTCTGATGACAATATTTAATTATGTTAATTTAGGTTAGTCTATGATATCAATGGCATGGGATAGGGATGGTTGATGGGAGTGATAGTATCGTGGTTGTATACATTTGGATAGTGTGTGAGGGGTGAATTATTGGTGGCTAGTAATGACCCCCTATTAAGAATAATTGTGAAAGTGTTATGTTATGTGTTATGAGGCGTGTGCTGGGATTGTAGTGGGATAGAGAGCTTCATTGGATCAATATAATAAATGGAAAATAATTCCCTTAATAATTTTGATTATTTTATTCATTTCAACAAGAGATACCCAGTGCGGGCTCTGTCAAGTGTGTTTGGACTTACTAGTGTGTTTTAGTTACAACAGCCTATAATGTTTTACATAGATGGTAGACCCGAGGTTACAGAGTTATGGATTGATTCCATCTTGATGTTGATGGAACACTTAGAGACTCATTCTGAAATGATAGTTAAGATAGATGATTATATGTTATAAGGACAATGAAAATGATGGTGGGATATTTAGCCTTGGGATGTCCAGTTTAAGGGAATGATATGGAAGGACTTCCATTATAATTTGTTGAAGAACATTTACCCTGAAACCAAAAGGCGGAGGAAATCGAAAAAGTATATACAGTTGAATCAGGGGAGTATGTCAGGGATATATAATTCTAGATTCTTCATATAATTGTAGTTTTTTTCTTCAATATTGATAGTATATGAAGTACTTATAGTCATATTTTTTTAGGATGGTCAAATATGTGAGATCATATCCCAGCAAAAAATATTTCGGTTGAAGAGGTTTTTTGAGGTATTGGATCAGTATCTCATTTATGAGGGGAACCAGAAAGATGATTTTGGTGGATAGAATATAATTATTTTGGTGATTTAGTGGTGCTTCTTCTGATAGTTAGAAGTGAAATAATGAGATCTTCTATGCGGTTGGTTGAAGACTGAGTATCCCAAGGAAACGATCTATCTCAAAGGGTGTGATCGAGTGCTCTGATATTAGTGTGGAAGACTAGGCCACATGTGTGGGAACTGTCCATGAACACCAATTGAAATAATGATTGTTGGAGGATGGGTCACATACATTGGTTCTATAGGAACAAAAAATAGGTGGTCAATTATTGGGGACCAATGTTGATACAGACCACAGGAAGAGGTTCAACTACCCCATATTAGTCAGGTAGCTATTTTTCACATACCGTACATGTCAAGGTGGGGGATGTGCTATATAAAGGAAAGAGAATACATATCAAAAGAGTATCATAATGCATGGGAGTCAGACCAAATCCCATGATAGAGGAATATTATAATTGCATTCAATTCAGCCTAGATGGGATAGAATCGATGTTGGACCATTGAATGTATGAGGTATGGTTATTATAGATTCTATTCATTATAGTGCCTTATTTAATATGGAAAAATTTAATTATTTTATATATTTAGGGTTTTTGAACCTTTTTGGACTTGTGGTGTAATATATTATTGGTATAATGTCTTTTGGCACAAGATTTAGAGTGTGATCGTAAGGAATCTGACAATGTAAAGAATGTCTGCTCGTGATTACAGGGTACCATTTCATTTGGGAAATTTTATGCTTGATATAAAAGGTTTTTACATGATAATGGGAATATATTGGTTTGTTACATATCAATAAAACATTGATTTTAACCATTGAAGGATAACATGTGTGTATTTGTAGGGTGAAAATTATGTTCACCATGTAGAATGGGATATCAATCCACGTCAAGTAGGGATTGTTCTTAATCATCTAGGAGAGCTCAAGGCCTAGGACGTGAGTCATTTACTTAATGATGAGGTAGTTGAGCTAGGTTTTATCCCACCAGTAGTGGATCAGTTCTAGGATTTGTTTCATGAGGACATATTTGGTATAACACATGAGTGAACATATGATTACATAATTTGGATGATTCTTATAATTGTTATAGTTTATATTGAACCATAGATAATGAATCATAAAAAATATCAATAATATATTTAATGGTTGGTGGAATTAAAGGAAAGGTGATTTATATATTCAAGTACATCACCATGGGGTTCTCCAAAAAAATTAAATAATATGGATGAAACACTACAGTTTTGTGTCGATTATAGGAACTTAAATAAAATGATGGTTAAGAAATGATGTCCCCTTATGTATATTGATTTTTTTTTACCATCAGAGGGGCTATGGTGTGTTCTTAATGATTTATTTCAGGTATGTTTGTCATCAAATATGGGTGATACCTTCTGATATACTGGGATGTACTTTTTGAAAATGTTATAGTATTTATGAGTTTATCAGTATGTCATTTAGTCAAGAGAATTCTGTAGGTATGATTATGTTTTTGATGAACCTAATCTTCCAGTTGTACCTATATCATTTTTTTCTATTTTTTGGATGATAGCTTAGTGTACTCCCAGAATCATGACGATTATTTCCCAAATCTTGATATCATCTTGAGTACACTGAGAGAGAATTGGATATACACCAAGATATATTGGTTTCATTTCTTGATTGATTGTGTATATTTCGTTGGTCACATTATCTTAATGGAAGGTGTGTCATTGGACCCATATAATGCTCAGGCTGTTATTTACTGGGAGCATCCCATGAATTTTTTTGATATCCTAATTTTTTTTGGTTTGGTGGATTATTACTGAAGGTTCATCATTGGATTTTCAAAATGTAATTTCTTCTCATGGGATCAACCAAGACTGGTATAAGGATATATTTGTTTGAGACATGAGATAATTCATTCTAGGAGACAAATAAGAATTATATAACACCATAAATAATGATCTTACAAGGCCCATGTATATTGTATAGATTTTTTTGTGGTGCTTCTGGGATTAAACATGGGGTATTTTTATTGCATCGTAATTGATTCATGGTGTATGGATCACAAAATCTGGTCCCCATGAATGAAATTATACTACACACAATATCAAGTTGTTCTTAGTGGTTTATTCCTTGAAATGATGGTAAAATTATATTCTAGGTTAGAATTTTATTGTTTATACCGACCATAATATCGTTAAATACATCTTTTATTAGAATTATTTGAACATCCAATAATTAATATGGGTTGATTACATGCAGTATTTTCACTTTGAGACATATTATACACATGGGAAGGGAAATAGTGTTATAGATGTGTTTAGTTTAAAAAGTATACTCATGTAGTTTAAGAGTCTAGTATAGAGGGAATGATTATGGATTTTTTACTAAGATGAATATATGTGTTTAGGAGGATAATGAGATTATTTGAGTTTTTTAATTTTCAATTATGTTGTGTCTTATGAATAGTGTAAAGAAGAGATAGTATGAGGGTTTATAATTTCTATATTTGAGGTCTTGTTTTGAAGGTGGGGAGACACCTTTCGATTGTACTACTGAATAATATAAGATTTTTCATTTTCATAGCCATGTAGTTGTTCCTATTTTCATGTGATAAGAAATTATGCATGTGTTTCCTTCATTAATTTGGGTTTTGAACCCTGTTTTGATTGATATGTACCATTATATTAAGAGATAGTGTTGGTGGTCAGGGATGAAAAATGAGATCATGTGTTTTTTATGAGATTCTATACAATTAAATAAGTAATGAATGAGCATCAACAGACCATGTGTCTTTTAAATCTATTTATTATTAATGAGTGGAATTGAGATGATGCTACTATGGAGTTTTTGGTTGGTATTCGAAGGAAACCTTATATTAATGATGGGATTTGGGTGATTGTTGACTAGTTAACTAAGATCACACATGTCTTGCTTATTTTAGAGACTTTTATCATTGACTAGTTTGGTGATTTTTATGTATTAGAGATTGAAAGTTTACACAGGGTTCTATAAAAAACAGTTCCAAAACGTGATTTGTTTTTTAATTCCTTATTTTGCTAATTTTTGCAGATAGTAATCAATGTTTAAGTGATTTTGAGTACCTATTTTCACACACATGTAGATTGGTATTTAGACCGTACTATCTAGGAACTAAAATAAATACTAACGGAATGAGTCCCCAATATTAGTGGAACATGTGGGAAAAACATAGTTTTCATTAAATTCAATTATTAAAATAGTTACCAGTGACTATTTAGATGGTATCATTTGAGGTGCTCTATTGTGGGACATACAGATATCCCTTGTTCTTGGTGCAAGAAGGGGACTCACAGTTTTTGTGCATATGTATTGTATAAGAAACATCATAGTATGTTCAGTTGATTTAAATGTTTATGAATATGGCACATAGTATACAGTAGTCTTTTTTCGATCTAAGTCATTGACCCCATCCAATTTTAGGTGAAGAATATGTGTTCCTTCGAGTATCATCATGGTTGGGTCACCACCGAATTTAGATGCAAGAAATGTTGGTTTCCAGGTGTACTGGATTGATTGAGATCATAGAGAGGAATGGGATAGTGATAACTAGATTGGCTCTTCAATAGTTGTATGGTGGTACAAATGATGTTTTTAATGCATCACATCTTTCGAAGTATCACCTTGAACCATCACATGAGATTGATGTTTTTAATGTTTTTCTTGAGGTAGATGCATCATTTAAGGAGCATCGGGTTTGAATTTTAAACCATACTGGGAAAATATTTGGGGTAAGACCATATAGTTTTTATGAATACTTGGTAGCATATCAATGTTTATAATGAAACATGGGAGAGGAAACCTGAGTTCTGGCCTTAGTGGCCCATACAGTTTTTCCTTGTAGATTTAGTGATGCTTGGAAGTGTAGTTCAAGGATAATCATTTATAATGTGGGGGAATTTGTAAGATTACGAATCATAGATCGAGGTATGTCGAATTTAAATTCTTGTTAAACTACCTTTATTTTAGTTAATTAAATGTCCCTCGAGCCTATGAATTTTGTCCCAAGGGTCTTGGGGGTTTGGGCCATTGAATAGGGTAAAATGTGTTCATTCTGTGTAGGAATCAATGTTGGTCAATAGTTAGTAGTACACTATTCCATAACTGTGAAGCCTCATAGAGGGTGGTAAATAGTTATAAAATCATACTCCATGGCATAAAAAACCATGTGGACTTGCCTCCCCCTTGGAAAAATTAGGGTGCACGATCATCACACGATTTTGCAACCATGTGGGTGTCCCAACAAGACCGTGTGGCCTGGGCCCCTCATGGATATAGATTTTCTCAAAACTAGTGCATGATTTTGAAAACCATGTATAAAAAAAATTCTCCTATTAAAATATGGTGAAATTTCCATTTCCCCCTTGGTATTTATGTTTTCTCCACCAATTTGTCTCCCTTCCTACTATGATGGTTAGGGTCATGAAGTTCTCCCCTCTTTTGAGGATCATTCTTCATCGAGTGAGGGTTTTTTGAAGAAGTAATGGTTTCTAACTGGGTTTATGGGTGAGTTTACCACTCTTATTTCATCAATTTGTTGTAACATCCATTGTGGGGAGTTTTAAATCCTTTTTAGTCCTCTAAATCTGTTCTCATGGTTATTCTTATTATATATTTTTGATTCCATTTTAGTTCGAATTGAGGGTTTTTGATTTGATTGGTGAATGACTATGAGCATGAGGTAGGTGATCTAAAATTTATATCCCATTGTATAGGTATTTATTAATGTGTATGTGGTTTTATTTTGGTGTCTTTTTGTTGTGAATTTGATTTATTGGTAGGAAAAGATAATGTAGATATTTAAAGGATGTGTTGGAATCCTGACAATAACCATTGGATCCATTTGAATTATTAGGTCAGGCATATGGTCACTCAGAGAGCGTACCTCTCCCTTGAACATGATTATTGAGTTTTGAAATGATTTTTAATGGATTATTTTTTTTAACCAGTTATAAATTACATAATTTATATGGTTTGTTTGGAATAAATAAGTGATGGGATTGACATTAATGAGTTAAATGTGTTCTGGATTGTAAATGGGTAAATTTGAGAAATGGTTAAAGAGTCGTGTCCATCTGGTTTAATGGGTTATAAGGGATTAAAAACAATTTTGATTATGATTGAATGACAAATTAAGATAACTATGGAAATTTTATAACATATTAAAATTAATGAACCGTGTAAATGTGTAAATTAAAATGGTAACCAAGGATATCATTTTTTTATTAAAGTTTCACTAATATTTACACTAAGAAATGTAAATAACGGTTGATTGGGATGTTATATTTATGCTTCTCTCCCTTTGGTGGGTAAGACTGATTATCTAGGCTCCCTAATGCATCATAGTTTTGGAAGATGGAATGATGCTCGTGAATCCATGGGAATGGACATGGAATTTTATATCATGGTTGGGATGGTCCGAAATGGTAATCTAAATCATGATTGGATACACGGACTGATGCTACTTGTATGTCGACCAGAGGCCCCGAAAGTCATATGGTTCATATGACCAGCATGGGATGAAGAAGGGTTGATGAATATGGGTACCACATGAAATTGAAAACAAAGGTGGTTAACTTAACTATTTTTAAATAATGAATCTATGTTTTTTATAATTGTTAATTATTTATTGTACCATAACATACAATATATTAGAATGGATATTTTTGGTACCAAATTCTATATGAAGAAAAAATGGCTATCATAGGGTAACCCAAAGCAATCATCAAATATAATGAATCATATATTGAATGTGAAGGAAGGTACACACATGTTTCAAGGTGTGCACCCAAGGTTTAAATATGCATGAATGACTCTTTTGAAACAAATATAGTGTATGTGGAATCATTTCCATGAAAGTGATTAAAATGGTTAAGGGTGGCATGCACAATACAATATCATTATGATCAATAAGCCCAACCATGTGCAAAACCATTACAAACCCAATGTGATGCTAAAATGGACTTTGTATGCTTTCTCACCCAAGATATGGGTGCTGTTGTAAAAAATAAATCTTCTAAGACCAAAAAATTGTGTACCGTCATTATAGTCATGATCAATATTTTGAATTATACCCCACTCCACCACCCCCCTCTTTAGTTTAATCCTTAAAAAGTTTAAGAATCCATCTTCTGCATGCAAGAATGATCTCCCATGACCTATCACAAGATAGGAAATCCCAAGGAATAACATCTTTCATGACATGTTCCCATGGGGGTCCTCTTTAAGGTGGGCCCATAGTGGTTCTAACCTCACCCAAAATCCTTCAGTCTAATGGTAGGTTAATAACAGGTATCCTCCTACATAAAAACTTGACCTTTTACACAACACATCAATGTTCTTTACAATCCCCCATTCTACAAAAGTCTTTAATCTTTCATGAATCTCCTCTTTGAACTCAATGTATTTTCATTCTACAAAAGAATTATGTCCGAGCCCCTCTTTCATGCATCCATCATTAATTGCATGAACCTCCTATATAAATCCCTCTTGGATTAAATGCAGTGACTTCCATGTCCCTTATGAGACGTACTAGATTCGTTTAGTTCATGTGTTTCCCTACCTCATCATTTTCTACATAGGTAGAATAATTCCATTTGTTTTTTAGCATAGTGCAAGTAACATGGAACTCATGACTACCCACTCCTCCTCGCCATCCAAACCTGATATTACTAAATCTTTCCCCCACTCAAGGGTTTTTGAGCTTTAGTTTGGTAATCCCAATGGGTAATGAGTGAGTCCCCCATGTAAGTGATGCATGATGTAAAATTTCCAAGATGCATCATCCTCAACTCACGACATCAAACTATGGACCTACCCTATGAAAAGGTTGTGGGATAACCCATGTATGAGTGACATGGAATGAGATCCTCCTCACATGGAATTATTTTCTCTACACATGGAATGAAATTCTATTATAAATCCTTCCTAGTATATGCTCCTCGCATATTTATTTGTAAGCAACACATTTTCCCCTCCTTGCCTCCCATGGATACCAAAATAATTACAGATATCGGTTCCTAAAGCCCTTATATATCTCATAATTTGGGATTCATCATCTATCCATCATTAGACAATGTAATTTTTTATATCTTAAGGTCTCATTATACCTCCTGTTTATCACAGTGAGAATGACTCACATGTGATTGGAGGTTAGTAGTGATAATGATATACACACAATCCCAAACCTAAAATGGGCCTATTTATAGATTTAAGACAACAATATATATTAAAAAAAATCAAGAATACCTCCTGAATTAATTATTATTCTTCACATTCATATTGACCGCGTCCATGCATAATCCCTTACCAAAAGAGAAGCTTCCATGCGTAATCCCCAATCACATGATCCATTTCCATGAGTCTCCTCATAAGGTGTAAGACCTAATTACAATTCCAAAACTACATGGGAATTTATTCCCAATAATGTGGGATATATATGAAGATTATCTATGGTCTAATACCAACAAACCCAATAATCCATACACTCTATCCACTCCATCCAATATTCCCATAATCCATCCCGATTTTTCCAAAGATTCCACATCCCAGTGTGGTCAATGCTACGCATTTTTTCTATTCCTACACATAAGACCCATCCACATCATTCCTACTGCTAAAAGTACATGTGAAGATCTCATGTAAAAGACCCAAATCATCAATACAAGACAAATTCTATTATGAATGGTAGCTTCCATGAATAATCCCCATTCATCCCCATCTATTGAACCATGTGGGTTTTGATCCCTATCCTATAAAAAGGGTACATATAAAACTCCATGTGGTTCAGTCCCAACAAAAAAAAAAAATTTCCCCACTCATAGGGATGCACCTCCCCCATCCACCACCAGTGTTGTCTATATCAACCTTCATGATGTGAAATATATCCTTTATGGGGAACACCTCGATGATCCTTCTTCACAGGGTGTTCTAGTCCATCCATAATTAACGTTCCAAAATCTACATTCTAGGGATGTACCTCCATGATATGCCTTTATGAGGTGTTCTGATCAACGTGTTCTCATCTTTAAAGAATGTTAAACTCATGACCTATCTCATATGGATACCATATTTTAAACATGTTATTCCTGAGGTGAAATCCTTGGAATATATGTTCCTATGACATAAGTTAACTCATGCTAAGCATATTATTTATAATATGGATTCCATAGAAGATATTACTTTTCCATAAAATAACTCATGTTGGAAACGGGATGCCTCAGGATCCACACCCATGAGAATATTTCTTTTGTGGAAGATTAATGGTGACCAATGTTCTTATCATCCAAACATTCTAGTGATACCCAACTTGACTACTCTTCATCATGAAGGTTGAATTCTTATCAAGACCCCATAGAACATCCAAATAGAAATACTACAAATAACTGGCGTCCACAAAGAGATGGAACATGGAATGAGTTCCATAAACATAACTAAAATATATGAGGGAGACCATGACTTGGTGATGAGTTACAAGGATGAATAAATGGAATGAGAATCCAACATCATGTCATATTGATTCAATCAAGGAGAATTCATCTTCATTGAATGTTATGAACTTCACCCACATTTGGAAAGATAGAATGCTGAGTGATAGAAATTTGATTATAGCATCATGTCAAATGAATGTGGTGGTTGCGCCCTAGTGATGGTATCCGAAATAGAAATATTGAAACCAATGTGAAACTCCTCCCCCAACATGGATAATAGTATAATTTTATACATCAAAATACTGGTATGTCTCCAGATCCATCTTTCTGGTGCTAAGGCCCACAAAAAAAGCTATGGGCCTGGTATGGAACTCACCATAAAATGGGGAAGTAAATCATTGGGAATTACAATATGTGACATCATATCATGTACCTATATCACAAACCATGGAATATTGTAAAATGTTTGTGAATTGGGAATTTATTTCCTAGTACCCATATTTATAGTTGAATCATCCTTCTTTGTAGGACTGAAGCTATAGGAAGCTAGCCCCCCCCAGACATAGGGACAGAAGAAATGTCAATATAAAAATCCTGCATGGCACCATCTCTACCATGACATTATCAATGTCCCTAGAAATTAGGTTCCGACTATTAATGTCACACTCAAATATCATTCAGAGGAGATTTATTGATTCCTTTGTATGATGATACAAGTAGTGAGTGATTCCAACAATTGATGTGGCCCGCCAGGATATGGCTTCATCTGCTCCTCATTGAAACCATTTCCTCTAAGGGTCATGTAGGGAGCCACTTCTCCCCACTCCAACAATAAATGACTTCGGGTCTCTCTCCATTTAGTGATCCTATGACTTGTTCACCTGCACAGGGGAACTAGGGGATTTTGTAGTCATTTCAGCTACGACTACTACACCAAAGCTACTAATGAGGGTTCGAACCATGCCTTGTCAATAACAAGAATGACTGGTTTTCCATGCCATGGAGTAGGTGGATTACACCCACACACTACCAGCCCTATAATAGATGGGCCATTGACAACACTTGTCCCATGCTCTAGAGATTTACCATTAATGGTATCATCTTTCATAGCTCTGGTGGATATTATCACCACCAGTGCACTCCACCAAATCCCTTCCACTGTAAATAATGGACCCATCAATGGATAGTAGGGATCCAGATTCCAACCACCTTATAGGTAATCTTGGTAGAATCAATCAACCATTGGCATCATCAACAATAATTAGAATATAGACTGTGAAGATGAGATTCAATATGGATTACATACATGTATGATAACCCACTAAATAAGAGTTCCACCTCACTCATTTCCTCCTCACTATCACCATGAACATGGAGGTCTTCCTCATGTACCCAGTATCGATCAGAGTTGAATTCAACATTTATTTGTATACATAAAACATGGAGTTTCTCCTTGCGCTTATGGTTTTCGATACAGAGGCACTCCTCATGTCGTGGAACATCATCATTAATTTCATTCTTAAGGCATCCACATCTCAAGTATAGGCACTCCCCACTCCAGTATTGATCAAATCAGAGGTCCTCCCTACTATATTAATGACCAACATGGATATAATATCTCTTAAACCACTATTAAACATAGAGGTACTCCACATTTTTCAACCATCTACAATAGATGTCCTCCAATCACATCCAGAAATCAGTATAGAGGCCCTCCCCATACTCATTCTTATCAACTTAGAGGCCCTCCCCTAGTCCATTTTGAGCAGTGGGAAGGTTCTTCAAATAATTCAACCCATCAATGTGGAGTCCCACCTCTCTCTCTCTCTCTCTCTCTCTATCAGCCAATATGGAGGTCCTCCCATGGTCTCATTGATCAATGAAATGGTCCTCCTTTATACATCAATAGCCATATTGATGGTCTACCCTGCACCTATGGTTTTCTAAAAAGAGTTCCACCCTACTCTAAATAAATCCAATATAGAGCCCATTCTAGTATCCTAGAAAACTGTTATATAGGCCCTATCCATGTTTAACATATCTAAACTAAAGAACCATCCTTGGGAAAAATGTAAAATCACCACCACTAAAGGAAAAATTATAGTAAGTGGCTAGTTTTCTTCAATACTGATCACCTCTTAAATTGAGATTGAGGATTGTGATTCAATGATGGAGACTTAACCAAATTTATATGAATAAGAGTCTAGGAAAATAGAATAACAGGTAAAATTCACCACCTTGGAAGGTGATATCCACAGGATTACTAAATTACTTAATAGTTATATTCAGTTGGAGTAATATTTTTCTCTGTTCCATGGTCTCATATTTTAGTCATCAATATAATCATCAGTTTTATTCTCTACATCTACCCAAGGTTATGGATATTTTTTATGGTGCTTAGTAGACGATGAGATTTTGTAAGACATGTTAATTAAGACTACTTCCTCCACACAAGATGAAGTGGTCAGCACTTGACCCTATAGAGATTTGATGATGTGGCTAGTTATAACATCGAGAGACAACCAAATGTGTAGTGAATAGCTATCTCATGTAGTGGATCTTTGGTTGTCCAGTACACTTCCACACTAATCCATATCAGTTCCATTTCAATTTTCTCATCCATCACTGATCAAAGATTGGGAAAAACAAGATACATAACCTACCTCTAAACATTTAATCTTGTGGGACACTCTGGAAACTGATCATTTATCAGTACTGTTTTTTGATGAATGCAGTTCTCATATTTTTCATTCAAGAGTCCCTCACCTTAAACTAGGTTAGTTATTTCTCCTTGACCATTTGAATGATGTGTGTGAATCTCTGTGCCCATCATTTGTTGTACCCAAGGATATGAGATCAGTTTAACAATATTTATTAGTAGTATATTGTGACTGAGTTGGAAGAACTCCTGGTGACTTAGAATCATGTGTAACTCCACTACAACCAAACCCTCTAACAATGATATGTTCATTGATTCGCAATGCTTCATATAATTGTGGAAGTGGATTCCATTCACATGCATATATTTTGTTTTGGATATTATGTTACTGATCCATTTAGTCATATCTTGTAGAATATTGTCATACCTAGAGATATTAGGGATATGCCTTTGGGTACTATTATAGTAAACATGGTTATAATAAAGGTAATAAATGATGGGGACTCCAGAATAAGAACCAAGACATAGAACTCACCCCAATGGTATTGTACTATCAGGAGGTCCCTCATACAGTCGTTCTCACGTTCCATAAATGCCAGGAACTCATCCTTGAAAAACCATACAAATCAATGTTCTTCTTTCTAGATACCGATAAGGGTAAATAGAAGATTGGGACATCTAATACATTTAATCCATATGATATGTAATGAAATATGGATTTTGACACTACTATGGCCACACTACATTGGTATATTGTAGATTAAAAGAAGATCTTTGATGACCTCCTCACTAAGTGATACTCAGATTATGCTTCCCCTCAACAGGATCATGTTCCTTATCTATTAGTGCAGTAGGGGAATCCATAGGTAATTCTTAATGGGTTTCATCCATTTGAGCATAATAGTCCCACACATCTCAATAGGATATAGTTGTGGGGTTCTATAAATTGATAGAGGTATGTGTCACCTAATCCACTAGAGTATCCTGAGAAACATGATAACCCTCCTTAGGGCCTAGATCAAGGAACTCGGTGATCTTTTGTTTTTTTACCATGTAGATGAGCCGGTCAATTCATATGCGGTATGGATTCCTCATTTGGACATGAAATTCTATCAATATTATATGGATACTCTCATTGTTATCTTAGAAGACATGGAGACATGACAAGGGAACTGCCACTTAATGGTAAGCCATATCCAGAATGGGTGGATGACATGTGATCATCCCCATCAATGGGATGTTGGACCCATATCATCATCTAAACCACTTTATCTAAAGGTGTTGACCCATGTTGGGAAACCTAGAGAAGTAGAACGAAACTAGGATTTGAGGTTTTTTCATACATTAGAAGGGGATACATTCATCTTGTATAGTTAGTTACCAATTGGGTCTATCACTGTTTGGGAAGACCTTCATGGGTAATTTCTCTATAGTTGTAATGACCCAATGTTTTATCAATAAAAATTCCCTTCTTATAATTATATCACATAAAATAACAATGGGAAACACAACACCTCGTCATGCTTAAATTAAATACTTAAAACTATGAGATCTTTATATCATAGTTTTTAAACAACATTTTCCCACAATTATGTATTCAATTTGGAAAATATGACATACAAGGTTGTGATTAGTAAGATATTTGGTGTATGATAGGACAAACATAAATTTTGGTGAATAGTCACATACCCTTATGAATAGTAATTTTACCCGATGAATAGTAATACGACCTTTATGAATAGTAAACCGACCAAATGAATATTAACCTCTCCCATGAAATATAAACAAAATTTAACCATTTTATAAAAAAAGAATGGTGTAAAAGACTAAGTAAATAAATTAAGTGATTGGTATTTTTATAAGTAATAATTATTTAATTACAATTTTATAATTAATAATTTAAAAGAATATGTATTTTCTTTAAATAAATTCATATATTATCATTTTTATTTCTTCTAATTTCATGATAATTTTATGATAACTTTAGCAATTTTTCAAAGTGTTATAAAATCTATTATAATTTTAAAATCTATATTTTCCAAGTAAAAGTTGATTTTAATTAAAAATTATGTTACTCATATTTAAAAAATTATTGTCAAAAAAATATATCATTCATGACTTCTACAAATCAAAAAATGGTTAGGGTGAATTTTTGTTGAATAGTACAATACGGTAATTTATAGTGTATATAAATTATAAGCTAAAAGTCTTATTAATTTATTCATAACTCATGTAAGAACCATTCATAAAAACTCACATGATTTAATTTATTTTTTATTCAAAATAATCATCAATATTCCTTATCTTGATCGATATAATAAACTAATGATTAAAATAACAAGAAAACACCCCTCCCCACCACTATAAATACCACCCCTCACACCCTCTTATCCTCAATCCTATCAAGCCTTTATACATGTCTACATATTTCTAAAATATCCTACATATCCCCTTACCCACATCCACAAACTCTTGTTCTCATCAAAATACTGAAACCTCTTCCCCTAAGCGGGTCTCAAGGAGGATAAATACAAGAGGTAAATTCCTCTTTCTGATTATTTTATTACCTTTCAAGTTCCTTAATTTTTTTTCCCTCCTCACCTCCTCTCCAAAAAATGGTATAAAAAATTGATTACCTTAAATATATTTTTAGTTTGTTATTCTAATTGAATAATTTTTCATCACCTCTCTTTCCCATCCTTTTATACTAAAAATGAAAACACTGTCTCAAATGTGTTAATTTATCACATTCAAGGATGACTAGTTTTCAATTTATATTATCATCTTCAATTATGGTCATTAAAACCATTTTATGGTTGGACAAGATTATAATATATTTAATATATCTTATTTATTTCTATATTATTTATAAAATCAAGATGTTAAATAATAAAACCAAACAAATTCTTTATAGCAATATCACACAAAATAATCTAAATATTTATCACTAAGATCTTATCTAATGATTCATCCTCACCCCAATTATCCAAATGAATTATAAGATCATTTAAAAATATATATGATCATTAATAACATATAATAACAGTAATGGATATTAATATTCTATTTAAAAAAACATTCATTTATGTATACAAGTGAACTGAACATGAAGAATAAGAAAATGAACAGTCACGAATAATGAATTTAAACACTATAACTCATATAAAGGCCTATAAAATTGAATAATAAAACCATAATTGATCATAATTTGGTATTAAAATATTATTGAATTTTTAATTAATGAATCTATTGTGATTATATAAAATATTATCATGATGGGATATTTCAAAAAAAAAGTTAATGGAATTATTGAACCCTAATATCTTTCTATGATTTATCTGTCTTTCACTCCATTTTAATTATGTTTATTCCCTCATTTATCCATAATTATTTTCCTTTTCAGTAATATACATGTTTTATAATATAATTAATGAAAAACATAGTTTTTTCCAAAATAAATTTTCTTTCAAAACAACCATTTTACTTCTAATTCGAGGTTGATGATTATTATATCTAGTATTTTATTCCCCTTTTTCATTTGGGAACCCAAAATTTACGAATTCATGCTTATGAGATGAAACTCATTCCATTTCATGGGTTATTTGTGTTCATTATTGATATATTTTTTATGTGGAATGCATGATAATGTAAATGTTATGACATGTTGGGTTCACCTGAAATTATATATTACAATGTTAATGTTATGATGTGATGGGTGCACCAAGAATTATATAGTGCTTCAATGCATTGGGTAATCTGATGAACCTCAAGATTAAAGTGAAATATTAATTAACATGATCCTGTATTTCTTCACAACTATATGTGTTATTTTACCACCAATACATGATGTTTCATTTTTAATTATTTTCACATTTCATGACTTTTCTTAATGCTTCCTCTCATGATTATTATCCTATTCATATGTTCTGATGATAATAATTCTGATCACCCTATGTTATATTATTTCATGTTCATGTCTATCCTCTTACTTGGATTTTAGATCATCCATTTTTTATATATATCTTTAGGTAACTAATTTTACATTTTAGAATTCAGGGTCCATCAAGAAGATAGAGATGAAGAAATTTTGTAAATGTTTATGTATATGTTATAAAAGAAATGCATCATTCTAGTTTTCCCAAGATATTAATCCTTTGGATCCTCCTTGTGTAATGATTTTATGTTTTTTATATTTAAAATGATTTAATTCTAATTTCATAAAATATATTTTCCCTATAGTTACTATCGGAGGATGGTTGAGATAATTTCAAATTAAGATTATAAAACCTTAGTGAAAAATTTATTATGAGACAATGTATATATAAGAACCCAAGTTTCATTTCTAAACATAGGGATCCCACAAGATAGTTCTGTAGAATTAAATGAGTAAATGAATAAATTATTATTTATTTTCATGATGACCTTTGTTTTGTTGTATCCTTTTCTTTTTTAGAAAATAGTGATAATGAGAAAAAACCATGCCAACAACTCATGCAAGGGATAATGCAGCGATTGACTGAATGACATCCCAAATTCTTTGGGAGGTGTAGTTCAAAATTTCATGGTGATTCTTACCTAGCTATCTCAGGTTATGAACAATAACCTGAATAATATGTAATACCCTCCTTCACCTAAGGGGGAGAAATTTTATAACATGTGTTTTATACTATAATGAACACCAACATTTAGTAGAACTTCTGATCCACTACTTTTGGAACAACGGGTCAACTCAATGGAGAATATCTTTCATGTGCATTATTATTCTGAGATGAAGAAGGTGACTCTAGTTTGAGTATCATCTTAATAGAGAGGTTTAAAAATAGTGGGAGTTTATTAATAACACCAATATGTGGGATGAAATTCAAGATATGGAGTGGGAAGACATCAAGAGATTGTTTCTTAACAAGTATTTACCTCAAACTCATTGATAAAATATTGAAAAAAATATTAATATATCTAATGAAAAATGAAATAGAATCTATCACAGCCTATGAAGAAAATTTCACAAATTATTCAATGTATTCTTTGGGTTTTTTTCAATAATGATAGAATATTTGATATATTCATTAGTGGTTTAAAACCACCCCATAAAAAAGCTCTTGAAATTCATGAGTTTTGGAGTTATGATGAAGTTGATCTATGTTATCACAACGTGGATAAACAGCTTGGAAAATGGTCACATGTATATGGTGATAACAAATGAAAGATGGAATTTCATGTTGGAAAATCTAACGACCAAGGTGAAAAGTAATCTCAACCAGCAACATTTTAAAAATGTAAGAAGACACCACAAGGGAACTACATCAAATGGATAGGGATGTACTTCAAATGTGAGAGATAAGGTAACCAAGCTCATGAATTTTGAGAAGACATAAAAAGGATGGAAAATGTATTGGAGGAAATGAGGGAACCACCCATGGTCCAATGCTAAAACTGTATACGAAATGTTCATTATGTAAGCTAATGCACTAAACCTTGTGTTATTTAGGATAATATGCATCATCATCCATCCAATCCAATGGATAAAGGGAAGGATTATTCCATCAAAACTGCAGAATTGGAATAATAAAATGAATTTTTGCAAGGTAAACATCTTATTCACTCATGAATTTCAAAAGTATTATTTTATTTTGGTTCTATGAATTTAATTATATCTAAAAAGTTTTCTAGAACTATTAAATAGAATCTTGAAACCTTTATGTAGATATATATATTAATCCACCAAGTGGTGCAGTAATTGCAACCAATGTTTTTGACTCTTATCATATTAGGGTATGTGTGAAGATTCTTCAAGCAAATGTCATGATACATCCCATTGTAGAATCGATTCTTTATTAGGGATGGATTGGATCTCTTTATATAAAGCACTTACAAACTTTCATGAAAAGGATATATCTTTTCATATTACCAACCAACCCATGATTCTATAAAAATCAATGGAAGATCATGAATATCCTTTTTAAAATCCTTCAATGGGGTGGGTGTTTATTCCCTATGAAGAGGAATACCTAGCTCAAATGGTTGTGTAAAATGAATTTACCCCCCTACAAGAAATTCAAATCATGAGGGAATGTAGTGATGTATTTCATTAAGAGTTACATGGACTACCCCAGATCGTGAGGAAGAGTTCTCAAAAGAACTCATACCCTGAGCTACTCTTATCTAAAAGTATCCTTATATGATGGCATCAATAAAAATAGAGGAGTTAAAGAGGTAGCTACATAAGAATTTGGACAAAGAGTTCATACAACCTAGTTCATTACCTCGAGGTCCGCTGGTGCTTTTTTGTCAAGAAAAAGGATGGAGAAAGGTAGTTTTGTATCGATTATCAGGAAATCAACAAGTTCATTGTAAATGAAGTATCCTCTTCAATGGATTGACAACATTTTTGATCATTTGAGAGGGGATCCGTGCATATCTGTGATGGATCTCTATTTTGGATATCATTAGATAAATGTAAATAAGGAAGATATTCATAAGATTGCCTTTTGTACAGGGTATGGGCACTATGAGTTTTTTCTTATTTCCTTTAGAATTACAAATTCCCCTCTGATATTCATAGATTGGATGAATATTTCCTTTAGATATTACCTTAAAAAAATTGGTTGTTTTTATTGATAAAACTCTCATCTACTTAAGGAGAAAGATGGAACTTGAACAATATATACGACCTATGTTGGCGACATTAATGAAGGATAAGTTGTACTCTATGTTCAGAATGTCGGACTTTTGGATTCAGCAATTTAATTTATTTGGACATGTGATAATAAGTGAGAGAATTTCTATGGACCCTTCAAAACCCATGGATATTGAGAAGTGTACCATACCCTCTAGTGTCATAGAAATCTATATTTTTCGTGGATTATTATGGTACAGTTGGAATTTTGTGATAAATATCATATGATTGCCATGAATTGTATCTAAGTAAACAACAAAAGGGGTAAAGTATGTCTAGATGGAAGAATTTGAGGAAAGCTTCAAGGAAATAAATAAATGACTGATCACTGAACCTATTCTCACATTACTGAAAAGTGGAGGATATTTTTTTATATACAGCGATGATTCCAAGAAATGATTTGGTTTTTTATTCCTTTAAAATGATAATGTGACAGCATATGACTCATAGAAGTTGAATATGCATGATCAGAGATATACTACGAATGATCTAGAGCAACCGGTTGGGATTTTTCCTTGAAAATATGGAGGCATTACCTCTATGGTGAGAAGTGTGATATATATACCAATCATAAGACCCTAAAGTATATATTCACACAAAATAAGATCAACAAGCATCAAATAAAATGGTTAATGCTAATAAAATAGTATGATCCCTTTAATCACTATCATACTAGAAAAGTGAACAAGGCAGATGCTACTCTAATCATAAAATAACCTGCTACTCTATCCATGTTGTGGATTTATAAAGACTATATTTTTTTGGAATACAAAGGATGGATTTAGAAATCATAATGGAAGGAAATAAATCATACATTTCCCATACTATTTCCCTACCATCTATCCAAGAGAATAATAAGCAGGCCCAAAGGGATTATCCCGAGTCGAAAAAATGGTGAATGTATTAAATGAAGGGAATACACTAGAGTTGCATATTAATGATGATGGTGTAATTCAGTTTTGAGAAAGGATATATGTTCCTTCATCACCCGAGATAATGAAAGAACTATTGGAAATTGCACGTAGCACTACATTCTCTATCCATTCGGGTAAAACCAATATGTAATGTGATCTCTGAGAACACTTATGGTGGGATAACATAAAGAAGTATATTGAATAATATATCTCAAGGTGCTTGATATGTCACGAATTTAAAGAATAGTGGAAAAGGTACAAAGGGATTATGCAACTATATTCTATACTCATATAGAAATTGTTTAATGTCAACAATAAAATTTTCCTAGGTCTCCCGAATACATCCAAATGAAATAATGTGATATGGGTTTAATTAGACCGACTCACCAAGACATATCCCATTATCACTATTTAAGGAGTCCTATTTCTTGAAAAATGTGCTAAAATATGTATGAAGGAAGTAGTGAGACTTCAAGGGGTTCCACTCTCGATTGTCTCTTATTGTGATATTCATATTCACATCTAAATTTGTGAGAAGTCTGCACCATGCCTTGTGTATTGAATTGAATTTCAAAAGGACCTATCACCCCGAAACTGATAACCAAAATGAAAGGACCATTCAGATGAGCGATGATATTCTAAGAGCCTCCTCATTAGAATTAAAATGTGGATGGGATAATCATCTATCCATGGTTGAGTTCTCATACAAAAATATCTTCCACTTTATTATTCAGATTGCTCCATGTGAAGCTTTGTATAGAAAGAAATATAGATTTCCAACTTGTTGAGATGAAGTTGAAAAAGAATGATACTTGGACATGATCTTGCAAAAGTGATGACAGAAAAGTTTCAATCCATCTAGAAACATATCAATGATTTTCAAATTTGTAAAAATAGTTATGCTAACAACCATATATGGTACATGGAGTTTGATGTTGGAGATAAAGTCTTCCTTTGAATATCACCATGGTGGAGAGTCATGAAGATTTATATGAAAGGGAATTTAATCCAAAGGTACACTGGACCCTTTTAGATCCTTGATCATGTTGGAGTCGTCAACTATCGACTTCCACTTCCACCAAATGTGGTTTAGGTTAATGTTTTTTTCCCAGATCACTACTAGGGAAGTACATACCAGACACCTCTCATGTACTAAACTCTAAGGTGGTATATCTAGAAGATGAGATCTCATATGAGGAGCAGCCAGAAATTATTCTGGATTGAATAGATATAGTTCTAGGAAACAATTCAACCCCCTTTCCATAGTGTTTGGGGGAACCATAAGTATAAAGAATAAACTAGGGAACTGGAGGATGCGATGAAGGAGAAGTATTGTCAACTGTTTAAGAAAAACAAAATTTCAGGGGATATTTTTCAAAAGGGGGGAAGAATGTAATGACCCAATGTTTTATTAGTGTAAATTACCATCTTATAATTATATCACATAAAATCACATTAGGAAACAAAATTCCATATCACGTTTAAATGAACTACTAACTAATATGTGACCATTATAGAATAGTTGTTAAACATAATTCTCCCACTTCAGAGTTTTGAATTATGAAAATCTAACATACATAGTTGTGATCAGTAAGAATTAGGATTTTGATAGGACAAACATAATTTTTAGTGAATAGTAACATACCATAATGAATAGTGATGTATCCCTTATGAATAGTAATATGAACCTTATGAATAGTAATCTAACCAAATGAGCAGTAATTTCACCCAATAATGTATAAATAAAATTTGGTCATTAAAAAAATAAAATAATGGTATAATAGACTATGTAGATATATTAAGTGATTTGTATTTTTGTAATTCAACATTATGTAGTTACAATTGTATAATAAATAATTTAAAATAAACTTTATTTTCGTAAAATACTTTTATAGATTAATATTTTTATTTTTTTTATTTTAATATAATTTTATGAGACCTTATGTAATTTTTCAAAGTGATATAAAATCAGTTACAATTTTAAAATATGTATTTTCCAAGTAATATATGGTTTTAAATAAAATTAAAATTTATAAAAAATAGAAAATTATTATAAAAAATGGAGTTCATTTTTGAAATATACACATTGACAAATGGTTACAGTTAATTTTTTATTTTTTTTTTGAAATACTAGAATTTTTGTGAATAATAAAATATGGTAATTTACAGTCTATATAAATTATAAGGTAAAAGCACTATTCATTGAGGAATTACACATGTAAGAACAATTGGATTGAACTCCAATGATATAACTAATTTTTTATTCATAATAATCCTCACTATTGTTTTCTTGAGAAAAATAATAAATTAACGATTAAAATAATATGAAAACATCCCTCCCTTCCACTATAAATACCACCTATCACAACCCCTTCTTTTCATAACGATAAAGTGTTGATCCTTATCTAAATTATTCTTAAATATCATCCATATCCCCTTACCCACATCTAGGATCCCTTCTTCCCATCAATAGACCAATTCCTCTTCCCTAATGTGGCTCTCAAGGAGGATAAATTCTAGAGGCAAATTCTTATTTCTGATTCTTTTATTTTCTTTCATGATAATTACATTTCTTTTTCTCTCCTCACCTAATCTCATCCAAATGTTATACAAACACTTATACCTTAAATATAATTTTATTTTTTATGCTAATTTAATAATTTTCATCACCTCAATTTCCCCTCCATTTGTACTAATAACAAAACATTGTCTGAGATGTTTTAATTTATCGCATTCAATGACGACGGGTTTTCAATTTTTATTATCAACTTCAATTCTGGTTATGAAACAATTTTTTTCATTGAGCCATATTATAAAATATTTAATATATATCATTTAATGTTCTGGATTCTTTATATACGCATGATGGTATATAATAAAAGAAAAAAATTCTTGTATTGAAATCACCCAAAATAATCTAAATATTTATCCTTAAGATACTATCTAATGATTCATCCTCGCAAAAATTAAAAAAATAAATTATATGATCATTTAAGATTATATAGGGTCATTATTAACAAATAATAACAGTTTTTTATATTCATACTCATTTTAATCAAACTTACATTCATGTATACAAGTGAACATGGAACCCAAAAAATGAACACTTTCGAGTAGTGAATTTCAACTCTAGATATCCTAAAAAAGCCCTATAAAAGAATATAATAACACCATAATATATAAAAATCCTATATAAAATTTTCTATAATTGGTAATTAATTAATCTAATGATATTATACATGATATTAAAATGAAGGGATATTTGGGGAAAAGGTGAGGAAACTTCTTGAACCCAACTCGCTTTCATTGATTCTTCCCTCATTAAATACATTATTATTATGGTTATTCCTTAATATATTCATAATTATATTAAATTTTCTATGATATATATGTTTTTATGGATTTTATGATAAACCTAATGTTTTCCTAAAGATATCTTCTTTAAAAAATGCACATTTTGCTTCTAACTGAAGGATGATGATTCATACATCAAGTATGTTATTCCCCCATTCATTTGGGAACCCAAAGAATATGAATGTATTATTATGAGATGAAACCCATTCCTTAACATGTTTTATTAATTTAATGATTGATATATGTTTTATGTGGATTTCATGATAATTTAATTTTATGATGTGACAGGTGCACCTAAAATTACAAAGCCCAAGGTTAATGTTATGATGTGACGAGTGAACCTGGAATTATAAAATGATCAAATGCATTAAGTAAGGTGAAAGAACTCATGATTATAGTGAAATAAGTGTGAACATTATTCTATATGTTTTCATAACAATGTGTTTTAGTTGACCACTAAGACTTGATGTTTCATTTTTATTCAGTTCCACATTCCTTGTCTTTTCATAATGATTATTCTCATGATTATAATCCTATTAATTTGTTATGATGATAATAATTAGGCTCACCCCCATGTTATATTTTTCATTTTCATATCTATACACTTATTGGGCTTTAATATCACCCCTTTTGGATGTATATCCTTTGCTGGCTACTTTTAATATGGATATTTCAAGGGCCATTAAGAATCTAGAGAAGATTGAATAAAATAAGTGTTTATGTTTATGTTGTAAAAGCTATTTATGGTCCTCGTTTTACCAAAACACTAAAAATCTGGATCCTCATTGTGTAATGATTTTAAGTTGTTTATCATTAAAATTATTTAATAGTAATATAATAAATGTTAAGGATTTTATAATAGTTCAACTCCACCCTGAGAAAGAAAAACATGACTGACCTCTTCATGAGAAAGAAACTACCAGACGATTGCATCATATAATTTGACACCCGATGGAATGGTTTCATGTATTCACTTGAAAAGATTCCCATTCTAGAGAATCTACTGACGAAGTGCATGGGAAACAATAAGACTGATTTGGTCCCTTCCATCACCACCCATAATTTCCACGTGGATTAAGAGATTTATCTGAAAAGACTCAACAGCTAGAGGAAGCCTTGCAGTAAGTAAACCAAAAAATCCCAATACACCTTCCATCTCTTGTATGAATATCCTCCAAATAAAAAACAACCAAAATTTTATAGGTAAGATCTCAATGACCACTATAGTTTTTTTCGGGCAAGCCACACCCAACCCAACCTTTCTATAAACAACAACCTCATTAGGCACCACCTTGTCTAGTGCATAGCTGGTAGGCAACTCTTCAATATGCATTTTCAAATAGACAAGAAAATATATCTATATCCCCCCTTTGGACTCCAACCCCACTTTAGGACTAAGCACCCATATCTCGTTTTCCAGACAGGAGAAACTAGACCAATTTATTCATGTATGAATAGATTCTGATTTTTTTCCACAGTGCCATGGAGCATGGTGTTCTGGAACAAGCAGAATGCATGAATCTCCATAATATTGAGCCCATTAATCTTCCAAATTGTGTTCCTTCCATATGATCCTTGTACATACCATGAAGAAATTTGTTGTGTCTAATGATTGTCTTTAAGACCAAGTGGATTGTTGTGTGGTCATGTTAGGCCGTGTCCCGGCACATGTGACATACATCTTCTTCACATCCATCAATGTCTTGAATGATAATATAATGATGGAACAAGGGAAACCATAGACCCCCCAGTTCCCAAACTATTAAAAACTCTCAAATAATTCATGCCTCTAGAGATGTGAATCACCCTAGATATTTTCCAACATTTAAAGACTCATCCACAACAACAAGTGGTATGCCTATGTGAATATTGTTGATCTATTATAACATTACATGGTTCCTAATGATGATAAGTATCAACCACATACCATCCCTCGGAGTGTCTCCAGCCAATGTCATTGACAATGTGGTAAAATTCTAAAAAAAATTATATGTGATCCAAGTCAATCCATACTTGCTACTAAGAATAGATAATAGATTCTACACAGATCTCAAATAAAATAGTTTTATCAGCTTATTCTATCAGACTAACCTTTATCGGTGACCATGATACTCAACCAGGTAGCATAGCCACAACTGCATCATGATAAACCATGCCCACTTATAGCTAATTTTCATGTAGTTGGTAGTCAATCTATTATGGTTTTTGGCAAGATGTTTGATTATAAGTAGTACATTTCAAGAACCATCTAGAATCCACTGGTTCATCCATCAATTCCCATGATTCCCCAATCAGAGAGAACCCTCTTATAGGGATAAATGTACATTTTTCATGAAAGTGCGATGTTCTAAAAGACCTTTATTTATTTCAAGCAAAGATCTCAATTCTCAAAGCACTTTTCCTATTGGAAGAGATGTGTAAGGCCCTATAAGAATCCATTAGTAGAACCATCTAGTTTGAAATAGATGTAGAAGTCATTGATACCATCTGTGGAAAGGATATCATGCATGTAAAATTCCAACACATCATCTAATTCTTCAGAGATGACGATGAATCCCTCATATAGGAGAATATTTTCCCGTTTTATATCACTAGACAATTTATTGAAATAGAAGTTCAACATTTCCTAGTGGACATAGGTTCCGAGATCAATCTCATCCAAAACAGGATTCTCTATAGGATGGAACTTACTGAAGTAGACCATAGTCCCTCTGACTTGAAGATTCATGGTTATGATATGACCGAGTGGCGACTATGTGGATGGATCCACTTTAAGACCCAGTTCGGTGGTTTGGTAGAAAACACTGAATTCATGGATTTTTCATTGGATACCACCTACAATGCCCTCATAGGCAGATCATGGATCCACATCACACAATAGTCCCATACTCTTTTCACCAATACCTCAACATCTCCCTCAATGGTCATGTAGGTTTATTCCATGCTTATTCCAATACCTTTGACTCTTTTAAAGAACACAATATGGATTCCTCCTACTATCAATGTATGGAAAAGCTGGTTATGACCAATGAGGTCGAGCACACCACTCATGCATATATCCAATGGATATATTTGGATGATGTTATCGTCCTCCCAATTCACTAGTTAGACGAAATGATGTCAGACTTTGGAAATTTCATTATCGTTTTAGGGAGGAAACATTGTCGATTCCCAAGGATAAAAGAAACATTGAATATTTATTTGTAAGTATACACATGTTAGGATTGGGTGAAACTAGTACCCCCTACCCATGTAAGGCACTGATATGTTCTCCCAATGGCTATAAAAGTAGGTCACAAGTTATTATTTCCCTGAGATGGGTTGAACAAGCATAAGATGGCCCACCATCATTCCCTTAACATCAAGTATGGACCCTGCAATAGAAGGCTAGATGGAATCCGATCGACTACCACGATCATCATTTTTTAGTAGGGTTGGAGTCCCACGATGATAATTCTATATCCAATTCCTTGGCAGGAACTAGTTTCCCCCCTAAATTTGTCAACCGAGATGAACTATCTCCTTTTTTTATTCGCCTACCTCTGATGATTAAGAGAATTTTTAAGATTATCCTCCTGAATTTGATGAGAGTTTCTCTTCCTCTATCAATGAACTAGTTCATGTGAACCTTAGCACCAAGGAATTTCTAAGTCCAATGCTATTTGTGCATCTATTCCTCTATAATTATAGCAGTAGTATGTGTATTTAATAAGTAGAATCATGATTTACTTTCCAGATGTTATGATGAGAAAAATAATACTAGACCCTCAAGTCATCATCCTACATTTTTTCTCCCAAAGAAAAATTGTTGGTTCATGTATCATTCCATAAAATTTCACCCTTCTCACGGTGTCACGGTTGAGGCTGATGTTGATAAGCTTATCATATCTGGATTCATCATGGATATCGATTACCCCAAATGGATGTACAACATCAGTCCCATCATGACGAAGAATGTAAATTTCGAAATATGTATATAATTATATTCTCTCAAACTCTATTTACCAAAGTATTATTTTCCCCTTCCAGTGATAGAATTTTTTATCAATACCACATGTTTTTTCTAGAATCCATCCTTCATGGATGGGTATTCCCGATACAAACAGATCCAGAGGGCCATTTGAACATGAATAGTCAACCACATTAAGAGTGTGGTAAGGGAAAATTTTCTATCTGGTATTTCCATTATGTCTAATGAATATAGGGTCGACTTATCAATGATCCATTCACCACATATTGCAATCAATCATCATGAAACTAGTAGAATGACATGTATATGACTTGGTAGTCAAGTCCCAACACCATCAGGACCATATCAGAGATCTCAATAAAGTGTTAAGCTAACTTCTCTCCCAACATCTACAGATGAATCCCATGGAATGTGCCTTCGATGTTACCTTTGAAGATTCTTGGTTTATTTTCTAGACAGAGAGGAATTAAAGTTGACCCAGGGAAGATCAAGTCCATTTGCCAGATTCCTCGTCTGAGAAATATCTTGGAAAATTGGGGCCATAAAGGACACTTATGCTACATAGATCAATTCATTATGAATCTAGCTGAAATGTTTTATCCATTATCCCAGATCCTGAAGATATGTACCACGTACCAATGGTATGATTAGTGGAAAGGTGCATTCGAGGAAATACAATAATAACTCATACGACACATAGTTCTAATGACACCAATCTAAGGGAAGCCTTTGGTCCTATATGTGACCACTATGAATCAATCCCCTAGATACCAACTTCTCTATTAGAAAAATTAATGGATAGAATGTAATTTGTACTATCTCTGTCACTTTCTCCTCAACAAATAATTCAGATACAATCCCATTAAGAAGAGCTACGACCTGGTGATTTTTTCATTGCAAATATCATGGAATTATTTTCACCATCATGATATAAAATTAGTCTCTTTTGTGGATCTGCTAAAGTATATACAAAATCTACCATTTTTGATAGGTTGTTTGTCATGTTGGGAGGTTATTATTAAATAGACCGACATCAGTTTTAGACCACAAAATTCCATCAAGTGTTAGGCACTAGTAGACTAGATAGCTGCTCATCTATTTCCCATGGAACAACCCCTAGATATTGATTTCATACAAAAAGATATCATTTCATTTGATTAGGTCATGATGTGTTGTAAAATTCATTCTGATGGTGCCTTCTAAAGACAAACTAGTATATGTCTTAATGACCCCAATATATAAAGAGTATGGTTGGGAATTGTTTTGATCACCCATGCACATATTTTCCTTCCTTACTCATTCCTACAATCAGAAGGGATAAGAACAATGATGTGGAGAATCAGGCTCTCATAACTAATATCGAACATAATCATGATATTGATTTTACCCACCTTCATGTGAAGAAAGACTCTAAATTGTTCATCAAATAAATCAATTGTGACTATATTGTTTGGAATCCTGATTTCATACCCTTACTAGATTGGACATTCAAGTTGATGGCTCAGTTACATTGTTAGAAAAACTTGATTCATGTTCCCCGATCATAGAATAGTTGATTTTATGCCCTAGATTTCTTAGTTTTATCCATTACAAATCTGGGATAAGACATCATATTCATTCATGTTGTACATTGAAGTTTCATTGCTCCCATCATCTAAGATGTTGATGATGATGATAGCCAACATGTAAACAACCTTACTTTTGAGGAATCCACATCAGGACCATCATATCCCTCTATAGTGGAATAATCATATGATTAGAAAAATTATTTAATTGAGTATCTATAGCATGGAAGTCTGCCACTAGATAGAGTTGAGCATGAGAGAACCCATTGGGGTGCAGCCCAGTCCACCATCTATAGTGATCCCAAACATGATGAAACTCTCTAAAAATGTGGTTTTGATGGAACTATCCTCTATTGCATACAAGGAGAAAATATTACCTACATTATGTAGGTAGTTCATGCAAGTTCTTGTGGTTCTCATCAATAAGGTTTGAAGCACTCCCATTAGATATGATGGTTGGGATACTTCTATCCTACAATGATTCATGACTATGTCATGTTTTCCAAGAGGTTCCAAGACTATGAGGTCAATTACAAATTTGACCATCGATCATCGGAACCACGCCATTCTACCAATTATTATTTCGTTGTTTTCAGTTTGGGGATTCAATTCCATGTGACTATATCCAACAGTGACAGCACACCATGGCAGGTTCATTTTGAAAATGATGGATTTCATCTCCAACTAGGATATGAGAATCCTATTAAGGAATTCATTGATTGATTAGCTGTATAATTCATTAGATCTAATATCATACATCGATTTGGATTTTCATACGCTATTCTCAATTAAAATCAAACCAACATTCGGGCGGCTGGGATGAAGAGGTTGTATGGTAAGTAGAAAATCTAGTCCAACCATTCTTCTCACTATCAAGCATAGAAAAATGGGAAGTTCAAGGTATTCATCAAAACTATCTCCAAAATATTGTAGAATATGGTGGCCCAGAGTATGAATCGCAGGTCAGACAAGCACGCAAATGCTCAATGGGATTATCCAAAGATGACTCAAAATTCCACCCAGATGATTCAACACTCCATGGTGTATCAATCAGAGGCTATCCTACGTATTGAGAACTAGTTTCCATCACTTCAAATAGCTATCTATGACCTGTGGATTCTATATAGAATGAAAAAATTCTGTCTAACTAATCCAGAATCCCACAATGATAATAGGCTACATTCCTTGCATAATCTAGATAGTAATCAGAACGATAAATCCAGAGTTCTGAAGAATAATTTTCACCCCCACTATTTTTTATAAGGTGATATAGTTTTTTTTCTCCCAATGCCTATGTTACCTAGTACAAATATATCTAAGTTATATCCCAAGTTGGATGGACCAGGCCTAATCCAAAAAATTTATCACATTGTTGTATATTGTTTGGTCACCATGGGTGGGGAGTTCATTACTACTCCATCCAATTCCAATTCACTTTACATGAACTTTTAATGAGTAAATTAATGTCCTAAGAACAAGATTTAAAATTTGGAACTTGTTCTAAGCTCTATAACAATAAACTAGAATACAAATTCATGGTCCCATGACTATAAATTGTTTATAGGTTTTTTGTGGAAATTGTGGCATTGAACAAGAGTTAACTTAGCTCTATTTTTGTTGTGGTGTAGCTACCATTTCATACACAATTTTTATAGAACACCTTTCTACAAACGTCCTTGGTTTAGGATGATAAATTACATATCAATCAGTGTACATAATGCTATACGTTAAACTATAGGGACTAGTCCTATCACATGACCTTAAACTGTGACATCATTTTCTAGGCCACGTGACAATATACCTCTTAGAATCAATGTTATAGTTTCATGACATTAAACAGCAGAATATCTTATGTCCTAGTGTAAAAACATTATACTATGAAACATTTAATGTCATGGTAACATGATGAAAAGTAACATAATGTTGTGATGTTCTCATTCAATAAGGCATATCGCTCAACATTGTTCAACTATCAGACCATATTCATAAACTATGTATGGATCGATTCCTATCTATAAAGGATGCATAAAGATGCTTGGGATTTCCATCATGGTCCATCCACTCAAAAAAGTACAACAGAAAATAAAAAAAGAAGAAAAACAATACCCCATCCATGTATATGGGTTGACATGTATAGAGAGATCTACATAATGAAATATATATGATCTGATCACCATACTTATGATATATTTAGTGATGCCCAGACACATATTTATACTACTCAGCATCAAATACATTACTTCTTTTGATTTTCTACCTTAGATACCAATTATGGAATTTGAACCTCCTTTTCTTTATTCACATTATTTATTACTTCAATATGTGCCATACAAATTTCAAAAGGTCAAATATCAGAGTTCAATTTAGAAATATATGGAGTTATGTTAGATCTAACTTGGCTCCATTCATATCGAGAGGGTCAATCTTCCATTCTAGATATATTCATTTGAGGAGCCTCTGGTCTAAACTCCACGAACTTGGACTAGGAACTTGTAGACTGGGAATCATTACAGTAAAATATATTTTGATCTCTTAAAAAGTGTGTTTCATGGTTCTAGTACATCTTCTCCCACATTCTCATCAGTTATTTCATAGATCATCACCACATATACAAATTTGAGATAACCCACCTTCACGGTCAGAACAATATTACCCTAAATTAAGAGACAACATCCTAAATGCAAGATGTTATACTATATCCATGAATTCCACATGATAATCATGGGATTCCTCAGTTCACTCTCTAAAGATGATTACCCATACCAGTGTTGGTCCCTTACCACATTGTTTTCAAGAACTACATGTTTCATGATTCTCATCCTCATGGGATACGTAGCGATTCCTACACATTTTATCTTTCTTGCATAAATGAAAATATCTTCCAAATATCATCCCCATTGCCTCAATTATTGTCTAGTCACGTGACCATAAACATTAAAAAGTCAATTTCAAGGTGTGTAGGTGGTACAAAAGCCTCTTTCTCTTAATCATATCAGCTTTCAACTACCACACCTTCGGAACATCATTGAATTCTCCTTTCATACATGTTCAAAACATTGGAGCCTTAAACTATATGAAATTTTACAAAAGGTGTGTATGTATCCCATTGTTTTCCTTGTTCTCATTCACATTAGTTTTTACCTCACACATTCTTTGTATTCTCCTTACGACTGATCATTTTCTTTTATATTCCAAGAAAGGTGACATTAAACTGTATAGTCCAGGAAACCTGAAATTAAAATATATTAACTCTATATTATAAATCCCATATTCTTATTCACTCTTATCCATACATCAATTATTTCTTGATTTGGGTTTCCATTAACATTCAAATCTTGATGATCCCCTAAACATCTTGGTTTCATGCCATTATTGGATCACCTCATATCTTGGGAAAATGCCCTAATGGATTTTTGGTAATGAATTATGGATCCTATGTTTTTGAACATGGTAATCAATAGGTAATTCATTTTATTTACCCATAATTATATGACATGTTTCTAGTCCCTGTGTTAAAAATATTGTAAATAGTTTATCCCTACATGTCGGTCACCACCAATAAACTTCTTGAAATTATTTATTTATCTCATTTCCATTTATATGTGTCTTTGTGGAATTCTATTACCCTTGGTGTCACCCTTACTGTGTGCTTCCACATGTCTGGTAGACCACTTGTGCCATTACCTGTTTCTTATACTAATCATGGATCACTTGGGATTATGATTTCTTGTAGGGTTTGTGGTGTTGTGGTCATGTCGCACATCAACTCTTGGGGTAAAAACACTAGGAACTTAAAATAAGATTCTCACTGGAAATGTATGGTGTGAGAAATTGTATTCTAGGGCCTCATTAAAATTGGCTATTTCACTCCTCCATGCCCTATATTCCTATTTGGGGAATCATCTATCCCATTGTTCCAACCATTATGACCTTAAACTGTGATCCTATGGTACATGAAGCATGACTTTAACATTATTTAAACAGTCTGAGAAATAAAACATTAAACTATGTGCAATGTCCCTATCACATGATGAAAAACTATGATAAACATCCTGATCACATGACGTTAAACTATAACACGAAACAACTATACCATATGATGTGAAAATTAATGTTTATCATCCTTAGTTGCATGACATAAAACCAAAAAAGTGATAGGTCCATCCTTGAGAGGTCCTTTCCCATTGTAGGACACCTACCACCTGGTTTGTATTTTCATCTATCGCGCATCATTTGAGATGAAAATCCCATCCAATATGGGTCTTATCTTCATTCATACCAACACAGTTAAAAAAAATTCCTCTAAGACACAATGGAACAATACCAAGAGTGATGTAATCCACTTGATAATCCACCACTCTATTACCATGAATCATTGTTCACTTTATTTGGATCCTCGTCCCCTTCCGCATTTAATAGGGCCCACCTTTTCTCTTGGTCACATGCCCATTTTGACTCACCTAACTTTTCGGTACAATATCCTAGAGGTCTTCGAGCGAAATTCTAAAATATTTTTCATGTTTTACACATGGTCAGCAGTTGACCCTCATTTATTTACACCCATTTCATGATAATGGTATGGATTCTATATTTGGAACATAGCCATCATTTATCCTATTCCTAAATTCAAATCCCCTAATGTTCCAAATATTGGTCATTATGATTCATAGCCTTCATTCTTATTTGTTTGAGTCGAATCCAATACCACGGGCATTATCTCATTCATGCACTAGTGCTCATCGATGAAGAAGCTCAGCTATTCTAGAATCCTCATTCTCTATACATAGCCTCTCTCATCCTGATCATTCTTGATGTTAAGTCAACAATATAAGACACTAAATTTTTCATTATTATTAGAAACTATCATACAAAGTAAAAAATAATGTGGTCATCCATTGTTTCTCACATCATGAATAACCCATGTGAGCATAGGGATAATTCATTAGTTTTCTCACAAATATGATTGACATATGATAATTGATGCATGTGAATAAATATTTATAGAAAAATGAATGTTTAAAAATCATGTAACAAATTGAGGAGTAGTAGGTGTCATCCACATAATGTCGCCTCCCATGAGTCTTTAAAAAAATAGACCATATATATCATCTCCATTTGTTGATAACTTTAACTCTTCCAGCCTCTGGCGTGTAGTCTCCTATATTTTTTTCCTCCTCCCAAGCTCTAAATCCATACAATTATCCAATGGACGAAGCTCATCAACACTAGCCTATTCCTAGACTCACTCATCCTGGAGATCAATAATGTGATATGTTCCCTACATCATTTGGGTTTTATCCTCTTCCAGTTCAGCCCTCAATTATCTGATTAACTTTAATTGAGTTTTGATGAATTTATATTTATTTCTCCCTTTCTCCCCCATAAGATTAATCTCTTGGGGTGACTTCACAGTGTTGTCAAATGCTGTCAGATTTCTTTTGGAACCAAAATACATCAAGATGATGATTCCACTCAGGAATAAGTTTAGATAGATAATTTTGGACTAGCATATAAATATCTTGAGAATATTCTCCTACAATGTCTGTATTTCATATTATATAGTGAACACAGCCCATTCGACCAATTAGTTGTAGATCTAGAGTCTCAATGAAGCATTGGATGAACCTCTGTGACATCTACCAGATGATGTGATTCTTTTTGGAAGCATCATGGTCAAAGTCATCCAGTTCATCGGGATCTTTAGGTTCATACTCTAAAAATCAGTGAGGATATCAGCAGTAATATTCTTCCTCTGGAATCCTCTCAAATTTATTATGCCATAGGTTTTGAGGACAACTATCCTTACTTCATTACTCCTCATTCGCCTCACCACATCCAGTTTTGAGTTCTTCCCCCACCAGTGGAATATCTCACATTTGTAGCTACCAAATCACCAAGGGATAATAATGGGTCATCCTAGATGATCGACTCCTCATGAATAGGTGAATACATCAAATGGGATTCCCCTTTTACCTTGTCCTCTTACACTCTCTAGCCTTTCAGTCTTCTGAGCATTGTATGGAACTGAACCTCCTCAGGCAATTTGATCATCAATGATTTCTACGACTTTGTGAATGAAATCACTTATAAGAGCCAGGCACCGCTATTTCGAGATCTTGAGTCACTATTGGGACATACACCAAAGGATAACCCTCATCATTGTGTATTTTAGTGATCGTAATTAGTTCTCTTCACATTTTTTCGGTAGAATATTCATGAAATAGGGAAATATATTGATGTTAGAAATATGCGAAAATATGGATTATGGCTATGTGATTTGAAATATAAAATTACCTTGATGGATAATAATTTCAATGATAAGATACCTTGGGTTCACCACCACCTAATAAGTGGGTGTCTCCTTGGGGATTCCACAGAATGGTCCCCCCGTATAAAATGAGAAGTCCAAGTGGTTCAATGGTTTCCACCTTAACCTCCTTGGATGGCCCACCACTAGCTGGCTCAACCTCAACCAGCTCACAGACTACCTTAACCCTTGGTGTAGGCCCTTGAGCATACTCCTCTTCACCCATTGTAACATCTTCACCTCCTTTAGTTGGAAACCATTATCAACATTGAAATTATTTTATACATTATGAGTTTCAGTTAGTGGAACCGAATAGTGATAGGTAAAGATCTAAGATAGATGTGGGAGAGTTAAATATTACTATGAGATACATGTCTAACTCTTCATATGAAACCAAAATCGCACCACTCTCCTGATTAATCTCTTTAAGAGAAGTAATAATTTTGGATTACACATCATTAGAATCCTCTTATAATTTTTCATCATTTGTTTCTTCCCCAGTATGTGATCTCTTCTGATCTTACTCTTGGAAAACAAAGACTTTTACTAGGGTGGGGGTACCCCGTACTAACCCTGTTGGAATGCTTAAATTTTCATATCCAACATGTATGCATGTATCCTTTGGAATTAATCCGTATATGAAACATAAATGTTCTCAATCTACAGAAACTCAATAATGTATCCCTTCATCTATTTTCATGGGTCTTCTAGTGACATCGATTTTCACAGTGTTCTCCTAGAATGACAAAGGGAAATAAATTCAGCGTCTTTGACTGGTTGTAGAAGATACCATAATTTATTACATGGATCCTCTTTTGTTGGCCATGAGGGCACTTTTAGGATCACACATTTCTAGAAAGAAGGGGAGTAGCCACACCCTGTCATGTCCCTATCGTAGTGGTTACATTATGAACCACCCCAAATTCCTAAATTTCCTATTAGGGAGTAGCGTGTATGCCTCCCTACTGCTCTTGCTCCATTATCGCTGGACCAATCACCTAGAATCACTTCTATAAGATTTCATCTAGATTTGATTCCACCCAGTTTTTAACATATTTCATTGATATGCCCACGTCAACCATGGTTGGTAGAAAAATGAGGGTTTCACGAGATCATCCAGTTATTATCATGCACCATGACTAGAAAAAATATAGGGGTGTTTCTCTTCACAAACACTCTCATTGAGTTAATTCTCCAAATTTTGAAGTAATAGAAATTTCTTGTAGAAGTAATATGGTGTCTAGGGATCATAGAAGATCGTACACTCAATGAAAGACACCATTACCCAACCAAAAAATCATTGTCGACACTCACTTTTCTCCTAAAAACCTGTCAAGTTGTCCACCATTGGACTTACTAGAGTTTCAAAGGTATGTATATTTATGTTTTCCTATTTACATTGAAAAAAATTCCGCCATATTCAAAGAGTATTATTGTATGAACCCCCAAAATGTTTAGGAATTATGGGTGCAAGTCGACATCATATGGCATGAAGGCATTCTGGATGTCATGTCCCCAAATATTTGTTGCAAGCCAAAAATTATGGAATCAATAAAGGACTACATATCCTCTAAACATTTTTTACCCTTTAAACACTACCTTATATTCTCTAATTGTTTTCCAACTCATGTACTCTAAGGTTGAACTTGTTTCCAACTATCAGAATCACCACCATCACCATTATTCTTAGGATGATTCCCACCCTTGTTTCTCTCACTAGTAACATCCACCTACTTAGGAAGGTGGAAATTAAGGAATTATGATGAACCAATGGATCCCAATATCCCTCAATGTTGTATCCCTATTTCTAATACTATCCTTCCTCCTTTAAAAAGCATTATGATGCAGCCTCCTCCCTTTGTGTTGTTTTTGGAAACTACTTTCCTCATCATATATTTCATACTTTCTTATACTTCTTCAGAAACAAGTAAAAACACGCATGTAATTAGAAATCCTTATGGGAATTGTGAGTGATTTCAAGCTTTTCTTTCACTAACTATACAGTGTTTTTCCCCATGATTAGAGCTTATTCGCTGTCTTACCAGGTATTTTTTGGATGAATGGACTCGTCGTACTAGAATCCCACAAATAGGATGACTCCATTGTAGTGGATATCCAATAATATTATTTTTCATTCCCCATAGTTGAGATGATATGTGTTCATGTCTAGGGACCACTAGAGGAGGATACCTAACAAAAGCTATGGATGATGGTAAAAATGGAACTGGGACATCCATAACACTTAATACATCCCAATTTTACATAGCTCTTCTATGTATTCATGGCATGTGGTGTGCACCCAGTACACCCATTCCCACATGATGGTTAAATTTCCATCAAAATTATGTTCCCATACATTCTTTCATCACTTACTATCGTCCATCTTACTGATCTGGAAAGTAGTAGCGTAATGTGTGGGGAAGACTTCTACCTTAGACTAATCTCATGTGACCTTCATGGTCCACCCATTTAGTACATATTTGAAAAGATACCTATGATCCTTGGCAACATCGCCATGCACATTGATGTTATAGCATGGTAGATCATCTTCACTTGTGAACCACGACTGTGGTGAGTCAAATATGAAAGCAGCAGTGGTCACGTTACCTGGAAGCTTGATGTTCGAAAAATAGAGACAACCACTCAGATGATAGTTCTTCTATAAATGTGTCAACATTCACAAGAGAATTTTCTTGATTATTGGAACCCACCGGGCTTAAAGAATCTGGGTATTTCAAGTCATGATACCTCTCCAAACTATAATGGTGTCCTGGATCTAAGTAGTGTCATGTGGGTTGTCCCTTTTAAATGAGTTTAAAAATTCTCTGTATAGAGTGAATAAGATAAGGATATTGGAACAGAAGACTCGTTTTTGTGTAAAAAATCTATCCATGGATGAAAAAAATGATGGATATTTAGTGAAGTTGGATGCTTGAAATAAATTGGCATTGTGGGACAGAAGGTGTTAAAGCTGGGATTTTTCATGTAGAATTTATGAACATACATGTATGTGAGATAATTTCCTCTCATGTGGAATATAACGTTTTTCTATTTAACCCCCCCCCCCCACCAACTTCAATGTAGTGACTTCCTGGACCCTCACAAGACATGCTCTATATTCCTAGTACATGTGAATCCAAACCTCTTTAATTTTATAAAAGTTACAATAATTCAATTTTCTTTTAATAATTGGGATCCAAAATTGGACCTTGTGAGTGACCACTCCAACACACCATTCCAACATTTATTTTATTAAGACACCCCCTCCTAATGAGTGTATGATCTACAATTATGTAAGAACAAGGGGTAAGGAGTGAGTCCCCCACATCTTTGTTTCCTGACGTAAATATATACAGTATAATCATTCTTAGAACACAATATTAAAATATGGAATAACCTATGAATAGGATATAGGATTTCCTATTTATGAATGAAAAATAATTAGATCCTCCTCACATAAAATGACACCCTCTATATAGGAAATTAAATTCACATAAGAGTCCCTTCATGATTAATCTACTAGATTTTCATAATAAGGTATCAAAATTTCCCCTCCTTACCTCCCCTAGACACCAAAAAAACAAAGAGATGCATACCTAACTCTCATTATCTCTCGTAATTTAGGGTTATACATCCTTCCATTAGTTGGAAAAGTAATATGTGAAATGTTCAGGTGTACTGGTACCTCTTGGTTCTCAAATTGAACATGACTCATGTGGGCATTGAGGTCAGCGATGATCGTGATATCCCACACAATCCCAAACCTAAAAAAATCCCTCTCCCTAGATGTAATCCCAAGGTATCTATTAAAAAAAGGCATATCTTTTCTAGTAAGCTGAGTCATCAAATTCATGTTGACAACTTCCATGCATAAGCCCAAACCAAAAGGGCTACATCCATGCATAATCCCTAATCACATGATTCATTCCCTTGGGCCTCCCCCTTAGTTGTAATCCCAATCTCCGCTCATCAAACTATGTGGGATTTGATTCCCAGTCACTTGGAAGACATACGAAGCCTCTCTGAGGACCAAACCCATTGAACCTAATAATCCATCATCTCCATCCACTTCATCCAATCTGTCCATAATACACCTTAATTTTACTCAGGTCACAACATCATGGGGAGATTATTCCACCAATCTTGGCATTTCATAGACATAATATATATCCACATCATTGTTTCACCTATAAATACATAGGTATCCACTATGTGTAATCCCAACATAATCCAACCATGAAAAATGATATTTCCAATGGTAGCTTCTATGAGTATTCCCCAATAATCCCCATCTATCATACTGTGCGGGTTGTGATCCATGTCCTCTAAACAGGGTATGTAGGATAGCTCCCTGAGGTAAAATCATAACCAATGGTAAACATTAGTGCCCCCTTCTAGGGGTGCACCACCCTAACGCACTTATAATCGAGTATAGATCAACCATCAAGGTGTGAAATCTTCCATTTATGGGGAACAACTCAAGTATTCTACTCTATAGGGATTTCTGATCCATCAGTAACTAAACCCTCGAGGTGATCCCCTATAGGGATGTACCTCCCTGATCAGCCTCCATGGGGCATTCTAATCAACCTTCATTTATCTCTTCAAAAAGATAATCTCATGATTTTTCTTGTATAGAAACCTCATGATAAACATGGGATTAATGAAGTAAAATACTTTGAAGATATGTTCTTGTGGTATTATATATCTCATGCTATTTTTGGGATTCTAGAGGTTAAATCCTTGGAAGATATTACTTTTCCATTAAATACTGCATGATTGACAATGGATTCCTTGACTTCTACATCATTGAGATTCCCTCTTATGAGGAAGATTATAGGTGACAAATGTTCCCAACATCCATACATACCATCAATGGCCAACGTAAAAACTCTCATGGTCAAATTTTGATTCCCTATCAAGATCCCTTGGATTTTCTACACATATGTTACATAATTAACTGAAATCCACAATGAGAGGGAAATGGGAATGAGTTCTATGAACATAAATTAAATCTATGATGAAGACCTATATCGGTTGATGAGTTCCATGGAGGAATCTATTGAAGGTGAAATAGACATATCATCATATTGTTTCAATCATGGAGAATACACCACCATTGGAAGTGATGAATATCACCCTCCTATAGAAAGTGGGAATGTGGGGAAACATAAATGTGATTCCTACGGTATGTCAAATATAATTGATGGGATCTACTCGATGAAATCATCAAAAATAGATATTAATGTAGAAACTTTTTCTGATGGCCTACTAAGTTTTACTCACATACTTCATGATCCACAGATGGGTACTTAATCAATCTTTATTATTGTATGCCAAAATAAAGGAAAGGGCCCTATGTTAGATGAATGATTTGGGGGTTTGGGATGAAGCGTGGATGGGGAACTAGAATGTGTGTGTGACCCATTTTAGAGTTTATCATTGAGCCTTTATTTTGGTTTTATTTTGACACTTGAAACTATTTTGGCATGATATGGTTAATGTACAGTTGCTGGTATGTAACCCATTTTTTGTAATTGATTATATGATACATGGTAGGTAATTTTCTTCATTTTTTATTGTAATATTGATTTAAAATAAATTCTTAATCTGGTAAAGGGGGTATAATCTCCCCACATACTTTCTTAAACCATTAATTCTAGTTGGAAGCCTATGGAATATAAAGAGGCACGCATGAGGTCACATACCAAACCGGATTGATGAACTAGTTTAGTGGCACATGGTCTACGATGTTACACATCACATTATCAAAACTAATAAAATAGTCTCAAATTTTCATGATACATTATGATAAACAATGGTAAATTATTTTTGATGTTTATGTATTAACATAATATAAATATCACAAATGGGGTTTCTATTGTTACAAAAAGTGAAAGTTTTAATTTAATACAGGATTTTTAGTTCAATTTATGTGTCACATAATCAATACTGAGAAAAAAAATTACTAGATTTTCTTGATTGTCACATCCCTAGTTTAAGGAATGTATTTTATTGAGCCTTATGACTGTACTATTTTGTTTGGGATGCATCAGATGTCTGTCCATGACATTAAAAGGGGGTTTTGGGAATTTTTATGGTGGAACATGATATGAACCACGTTATGGTGAAATCCATGTTTCACCTTGAGATATCCATTGAAAAAATGGGAATATCATCATTCCTAGGCTAGGAATGGTCATAGGTGCGGAGTGTGGGAACTCTCCATGTTTACCACAACCAACATAGACTCACCATACCATGGTGGATGGTGTGGTGTGTTTAAATGTACAAATTTTTCTTCAATAACATGGTTGGTCTTCATGGTAATTTTCTTATACATGGTGTGAACAATTCCACCATAGTCAATGAGGACACATCCACATCCTGGTTTCAAAATATTCAGATTTTTGAAATGTTTGAATTGGACTATTTGTATTCTAGAGAGGTCACACTTATTGATTATTATGGTGTGTGGTCTTTATAGAATGTTTCAAAGGAATCCCTGACACATATTATTTTGTATAACCACTTTTATTTTCTATTTTTTGTTATTTTATGGGTTTTTATGATTCTAGGATGATATCTAGATGACTAATATTTGTTAAAATGACTTCTTTATGTGATATATCTCTTACATATTTGTTCTAGTTTATTTTTTTTCAATGATTTATATCTAGATAAAATATATTTCCATTCAGCAAAAAGATCATGTTTTGTTTTTTTGAATCTCTCAATGTTTCATTTAAGTGTTCTTGGGATATCCCTTGAACTATTGTTTCTTTCTATCTTTCATTTGTGATATGTGTCCAACTAAAATATTTCTTTTTAATCACTTACAATTTGTTAATTGAATTTTGTCCTTATATTAATTATGTTATACCTCACCATGGATACCAATTGGTCTATTGGTCTGTAAATACTGGGACACAACCCACCAAGTAAGGTGAGCCAACCTTTTAAAATATTTAAAATAATAATTGGAGAATAAAAGAGTGAATTAGACTATACAAATGTCTAGTAGATCATTTTAAGACTATTATAAGGTATTCTAAATTCTATTGGATTATTAAAATAAATCATTTTTAACCATTGATGATTTTTAAATGTTAAATTTCAGGCCACAGAATTTGAGGAAATTAGTTTGGTAACAAAATGATAATATACAGTGAATTTGGTTAAATGTTGTTATTAATTATTATTTTTTTGGGAACCCTGTTGTTATTTCATGGGTCTATTATGCACAAGAAGTGATTTATTTTGGGGTACCTTGATTTGATTCCATGGATCTGCTATGCATATATTGTGAATCATATTATAAGTGGAGATTGTTGTGATTACAAGGATTTGGAATTCCCATGTTGTGATTATTATTGTGGTGGGTCCTTGATGTGATTCCAAGGATCTGGTATGAATGTGTTGTGTTTGTTGTTTTAGGGGAATATTGATGTGATTCCAAGGATTTTTTGTTCTTATGTAATTTTAGAATTGAATATTGTATTATGGATAGTGACGTATGGTACTAGATGAAGAGGATATTGTTGACCCCAACTACCACCCTAGAAACATGATTTGTAGATATATCTGTTTTTAATTTTTATATCAGATTTTATTTACTTACATTCACATCAGAATATAGATAACTCAGGTTGGATATTCTTTAGAAAATATTGGTGGTGCCTGATTGAGTTTCACTCAAACCCTTCCAAGGTCTCCATGGGTACCAAAGTAAATTTTATGGTTTCATGAAATGGTATAGGAAAGGATCTTATTTTTGTTGGTTTACCATGTGTGTTGAGATTTGATCATAGAAAGTGGGACCAGGCATGACATCTGAACAAGTTGTCCTCATAATTCCATTGGGTTTATTTTGGTATCTATCTGGTTTCATATATGTATTTATTTATTTGAACATGGTTATACATTTCTAATTATTTTTCTCATTCCATAGTGTATACTTTTTATGGTATGTGATAAATTTTATTGATCTAATTTTTATTTTTATATCACTCAGCCCATAGGATGTAGATTCATAAAGATAAACTTATAGTCCCTTTATTTTTTTCAGTATCGTCTTGCATACTAGGAGGTGTGATGGAAACCATATAGAATTTTTTTTTGACACTTATGAGTGAACCGTGTTGAGGATGTTGAAAATTTGTATTATGGGACCTTTTATTTTATCTTAAAATTATTACTTGGTGTAAATGAGAAAAGATTATGTCAGTATGTTGTGAAAAATTCATTCGAATGAGTTTTGAATGCACATACAAGTAAATCCCAAGTTACTAATGGTGGTATTACTATTTTGGATTTAAAATTTATTATTGAATGATTTATCCTTGAGATATGCACTTGATTATCATGATTAATTATTATTCCTAAGATTCCACTGATGTTTCGGTATGGAACAAGGGTTAGTATGCATGCATCAGGATAGTCTCAATGTGATTTCACCATATTCTTTGATTATTTATAATAAGTACCTAAAAAATGAGCTTACATAGTAAAGTGTAAACTATAGAAAAAATATATCATAATGTTATTCATGTTTTCACTATTAATCTATGTTATATTATAATTTTATTGTAATGTGGTTAAAGTAATGTGTTCTTAAAAGAAGTGAAACTCATTCCTGAATAGTTCTGGTAGTATGGTGAGAGGGTGGAAATGAGCTTGATCCTCTAAGTGTTTGACCCAAGACACTACTAATCCATGAAAATACAGTAGATTACCAACTACTTTCTATAATATTATGAGTTATTAAATATATAGAGAGAGGAACATCACAGGTCGATCCAAGATTATGAAACCATACCAAAGAGTGTCCACTGAAACACCCCCTGAACTTCATATGTGAAGGATGGGTCACTGAGTAGTGGAGTTATTGGTGGGAATATGGACCAAGTGGCTATAATCATTTGGATGATGACATACCATTATATGATTTGTACCCTAAAATTTTTGACTAGTTTTAATATGTTTTCCAAAATTAATTCATGGGGGTTTCACATGATATGAATATGGATTTTACCATAGAGCACCTGTTGAGGGTAGATCCAATTTTTAATCCTCCATATCAAATGGCCCCCAGAGAGCCTTGTAAATGTATTTTATAGTTAGAATACTTGTAGGGAAATGGGTTTATATATTAGAGTACCTCTCTATTGGTTTCACCATTTTTATTCTCCTAAAATAAGGACAGATCATTGACATTTTGCATGGATTTTAAAATGTTAAACCAATTTATAATCAAAAAACTATACCCACATACATGTATATTTGATCTATTTTATCAACTCAGTGGAACTCATTTGTTTTCCAATATTCAATTGGGATCAGGTTGTCACCAATTGTGGGTATAGCCTTTAGATATACCATCTATTTCCTGTATGAATAGTTATATCCTTTATTCGTATTTTCATGTGGTTAAACTTGAATAATGAACTTGAAGTGTTTATGTACTTTATGAACTTATTTACCACCTATTTAGTGATAAATTTATAGTCATTTTTGTTGATGGTATCTTTACAAACTCTAACTCATAGGAGGAGAAAGAATAATACCTATATGTTGTTTTTTAAAACATTATAGAGAACTGTTTATGTGTCATGTTGATGAAGTGTTACTTTTAGAGTGACCAAGTAAAATTAATTTTCCATGTGATATATAAAGACAGATTTTTAATAGAAACCAATAAGGCGAGTATAGTAGTTTCTTGGGAGCATAGCATGATTTGTTTTGTCATTATTATTTTTATATGTTTCTATGGACACCACAAGAAGATTATTCATGAACTATAATGATTGGAATCACCAATGACAGATATAACCAATAAAAGGTTTACATTCCTGTAGTCTAATTCATGTGATAACTCATTTTACAATTTTAATAAAAGGTTTCATGCAGCACCAATTTCGATCTTCCCTAATCCATGTAAGGAACATAACAACATTTTTATGCAATAGGAGTTAGTATAGTATTATTCTTGATATAAGATATTCATAGGGTTTCCAATGGATCATATATGCTGATTACACATGTTATAAACAATCCAAAATAGAATTTATAATGTATTATTGTGTGTTATGCTTTGAAATATCATTACTAATTGGGTAAAAGGGTATTTTAATATATAGAACATTAGATATTCAAATAATTTACATTATTGAATGATTTAAATAATTAGTAGTTAATAGTGGTTGAGTACCAAATATATTTTGATTTTGAGTTAGAATATGTGAAAGGGAAAGGAAATTTCATTCCTAATTCTCAACGAAGGAATACACTGACATGGGTTGTTCATGAGTCCACCCATGAGTGTTAGATGATTGATTTTTGTCGAGAAGAATCTATATTTATAGGAGTATCATGGTTGAGAAACTGTTACATATTTATTCTTTACATATTTTCTTCTTAATGGGGTAAAAGTGGTTAATTTTCATATCTAGAGTTCTTATCACTAATGGATAGTGTATGTGGTGGGGTTCACTGCCAAGATGGACCAGCAATGACGATGAGATTATTTTTGTCCATGGTTATGTATTAGTTCTGTTGGGTTATCATATGGAATTGATGAGGGAATTTTATTTTTCAAAGTTGTATGTACCCCCATGATTGACCAATATGTATTAGGGAATTCATTATGGTTATTAGTTTCCTTGGATAAAGAAGGATATTAAATTATTTTTGATGTGATGCTCCACCTAATAAAAGCTAAGTCCAAATAACCAATATCCAACTTGTCCTCTAATACTGTTTCCCCTACCATTATTGAAATCATATGATTTCAAAATTAACTTCATGACTTATTTACCAAGGGAACCGTGAAGAAACATCATTTTGTGTGTTTCCATTGATTAATTGAAAAAGGTATCTTATTTCATATCATTTCGTGATACGTTCACTCAGGATGATCTAGGAAGGATTTACATTTGGGAGATAGTGTGTCTGTATGGAGTACCTTAGATTGTATTTCAAATATGGATTCCTACATTTCCTCACACCTTTGGAAGGAAGTAAAAAAAATTCATGGTGTTTAGATACTCTTGAGTACATCATAAAATTCAAAGACTAATGGGAGGTCAAAGAAAAAAATTAGATTCTGGAGGCCATGCTAAAGTAAAGTATAATGGATTATGGTGGATATTTAGTTTAAAACATGGTTTTATTAGATTTAACCAACTATAATATCATACTAGATTTCATTTATAAGTAATTATTTAAGGTTTTTTATGTTATGTCATGTAACTCACTGTTTGGGTTGACCACTTGAAGATATACTCAAAACTAAGAAGAGTAGTGACTCGGTGTTGGGAAAATTTTAAAAATTTATAACCATTATGCCTTTTACCTATTATACCTATTAGGATATTGATTCTCTTATTATATTTTCCATATCATATGCTAGTATATGAATGGATTAAAAGATGGTAGGTGATATTTTTAGAAGGTTCACTACTAAATACTTGTAGCTAGTCCATAATATATATGCTGATGACAAATAGAAAATATATTCACAATAACAAGATACCAAATATAATGGTGTGGAAAAAATACTTATTTAACTTTGTGTCCCAAAACATTAGGAGGGGTATGGAAACAATAATCTTCAATGGACTATAGAAAATCACATCCAACTTGAAACTCCACACTTGTTCTTTATACTATATCTAAATATAGTCTTCAGATTATTTATAGGGTAATTTGTAACACTTGAATTCTTCCACCATAAGAGAAATATAATAGAATTCATAGTTATTATTTGTTCTTACCATCTATCTATTATTAATTATACAACAGCATACCATTATCTCTTCTTCTTCTCTACAACAACAAACTAAAATCTACCCTACATATTTCATCATTATATTATCTGTCTGATTCTTCTATATACTTCACCATATTCCTCTGATACCAAATGATAAAAAAACTAAATCTAGTATCCATCTATACCATTCTTTACTGTTATTTCTTAAACAATAATCAATTGATAAGTAACCAATCTATTTCTATTCTCCTACAAAAATAAAATAGATGTTATTGTGGACTAAAATCTCAAACTTCTTCGATACTCAATATGAATAATTTGTATTGAATCGGTTTTCCCTATCATTCATGATCTGATAAATATTTTTACAAATTAATGACATTAAAATTTCAATATTATTTTATGTAATAATTACTATGACAATTATTAAATTTATATTTGAATACGTAAAATATTAATATAATTATATAAATGCAATTTCAATTTCCTATGAATTTCTTCTTCATTATATTTATTTTTGTCTACATATATGCTTGTATTTTCACGAATTATGTTCCCTTTAATATGTTACACATGGTTACATGGACGTGGGATTATACATGTAATATCCTTCATGTTGGGGTGTTTATTCACAAAACATTCTTCCTTTTCTTCCTCTTCACATAAGTGTTTATGTTGAACTTCTCATTAATGAAATAACTAAAATTTTTTGAACCATATTCTTCATAAAAGTAATAATTTTATTTTTCATGATCACTTATTTTTGAAATATTTTTTTCTTTGTGGAATAATTATTCACACAATGTCAAGGGGTTTCACGGAGCCCAATATGATATATTCATAACAATATACACCAAAACTAGATCATTTAATTCTTTGGGAAATAATTGGATCATGGTTATTCTTCTCATAAGAGTGCATATTTCTTCTCCAAAAAAATCAGGTCAAAAAACTCTCTTATCAGTGATGTCGAGTGGCTCATAGTGCCTTATTCTTATTCAAAATAATGGAATCTCAATGATACAATATTTTCTAAAAATAGATACTTCTCTAATAAAAACATGTCTGGTAGAATCATCTCATAAACATGGATTCACTTCTTTTAAAGGTGAGTTCCTCCACCTTAATTTCATTCATTCATAGCCTTAGAATCCTCTAATGTATTTCATGTCAACCAATATTTATAAATTTTTTATGATATCAACATTTTTATTCTCTGAACGTGAGTAACGTGTCAATGAAAATAATGGTGTCATTGTGTATGTGGCCACATATCCATTTAAAAGTTCTAACTCGCATTATTTACAAAAAAAATTAGATTCCCCCACCTAAATTCCATCATTCATCTAATAATAATGAAATTTCACTATAATATCTTATTTCATATAGTTCAAAGATCCAATTTTTTAATATTCTATTGCATACAATATGAATATTTCATAAAAGATTTATAATCAACTTCATCCAAACAATTCATAAATTCATGTTTATACTTTATATCACACTATTCTCAGAGATATAATATTTCATGGCCTAAATATAAATCACATAGTTGTGGTGGGGTTTTTATAAGGTTGAAGATGATTGATGGATTCATTAAAAATGCCCAAAAAATTTGATCATGTGACCACAATTATATCCCTATATTTTAATATGGATAAATAGTTTCTTGCACTTTGGCAGTACCACATTGTAATTTTTATTAGTCAATTTATTTTTAATAAATGGTTTTTTCTCATTAATTTCTTATGGTGACATTGGGGTTCGACACCTTAAACAAGAACCCTCACCGAGTCATCCCACACATGAATATCCTACCTAAGGACCTCCTTGTAAGAACCATGAGCACCCAAATGAGTGATCCCAATGGGAACTATGCTCACCGTCACTTATTCCACTATGGGCCTACTCAATTGACCTACATCCCACTTATTTGACCCAAAGTCACATATGTGGTTGAGCTGGGTCCTTTATGCACTTATGGACAATCATATTTTTTGGTGCAGTTCTACAAAATGTTTTATCCAATATGTATAGAATTTTCAACCCACCCAATATTCTTATTCACATATACTTCATTAAATATAAATAGTGTATTTTCTTTCCATCATGGAATTAAATCATCATAAAAACTAATGTGTCAACAATTATATAAATGAATTTTTTCATCGATTTCATCAAAACTAATCATGAAATAAATATATTTTTCTTGATCTTCTTCTACTTAATTTTTTAAAATAATATTTCACCATTTAAAAAATTCCATTATAGGAATAAATTTTTGAAATTCATCATAATTAAACTCATTAAATTTAAAATAACATCTTAAATGTAATAATACTTGAGTAATTTCATTCTTTTTCTTCCATTAATCCAATATATATTCAGTTTGTTATCAAGTCTTGATATCTTGGATACTTTAGGAGAACATCAAAAACATTCATTCTTTATAACTTCATCAACATATTTTTTTCAATAAAATATATTTCTAGTTTCTTAAACTACATTGACATCCAATAAAAATTATTTAAAATAATTACAATATAAAGTGGGATCTTCGATCTTTCCCGTCGTATTTTTTAGGTAAATATGTTAATATATCCCCATTACATTTCCCAACAGTCATTTCAATTTATTTTCCCCTTTTTGAATATAAATAAAAATTCCATTTGAAAAAGTTATTATATAATTCGTGAGAAAAAATTCAGCCATAATATCATAGTAAATCTATGTGATCCATGATCAATGTAGAAAAAAAGAGTATTCATTTTATATAAAAAATGTCCCATACTAACTAATCACGACACCTTATTGAATGAGAACACTAAAAATTTTCTTCAAGGATTAAAAAAAATTATTCCATGATGAAGATATTAAATGAGTAATGATACTTTTTATAACAATCTTTATAAAACTCGTGCACTGACATCAACAAACAGACAAAAAACATTCCCGTGTGACAAGTAAAATAAGAATCCTTGGAGAACATCCATGATTCCACTTTACTTATGTCATTGATTGATTCCATTACTCCCCATTTGTGTTAACATTTTTATTTTTATAAACTAGACATGGTGGTTTAAGAAAAAACAAGCCCTTACCAATAACTCACACTTCATGAAACTTCCACAATAAACAAATTTATATGAAACAATAATTTTAGGAAGCATTTTCATCATTTTTAATTTGTTTCGCCATCAAGGGAAACACTCCCCAAAATCATCTTAATAGTTAATATATTAGAGAAATGATTTCAATAAGGTAAAACAAAGTGAATAAACCTAAATATATCTTCAACATGTGGATTTCCATATTTGAAACCTTCTAAATCTTGACCTTGTATGATATTCTTCAATTGTTATTATTCAAGATACTAGATATGAGATCAAACAAAGATTGTATCTTCTTTGTCCTTGTGGTCCCATATATGAAAAAACACTCATCATATTTATTATAGATGATCTTATATCACATTTTTATTTGAATAATAATTGATAAATTATTTATGGATTATGACTTATTACATTTTCTATAAAGAATTGACAACACTAACAACTTCTAAAGTTCTCTACATGAGGAAAATATTTAACATCAATTCCATACATTGTAATCAAATATAAAATAAAAAAAATATTTATTGAATAAGGGGAGTGATCCTTAATTATTAATTTGAATAGAAATGTTGATATAGTTTTCTCAACAAAGTGTCCATATTTCCTCCTTTCATCATTATTTTTCATATGAACATCAATTCAGATTGGGATTTCATGGATAACATGACTACCTTAATTTATGTGGTTATGAAACTTCTCTCCTTGATATATTTTAAAGTTCATACATAACCTAGTAAAGAATTCATATTTTTAAATAATTTATCTTATGTTGTAATAATTATAACACATTCTTTAGTAGTGTGACCAACCATGGTTCACCTCACACATAGATCTTCAACTTCATATAAAATATTTTATTTTTCATTTTTCATAATACATTTCCTGTGATTACTCCATTATCCTCATTTTTCAAAATATTCTACCTAGATATCCAACATTTCATTAGTAAATTTTAATGTAAGTTTTTACTTTCCACATGACTTCTTATGATTTTATCCCTTCTTGTTAGTTCTTTTGGATGATGCACCTTCCATCAAATTTATGGATTTAAAATATATGGTCTTATTTACATTACCAATATGAATTTTATTTAGATAATTTTTTAAAAAAAATTATTATTATTACATCACAATAATTATTATTCATTTATATTCAACAAATATGTCTTTATTTTATTATAATATTTTGGTACATATTCATATGAGCAAGTACCAATCCTGTGACTACTATTGTTTTATACAATAGAGATATTTTCTTGTTTTATGAATGTGTTTGATGTATGAATATTATTATTAACTTCTGTATGTTGGTTCTTAATCTATTATATTATCCCTCTTTACATGGGATTCTTTTATGATTTTTAATTTGGTGGATTATACAGATAATCTAATGAAAAATGATCAAATCTATTACAGCAACAACACTGAACCAAAAATATTGATATTTTTATTTATCTATATTATGGTTTTGTGTTTTGTTCATAAATTTTTGGGATCATCATGAAGAACATGATTCTACAAAGATTTTACTATCCACCCTAGACATGTTAATTGGCTTCTTGTCACCTTTATTCATCCATACATTTATTTATTTGGTTTCTCTACCTTTATTATTCATGATGAAAATTTTAGATTCATTATTATATGTTAGTTTGGATTACACTTCTTTATTCCTATATTCATTAGATATATCATCGAACGATTTCATGATCATATTATCACGTGTTGGTGGGTTTTTAAAATTTTAATCATCTGATGAGTATTTAGTACAAGCAATGACTTTCACTTTATTTTGTGATGATTCAATTTTCCTCCTCAATATTGGGTAACATAACTTCTAATTCTAGACATCGATATTTAGTATGTTTCTCGGATATTAAATGATAATCATATCATATATAAAAACCTTATACATTCATTCGACTAACACTATTTAAATCTTAACATTATTATTTTTTAAATAGTCATGTTCATTTATCATCTTGGATTTAACCTCAAATTGAAACTCATTGAACTCAATTCTATTTTTCATCCTTTATTCCAGTGCATAGATATTTTCTTCCAGTTATTTCATTACACTTTCCTTTAATTAAACACCATTGAGGCAATTATATTCATACATTGATATAATTATTTCAAGCTCTACTATTGTTTCACCAATGTCTCTAACATATTTGAAGATTTTTATACATTCTAATTTTTTTTGATAAATCCTCCTCCATTACTTCTGAATTCACTTTAAGATGATTAAACTCATCCAATATTCATTCAAATACATCATATATAATAGATACTAATTGTTTGTGAAAACAACACATTATATCCTTATTTAACCAATTGAAAATTCAATTGACATGTTATCACTCCCACTAGATCTTAGATCATCATCCAAATAGTTCTTATAAGAATTAAAACAAAAAACATGATCACATTAATGTATTGATCCAATTGAACTAGATTAACTTCTTTCCTTCTCCTTGGTGGAAACATGAGTCACCTTATCTTCACATTCCATGTTTTATATTCATTATTTGATAACATGGAATGGGGAATATGATACTTCCTCTTACGTAGTATAGAGGAATAGATTCTTTAGATTTATTTTCTATTTATTTATAATGATAATGATGGTCTTGGTTAAATTAGAATTATACACATAGATAACCAAATATTCAAAAAAAACTGGACATTATTTTTTATATAGTAAAGATACTCAAATATTAAAAATATAATAACTGCAATGTAGAGAATCCATTAGAGGTGGCCTTATCTCTGATAAAAACTAATTTGACCAGTTTAAGATATACTCAATATTGAGGAGGGATGAATCAATGTTTGGAACTCTTCATCATTTCATAACTTGTATACATTTTACCTCATCGACCTACAAGGGTCTTGATTCTTGTGTTCCACTTTCCAAATAATATGTAAGTATATAAAAGTAGGTAAACTATAAAAGATGGTATTTTTACAAAGTTTACAACTCAAAAAGAGTATCTGGTCCTTTCTACAAATAGTGACGACAAATATATAGATTCTACAATATAAAAAATATATAATAAACTGGTGTCAAACAAAATAAAATCATTATCCATACTTGATTTTCTTAAAAAATTAGGGGGGATTGAAAAAACATCTTCGCTAGACTGGTGAAAAATCATCAAACTTGAAACTACTCATTGTATATTTATATTATCTCTAAATAAAATCAAAACATTAATTGTAAGGATGTTTGTAACACTAAAAGTCTTCCATATTACAAGACTGATGTTTGATGTCATAGTGGATATTTGTTCTTATTTTACCTCAATTCTTACTTGCACAAAAATGTATAAGTAATACTTCTTCTTATTCACATTAGTAAACTGAAATTGGTACATTTTATTTTATCTAGATATTGAACATTTTATTCTTCTATATTATTAAAAATGTTCCCATAATTCGAAATTAAAAAAAATCTCTTAGGTATCTACGAAAACCATTATTCACTAATATTTACTGAATAATAATCAATTGATAGCTAGAAAAACTCATCCTATTATTCAGTCTTAGTGTTATGAATTTTACTACGGACTAAAATTTCTATCTATATTGATAAAAAAATATAAAAAATATCATTGTATTACTTATTCTATATTCATTATGTTGTAAAATATATTTTTTAACTTAATCACACTATACATTAAATATTATTTTATGAAAATGATTCCTCGCACAGTGTCAAATGCGTTTTACCAAAAATAAAATATTACACATGTTTTTTTATGTGCTATTTAAAATATTTCACGACGTTTTCTTCAATTCATGATGTTTATTACTCATATATACTTGTATATACCCAATTTCTGTTCTCTTTAATTTTTTACACAATGTTACATGTTCATGGGATCATACATGTAATATTATTCACAATCATGTCTTTATGAATATCACTTATTTCATTATATACATATTTTCACAAGTGTAGGTTCAAAACATGTCCTTCACATAATAACTATAAGGTTCACAAACCATATTATTTGAATAATTAATGATATTATGATAATGATTTTAACATCAAAAATATGATTTTCTTAAAAAAATAGTTCATCATGAAAACTCTAGTGCATAGTATCTTGGTTATGAGTACCTCTCTAATCCCAGTGTATAAAATGAATTAGTTATTCTCTTCTTTGTGTCGTCTAAAAAGTTTTTTCAAAATCGTGATGGGATTCACATAAAAGTATAAATAAAATATAGAATCATTAATTATTTATAACCTAAGAGGATAATAGTTCTTCATCATTAAAGAGTCGACAATTCATCTTTTTTGCGGAAATAAGAGTCAAAAACCCTCCCCTTCCCTACTTCATGTGTATCACAGACCCATTTTCTTCATCATGTAAATTGAAGCATATAGAAACTATATTTTATGAAAAATTATATCTCTCATATAATAATTTAATTTTACAAAACATTAATTGGTCTTGGATTATCTTCTTTTATAGGTGAGTTCCACCTCCTTTTCTTTGATCCTTCACAACCATAGAATCCTAGAAAATATGAAATGTCAATCATTATTTTTGAATGCCTAATGATCTGAAAATTGTTATAATCAGAATATGAGTTACGTGTTGCTGAAAATCAATGAATCTTTATTTAGTTGGATACAACTCCATTTACATGTTTGGAATCACGTGCATGTAATATAAATCAAAAGAACGTATAAAACTCCCACATTCCTTTAAATGAACGAGTATCTAATAATGACATCTTTTTTCATCTCGATCAAAGATCCATTTTTTAATTGTCTCTTGTGTGCATGATGAAGATTACATTAAAGGGTTATCATAATTTTCAACCCAAGGATTAAACAATTTGATCTCAGGTTTTTAGTCACATGATCACTTGATGTGTAATACATAACCGACACTAAATAACTCACACATATGAGGTTGGGTTTCCAAAAGGTTGCATATGATCAATGTATTTTATCAAACAATTAAGATCATTTTTTGAACATCCATAATTATATTCATATAAATTAGGACCAGATTTTTTTTCATACTCTAGACACCCCTCATCAGACATTCAGTCATGCAAATGCTTCATCATAAATGATTCAATTCCTTCTATATTATCAAGCTGACACTTTAGTTTGTCCATCATAAATCCTTGCACACGGGCCCTTATCAGGTTATTCTACGCCTATGGTGTCAACCCGAGAACTTCCATACATGCCTGGCCCATGCCATGTGAACTCACCTATGCACTTCTTTTGGGTGCTATGTTCTCCCTCAATCCAACTATTGTGGGTCAGCTTATTCGACCTTCCACCCACATGGTTGAACCCTGGTGCCAAATATGGTTTATTTAGATCCTTTATGGGTTTATGATTGGTCATATTTTTTGAAACAAATTCATAAAAAAGTTATCATATATGAATAAAATTATCAACCCACTCAAAATTCATTTCACACGTCCTTTATGAAAAATATATAATATATTTTTTTTTCATGGCCTTCAAGAATCATCAAAATCTAAAGTCTCATTATTTATGAAAGTAAATATTTTCATGACTTTCATAAAAAATTCTCATGTAATAATAGAATATTTCATTATATTATTCTATTTACTTGTTAAAAAAACTGTTCCACCAATGACACAACTATTTCAAATGAATAATAGTTTAAAAATTTTCATAATAAAATTAAAAGTCTTTAAAATAACATCTTAAAGATATTAATACATGAGTAATTAATTTCTTCTTCAACCATTCGTCCATGCTAAATTCACTTTATTATCAATACTTGATATATTGGATACTTTTTAAGAACATTCATTAACTTATTTATTTCTATCTTAGTAAACATATTTACATCAATAAACAAGATTTCTAGTTCACTAACTAAAATTTTCAATCAAGAAAATCCACTCAAAAAATCATACACCAAGAGGTATCTTTACTATTTTATTGTTTTTAATTTTCAGATTCATAGCTCATCTGGCCAAGTATCATTAATGAAAAATCATAGAATGCTTAGTTTATTTGAAATTTCAGAGAGACCTCAATTGTTGAGATGAAGTTTTATATTCATCATTGATGATTAGATATCGTTTTAAGGGTGGAGACTTTGTATTTCTACCAGTGTAACCAATGATGGTACATCACCAAATTCTAATTTGGGGAAATTTAGAACCCTAGTAAAGTCATCCTTTTGAGATTATGAATAAGATATATGTGGTGGTCTATAAGTTGGAATGTCAATAATGTTTTAGTTCCATACATGAAATTTTTCATGTGTCACAACATTAATGGTATCACCCTGACCAATAAAATGTGTTCAAAACTACAAACATTGATGTTGATAGTAATTCATCTTTTGAGGAAAATATGGTTTATATAGTGTATTATAGAAAAAACACACTGCATGGGAAGAATATTCCCCTAGTAATAGTGTTATAGAAGAATAGTCATATTAGGGAGGAGACATGGGAGTACATGAAAGATATATGGGCTCAGTGCTGTGATTTTTTCACTACTGATTCATTAAAATTATCTTGACATTAGCTTAGAGACAAGGTGTTATGTGGCTGGGAGATTTTCACATCCCTAGATTAACATATGTATTTATTTATCTTTTTGATGGTTTTATTTGGTTTGAAATGTTTCGTATTCTTCTCGATGAAATAAAAACTGGGGTTTGGGATTTTCATGGTGAATAATGGGTGGGACCATGCTATGGTTCAAAAAGTGTTTTTCTATGAGATAATATGTTTAAAATGGGAATATCAGCATACCTGAGTTGGATGTGTTCATGAATTTGGAGTGTGGGAAGTCTTCCTCTGGACCATGGAAAATATGTCCTGACCATAGTGTGTTTTAGGGCCAGATGAGTCTAAAACTGAAAATATTTTTCACATATATCATGTTTTATCACTATGTCTAGTATCCTAGTAATGGTGTGATCAAATCCTCCACCATTGGTGGTAGACACCTTCACGTCATAGTTTTGGTATTTTCATAATTATTTAAGGAATGAATCATCTTGTTAGTCATCAGGGGATGTTTTCCCTATTGATTATTATGGTGATTTGTAATTATGTTAAGGTTTTAATGCATAATTTATTCATCTTCTTTTATAAAATACCATTTAATTCCCCATTTATGATATTTTATGAACCTAGAAAATTCTTGGGTGATATCAAGATTATGTATCATCATTCAAATGAATACCATAGATGACACCTCTCCTCTGGATCTATTTAAATCATTTTTTTTCATTTATAAAATAGGATTATAATTTCCCTTTATATTTTGGATCTCATTCAGTTGTTGGAAACTCCCAATGATTGAGGAGCATTGTTTGGGGATATCCATTGAGGAATTGTTGTTTTTCTCTTATATATGTGATATGTGGCCTACAAACATAATTATCCGTTGGAAATAAATTTTTTTAATTGAATAATGATCATAAATTAAATGTGTTAGACCTTCCCATATACCACGACTGGTCCATTGGAACATAAATACTAGAGCTTTTGTCACTTAGTCAGAAGCACCAACCTTTGAAAATTAAAAAGGAATTAATGTGGATATTCTAGGAGAATATTGAACTACTCAATGGATAAGGGACCTTTAAAAAATTCATGGACCAAACATTAACTTCAATATGTTTATTGAAATAAATTTTTTTTAACACTTAGTGGATTTCAAATTTAAATTTCATGGACAAGGATTTTAGAGAAATGATTTTTTGAATAAAATTATGGCATTTGGAAAATATAGTTTAACAGAATTAATCATTAATATTATTGGGGGACCATGATGTTATTAAAAATATCTATTATGCTCATGATGTGATTATTTTTAGTGACCTTGAGGTGATTACATAGTCATGGTATGATTCTGTTGTGATTATTAATTTTTGGGGACCTTAATGAGATTTTATGGATCTGGTTTGCCTCTATTGTGATTAATATTGTAAAGGGACCCTGAAATGATCTTAAAGATATGGTATAATTGTGTTTTGATTATTATTTGGGGGTGACCTTGATGTGATTCCTAGTATTTTATGTTTTTGGATAATTTTAAACTAGTACATTGTGTTATAAAAAGATATATACACTATTGGTTAAAGAATGTATGGTTGATCCTAGGTTCCATGTCTGTCCCAAGGTCAAAAATATTTTTTTACAATGTTATATTTCCTATTATTTCAATTGATCACATATTTATATACTTCACTAAAACATGATATGATTTAGACATCATTAGTGGTGGCCTATTGAGTTTTTATCACATCATACTCTGGAACACTTTCATGAGTGATTTTATTTCATGGTTTTATGTCAATATAAGGTTAAAGACACACTTTTTATGGGTTAAATAAGTTTTATTTGGATTGGAGTAGTAATAATGGGAATGAATATGGCCCCATAATGAGTTGAGATTATCTTTTTTTGGGGATAATTTTGGGATTTGTCTTTATTATTGAATTGATGTATTTATTTTTTAATGGTTATAAATTTTGGATTACATGTAACTTTATATGGTATATAATTGTAATGGTACAAAAGTAGAAAGTTGTATTATAGTTATAGATCCAATGGCATGTGGAACATATTGGTGTGGCTATAAAAAAACAATATCCACAATTTTTGATGAGCAGTAGCCCTGGTTTCCACTATGGAAATAACACCTATTGACATGGTTTTGGAAACCATGAAAATAGACCACCTGTTTTCCACTATAGTAATAGGGACATATCCATGGTGGAAACCCGTGGCTATAGCCCATTAAAATATGACTATAAGTGTAAAATATATTACTCCCAGTGGAATATTATCTCCATTCCTTTGTTACAAATAACCAAGAACCATAAAAGTACCCTATAACCAACATATTTTGTTTGTGTGTGTCTGTGTGTTGTTATTTATAGCTATAAAAAACATTGAAATATTAATAATACCCATTAAAATATGAATTTCTTCCAAATTCACCCATGAATTATTTTCCCACACTTACACAGGAAACCAATTTCCAGGGTTTTCCTAAATAATTGTTATAGATGAATGATATAACCACATTTCTAAGAAAACCATTACTTTAGCCATCATAAAAATAACCTATATCGATGGAATAGCTATGGTTCTTTGAAAAACGTTACTATAGCCAATAAATAATCAACATATAGTCAAGGTTCCATGGAAATAATTTCTACATACATTATAAAAAAAATGTATAGCCATGGTCTTCATGGAACCATGGATATAACCTTTGAAAAAAACAAATAGCCATGGTTCCTTAAAATCCATGGCTATATGTACATTTTATAGCCACGATTTTGGAGAACCATGGCAACCTCCTCAAAAATATATATATCCATGATTTTATACAAACAATGGTTTTAGCATTGAAATAAATATATATATCCATAGTTATACAAACCTGGGGCTATAAGTCCATATCTATAGCCCAATTTTCTAGTAGTGGTAAGAGATGGAAGTTATTGATCTGATTATGATTGTAAGAGCTACTCTAAACAGTGGGTATAATCTCCCCATGACATCCTCATAGACCATCACCTATTGTCAACAACCTCTATCATATAGGGAGGCATTATTGTGTCTTTTTAACAACTCTATTTGGATAATTATGGGTGAATTGATTCCAGAACATTACATTTATACTTTAGGAAAAATATTGACAATTAATTTTTCATGTGTAGAAAATTACCACTTTTAAATATGATACACTATGTGTGTAGTATGACTAAAATCATATGTTTTCAGTTTAAAATTGGCATTTCAGTTCATAACATGTGTCCTAAAGTCAAACCAAAGAGAATCCCCTTTTATTATTATGAGACGATCAGAAAATAATAAAAAATCCATTTTTTATGTATATGAACTAACCCCACATCAATAAAGTATATATTTCCTCTTGAAAGACTAGAAGTGAATTCTTTCATTTAAAAGTGACATTTGAGATCAAAACACACACCATATGCTCAAAAATACACAAACTTGCCCATTTTTTTGATAATTTAGCATTAGATCGATAATTCATTTTTGAGGTGCAGAAATTAAACTTATGTCATTTGACACATAGTATGGAAGTCATATCTGAAAGTGATTGCTTTTAGTTTAAAAGTAAAATTTTAGATGAAAACACACATAAAATAATCAAAAACATGAAAATAAAATTTGATTATCTTAATGCATTATATAAATTATCAATAATTAAATTTTGACATGAATGATTTAATTACATGCCAATATGACCCATGGTGTAGCCAACATGACTAAAAGTGTGTTTTAGTATTTAAATGTGACATCATAGTTAAAAACACACTCACATAAACAAAATTAATTATATATGATCATATTGTATTAATACATGATAATAAATATTGATAATTCATTTGTGATTTGTTGGAATTAATCTAATGTCAATCTGACTCACAATGTGGTAGGTATGACTTAAAGTGAATCAATAAAACACACAATGAGTATTGTATTTATTTATAAAATGTTTCATTGAATTATTATGGTATCCCTTTTTTTATGTATTATGTTATAGTTTTACTTTTTATGATTTATGATATTATATTTATCTTTTATTTATTTTAAGTATTTATTAATAAAATAATCTTTTTTTATTATAAGAACAATATTATTTTCAATGAAATAGTTGGGGTGTTAACAACAACTAGTAATGAGATCCAACCCTATTAAAATGGGTTATTATGGAATGAAGAATATAGGGCCACCAAGTCTCTTATGTTTTAAATTTTTTTTAGTTGGATGGAAAGTGTACCTGTTTGTAATAAATTATGACTATTAATGTAATTATAATGTATTGAATTATCTGTAATGTAATTTTTTAGTAATAAATTATTTTAATATAAATTTTTTTAATATACAAGTAATTTATTTTTTTGGTTGTTTCAATGTGATGTTAATGTAAGAGAACACAATTGTAGCTGATGAATTTTATTAATTATAGGTATGGAACTCATAAAATTTTCCAATATTTATCAACATTCAACATATCATCAATTATTTATCATTGATAATGCCAAAATTAGTAACTTATACATATTGAGTAATAAAATTAAATTTCGACACATTCTAACATTAGTTCTAAAAATAACAACACACTTCCTTGAATTAATTATTTTACTAACTTTGTACCTCCAAAGGGTTTTGAATGATTTTTTGGAAAATATACCTTCTTGTTGGATATAATATACTTTCTAAATTATATATAATTTTTTTATGTTTTATTAAATAATATAAATTGGATAGAGGCTCAAAAATTAGAAGGATGTGTACTTTATACAAAAAATGAAAAAATTCACGGTTAATTAGATGAATTTCTGTAAATTAAAAAGACCACGTAAAAAAAGTAACAATAGATAATGTTATATAGATTCTACTATATGAACCAGTTATGATTAAGGAATAGAAGTTATTTTAATGATCATTTATAGATATCTATTGCATGAACCGTATACATTCATCCAGATTATGAAACCTTATCTTACTAGATCAAACCTTTAAATAATTTTAATGGTGATTCAACCAAATGAACCATCAGAAGAAGAAGATGTACTAAACCTTTTCAATTGAATGTGAATTCTTCTAAATTTTTGACATTCAAACATGAAGAATTAAAAATATATTAATTATAGAAATGTCTTTTAATGGAAGAAACAGTTCAGTAGGAGGAATATTTACCATTAAAAAAATATTGATTTTTTCTGAAGAGTTTGTAACATATTATTATTGGTGAACAATTTATTATATTATTAGAGAGTTTTTAAATAATGGATCCATTTTTCATCTTCTTTGTAAAATCCTTATGTTTTTTTGTTTTCAATTGTATTTATGATCCAGTGTTGACCTAGGGCTTTCAAGGATATGATGATAGAGGTGTCTCATCCTATGTGATTGAGGGTTTATTATGTTAGGGAAATAGAATATTGTCCAATATTTGGATCAAGGGATTACTTGGTTAATGAAGATAGATATTTTGGGTTTTTTAAAAACCATGGATACCCAATGTTAGTGTTTTTAACATCCTCAACAAATAACATAAAATTGTATATATTATAAATTAATGTCTCTATAAGTATTATAAAGAACATTATAATGTTTTATTACTTATTTTTATATGTATTTAGTTTTTCATAAATTATGAAAAGATTACTATTTTGTAAACATTTCATAACTATGATAATATAAAATAGATGTTCAATTTTTTTTGATGAATTTCCTATATGTTGGATAGTGTAATTTCCCAAAATACCTTTATAATGTGGTTATGTAAATTTTGAGTTTTTGTTTTATAAAATAAAGTAAACCCCACCTATTTTATTTAAATCTATACTCTTATGATCATATATTTGGTATCAGAGGGAGGTTTAAAATTTAGAAATTCTTTTAAAAAAAATTTAACACTAATTTTTGTTTTTTATAAAATAGTATTTTTAAAAAAAATTAAATTGTGAAATATTGGTAAATTATAAAATCATCCTCCTAGAAGACCCACAATCATTGATGGTTATGATTTTCAATATTAGGTAGATCAAATAAAGACCTTCATTATAAATAATGTAGTAGATAAGTTTTTTATGGGGATAAGAAATTATGAAATACTATAGAAGGATATTATTACATTCACCCAATAATATATGTTGGAATATTAACTTAATTATAATGTTTTAAATAAGTTATTATGCACTATGAGAAGAATTATATATAGTCAAAATTCCTCATGTGATGTTCCTAGTAGAATTTGGAATAAATTAGTAGTTATTGAGATTAGGACTAACATAAATGAAGAAACAATAAGAGATGTGATCAGGAATGATTCTGGAATCATTGGTTTTCTACTTGGATAATCTATTATTAATATGTATTAAATTATTTTTAAAAAATATGAGTAGTCAACAATCCCTTGGTTATAAAAATTTTAAAGATGACAATCTATTTTTGAATATTATAGGTATTTTACCTAATGAGTGGGAAACCAAGACGATAAATATTTATGATATTAAGAACCATTCAAAGATTAACATAGATGAACTTATTGGTATAATCATGAAAAATAAGGGATGATTATATAGGTATTATAAAAAATATAAAAAATTAATAATAGAGTGTATTTTTTCCCTACTTTGATAACAGCTAAAATGTATGTTCAACAAAAAATATATCTAAATATTATAAGAAGAAGAAATTAAAATGTCAATATAGAAATAATTTCATAAAAAATAGATATAATGAGGTTTATAATCTTGAAAATAGAATGAATAAGTTATTGGGAAATTAATATTTTACTTACAAATACATGAAAAAAATAAGGACCTAAATGAGAATAAATATTCCATTGAAGTGATTCTATTTGAATGCAAGATGCCTGGTCACATTAGGACGAATTTTCCTATGTTGAAAATGAAGGATAAGAAAGAAAGAAATATTAGTAGTTATATATATATATATATATATATTGGTAAGAAACATATAAAATCACATAAATCGTAGAGTTCTAGTAATGTAGATACTTCATCAGAAAGGTTTTCATATGACAGTGATAGTGAGAAGGTCATGGGATTCTATGATGGTATTATAGAGATAAATTAATGCTATATTGAGAAGGTGTCTATTGATACCCTTAAAATTTAAATTTAAAAGAAATTTATCCTCATTTTGATGATGAATTTAATTCTACTTATTCTAAGGAATAAAGAGAGAATTCATATAAATATGAGGATGGATTAATATTCTTTGAACATGTTTTTTGACTTGATATTTTTTTTTATTTTAAAAAAAATTAAAAAGTATAATTATTTTGGGAAAAAAATGTCAATGAAAATTCATTAATTTATATAAATATATCAGAAATTTCAAATTTTATAAGAGAATTAGAAAATAAATCGAATTATAATACATTTAATTAGGATACCGATTTATTTATAAAAATATTTTCATTTATATTTATTCTAAAGAATATTTTAATCAATATTTAATACTAATAAGGAATTTTTTTAAACATTATAGTGAAATAAATCCGAAATGGAATATATATCAGATAGGTTTCAATAATGGATAACCCTTTTTTCAACACAATTACATTGTTCCAAATATTGTAACATTTTTTACTAAATGAAAATGGAGTAGAAAATGGAATAATAGTTGTTCTTTAAATAAAATTAAATCTTTTAGTTTTTATAAATCTTATATTAATAAGGAGTTGATATCTAAAAAAAATAAAATAGTTGTACAAATGTTGATTCCAAAAATTATTTTTCCTAATATTTTTGGAACCAAGAAAGATTGGGTTTCAAAATATAATATTCTTAATTCCATGAAAATAAGAATGTTTCCAATAATATTAACGTTTTCTATATTGATAGTGGATGTTCCCATCACATTAATGGAAAAACTTAATCCTTTTTAAATATTATCATGATAATAGGTGGAAAATTCACATTAAGTGATAATTATCTAGTAGAAATACATTGTACATGTACTGTTTTTTTCTTGGGAAATATTAATTTTCAAATGATTTATATATCCTTGGACACAATAACAAAATTATTAGAATAATTCATTTTTTTCATGATTGGTACCTTATGAAAATCATGTAGGATAAATTTACTATTCAAAGAAAAAATAGTAAATTTATTCTTTCTAGTGATAAGAATGCGAATGTATAGACACTACACATAGAAGACCATAGGTTACAAGATCTACCTTAATGTAGTGAAATAGAGGATAAATATTCCTTATTTTATTGAATTTTAGGATAATATAATTTTATAACCTTATCTAGACATTATAATTAAGTACTAGATAGAGATATTTTGAAGATTAGGTTTAAATCTTCTAAAGCTTGTGATCTTTATCAATTTACAAGGAAAAATAATTATTTTACTAAATTTATTAGTGAATATTTGGCTTCTAATTCTTTATATCCATTAAATATTGATTTATTTGGTCCTAAAAATTGGATGTATTGGTGGAAAATAATATATATATATGTTTGTGTATGTGTTTATTATATTATGACTACACTAGATTCACATGGGTTTTTTTAGTAAAAAAATGGAATCATATTTATATTTTAAAAACACTTAGCCCATGTTTAAAATGTGGAAACTCTAATTTTGGTTATTATTCATACTAATCTTGGTGTAGAATTTCAAAACTCATGTGATGAAAATAAAAACGAGTAAAAAATGTATTTTACATAACTTTATATCAACTAGAACTCCATAATAAAATTGTGTAGTTTAATAGAGACATAGAGTTATTTATAAGATTGTTAGATCAATGATGAGCGGATACTCATTTGCTAAATATTCTTGGGATTAAGTATTTTATACTAAGATTATTATTATAAATAATGTTTTACATATACTTTTTATTAATAAAAATTGATATGACTATGGTATTTTAATAATTAAAAAACATTATTACTATGTATTTTTTGGATAAAAATTTCTCATTTTGAATACTAAATATAATTTTAATAAATACTCTTTAAATTTTGAATAATAAATTTTCCTTGAATATTCTATATCTATTTAGGGGTATATAGTTTTTAATAACATTTGAATTGCATTTGATAAATTACTGCATTTTAAATTTAGTGAAATTGATCATTTTTTTTAGATAAATCTAACACATATTCAGATATTTTTACAAAAATAAATTTCTACCAATGTTGTAAAATTCTTCTCATTAAAGAAAAAATAATGAAATGATATTTTATGTTTTAACTCAATAATAAATTTTAACTCTTTTTGAAGAAAACCCTATTACAAACCCAATAAATAAATAAAAATCATTAGGAATCATCCCATTGACAATATAAATCGTGATATGGGCTATCTAAATAAATCAATATGTTCTTTAAGAATTTAATGGTAACCATAAGAATATTTATCATAATTAGAACTTAAGAATCCTAAATATGATTTATGTGAATAATATTAGGGAAAATAAATGCAAGATGAACGTAATGAGTTTTAATGGAATCAAGATTGTACATTGGATGAATATCCAAAAAAAATTGTAATTAGTGTAAAATTGTTTTCTCAAAAATTATGTGTTCAAAATGTATGTATAGTTATATATAAAGAAATAATTATTAAAAAAAATTATAATCTACTAGAAGGCATATACTATAATGAAACATATACTCTTGTAGCTAGAATTGAATATATTCATATACTAATATCATCTAATTTTTTTTTAAATTTTTTTCGTTTTCAAATGAATATAAAGTAAAAATTCTATAATAGATATAAATAGTTTGAATTTTATGTAGAACAGCCCCTGGTTTTGAAAATAAAAAATATAAATATCTTCATTTTAGACATAAAAAGGATCTATATATACATAAAAGGCACCAATATCCTATCATGATAGATTAACAAAAATTTTCAGTAAAACCATTTTTTTCAGGGAGTTATAGGTACAAAAAATAATTATTAAATTTTTTAAAGAAACCATCATAGTTAAAATTTATATTGATGAGATTTCATTTTGTTAAACATAAAAAACACTAACTTATTCCTTTGAAATTATTATGAAACCTATGTTTGAAATGAGAATGTTGGTTGAACATACATTCATTCTTGGTTTTAAAATTTCCCAAAAACTAGAAGGATATTTTGTATCTCTATAAAGTTGGTTTTTAAATTACTAAAAGTATAGGTACTCCTTTCAAAACATCAAAATAAATTTTATCTTGATGAATCTTGTAAAAAATTTGATCAAATGAATTTCTGAGAAATGATTGGTATTTTACTATACCATAAATCTATTCAACCAGATTTAATGTTTCTAATATGGATATGTCTAAGATTTAAGTAAAATACCATGTGTCCCATCATCAAATTTAAAAATGAATTTTTTATTACCTTTATTGATCCATATATCGTGAAAGGTTTTATTCATCTAGAAAATATTTCAAATTAAAATGTACATTGGATATAGAATTTGGTGGATATTAAATTGATAAAATAGTTACTCTATAACTTTTCATAGAATAGGACCAGAATTAATTTTTTATCCTTATTAGAAACAACACTATTTTTATTTTTCCATAGCTCAGGTGGAATATTTAGTATTTGGACGTTGTTATTCTCGAGTGTTTTAGATGCAACACATATTAAGTAATTTTGAAATTATTTTTATTAAAACACATTTTATATGTAATTAACGAAGTTCCATGGATATTAATTAAATCCCAACACATCACCCACATGAAAATGACACACACATAAGACACCATTTCCTTTAGTATCTCACCCAAAAATGATATACAATTTTACAGTTGATCAAACAAAAGAACATATTAATGAATATTTTATGAACTCATTCATTTTTTGAATGAATTGAATATATTAACCAGAATCACGTGATAGTCAATATAAAATTATCATTTATATCCACTTTTTATTTAAACATTATCTTTATAGTAAAAAATTACTAAAAACATGGAGTGGTATTTTTTACTATGTTTATGAAATTCATTTTATTTTCATAAAAATTTTAAATTTTGTTTTATAAAACAATTTCTAAAATTTTTTTAGAATAACAAAACATTGAAATTTTATGTAAAGGAAATTTACATAAAATTTTTCTATGTAAAATTATCTAAAAACATTAAGATAAAGTTTTCCATATTTATTTTTTTCTTGAAAATTATTTCGTAAAAAATGTATCGAACACAATTTTCTTAACACATCCTAAAAATGATATATTTTTAAAAACCATTAAGTTATAATCGTTAAAAAATATTTCATAAAGAAATATTAAAATTTTCAATGAGGGGTATAATTCTATTTTATTTATAAAATTAATTTTTATAATATATTATGTTATTTATAAATTTACATAATTTTAATACTCTAAATTATTTAAAAATAATAATTATTTCCAAAAATTTATTTTTTTATAATAATATTTTCAATAGATTATAAAAACATCAAGAGTTAAAAAATGTTTTGAAATTTTGAGTAAAGATATCATCCATTGATCTAAATAATGTTTTAACAAGATCTGATAGATCTGGGGAAGATGAACTATCACCCTTCTAGAATGTATAAAGGGGTGTGGGTCACCAATTCTTTAATCCCCACTTTTCTCTAAAAAAATATCTCACTAGTCTTATATTATTTCATCTAATTTTTTTTTCAGATCATTCATTAATCTATTTTCAGATGATCAATAAAAATGACGTCATCCATTTAAAAATAATGCAGAATTTTAATGAAAGAAATTCAGAAAGAAAGAGCCTGATGTAATAATAATAATTAATTATTAAAATAAGTTGTTTCTCTTCATGATTATATAATTTTATGTTAATTAAAATATGGTATTGATCTTAATTTACTTGATATTATAAGAGATTATGATTCATATACACCGTTTATTGTTGAAGAAAATCTAATATTTACAAATTTATAAATTTTTTAAATATTGTATATTTTGAAAATATGAAAATTTGTAGAGTTTATTGGATTTTCATTTTATGAAGAATAAAACACGAAAAATCATAATATTCCATTCAAGCTATATATTTTTTGAGAAGTTAATAGAAAAAAATTATTTTTTCTACATATGAAAAATTATAAAATTTCACCATCTTTCACCACATGCGATAATATTTGGAAATTTAAAGGACATATTTATGACATAAATGTTAAATATATATATATATTCTAGATTTATTTTTTAATATGCTAAAATGTAATATTTTTTAGTTTTTTGTTGCTATTTATAGAGGATTTAAAACATGGGATAATGGAGTTAAATATTCTCTAATATTTGAGTTTGATAAACGGATTTTTGGTAAACATTATGGATGTTTTGAAAATAAAAAAAAAGTAAATCCAATTATGGAAAAAGATTATTTAATTATTTAAGAGAAATTCAAAAATATGAGGCTTGTTTTATTACTTTCTTAAATAAGCCTTTCGTTAAATAAAAAAATGTTCTTTCCAAAATAGAAAAGAAAAGAAGAAATATTTTTTTGAAAAATAAATAAGCTAATGTTTATCTACTATTGCTAGGAATGAAATATAATCCTATTTCTTATGTGAATTTTTTTTATTTTATGAAAATTAAAAAAGGGAATAAATTAGATGATCCTAGTTCTGGATTTGAAAAGGATGAAGTATTAGCCTTAAAATAGAAAACATTCAAAAACATTAGGGAAGAATAAAAAGGAAATAGACAAGAAAGAATGCTTTCAGAACACAGGGTAGATAAAATTTTTCTAAAGGGAGTTAAAAATATATATAACAGTGTTGATCTGGAAATACAAGGAGAACATCCCCTACTAGTATCTACTCTATCAGTTGTTCAACCGAACAATATTTAGTTAGTTCAATTGGATTTACAAAAGTCTCAGCCATCAGTCATATCTTTGTCCATTGATAAGTACAAATTAAATTCTATATATATTGGATAAATTAAATAATAATTCCTTTAATCAATTTTTGAATCTTATGACAATGAAAAAGAAGATTCAGAAACAAAGATATAATTTAAAATTAACATACAAATTGAAGAGAGTAATGATGGGTCTTATATATCACTATCAATATAATATGGTGAGGATATTAATATCAGTGAATCGAAAAAAATATTATGAATTACAATCACAATAATATAAGACAATGGATTTATAAAATATTCATTCCAATAATGAATTGTTGTTTTGGATATTTTTGAAGAATAAAATGATAATTAAACATAAGATGATTGGACCTAAATACATTCAATTATGTCCTATCCAAATGACTCTTTTTTATTCAAATCATTCATCAACTAGAACAACCGATCAAATAATATAAATTAGAATTATTTATTTCATTGATATTTTAATGTATCTTGAATATTTCTTCCATTAAATTTATTATATTCAAGAATTGTATAAATATATTCTAATGAATATCAATTTCAAAAATAATTCACACTCTTTCAATTAGTATTCTGAGACTATGATTCTAAACAATATGAGTTTAATTATTTCAAAAGGGAAATAAAATGATAAATCAATGTTTGTTGAATGAAGTTGTTAAATGCATTATTCATATGTATGAAGATATAGTTTTTTATAGGTAGATCTATCACATCATAAAATCAAAATATTAGTTTTTAAAATTTTATGAAATATGGTTTTAGAGGATAATTAATATTCAAGAGCTAATAACATTCTTAAGTATCTTTCGATGACTCAAGATTATTATGTTATTAAAAAAAATTTGATTCAAAATTTATAAGAAGAATTTTCTATGTAAAAGTATGAGAATAGAAAGATAAAAATTCTTCCCTAAAGTGCAAGAATGATAAAAAAAATTGTTTCGAAAACTGAGAAGTTTCAATTAGGTATAATGACGATGGATATAATTTTGAAGAAAATATCATATAAATATATTTTTTATAAAATCAATTTTTTAATAAAAAAGACTTTCCATCATGTTTGTTTATTTGAAAAGATTTTTCTTTTATAATTCTTTGGATGGATTTTTTCTCTAATTTTATTAGATTAATGTATTTTCATATAAATTTTAAATGAATGTTTATTCATATATATAAATTTTTTATGATCAGAAAATTTGTTTTCTAACATTTTAGGTAAAATTATACCTCTTATAAAAACATTTAGAAAATAACAATGGGAGATAAAAGTGATAAAACCATTCTTTCAAACAAAACATTTGGAAAAAATTTATTTCAAAAAGGGTAGAAATAACTAAAGGTGGAGAAATAATGAAAGGAGGATAAATGGAATAATAAGTGAAAAGAGTAAAATATATAATTTTATAAGTCATGTGGTATGTATTTTCAACGTTATTTTAACCTTTTTTTCCTACATAAATTTTTTTTTGTGATTTCTAAAAGGGGGAGATTTCTGAGTCAAATTTATAATTTTAAATACTTTATAAACTTTTTTTTGAAAATCAAAATAGATTTCCTTAAAAGATTTATATTATTAAATTTATATTTTTGAAGTTTTTATAATGATTTTTTATAAAATATATATTCTACCTGATGTAGAATACATTGTAAATTGGATAGAAAATTTGTAATGTTTTTCAAAAAAGATAAAAGTGGACACAGTCTCGTTAATCTTATGAACTTTTATATTATAAAATATACTATTGATTTCATGGTTAATCAAATTATGATTTATACTTTCTAGAAGAAAAAGTATCACCATGTCCAACCATTTGGTATTATACAAAGTCTATTGGATGAACTAGATCAGATTAAGGTATAAATACTCTTTAGACGATCTTCTATAACAACATACTAGAGAATCCTTATACATTCCACTGAACAAAGAAAACTTATTATACTATATTACACCATTAAATAATTGTAATGATGCATCAACAAAAACAACCAGTGGATGAAAAATAGGTACTAATCCTTTTCAAGTGAGGATGAGTTTTTCAGAATTCATTACAACCAACACTAAACAATATAGAATATAATAATTGTAGAAATGTCCATAAATGGATGAGACATTCCCGGAGGAGGAAGATTTTGTTGTAATAATAATCTAGATATGTGGGGAAATTTTTTAACATCTTTTTATGAGTGAATGATTCATTTAAAATTTAGTGAGTTGTTAATTAAGGTATCCATTAATGAGGATCTTTGTAAATGCCTTATTTTTTCATGTCTATAATTGTTTTCCAATTCTACTATTGGTTTAGGGATTCCAAGGATTGGAAGTTAGTGGTTTCTAATCCAATGAGAACAAGGGATCCCAAGTATAGAAAAATATAATATTATCTGATCTTGGTATTTATGGATTCCTTTCTTAAGTAATATAAACCTTTTTATTTTATTTAATACTCTAAATACCCAAATTTAGGGTTTTTAACATTCTTATCATTGAAGGTAAAAGTATAGATATTCTATTATATGGTTTCTAAAATTTTAATCATGAACATTATAATGTTTTTTATATTCTTTTACAAGTTTATGCATCCTTTTTATACTTTAATGAAATATTTCATTTGTAATAAAAAACTCTTAACTATGATAATATAACGTATTGTTATAAAATTTTTCTGATTAAATGATTATGAATCAGAAAGAGCATTTTTCTATAATACCATTATAAATATTTTATATAAAACATAATTTTTTATATAAATAAGAACCTCCTACCCTATTAAGAAAATCTGTACTCTTATGATTCCAAAAAAAATTCTAATATATAATAGTTTTATTCTTGAATATGGGATTGATTTGAGTTATTTATGCCTAAATTTTATTTTTAGTTACCAAATTATTATATTTAATTTAGTGCAAAAAAAGATAAATGATTAGTTTAGTAATTAGAGAACAATCATAGGACTAAGAATATGGTTATACATAATTTCTCTAACAATAAATTATTCATTTAAATAATTAATTTCAATCTAATTCATGATATTAAAACCTATAATTATTTATATATTCTTATTTTTCGATATTTATTCATTTAGTTTTATATTTTTCATTTAATAATAATATTCATATTTTATTATTTTTCTAAAAAATTTAATTGAAATATTACATCATGGATAACATTATTCTCTATGTTATTTACATTAGAATACAAACTGTACTACACTGACATAGTTTAGAAAAAAAGAGTGTTTAAAATAAATTTCAAATTTTAAACATATTTATGGATTATCAACACCTCTGACCATATCAAAAAATATGATCGAATGTGAGTAATTAGTCTTATATAAATAAGTACACAAATTTTTACTAACACCCCTAGAAAATGTATAATTTTTAATCCACATCGAGTAATTTGGTAACTAATGGGGATTGAAATTTGAGGGGTCTCTAGTTCTAATTTCCACAATCATTGAATTTTATAAGTGATTGTAGAAATATTTTAATCACGCCATTAACATTATCTATAGTTAGTATTATGTATATAATTATAGTGGTTACAATAGTAATTTACCTCAATTTAGGAGCTTATATAAGTTAATTATAGAAATATTTGAGCCACCCACTAGCAACCCCCACCCCAACCCATTTGTATACCTTGGAAACCTCAGGAGAGTATATAGGATACTAATGTCTCTCTATGGTATTCTTAATTTGAGAAATTACATGATACACCCTATATGGTTCCCAACATAGGTAGTTAGTGAAGATAGGTATAACCCCCAAACCCACATCAAATAGTCCACAGGCTAGCGAGTAGCATTGTCAGAATAATGAACAATCACATGGGAGGAATTGGCCACATCATTACTAGTATAATAATATTGAAATAACCACAATAACTCATATGATCGCAACCATGGTCACCCATATGTCAAAACATAGTCTCAATGAGGTAGTATCATCCAACTTTATATCTAACTTTGTCCATAATATATATATATATATATATATATATATATGAAAATTAAATTATACTCACTAGGATCCTCCTTCAAACATATCATGACATTGTGAATGAATCATATTACATCTCCAGAGAAAAAACTAATAATATAAACAATTTCCTAAATTAGGTTAGTTGTAATTTCAACCAGACCAAGTCTCACTCTATAAATAACACATATAAGTAACATAATGAAGATGCATATACTAAATAAGGGTACCAAAATAGACATTCCAACTAAAGAAGTCACCCTAAACCCCAATGTCTTACCATTTGTCTCTCACATCCCATCCATGTCATGCTTCACATCCATGAAAACACATCACAACCAAATCGACACATTATTTCAATATATTACCATATAAAATAGTACATATAAATCCATTACAACATTATCTTAATAGATATTATGCTTCAATACATTATACCTAATTTAATAGTACACATATAATAAAGGTATATGTTATAAACTAAAGTCTCTAGAACCCACATATACACTTCTGTCATAACCAGAAGCCATCAAAACATGAATGAGCATATATCATATACAATAAGCCAATATAGCCAATATATACCTACATGCACTATATGTCTGAAAGAGAGAGATGTGTTCGGTGGGGGGGGGGGTTTCCATACATGTGTAACATCTATCACATATATACTAGGATGATACCCAGAACCTGAGGCCAAATATGAGCATCAATGTCCCCTATAATGTTGTGTTTTGGTTGGTAATAAATCAATGAATATGATGATATACAAACACCACACGTCCTTCCTGTGTGAAATTAACTATTTCTTGGACACTGTCTTTAACTAACATCCCACAAGACACAAAACAACCATTTCTAAATAATATGAAAAAACTCTTAAGAATTAAATTATCAATGTTATATAATTATTAATTTATAACCAATTACTTTTAATTTTATATTATTCATTGAAAATTTTCAAAATTAAATAATTTAATTATCTAATTCAAACTATATTTAATTAATTATTCATATCCAAACACATTCTATCATTTACCATTCTGTAGCTTCTTTTTAAATTTATTGATATTCATTATAATTAATGATCCATCTCTATTCCAACAAATAATTAATTTAATTTTCATTCCATAATTGTGAACCCAAGGACTCCATTCCTATAGAATGGACGATAATTCCCAAAGGGGATGGATAATGTATATATAATTAAATATGAGGTATTACTCATGAAAATTCATAAACAATAATAGATATATATCTGATCTACTCATCATTGACACCATTTCATGTTTTCCCCATCATCTATCAATATCCGAAACATACATTCAGTACAAAATAATTTCAATATCATCCAACATTAAATTCATCAATGGTTCATTGCGTTAAATAATGGTTTGAAAGGTTTAAATATATATTTATATATATATTCATCAAATCAAACTATAAAAATAATGTAGTAAAAAATATTAAAAATAAATTATATTTATTTAATAAATGTATACAAGAAATAAAAAAACAATGCCTGAATTAATTTAGAAAATAGTTTCCAATTACAATATCGTGATTTTATAATATCTTCTTGATTATTTGAATTATTTATAAACAATGTTTATAATTCCGAATATTATTAATAGTTATGTTAAATATTATTATACATCCCAATAAATAGGTTCAATGCAGTTCTCATCATGTTAAGATATTTATAAAAAAGTTTAAGATCTATTTATAGACTACAATCCATATGTCTCTATATTAATATGATTAATAATTTTTAATCATATTCTATATGTGTGATACTCAAAAAATGCATTGAAATATAAAATACACATAGACATGAAATTCACATAATGAAAACATATAAATATCTTAATCACATGAAAAACAATATACCCTTTTAAAGATAATGTTTTCAATGACTATCCATTTCAATATTCTACTGATTTTTTATATTTAATTTGTTTAAATAATTTTAGATATAACAATTAAAATATTGAAACACAGAAGAAAAAATCATTCATGTAATAAAATATTAGAACATTAAAAAACAAAACCATTATTATGGTCACAAATGAGATAACATTGTTTTCCCATTTTTCATTTCATTTATAGATTATTATATTTTTTTTGTTAATTTCAACTATTTATTCAAAAATACAAATATAATTATTGTTCTAAAATTGCACATAATATAATAAATAGAGTTTTTTGGATCCCCTTATTAGTTTTTTAATCTTGATGTATTGTTTTAATATGTCTTTTATGATACACATATTTCATTATACTTAACACATTGATAGAGAGGGAGAAATTCACAATGCCAAGGAATTTTGATGGAAACCCCTTAACCACTATTATCATAAAAAATTATATTTAAAACATGAAAAAAATGAAACATGAATTTTTATTAACTACTACAATGACTTTGGTATGAAAATGTAATAGTATAATTATAGATATATTTATATTTATAATATATATACATTTATGATATAATATAAAAAATCAATTTGAGTTCAAATCCCATTTATTTAAATCCAAAAAAAGGAATAGTATATGATGGGTTCAGACAAAAAAACTAACACTCATTCATATTATAATAAAACTAATGTCAATAAAAACAATGGACCATGATAATATATGCCCAAGAAACTGCATATACATGCATGATGACCAATGTCAATACATGCTTCAAATTTATAATTCCACTAAAAATTGAACCTGAGAATGGAGATATATATTTTAATTCCCCAAATAACACATGGATTAAATCTTCAACTATAATTATTTACACATTCCCAAGTGTTATATTAATCCAAAAATCCCAATCATTAGAATTCATGAATTCAAGTGAAACATCTTCTATAAAATTCACCAAAAATATTTCCTTTTAGTATCAAACATCACTATAGTAGTGATAGACCATTAGGTTCAATGAACTAATAGTATACACATCAAGAACAACCAAATATTTTCTCAAAAATTTTATTGAGAAGAAACTAGTAGATGAAAGACACTTTAAGATTAGATCAATACCCTTTAGGTATAATTTATCCACTTGGTGAATTTTATGGCCTAAAAAATATCTATTATTTCCAGTGATATTATAACTCAAAAAATAGGTACATATGTTATGACATAGCTTGAAACCTAGTCTGTTTTGTAGGTGGATTATTTTCCCCATATACATTATCAATAAATTATATTTCTATAATAGTAGACACAAAAAGAAGTTCCTCTGTAGCATACAATTTTATGTTTATATATTCAAACCCAATACATATAAAAGGAAATAATTATATCCCAAAAATTGACTTTATAATAGTGATAATAGTTCCCATTTCATCCTATATAAAGCTATCTCTAGATAGTTGAAACATCTCGGACTGTGATATCATAGGTGATTCATGTTTAGGATTCCATCATTGGGGCACGCCACTTATGTATTAATATGCACTGCCATGAATTATTACCATGCATTCCCTCTTTCTAAAGGTGGGTTCCATTCATCACTTTAAATATGGAGCTCTTCTCTTTGGTCTAAAAATATGATGCGGTGTCTCTTCCTTCTTCCATGGATTCCTCCTTAGAACTTCTCTCCTAATTTGGGTCTCCCACATAGTGGTAAGTCATGTTCATAGAAATCATTTCTAGTTACATCTCTTTATAGTAATTAATAATTTAGATTTCTTCTATCTGGACATTCTAGTTGGTGTTGATAGGGCCGAAAACTTCACTCAGAAGAGTAGTCACGTTCTGTATCACTGACATATTTTGATATTGGGAAAAATATTCACCCATATTCTTCCTCATATGAGGTAATATCATGGAGGATTATTTAGTATAGAATGTAGAGAATACCATTTTGATACCAAGGTTACTAATTTTAAGGGTGTATATTTTCCATGACATTCTCCTTGGGAATCCCATGTTTTTTATGAAGTATCTGACACCATAGGTACATATTATCTTAGGATTCCACCTCGTGCATCCCATTTTTTCATGAGGTATGTATTTGGGGTAAATTAAAAAATATAATGTCGGGTAGAAACAGATCAGGATGTATTGCTAAGATATATGTGTACATGAGTTTAACATTATATGGAGATGTAGTTGACTAATGAAGGCACCAAATGGAGGAAGATCAAAAACAAGTGTTCCTAGGAGGGATTATATCACAACATGAAATTCACAGATGGATGGGTCAAAACACACTAGTTGAGGTTGATATCGAAAGTGTTTCCAATAAAGTGAAGAATTAGAAACATGATGATTAATCAGAACAACCTCTGGAGTGGACCATGGAGGTTCATCCTTTGGAGGGATCACTTGAAATATTTTCTAATTGTTGGATCATAATTACACATGGAGGTGGATCTAGCGGTGTTTACCATAAAGGTATGATTTATCACATTTAATATTTGTTGGAATATGACTTGGGAGGATTAGAGAGGTTCATCCTTAAGAGATACCATCTAAATGGTTTACTAATGGGTTGATTATAACACTTCATAGAGGTGAATCTAAGGGTTGTGTCAAATAAAGTGAATATTTCACACCATAAAAATTTATAAGAACACCCCTTGGGGAGGATCAGAGATGTAGATCCCAAGGACGGATCACAAAGGATTATTAATGAATGGATCAAAATGCCTTGTGAATGTAGATCCAGGAGGTGGGTCTCCTACATAGAAGATTTCAAACTATGAAGATTGATCATAACCCTCTACCCCCCCTAGGGTGGATCCAAGAGGTGTATCCCAATGAAGGATAAAAATAATTTTTTACCAATTGATGGATCAACATTCTCTAATGGGGTCATATCTAGGGGGTTTCCAATAAAGGCAATATTTCACACTATGAAGATTCATTAGAACACCCCTTGTGGTGGATCAGGGAGGTGCATCCCTTGGAGGATAGAACATAATGTTTAGCATTGGATGTATCAAAACACCCTAGGGATAGAAATCCACGATGTTTTTCCCATTAAGGTTAAGATGTCTCACCATGAATATTCATAAAAATTTCCCTTGGGATGGATTAGAGAGGCACATCCCTAAGAGGGGAACTTAAAATTTTTACCAATGGATTTATCATAACTCTTCTTAGAAAAGGATCTGAGAGGGTTGTCCTATAAAGGGAAGATTTCACATAGTAATAGATTGATCAGAGCAAACCTTGGGAGGATTTGGGATCTATATCCATGGGATAGAGACAAGTTTTTACCATTTGATACGATTTAAATTCTGGGAGGTGTCCTATGTACCCTATTTAGAAGTTGGGGATCAAAAAAACGTACTTTGATGACATATTTTAAGTTTATGTGATAGAATCAGTCCATGAATTTTAAAATAATATGGTAATGAATCTATGTACAGAACATATGCCATGGTGGCATGAGGAACCCAAATGAGATGTTGTGACCCAGGTGATGGGCATTATTTTAAAATGTTGTGGCTCAGAGAAAGTCATTGTGGGCGTGGATGTTGGGTTTGAACCTCAGTAAGGACTCCTGTGTATCCTAGTTAGTTGATAATCAAAGACCACATAGTTGTTAATGTACTAGGTATTACACAAACGGAGGAGTCCCAAAAGAGTGGAACATGTGGCTGGAGATTATGCAAGAAAGTGGCTCATAGGGTGAGGATGGTTTTTGGGTCTTACACTTTTTAGGTTAACCATTTGAATGGAGGTTGTGAATTAAATATATGGGGATGGCCCATTTAAATGGTGGATAATAAGATGTCCTGATTCCCACTGACTTCAAAATCCATGTGATTCATTATCAATGTAAAAAAACAAAAGGATGTAGTATACATGAGACTTCTGTCAAGAATAAAGATCCAAAAATTCATGGTGCAGGGATTATTCATGAATGATACCTAAGGAGGATCACATTGCATGTGAGGGAAGGCAATGTGGATACCATCCCATTTTACATATACATGTGGCATCCTGCACATATTTTATAGGTTAAAGGTAGATTTTAACATCATATGTTGAGGACATAAGGACTTCGACGTTTTGCACCATGTAGATCAGACATGGTACAATCCCATTTTATGTCAGGTTGCTTGGATGTATGTGATTCAATCCTCACCTATTGGGCTTACACGACCACTTCACAAGAACCTATGGGTAGGGAATGGCTCTTATAATGCCAAAGATTAATGATGAAGAGGAGTGGTCATCCACAGGGACAATGTTATTGTCCCTATACTGAAAATTAATATGAATTATGGTAATTATGATAAGAAGAAAGAGGTATGTAAACAAATTTACTATAGGCATAGGAGACATCATGCATGGTACCATGAAATTGTTCTGTGAAAATTTTTAGGGATTCACTCATGTGGTTCACGAATGGTATGAGTTTTGTGCACAATGGTGGCTTGATTATAAAACTCTATAGAAGTGTAGTCCATGGATCTCCCAAAGAATGGGTGCAATAATGATTGGGGTTGCATGAAGGAGGAGTCTTTTCACACACTTTACATGGGTTTAAACATGTTGGGTGAGGATTACCCAAATTTTTGCATAGTAAATTGAAAACCCAAATGGTACTTGTCTCACAATAGTTTCTACCATGGGTGTTCCATGCTTTTGTGATGTCATGTATGAATAGTTTTATTCACAATAGTGTGACACTTCTTCTTCCAGAGAGTCACCCCAGAGAACCAGTAAATTTCAATTTATAGTCTAAATTGATGTCAATGGGCATAAAATATTTTGGTTGCAGAAGAACATTGAGGATGGTATGAGAGATTTCATCTGGATATCGGGTGCACTAGATGTATCCATAGACTTCTCATATGGCATGCAAGGAAGACATTTTCACATATTCCATTTTCCATGTGCACACATAAATTTTTCATCCTTTTATCCTTGTCCAAGGAACTATATAATCTCATCTCCTTTTTCATGTAAGATATCTTCGCTTAGAATACAATATTATGTACAGGCACCAGATCTTTTGTACACTATCCTTATTGATTAAAAGTTATTTTCCGAGGTGGGATGCATGATTTGGTTTCCCAAAACTAATATTTTATGGTTTAGGTAGAATTTCATCACCAAAAATTCCCCCCACCCCCTCATTAGAATATTTGTTGAAGTGGTGCCATAATATTAGTTTTTTAGTTAAACGATGTAGAGATATGTCTCTTACCACGGGTGCATGAAAAACATATCATGGGGAGTGAAAAATTATTCCATGTTGGGGTAATCCTTTGTTCCATGCCTTAAAAAGGAAGAGGGGAATTTGTATAGTACTTTGACTTAATGTTTGGTAGAATTTATTCTCTAATGTGTGAATTTAATTTTTCTTCATGAAAAAATGAGATTTGATCGATTATTTCGAAAAGAACTTCTCTTTTACACATCTAATTCTGCAACCCAACCATCATTTTTCATGCCTTCAGAAATAATTTCACACATAATACCCTTTTTTGCACATTCCTTAGACTATCCAGACTCTTCTGAAATGGCCATCCAACAGAACTCAACTGAGATTGATGTTTCTGTTACTACGGCTCAGGGAGCTAAAATGTCTAGAAATTTTCAGATCTGTCACTCTAGGAGGTTCATCTCAGACAATCATATTCTAATATCCATGCTAACAGAATCAAAAAAGTGATATCTACTAATATAATATCTCCCTTTCTATAATTTCAAGCTACTATATGAGGATTCCATCGCATATCTCGATGTAAACACACTACAATCGTGGTTCATGTGTGATGATGTTCTCAATTTCAAGGGCATAATTATTCACAAAATCAAAACAGGGAGCATGTTTCATCATTTTCTATTAACTAAACGGGTTGTCCTAGATGATCATGTGGAGAGGATCCAGAGGCTGAAGAGTTCCCCACTAAATATGACACCATTTATTTGTGTATCATTAGGTACAACAAAATGGTAAAGAATAAGTATTGGATCCTATGATCGGGAAGCAAATTTACTAGTGAATGGGAATGGGCTTAATAGGTACAATAAACCATTTGGCTTACATGGTGGATCAACATTATATCAGAATGTATGAAGTGGTGTAGAAGTTGCAGTTAAACATTTACCATCAATGGGAGGTGGTGACAGATCTCCTCATTCGATGGTCCCAGAACATGAACATTTTCCAACTTCATTATGGGTAGTTCATCCTCATTTTTCTATATATCTATGTCATTAGTGTAGTTACACATGAAGTATTATTGTATGATGATTTCTTACTATTTTAGAATATATAGAATAATAGGCATCATGATCCTCTCCCAACACAAAACCATATGTAATGACTGAATAAGAAGTTGAGACATGATCCCTTATTCCATATATTTATCCTGTTTGGGGATTGGTTTGTCATGTTTCTGAAGAAGTACTCGAACATGAGGATTTCATGCCAGGGAAAACAATTCCCAATAGCAATGTAGTAGAGGAGGTCAAGATCAAACTAATTGATCTATAAGGAATGAAAATTTTACACTTTTGTGTACATCGTAGATTAAATATTAGACCTAAAAGTCCAAAATCTCATGTTCGTTTCCATATTCATTGGTAGTTAGCTACTTCTTATTAGGGGCATGTGGATGGGACAATTCCTGGGGATTCTTGTGATGGTGGTGATTCTGGTGACTGGAAAGTGATTCAACCTGGGGATTCATGTGTTTTATTGTCTCTACATCATACTAGGACATGTTGTGATAGGACACAGAACAAGGAGGATATGTGGAAAATTACTGTTATTACATGGATATTAATTGGCGAACATATAGGGTTATGAATTCATGAACACCATCAGCCCTACGAATTCTGCTCTGCAGTCTTGTATTTTGAATATTTATAGGGTTTGGACAGTGGCATGTAATGAGGACATAATCCTGATTTTTATGAGAGGTGAAACTTCCAACCATTTTATTTTCTAATTTTCCCAATTATGGACATCCTTCAAGTCACATGGGATCATAAAGAGTTCCATGAGAGTTTATGAGGTGGGGCGTTGGTGCCCAAGATCAACAGATATATCTAATGTGAGCCATATATATGTTATCTCTTTTCTAGGTAGTTTATGTTCCTCCACTGAGTGACGAATACTATCTAAATGGGGGTCCATGAGGAGAAATAAACCTGTACACTTCTTCATAAATGGTGTATAATAGTGATTTCAGGTTCAGGTGAAATAATTATAGTACCACCAACCAATTTCAATGTCATTCTATTGACAGAATATGCTAGAAATTGGGTGGTGGAATATCTAAAGGCAATTTTGGGGAAGTGAATTTAGGTGGTAGATGAAGAGTGAGGAGATCCATAGAAGTGTGAAATCAGGAAGGTTATCCCTTGAGTGGAAACCTATGTATTTGAGGTAACTCAAGTTGTAGATACATTAGGGATAGTGCAAGGAGAAGTCATACCCCAGCCTACTAGAGAAAAATGGTCTTTAATGAATCCTTTAGAGAAAGTAGGTGGCTTCCATTTTGAATAATTAGAATTTGGTAGAATACCAGGATGGTTTATAGTTATCTAATAAATCCATATTTTAGTGTTATCTTCCACTCTCTTTGGTCATTTTGGAGGATGTTTCGAAGAGAATTTTCAATGGAGGTCTATTCAAGATGGATAATTGGAGATGGAATTGAGCAGCAAGATGTCGGGACAATTCGGATCACTCTAAGGGTCATGTTACTTCAAGTGTATGTATATCTGATCTCCATGGATTCATACACATTTTAGTTACTGAAGTATGAACCTCGCTCTTCCTCAATGTGAGTGATTCTTGGTGAAGACAAACGGTATGGGGAGACACCACCCGTCGATGATTCTTTGGAGGTGGAATTGAATTATATAGAAGCACACAAGTCATGTAATGATAAATATTTTGGCCTATTTTCTCATAAAGAGTGAACATATGAAAGTAGAGAAATTAATTTTTTTAAGAATAATTTTCCATGTTCCTCGTGGAAATTATTAATTTACTTACCTACATTGATATATTCATATTTTTTATTTAGAAAATCTAACTGAATCATTCCCTATATAAGAGAATATTGAAAACGGAAAAGGTTCCACTACTGCAGAGGGTGAAGGTGACCAATATGGTGCTATAGATCATTCTCGAGGGCCTACACCGGAGGCCAAAATGGGTGGTGGTATAGTCAAGGAGGAGAGGGTGATGGCCTCAAATCCTCTGGTCTTCCCAGTCATTTATGGGGGAATGCACCCTAATATTCCAATAGCTGCATCCACTATTGACTAAATGCAATGCCCAAGGTGTCTCATCATCAAAATATTACTTTTTAAAGGTAATAATAGTTATCAGGTCACCTAGACGTGGACATATATCCATAGATCCATTGCATTAATGTGTCTGGTTGTTCTATACGTCCCTCTATTAATCAAAAAAAGAGGATTTGGTGTTGTATATTGATGTACCAACTGAAATTGATGGGTCTCATATGGTGGAGTTACCTACTAAGACACTGGACTCAATTTTTATTTTATAAAAACACATAAGATTCATGCTCTCATATAAATTATACTAGTAATTTGTTGATAAAATGGACTTACATGTTCCCATTTCATGTATTGATCGAATGGTTTCATTCTAAAAAGGGAAATGCAGCTGAAACATCAAGTGGACTTAACTGATAGACACATAGAATTTTAAGGAGTTTTTCATCCAAGATTATCCTCAATTGGTCCCATTTGAATAGTCTATTATGGATTTGAGTGATGCCACTGGTGAGGTAATGCTTGAGGATGACAGTTATGGTGTTGTCGAGGTGTCAAGTGAGGATGGATAACCTCATGATATGGATCCCATACCAAAAAATTTAATTCCTAAGGAGGACCCCTCTACCACCATTTTCATGAATTTCCCTAAATACAAGCCTAATCCTCCTCAATATATATAATACATTTATCGTAACCCTAATGAATAGAATTGCATAATCCAGTGTAGGTCATGGAAGTGAAAAAATATCTTCACCACCAAAACTCAATATCCACAACTGGTGGGCCATATGTGGTCTCTCCTTCATTGGTTGTGCATTCTCGACACCAGAGGGGAGGATTATCACAGTCTTCACACACTGGTTGATGACTTCCGTTCCAAGCGAGTGCACAATGAAAGTTAAAATTTTTAGGTTTCATGGAACATTCATAGGTCTGAGAGAATTCATAAGAACCATGAATTTAATAAAGAAATCATATGTTTTGTGGGGAAAATGAAAGAATGTACTTATATCCTCAACACTCAATCAGATATCGTCATCCAACTGGGGGCTTATCTAGAGGTTGTCGAAAGGAATATGTGGAAGGTGACATTTAAAATATTCGATTTCTTGTTTGACCATAACTGTGCACATCTGAGAGCTGATGAGATTTTACCTGTAGTAGATGAGGAGGAAGCGGAGCTCGAAATGAGATAGCATGTTATAAATTCCACATGTCAGAGGTTAGAAGAGTTGTAATGCTCAATTAATGGAGCAGATCCATAGGATAAATTTCTCTATGACTCAATATAGGCTACAATATGTGAGAGACCCTTTCTAATTGTAAGAAATTTATTTTTTTTCAAATCCTTTCTCCATTTAGGAACACACTTATTTTTTCCATTTATTTATCACACTCAAATCATATTTTTTGAAACAACCGGTGACCATTCCCTAAGCACACATGATTCATTCTTAATGTGAGAAACAATGTAAGAGAATATTATTTCTCAACTTAAATAGAATTAATGATGAAATTTTAACACTCGTGGTCTACTTTTTTGACCACTCATCACGAGTGTTTTGGATGAGAGAGGATGTAGCTGGTGAAAAGGTCTCTTATAATAGATAAAGTTCATTTCCGGCATACTCTAGTTCATAAACTGGTTAATTACAAATACATTGAAATCTACACGGATAAAGAGGATTGGAAGGTGTGAATCAAAACTCTTAAAAATATAGAATGTAAGGATATTGGTGTAGTGATATAGGATAACTACTGACCATGTTGGAAACATGATAACCATACAGTTATCCTGGAAGAGGGAAAAATAAATGATGGTCAACTTATGATAATGTTCATAACATGGAACCTATCTCAAAATGTTCTCCTAAGTATTTTGGGATGTTTTTCTAGGATATTTGGTGATCTAATATGGAATAATTCCATTCTGTTATGGAGTCCCTTTAGATGTGGAAGAGGGTGGAGATCCAAACAAGGGGAATGAAAAGTGTGGAAATAGAGTGATTGAATGATCGAAGGAATTCCAAAACTCTTATAATTATTCCATAATTAATTATAGAACATTGGTGTGGGTGTATCAGCCTATGAAAAAAATCCAAACTTATCATCCTGGAAATGTTTAATCATTAGTGTCCAGCAATAGCTGAAAATAATATTGATGTGATAGAAAAACAGTACCTAAGAAGAATACATCTTAGGAATGGACTAGTATTTTTTCTGTTTTTCATCATGTAAATGAGGATGATAGACATTCAATATAACATCATACAGTAAGGATGTGGAATTGTACAGTTTAATGTCACGTGGTTAGGATTCATTCCATGGATTAATGTAATGTGACTGAGATAGAGTGCATGGGGCATATGTACCAATTTTCCCATTATTTATACCGCATGTCTAGTAAAAATGGAATCATGTCTCTATTGTATAGGGTATAGTTTGAATTTAATTTCATGCAAAAGGGACATAGAGAACAAACATGTGTGATACCCACTCAGCCATGGATGGGGCTAAGAATCCCAAATAGAAATATAAAGTTTGGAAAGGTGACAAACCTGATGTGAATGATAGGTCATGTAGTCCTAATTCAATATCTCATATTCTATAGAGGTCCTTCATATAGTTTGAATTAATGATTCATGGACTATTAGGAGGGGTGTCTCAAAGGAATACAGATGATGTTGAATGAAAATAACTCAATGTGAATAGATGGGACTTGGAGGCCACTTGATACCATATAAAACATTACATAAGAAAACCACACATATATAAATTGTTTTAGGTATTATGACATATTCCATGGAAATCAAATTATGTTTTGGTGTTTGGACCGGTTCATGAATTTCAACCACAAGGGTAAAAACTCCACTGAAACTATTAATGCCACATGGGCCATACTCAATGTGGGAAATAAAGAGTAGTGATGAAACATCCCCAATTCATAGAAGTGAACACCAAAGGCTAAGGGATATCAGGTTGGGAATTTCCCAACAACACTGTGTGTGTTTACTCAATATGCATAGATTCATAGAGGGGGAACACCAAGGGTTTTATAATTCCACTAAAACATACGGAGGTGGAAAGAAAGTAAGTCATGACATCTAAGATTTTTATAAGGGGTGACTAATGCGAAGGTATCTACTATTGACCATGTTTGAAACGAATAATATGGAAATTTTTTCCAAATATATATTACGGTGTTGAACTGGGATGGGTGGTGGGCCTTGGACATACTCCATAACAATTAGCAGGGCAATTTGAATTTGAATGATGATGGAATTCCAAACCAATAAATACTCGATGTGTTGGAATAAAGAGAGTTAATATCTATTTTGGACTCAAAATTCTTGGTTATACACCACAATCTACTTAGATCATGCAGATGAGGCATATTGGGATGTTGGATTCAAACCTAGGTGCGGAAAATAGTTCATGGTCATAATGCATAGAGCATGGTGGTGCTAAGGGATAATGAATTTAATGAATTTTTCACTAGGACCAGAGAAGATATGTATAGGAATCTCTACATTTCATATGATGATGGGAATCATGTAGCATATAGTTCTAGATAGGTGAAGTCATATCATTCAATAAGAGTGAACCAAACCATTAAAATTAGAGGAGAATGATCATACATTACGGTTGTGGGGCTCAGACCTGCAAGGATGATCTAAATGGATATGTGTGGTGTGTCGAATCGATAGACATGGAATGAATGTGTACTAAATAATATGAGTACCTCACCACAATTTCCATGAACATTTTTTCACATATATTAATGTCATACGGCCTAGACCATGGCCAATTCCAAGGGATTGAATAATTGGTGAATTTGTGGATGGGCCTAAAGATGAGAAGTCTAAGGGTCACTGCATATCCCATAAAGATGGGAATAAAGCCACATGTAGTTCTATAATAGTGTGGTAGATACCAACTATAGTAAGGTACATCCCTTTTTATGAGGGAGTTATATAATCCCATAGCTATCATGGGGTATCCAATGTTTGGGGAATGAGGTAGTGCTTGTAAACCATCACATTCTTATCGTACATGGCATCCCGAATTAGGACTGGGTAAACATCATATATTATTTAAGAGGAATCCCTTCTAAATTTTAGAATCCCAATTTAATATTGTGTATTGAGGACATTGGGAGTTTTAGTTTATATTCACACATCTCAGATTGTTTGGACTCCTACTAGTTTAAAGTCATAATACCTAGACCTGGACTCCCAATTTATGGTCATATAGCTTGGACCAAGAACTCGGTTTAATATCATGTAAATTTGTATATGGATTTCTAGTTTATTTTTATAGAGCTCAAACCATGTGCAAAGTTTAATTTCATCTATTTAGGATGATGACTCATATTTTAAGGTCATAGAGTTCAGACCAAGAACTTACTTTAATGTATTATTCCTCTGGCAGGGAATTTTAGCATAAGGTTATAGATATCAGACCAATTGCATAGTTTAACATCATTTTCATGGGATGTGGACTCCTATTTTAATGTTTTAGAGCTCAAAATAAGATCTCTAAATGGATACGTTTTTAAAATAATGTTGACAAACTCAACATGAATGAGGACCTAAGAGGCCCAGCACCTTGCAACACATTCCTGAGAAAAATTCTCACATAGTTTAAATTCATAATGACTAGACTGGGGTATCCATCATATGAAGAACCGCATGACTAACTTGGAATTGTTGGGAGGATTGATACACTCCCGGTCCATGGTGATCAAAGAGTATGATCTATTGGAATAGACCTTGTGAATGATGTAATTTTCTTCCCTCTTGGGATCCAATTTTGGAGGCTTCTTTCTATGTATAATTGGAAAAATAAGACCTAGTACAATATCACCCTCGTAGAAAAAGAGGAGGAAAACCTTCTAGTTGACCACTCTTAAAACCCTATTTTGGTTCCCCTGCAAATGTGCAAGGAATCATGGTTGTTCTCTTAGAGGGATTCCATATCTGTTAGATGTAATTAGACTATTATTTATGGAATATTATATACGTAAAGAGCTATTTGGTGCAATGGTAGATGAATATCAATTGACAAGACTACCTCTATTCTATAAACCATGTAATATGGAATTACCTATGTAGAATTATTAGTCATTTTTTGATAGGCCCACAGGGGATTGGGGATTTTTTTGGGATAACTTTACTTTTTCTATCCCACAATATTTTGCAGAATATTAGAGACTCTATTATTGAACACTTTGATCTTTACATTTTCTTGAGCATGATATTTACGTGTATGGGTGGATTAGATAATGTACTTCATTTACAGTCTCTTCATCCCATCCACACATATGTTGGTGTTTTGTTTGTAAGAATGGATTAGGGAACTCTAAATCAATGGATAGTATCGGAGCTCAAAAATTCAACCATAGATCATCCTATAACATTCATGATATTAATTTCTTATTGTAACATTGAAAATAACTATGTTGTTGTTATAATTAACCTTCTGATTAAGGTTATAGTAGGGAGATATGGGCCCACAACATATAGTCCCCATTCTAAAAATGGATATGAATACTAGGTGATTTGGAGGGGCTCTAATGATCGATTAATAATGTGGGAGTGAATCTGAAATGCATGAAAGATTTTAGAGACCTCAATGCAGCCCTGGACTATGGTGGGCAATAAATATCACAGCTTCCAAATCTGGTGGGAGAGCTTCAAATATACCCATTTAAAAGAAAAATTAATTTAATAGACTAAATTCATGACCTGAGGAATCAATTGTCCATGGAATAAATGCATGATAACTATATAAAACTGACTTCAATAAAGATTATGCTCAAGTTTTCCCATGCTGGAGGGTGAACTACATTGCATGTCGATGGAATCACTCATGATCATCTCAATCTAATAGGAGGATACCATGTCATAGATACTCAAAAAAATGAGTTGTCCAATTGGAGGTTTATTATGATATGGTAGAACGCATGTGTCTTGATGTAGAAGCATTGGTAGTTAGTTGATTCACTTGTCGGCTATCATCATCCTCTAAAATGAAGTGAGTGATGACTCTATGATGTACCACATCAATGAACAGATCTTCCTAGTTAATATCTATAATAAATGAGAACCAATAGGACAAAGAATTATCTCGACCATTCTATGAATGAGTAACATGTGTCACCACATTCTAATAAGGGAACTAGGCTACAAAATTGGGAGTGTGGTCCAGTAGGGGAACATGCCCTATATTTCTGACAGTATAATCACCATTAATCTGTTTTATGAATATATCATAGTATTACATCACATTAAATCAAGTAACATCAATATTGAGGGACATATAAAGATCATTATTGATAGCATGATACTCTACCTTGTTGTTTGGGAAACATTCTTAGTGAAATAAAGAGTATGACATGATAGCATGTGTTAGGGTAATGAAGATGACCCCCAAGCCTACTCTTTGGTCAAGGAATCATTGAGCCTTATTCTAGTTGATGTATGGGACAAACTATAAAAATGAATATTTCAACATAGCATAGCCTAGTCCAATCAAAGGATAACTTCATCTAGGAAATTTACATCCATAGTCTATTCATTAGGGTATGGATGAGCGACTAGGAATCCTACCAAGTCACGACCCTTGATAGCCTTCTATTGGATGAATATAATGTCAAACTGTTGAAGAATCACTACCTAGCACACTAGTAATCCCATCATCATGGGGTTCTTCATGATGTAAATTAGTGGATCCACATGGGATAGAATCTATATCTCATGATGCTAAAGATAATGATGTAACTTATTCACTGTAAAAAATAGTCTGATGATTTTTTTCTCGATCATAGAGTATCTCATCAATATTTAGATAATCATGAAAATTAGATAATATACACTATTAACTCTATACTCAATATTCATATGGTTGATAAAGGGAATCAATGGACCATTCCATGGTTGTCACATATATGACCATGTGCTTCCTAGAGATATGTGGCATCATAACCATAGGTTGTAGCAGATACTACTTTCTTTACACAAAGGTTGTATAGTACCCATCATCCCACTATTAAATAGATTCATTGTTTATGATCCTTGAAAAGGGATTACTCTATTAATTCAGATTCATGATGAATCATAATATATAGGGTAAGTGGACATGAAGTCTTCAGATCTCTAGAACGATGATCCGAGGGGGAATCTGGATAATGGCCTTGATCTTCTTTAGGTCATTCTTAATAACTTTGTATGTGATGATTAAGATGATAAACATCCCAAAGGTATCCCTGGAGGCACACTTCCTAGGTTTCATCTTAAAATTCAAGGAGAAAGGTATTTCTAACACTATTTAATGATCTATGATATGGTTCCCAAACTGGTGGGGTTTAACCAATATGTCTTCCATAGAGAATTCCAATAGCATCTTGGGGATTGGTTTTAATATGTTTTTCCTTAGGCCGGTAATAAGTGTCCCCTTAATAATTTAGGCCAATTGGAATTACCTTATATGAAAAGGTCCCTTGTGGTGCCCTAAAGGGGCTAGACTTCTCATCCTTAGGGTCCATTGTGATCGGATTTTACACCGAGTTTCAATCAATAAAGGAGATATCCTAGAACGTTTTTATACCATTGATCAACAACTATGTCACAGGAAGGGGAAAATCATAATTCAAGAAAAGGTAGTTGAGTTCATGTAAGTCAATATAGACTATGATCTATATGTTCTTCTTCCTAAAAAGGATGATGTTAGCTCCATTTAGGGTACTGAACTAATCCAAATATGTTGGATTTGGTAATCCTATCATCATTATACTCCACCATGGAACCATGATAAGGGTCCATTTATCTAGGAGGATTCTTAGACCTGTGATGAATTTCTGGTAGAAAAAGATGGTGGATAATGACCCAAGGTTATTGTCTTGGAATGTCATCATAACTCCTAGAAAATACATCATGATCCTTCAGTATTAAATACACATAATTATGAAGTTATTCTAGAATCATGTATGAATTGATAAAAATTAATCATAGATTTTCCTTAGTACCATGTTTCACATGAATTAAATAACTGCTAGTGGTAGAGACACCCTCTACGATTTTCGGAGGATCATCTTTTAATCCATCTTCAGCATTTAAGGTTGGAGAATTAGTGGAGGGAGATTCAACTAGACTAGAGGGATCTGGGGAAAAACTACTAACTGATTGGGAAGATATGGAATCCTTGATAAGGGGCTCATGATTTGAAAAAAAACATGGGGAAATAGTTTGTTGAGACAATCCCCTCAGGACTTCAACCACATGTTTCATGCTTAATATTTAATCAATGTTGGTGGTGTGACTTATGTCGATTCAACCTACATTGGTAGAACTAGTTGGAATGCTGAAAAACTGTGTCTATAGAGAAAACCTCTTGATACATCCTAGGTATATGGGTTTTTATTATCACATAGACCTAAAATGTGTAAGAGTATGATGTAATCTTTGAAAACACCTTATACATAGGGATGAAACATCTATGTCACTCATAAATGAAAAATCAATATCTAAAGTCAAAATTTGTGGCTTCCAAATGATGGATCGGGAGAATGAATGCATCATCCAGGTTTTCCCATGGATTTTACCTGGTGGATTTGTGCACAATATCATTTTTATGAAACTACATCCCCTATCTGCTATACAACCCATCATCCAAATAGTGGGATTTATATGAGTAAAAGGGAGACACATAACCTTGAAGTATCACTACACTACCATTGAGGGAGTATTTAAGGCACTACTAAGATAAGTATGTGACATAAACATGAAAAAAAACAATGAAATTCCTAGATGCATATTGCATGTGGTATCTTGTGAGACTACCATGAATTCAGCACTTTCTATCAGTCCTATGAACTAGGTATTCAATGGAATCCTTCCACATGTTCTGTACTTGATTAGGTTGTATAACTAAATCTTACAATTTGAAGGACTCGTATTAGCTTTGATCAACCCCAACATTCGGAGAATTTTGGATAGAATGAGACTAATACCAAAACCTATATTTACCAGGTAGAAATGGACTTCCACACTATTGAACATTCCTTTTATGTACAAAATGAAAGTATTCCCCTATATGGGGGAACCTTCAACCAATCATCAGAATAAAATTACATCTTCTCTCTCCCCTTACTCGGCCTCTACTATATAGTTGGTCTTTATGGATTCTACCTATGCTTCAAACAGTAGGGGATACCTCAAGGATTCATCAAGGGCCTCACTCATTTCTATGGAAAAGCGAAGGTCCTCAAGGATTGAGATCCTTTCTGTTATGCTAAAAAGGTTCTTCAATACATCATACTTCCACACCAGATGTACATTTCCACCAATAGGGGGATTCATATTGGTGGGAGGTGTGATGGGTGATTCAAGTTGAACTACTGGGTTTCTGATGGCGTTGGCGATTTCCTATTGTTGATCAACCAATTTGAACAAAACCACGATTAGCTTAATGTTTAATGACTATGGATTGAATTTAACTAGATGTAGTTGATCACAATATGGTCATGACTGCTCTGTTTGGTCGGTAAAAATATTTAATAATAGTGGAATGTCTGATTAAGTGGTCTAGGAGGACTATACTTACTGAGGAGTATGAAACTTCTACATCCTGTTCTCAGTAGCATGCATGAATCTTTTTGGGGAACTGGCATGAGTATTCTAGTAGATTGCATGTCCTAGACCTCATCATTAACGATATCAACTGGTTTCATTTAGAAGTTTTTAATGGAATTAATCATCATCCGGTAGAGTAATGAAACCAATCAACTTAATGGTATTCAACGAGGAATATTATTTCACGTTATTGGAGTAGTATTCTTGTGTTGGGAGGACCCTGTGAATGATTCTCAACATAGATTGTATAAAAAAGATTAGTGTAATGGATTAATTTGGAAATGGAGGTAAAAGTTGACTTCCCTTGCACTGTTAGTAGCTGCTCATATATGACTTATAAAGCTATAAAATAAATGTTGAAGTAGTGGTTAGAGAAGGAAAACGAGGCCAATGGAGGATCATTATTGGCTAAATGAGATATGATGACATCGTGGGAATGGTAAACTGCACTCCAACCCAACTACTCATCATTATTTTGGGTCAAAAAATTGGAAACCTACTATTATTCACCTTTATGTTCATGGTCACCCTCAATGAAGAAATGTTCTACCTGGGCTGGGATATTTCCCAATATCACCAAACTGTTATCCACTTGGTCAGGGAGTTAATCATCTGAAAAATATGTCTGTTAAATGGTATTTCCAAGGATATGGTGGTATGTTAAATGGATATGTTTTTCATTATGATAGGCTTCATGGGGTCCTTACACTCTATATTCTTCATAATCCCATGATCTAGGGAACATAAGAAATAGTTTAGAACTTGTGCATCCTTCAACGAATACTTTTTCTCCTTATACCTAGGTTGGTAATCTTAGATCCTAACATTGAATAGGGGATGGAGATTGATGAGGGTTGGAGTTTTATTCTCTCATATAAGAGGATGTTCTTGGTGAGGTAGTCCCGGATGTTTTTTTGCTCGGAAAGGCTGATCTTGAAGAGGTTGATGCACATGGTGAGGCTCCATTGGTAAAGGTCCCAAAAACACTAATTGATCGGGTGGGACTTCTTGTTTGGTGGTGGAATATGTACATAGGAGGTCCTTCTTTTTGGAGTTGGAAGAGGTAATGGGAATTCCTACACAGCCTACTTCAAGGATTCCTCTAAGTGATGGGCATTGTAATAAAAATATTAGAACCCCCTGGGATGTTCTTTGTGATAAGGGTAGGGATAAGATTAGTCTTAAATTTACCCCACACACATCACATGTAGTAGATCATAAGTTTATTGTATGTCAAGTGAATATGTGAGGCTCATCCACTAGTTGATAAAGTATGTGATGTGCTCATGATGATGATTTATTCACTTGAAGAGATTGGTAAGTCTTGTCTTGCGCATTGTAGAGATAAACTAGTATATGAACATTCTACATAGGTCTTACCAACAAGTAAAATACCCTATGGTTAACTGGTTATACCATATAAATGCAGGTTCATACGATGATTGAACAAAACATCAGAGATTGGTGGCCTCCCACTGGTCTAGGGTTCTCAACATGGGCACTCACTTAGAGATAATGTGGTCCAGATGCTACAGTGGGTCACCCATCTCATTGAATGGGAAAAAATAGGGGTTTCAAAATCTAGGGTTTCTCTCATGTCAGCTACCAATGTCGAGTACAGTTTTCTATTAGCGGGATTTCCACCTATAACATTTACAAGGCCTATAGGAGAGATGAGAGAGAGGCTATCAAGTAATATTAGCGAGGGTGATTGCCATTAGGAGTATCTCTAACCAACAAAGTACTGTTAGGATTATTAATGTGGCAATCAGGCATAGTTTCTTCTATAGTGGAATGAAATGGATCTTATGGAGATGGTTTTACTATATGGGAGGGTTTAGTGATTCATGCCTTGACCATTTTCCATACACTTTTTCTATATTCATTCTAGATGTGCAGGATTACAAAACTGACTGGGGGGGGAATTGGCGAAGGATGACTTGTTACTTCCCTGCTAGAGGAGAAATGGGATCCACTCGAGTGGAACAATAATCCAGGAACTAAACAAAAATTATTTTATTGATCATTCTCTTCTGATCCATGACCTACTATAGTAATGTAGAAATAATTAGATTAGCCTCTATCTTTAGTGTATTCTTAGACAAATCGGATGGCTTAGTGGACCCATTCTTCCCTTTACCCTTGTTGATATTTCGATCTTTAGGTAATGTTGTAGTGGGATATCAGAGTCTATGAAACTTCCTATGTTGGTAGGTGTTCACACCTTTATAGCGTTCTACCTGATATTGTGCTACCCCATTGGGTGTTTTTTCCTCATTAACACCTATTTTGGTGTTCCTATCCATGGATTATTTTCGAAAAACCATGTTCACCATGAATGTACTAGTTGTATAATTTGAATTGTTGATGGATAGGTCGGGTTGTCGTAGGATAGGGATGGATTTTAGGAGTAGGGTACTACCCCTAGCCCCTAATATGTACAAGTGGTGATTCATCTTATATGATTATGAAGGGAAATATGAGGATACTAAATCATTTTTATTAAAGGGTCTAGTGGTATCCATGTGACCTAGGTTTTTGAGCTATTGGGAGAACTATCAATAAAAACATTCATAACTACTGATCAATGTCATCATTGTGATTTTGGATTTTGACATAAATAAAATCATATTATTGAAGGTTTTTATGTTTAACCTAGCCTATCTAGAGGAAGCACATGTCATATCCCTTAGTGAGTAATTTTGGAATTTCAAATTTGTATTTTTAATTTTTTTTTAAACACCTCTAACCACTGATTGGTGGATACATTATCCCATTATATTTCTTGTTTAGTGGATGGTATATACTCTTGATCATCCAACTCATGGATCAATGATACCTGAGAGATGGTTGGCCTCACTAATGTGTATCGGTGTTTTTTCTAGTTATATAATAGACGAGACATTATGTGAGTTACATTTTGTTATGAATGTTGGGTCTTGACATGGGGGTGGAACCAACAAAATCATGACATACATATTGGATTATGCTTTATGTGCTAGGGGAGTGAAAATATATAGATAGAATTTAGGTAACTCACCATTTGAAGGAGTTATCCTAGACCAAAACAACTCTCCATGATCATGGGTAGTGGTGGAGAATGAGACTGGTGATGAAGGAGATGGTAGTACCCCGAGCCCCTCGAAGGGATCTAGAACATCCTCCACCAACAAATACCAATGGAGATATATGAGGATACTATAAATTTCACATTCTGGGATTGATAATCTCACCTTTTAGGGCCCCATCCCAGACTCTGAAAGTTTTACTGGGGAATTCATTTCTGAGTCATCTTATCCCTCATAATTAATATGATACATAAGTTCGACAACAACCTGGAATTTACAATGATTTATTAATTGATGGAAGTTGTGATAACTTCTTCCTTGGGATGGTTCTTCAAGGAAAGGAACTTCTTCATTACTTGGATGTCCTATGTGTTGGTCAATGATTAAGCAGGGTGGACCTCTACATTGATTTGTAATGACATAAGGATTACCTCTATGTTGTTTGGTGGTAATGGGAGGAGGGGGACCTATAAATTGACTAGCGGTAATGGAATTGTGAGGAACTCCATTTTAGTTGGATGGTGCTTGAGGAGGACATTTAAACTGATAATAATGGACACAGAGAGGGCCTCCATGTGGAAGATATTGTATAGGGGGAAAACACTTTTTTTGTCTATCGAAGGCATGGGGAGGACCTCTTTTATGATTACTGGGGAAATGGGGATGGCTTTCATTTTTCATATTGAATGAGTAGGGAGGAACACCACTATAATTAGATGTGACATGGGGAGGACCTACAAGTTAAAAAGAATAATAATGGGTAGTACCTTAATAATTATTTCTAATTAAGTGGGTAGGACATCTTCTTTGATTGGTGGGAACATGGAGAGGACCTCCATGTTGATTTTAAATGTGGGTAGGACCTCTACTTTGGTTGGTGACAGTGGGGGGACCTCTACACTGAATAGAATCATCACACACCAGCTCATAATGGATATTGTTATTACTTATGATAGATAGAGTCAACCCATCTTACATATGTGGTAGATGAGGTCACGATCCTAACTGGGTGAAGATTGATCCTTGCACGTATGTTGTAGGGATCCTGTGGAATGTGCCAACGATGGAAGGGACCACTGGGGGCATGGAAGATGATTCCCCTTTTAGATAATTCCTCTAGGTTTGGGCCTTATGTTGATGTCAGGTAGTCCAAACTTGGTCTGGTGAAGCTAGGGAATATTCCACCTTATAATTTTCATAAAGGTCTGCTAAATACTAGCACTGATAGGGCTTTTTGGTAGCCCTCCTTGGAGGGTCTCGGGTGGTAGTCATGGATGAGGTGACATTGGCATCCCCTACCTCCTCATTTTAGGGAATATTTTCATAGTATCACTTAGAGGAGGGACTCCCAATGTGATTCTCTATAGAAATTGGAAGGGGTTTTGTTCTGTGTGAACCTTGGGGTCAGTAGTGTCAATGAGTCACTTATGACTTTGGGTCCTGGTAGGCCATGTACCTTAGGGGTTTTACCCCCTTATTCATGTATGAGTTTATAAGGGTGTACATCACCCTTCATTGGATAATTTCATAGGATTATACTGGGAATGGGTTCCCAGTTGATAAAGTCATTGGGGAGGTGGTGTTTTGCAGGAATACTGCATTAACATTTCTCCAACCCTAATTCTGATAGGTGTTGGGTGGATCATTTCCTATGGTTGGGGTCTTGCAAAGCATGTTGACTGAATATTCAGTATATTTTCAAGGAAATCGATGTCCAATTCCTCAGTATCATGAAATATTTTAAAGAATAAGAGGATCCATGTTGGTGATGTTGCAAATTGATATATTTCGAATGTTTAAAACCGCTATTTTTTGTGAGTTCCATGTTGTTCCCACCATTTACAAGGTTGGACCTGGCACAAAATATATGAATATGGTGAAATTCTATGACATTGATGTCATGAATTTTACTAGTCTGCATGTTGAGTATAATAATCGCATGTCATGTTCACCATTTTTATTTCTGATGCTTTTACTGGGCCACACCGCCTTTATGTCAATGTGCACTGGTGTTCATTATTAACCAACTTTACGATTTTCCAAAGGTGGGTTGATTTCATCACATTCAGTGGTGATGTCTTCACCTTGATCAAAATAGGATGAATTATATTGGTTCCTCCTTCCATGGAATCCCTCAATGGAACTTTTCACCTAGTCTAGGTCTCCCTCATAGTGTTAATTAATGTTTGTGGAACTCATTCCCAGTGAAATATATTTGTTGAATCCATTTAATTAAATTGCTTCTGTCTTTACATTCAATTTGTTCTTAACACGGAGAAAAAATCATTCAGTAGATTAGTCATTTTTGGCATTATTGGAATATATGGATGCTCGGAACATATTTCACCTTTATTCTTCCTCTATGGATGGAATCTCATAGAGGAATCATAGTTATAGAACCCATGTCACCCCATTTCAATCATGGGGTAACAACCACTGAAGGATTTTTTCTTCCAAAGATTTTACCTCAATCATTCCATTTTATTCATCAGGTATCAGACAACAAAGGCACATATTTTTTAGGACATTCGCATCAAGAAACCCATTTTTCCTAGGGAATGTATTCGGGTTCAGGAAAAAAGTTTAAGATCATATATAGGCAGATTAGGATACCTTGTTGAGATGGATCAAGGAATTATTTTAACTTTTTGTGGATATGGAGTTGATTGTTCGAGATGCCCTATAAAGGGTGATCAAGAATATGAATCCCCATGAGATAATATGTCACACCGTAATGTTTACTAATGTATGGATTAGAATCCCATATTAAAGTGGATCTAGGAGGTGTGTCCCGTAAAGGAAACATATCACACCATGAAGATTCATCCTTACACCCCTTTCCATGGATCATGAATGTGTCTCCCTAGGAGGAAGCAACAAATTGGTGTTTAGTGGATAGATAATAACATCCCATGGAGGGGGATACTAGGTAGTGTCCCATAAAATAAATATGTAACAAAATGAATATTGATTGGAACACCCCTTGGGGTTGATTATGGAGGTGTATCCATATGACATGGACTAGAACGTTTTTCCAGTGGATGTATCAGAACATCCCATGGAAGAAGATCTGGTGAGTGCGTCCCACAAAGGTATGAGTTCAAACCATGAATATTGATTAGAACACCAACTAGGGTGGATCAATGATGTATTCCCCTAGGATTGAGAACAATGTTTTACCAATGTATGGATCATACATCCACATAGAAGTAAATATAAGAGGTTTTTCCCAAAAATGAAAATTTCCACACCATGAAGATATATCAGAACACCCCTTATAGTGGATTATGGAGATATTAACATAGGAGGTAGAACCCGAAAGGTTTAACATTGGATTGGTTAAAACAACTTTTGTAGGTGTGTCTTGGGTGTATCCCATACAAGGAAGATGTCACACCATAAATTGTTATCAGAACACCCCTTGAGGTGGATTAGGGAGGTTCAACCCTAGGAGGGAATGCCAAAATGATTACTGATGGATAGATCAGAATTCCCTACGGAGGTGGATCTGTGAGGTGTTTCCTATAATGGGAAGATTTCATACCATGAATATTGATTCTAATACTATTTGGGGTTAATCATGGAGGAGTATCCTGAGGAGGGAGCACCTGAATGGTTTACAAATGGATGGATCAAAATGACCATAGAGGATGATCTGGAGGTGTTTCCTATAATGGGAAGATGTCACACCATGAATATTGATTGTAACACACCTTGAGGTGGATTAGGGATGTTCATACATCGGAAAGAGCACCATGGTTTACCATTGGTTGGGATTGAACCTCGTTGAGGCATCCAACATACCCTATTTAGAAGCCAGAGATCGAAACCCATGTAGTTTCATGTTTCAGGTTATGGTCGTGTGATAGAACTAGTCCATGAAATTTAACATCATGCTGTATGGATTTTGTGTGTGGGACCTATGTAGGGGTGGACTAAGGGACCTATATGGGATGTGATCTCCCATGTTAGGGGAATAATCTTACTAGGGATGTGGACCATAGAAAATTAGATTGGATAAGTATGTTGGTTTTGAATCTCAGAGAGGCTTCCTATGTAACCTTTTTGGTTCTGAATCAATGCCCCTTAGTTCAAAATGGGATAGGACATATGCCTATGGAGGAGTCCCAATGGATTGTAACTTGTGGTTGGGGATTACCTGTGAAATTTTCCCATAGGGGGGTATTGTTATTGGGGATTTCACTTAGGAGGATTACCATTTGAATGGCGGTTGGTGATTACATCATTATAGAAGACCCATTTGAATGAATGTTGGTTGGGTTTCAACATCTGCCCTAAGTTGTAAGCCCATGAGAGTTATTATTGGTGTGATTAACTAGTAGAACTGATAGTCTTGATGCTTGTGTTGTGAAAGAATATCCAACGAGAGATGGAGTGGATCTTATGGGTTAACGAGGTATAAGGAGAATATCATTCCATGTTAGTCTATGTAGTGTGGATATGATAATGTTCCACTCAAACAAGGATCATACTATTCTCTTTTATATTGTAATTATATGGTTTATGGTTATATTTTTTGGATGTAAGTACAAGGCTATATTATGTAATGCAGCTTAGATTTGGGGACAAACTTGTTGGCCCTCAGGCTTACCTAAAGACTGATCGTGTGGCTGTAGGAAGGTAAAGGCTTTAAAAATTCCAAGGTGTAATGATGGGGAGTGTTGTTTGCTCAAAAGATCCTTCTTATGGTCCCTATGCTGAGAAAAAATAGGGATTACCATACATATGATGAGAAGTAATATGAATTGAAACTCATGCACTAGAGTCACAGGGGACATCACATGTGGGAGCAGGAAATTGTTGTGTTAAATTTTAGAGGGGTTTATGCCTGAGGTTCATGAAACATATTCATGTTGTTCCCAAAGATGGGTCAATCATGGTTCTCTTACAAAAGGAGAGTCCATGGAGCATCAATATAATGGGTGCGTGCAATATTGGGGTTCCACACAAGGTTAGAGTTGTGTAAAGGACAATTCCTTATGCACACCTGACATGGGTTGAAGGTTTATCGGAGATGATTACCCAACTATGGGCCAAGTTAATTACTAACCCACAGGGAAAATTTCAGGCAATATTCTCTACCACGTGGGTTTTATGATTTCATTATGTCGAAGAAAAGTAGTCTTTTGTGCAGCAGAGCGATGTTTCATATTCTAAAGAGTCGCCTCAATGAATGGGGAAAGATTATATTTATATTCAAAGTCATAGGGGATGACCACAAAAGATTCGGGTCATAGAAGACCTCTTCATATAGCTGACTCCTTTTCTGTTAGAAATCATGCAAGCTAGATGTCTCCCTTGACGTTGCCTTTAGCACACAGGGCAGACCATTGCATGCAGACTATATCACTTTCACGAAGGGAATTTTCCATTCACTTGATTGAATTTTACATCCTTTCATCCTTGTTATAATATTTATAAAATCTCATTGAATTTATCTTATAAATTCTTTTTGTGTAGAATATAATCTTACATGAAGGTGTAGGATCTTGTGTGCAGCATCCTTATTGATTCCAGAATGCTTTTTCAGAGTGTGTTTCATTCTTAGGTTACCCAAAACAGATTGTTTGCAACTTCAGATGGAATTTAAATGAAAAAAAATAATCATATATAATATTTAATGATCTTATATTTCCTTTTTATATAATTTTTGGTTTCCTTATACACTTTTTATGTCATTCTTTCTTCAAATTAAAATGACATTTCTTCTATGTTCCGTTTTTTACCCCATTTATCACAAGATCTCTTTAATGTTTTCTCGTGTAGGTAAACTAAGTCAAGAAGAGGTTAAATCTCAATGAAACACCTATATTTAGAGTTAAATTAGTTATTTTTTTCCATTTCTATTTAGACCTAATGTTATTATCATTATCATTGAATATAAACTAAGATTTAGTGTGATAGGGGCATAAACTATCAGGAGACATTTAATTTTGAGCATGTTTTACATCAAATAATCTTGTCATGGGGTAATTTAATTACCCTATTTCAAGTATATGAATTTTCATTTCTTCCATAAAAGTATTTATTATTGAGTTTGAGCTTTGTCCCCAACCCTCCATCATGATATTTACTCCAGGACACTAGTTCCCTTAATCAAATTCATCACGTTGAGAAATCACACTATCATAGAATTCCATCTCTTCTTGATTCAATTTAGAATAGGTATCCTTATCCATATACTTCCATAATTAATCAACAATGTCACCCTTCATTCCATAAGATATAAAAACAATTCTATGTTAATTGTAATAATTAAGTAATATATTATTAAAGATCTTTCCAAATTCATAAATTTTCCATAATAAATAAACAAATAAAAGTTATATTCATCCACCTTTAACACCCCTATTTTAATCAAGGGAGTGGTAATATCAACTACCACTAATATTATAGATTAATGGACAAAAAAATATTTTATAATTTCCTTATCCATCTTGATAGGGACTATAATCGATGAGGTAACCACCCAAAATATATATGGGTTCCAAAAAAACTATCTCAAACCCAGAATTCATACACAAATCTGTGTAATTGAATTTTTCAAATTCATAGGATTAAAATATAGATCTAGAACTTGTATCCTATGAAATAGTATAATTAAATTAACAATTCCAAACCCCTTTATTTATAATTCATAGTTTATTTTGGGAAAATATATGGAAAAACTTTTACTTGTGAATGTACTTTGTAAACTATCAAATCACAAGACATTAAGAAGATGTTTTTAAACTAAAATACTCTATATATTATCTTTGAATTTTAATGATAAAAGTGTAATGATAGAATAATTACTATCCTTAATCATGTATGTAATAAGGTCATTTATTGCATTAAAAATGTTGTATCCCCATTCTTAAGAGTTTTTTATTTCTCAAAAATAAAATTCATTTTTGAACCCATCAAAAATTATTTTGTTCGATGTGTGCACCACAACCAGATGTGTCAATAAAAATTCATAGCATCTAACTCATTTGAATCCTAATCTATCACCTTATCTTAAGAGGTACCTGGTATTTATTAACCAAAAGTACCTATGTAATCTTGATCATAGTAGGATTAAATGAGAATCATGACCACACTTGTTTCCCTAGAGATCTTGGGATCCACCTTGTTCAATAGATTCGTACCTTTTTAGATCCCCATCAATCAAATCATATTGGATTTAAGAATCACTTGAATCACCTTTCTCCAAGGAATTGATAATATTATTTTCAATATTAGAATAATTTTTATGATATGGTGAAGATATATTACTAGAGATACTCTTCTATTTCAATACCTTAACAAAAAATGATCAATGTGGTAGCATCTTTTATCAAGGGATAAAATGAATTTATGTTCATGACATCAGAAAAATATTTAGGGTATTTCGAATAAAAAATCATGATGATAATTTTCCCTCTGAAAGTTGAGAAATGAGGTTAAAATGTGTAGAATCATCGACTTAAACCACCATGGAAATAGAAATTTTGAGAGATCGTGAATCTATTGAACCTTGAATAACCTCAAATTCTCTATGGAATTTATAAATCATTGAGTTTCCCATCCTAATAAAAAATTTATTTATAATAAATTCAATTATATTTTTATTATTTTATTAAAATATAATATATATATATTTTTTTTATTTAGATATAATGTACCTATATTTATAATAAAAAATATATATATTATAAATAAATTCATAGAAATGAAACTATAAGAAAATATTTATTATTTTACAGCTAGTTCATTAGAATGAACATTAGTAAGATACTGTTTTACTAGTACTATTAATCAAAAATGGTCTTTCAAGCTATATATTTGGTATTTCATGTAATATATCCTCCAAGACATCATTTGGTGACCTATTCTCAAGAATCAAAATAACTGTATGGTATAGTACCCTATGGGAGAATAAAATGTCCCCACATATAGGCATGACTCATGGGACATTATAGTGTTCTTGATCATTGGTTCAGTTCTTTTCAGTTGGTCTTGAGAATAATGAGATGTAGCATGGGATGGAGTTGGGAAACAAGCACCTTTTGTAAGTACTCGAACCACAAATTCTCGGAGCTGGTTCCCATGAGACATGATGTACCAAATATTATTACATTATATTACAATTCATTCACTTATATCACGTCATGTCCCAGGCTACAGAGGATCGTGAGTTCATGTTCTGGGAAAACCAGCTGCATTCTGAAACTTCATTGAAGAAATGACTGATACCTGAAAAATTTTCATTTAAAATGTAGGCTGAGCATTGAAATACTCAGTAAGGGGTTTGAAAAAAAAACTTAATACAAATTTTGAAAACTAATTTTAGAAATACATTCTCTTACTTAATATAATTCCTTTAAATAAAACAAAAATAGATATCAAGGGATGATATACTACTGTTAAAGCACTTCATACATAATTAATTGAATATTTAACTGAATAACACTAGATGAACAATGTAAGAATGCTTTCATAAAAATTATTAAATTCTAACAAGTAAAGTAGGAATAGAATGCAAGGTATGCAAGTACTACTGAGCATGAACATTATCAGAGTTTCACATAAACAAATTCAATAAAACATATAAAAATACACAATATAACATGATAAATATAATGCAAATAATTGCATTAAAATTGTAGAATGGTAAATTGATCATGCATCATCAATGTCTGATCATATTCCATGTGCACTTTAATCTCATACTCATAGGTAATGGTTCTATAACCAAGTATATTCCCCTAGTCGAAATAATCACTTGGTTGGCCATAAACAAAAACAAAATGAGAAAATGTATACTGAAGGATTCATGGTCTCTATGTCAAGGCCTTGTTCCTTAACCTAAGGGTAATAACCCAATATAATTGTCTCTATAACTATAGATGCATCGAGGATCTTACTTTTACTGGTCTCAAACCCGGAGGGCTTACTTTAACCAGTCCCCAACCTGGAGGGCTTACATTAACCAGTCCCCAACTTGGAGGGCTAACATTAACCAGTCCCTAAACTGGAGGGATTTCTTTTAACTGGTCCCTAACCCAGCAGTCCAATACTTTCCTCATATGTTAATATGGTCTAATATTCATGGTGTCCCATTCCACTTTGAATATTTGAGTTTATTTCTCATTTTCCAAGGTGTGACATACCACGTTGGGTAATTTAGTTCTTAGTCCATTATCATGGTATGTCATATGCATGCGTGATGACCAATAATATGGACAAGGAAACCATTTTATAATTGGTCTTCAAATACATGACATGATAGATAACATTACGAATTGGGAATAATTAATCAAAATAAATAATGGTTTAGTAAAAATTCTATTTACACATGACATTTACTAAAGCGCATCGAATGGTAGGGTTTTCCACAAGAACTGTTAAATGATAAATCTTTAAACTTACAACACATCAAAATGAAGAACATAAAGAAATTTCTTGACATTAATTATTGTGATATACATGTATTTGAAATTTCAATTAAACTATAACCAGATCAACCACTAGTAAACACTACAGCAGGTTTAACATCAAATAATAAATGGTTACTACATGATAACATAAATCCATAAATTCTTAGTCCTTTAATATAAATTTAAATCAGGATGAAGCACATACTTTTAAAACATTAAATACATTGAGGGTACTTTTTATAATATCTTCTTAAATTAAGCATGTTCATTGGTGTAAACTCTTGAGAAAAACAAATATAGGCTTGGAAAAATAAACACTAAAACCATTAGTGTCAAAACATCAACTAAGTCCTAATATGTATACTTGAAAATAGGGTTTTGGAAATTAAACATATAAATACTTATTTACATGCCTGTATATACACAATGTGTATATATGGGTTTTTCACAAAATAATAAAGGTTCATTATAATTCCTTGAGTTATGAAAATTTCTAATCACTTATAATATACATAATTGAAAACTAGAAACATTTGAGAATTTAATATATATATATATATATATGTAACTATAAATACATAACTACATAAAAACAATGTTTCATAGTATAATACGATTACACTTAAACCAAATATATAGTTCATATCCAAAATATCATCTAAAGAATGGTATTCATCACTTATTAATCATGTTTTATTAGTATTGAACAAATTATTCTATTTAAGAATATAGTCTTATATATATATAAGGTTTAAAATAAGAATATGTATGTTAAGAGAAGATTCAAAAATAGCTTTTGAATAATTCTTATTATCAAATACTAAATCCTAGGTAAATCTTAAAACTGGCTTTGGATGGGTTACATATATAGATACATCTATTCTTAAACACGTGAAAATAAAAATGTCTATTTATATAAGATATTGGATAGATTCCTTTCAAAACTAATGGTACATAATCTACTTGATATTACAAACGATGAACAACCTCCCTGGAAGGCCTTAAACATGAAGGGTTTTAAGGTGTATACATAAATATATACAGGATTTAAATTTATTTGTATATAAAAATTTGTTTCATATGGTTTATAAAATAGAAACCCAAAATAATCACGACCCTTATGTCATTTAGGAATTACCACACTAAATCCATACAACAAGTTTCAATAGAGGAGGAGAATCAATGCTCATACTAAATTCATATATATACATGTATTTATACATACTTATTATATAACCAACTATGCATTGAGAGTGTATATCAGGTTTTCCATCAAATGCAAAGTGGATATCCCCTTACCAAGACTGAGGAGGAGGGATTCGGCCTGGTAGAAGCTTGATGGAGGTACCAGAAACTCAAACGAGAGGTGGGGAGGAAAAAGAAAATGAACCTGTGGGGTTCATGCGCATGGAGGAGGTATTTTAAAAGAACCAAGATGCATAGAATTCCCAGGTTCATGACCCCCAGAGGGTCCCTATTCATGAATACTGATGGTGAAGACAAAGCTTCGATTTGGAGAAAATAAATTGATAATATAATATATGTTAATTTTATATAACCCTACATGGGGAAGAGCTCAGGTGAGGATAAAACTTGACATTCATTTGGGGAGTAGTCCTGTGGAATTTTGAGGCCAATGGATGTTTTTAGGGGGGTCATGGGCTTCGGGTGTAGTGGAGAGGGAGCGGTGGTGATGGAGACATACGCTGGTTCGGCTTGCCGAGGAAGAAGAAGACGCGGAAGGAATATGAGATGGGGAGGATGGCATGGACCACCTAAAGCTGGATCAGACAGCTGAGGGAAGAGCGATACTCGATCGATCATTTTAAAAAGGTAGTTGTTCAGGATTAAATCTCATGGGAGAACGACGACTACGGGGGGTGTGGGGAATTCACACAGTTACGATCTCGCGAACGGCCGAGATCTGATGTGAGATGCGATGGAAGAATCGGATCGCGTGATACCGACTTTCAGCCATCCCACTTCGAAAAGAAACAAAAATTGAGTGTGGCATATAATCTTGAATGCCTCTTCTTTACTCCTATTACACATGCACACACGACAAGGGGCCTTATACATGGGCCCTAGCTGGCCTTTGACCCACCCTTACCCAACATGCACGGCAGGCCTTATACATGTGCCCACGAGCAACCCAGCCCAGGCTGTGCTTGGGCAGAAATACTAGGTACTATGAACCGAGCGTGGAAAGCACCCAGTACCCATAGGGGCCAGTTTGGACTCTAGGGCTTGGCCCTAATGGATTCCGTCTATTGGCCAGCTCCATAATTTTTTATTAAAATATTATTTATATAATGTGAAATAACAGTATATATATAAATAAAAATGTAATCTTCAAGAGTAGGTATTTTAATGTGTCAATAATAAATGATGAATAAACTATTATAATTACTAAGAACATATAACTTTTAAAATCTAAATTCTAAATAAAATACATGACTAATTTATACACAAACTCTTTTAAAAGACAAAAGTTTCATGAATAAAATACTAAACATTAAAATGGTTTAATAAAATATACTTATTAATTTTAAACTATAACAACAAATGTATGTTGGTTTGATAATTAATAAAATACCCTTTTTGTGAATCATAACCTTTAAAATATATAAAAGGTATTTAAATTACGACGTTTTGAACTAGATGACCATAATGATTTTGTAAAGACTAAGTTTCATTATAAAAGTATAATTTTATTTAAAACATTTAAACATATTAATAAATTTAGAATACCACAATATCATGAAATCATTATAAAAATAACATTTTATAAAAAGTTAAACCTCATTAATTTAAAACCCTACAGTTAATAAATTTAAAGACTGCATCAGCTATAATTATAGCTATTGAGTTTCCAATTGATACTTTAGGTAACAGTCAAATTGGTTCCCTATAAAACTGTGACTTCGAGTGTCTTAATCTAAAGGCTGTTGAAGAAGAAGAATGATAATATGGTTTAATTCATCCCATTAGGTCTTACTGTGGCTGCGGTTTCTTTGGCCATTCTCATGCTCCTTATGTCGAATTCTAAGGACCCCTATTATCTTCTCGGGGTTCTCTTGGTTTTGAGTGGTCTTCCTATAATCTTAATAGAATTTTAAATTGGTATCTTTGGTTAACATAATTTCTCATTTAATCTTAGTGTATTATAATTACTATGGTGTTCCCATTTGAATAAGGTTCATTTCATTCATTTGAGTGTTTACTCTATTCCATAATAAATTTAAATTTTATTATTACTTTTCTATAGGAAACCAGTTTTTTCGTTTAATGGGATACATAAAATATAAAATTCACCATTATATGAAACTTAGATTCTTGGGGTGTTAAATTATTACCCCTACAATTAATTGTGTCCTCATAATTCAATTTAAAAACTGGAAAAAGAATTATCCAGACGTTATCATCACCCAAATGGGAGATTCGGCTCAGTCAGCGGAATACCTAGGTTGGTACTCGGTTCCTCTACTTTACTAGCCCAGATACAACTCAAGTTGTATGTTTTGAACTCCTAATCATTCATTATACACACATGATTGTGTAGGGAGGCTTGAGAAGTAATAAATTTAGGGATGTCTTAATGGAAATACTCTCTGGTGCTCCGCAAGACTATATCACGCTCAATATATTCCAATGGAACGATGTGATTAAATAGACTGAGGTTTAGAATCTAGAACATAACGGATGCTCTGAGGTTCCCATATTGGGTTTCCACTAGGAAACATGCTCTGGTAGAAATATTTTCTGCCAGAGTGAAACATCGAAATAAACCCTCAATGTATCTCCCCCTTCGCCAATAATATGGGTGTTGGGTAATGGCGATGAGGTGGAAGACATGGTAATTCTATTGATAGGAATAAAAGATTTCATGGCTGTTAGAAAAATAAAACATGTGTTGACATGATCCTAGATGGTTAAGGAAATAAAGATAGTCCAGAGTGCACTTCCTGATTAAGTTATCCTCCAAATTTCATTGAGTAGTGATGAGATATTTTTTCTTCTTTCCATATTAAAATAATTCATGTGAATTCACATTAATGGTCAGATAAATTATAGATAGTAATGAGAAACAAATAAAATTTCATTAAAACATAAGTGTATACATAAATTCATGATTTTCCCTTAATGACCTACCACCTGAACTCCACACATAGAAGCAAAACTCCCTATATCCTCAAAGCAAACACAGGCTGAGCATTCAACATTGAACTCATGGGGGCACCTGTGATGTCTCATTAGTTTATCATGAGGGGTATAAAGTTGGGAAAGGTAAAAAACACTTGTTTCTTATAAGACAGTCTGGTGGAATCATATTCAAACATCCTAAAGTCCAACAACAGGCCCCAATATTTGTAGTTCAAAGTCTAACCTAGATAGGCCTCCCGGAGGTCACTTGTAGTAGCAGCTTCTTGAAAAGGGTCAAGGATCATTGTGCCAAAGTCCTCACCTGACGTGAATACTCGGAAAAATCCCTCATGTTACCTTCCCCGACGTGCATATAAGGGGAATTAGGTCATCATCATAAAGAGGAAATCCATTCCCAACCCCCGGTGTAATTAAATCACCCGAGGTGAGTTTGACACATCTTATAGGGGTTTGCACATCATGCGGAGATGGAAATAGTTAAGGAAATTCCTTCAGCTAGTGAAAGACACAATGGTTATCGAGACTCAATGAAGAGTGATAATATATTGGTAGGCACATTTTTTTATTCCATATGATAGTTATAATAAATCACTTAGCAATTTTCAGTCATAATTATATATTTTTGTTACCTGGTTTTCCATAATTTTCTGAACCTATAATCGGATACCAACTATAAGGACCCGACCCCCGAATACTCGCAGCTGTTGCCCATGAGACATGATGTACCAAAAATTATTACATTACATTACAATTCATTCACATTTATCACATCATGTCCAATGCTACAGAAGATCGTATAGATTAGGTTCTAGGAAAACAAGCTGCATTTTGAAACATCATTGAAGACATGACTGATACCTGAAAATTTTTCAGGGAAAACGTAGGGTGGGCATTGAAATACTCATAAATGGGTTTGAATAAAATACTTAATACAAATTTTGAAAACTACTTTTAGAAATACTTTATCTTTTATAAAATAATTCCTTTAAAGAAAACAACAATACATTTAAAAGTTTGATATAATACCGTTAAACAACATCATAAATAAGTAATTGAAATTTTAGTTGAATTCCACTAGATGAACAAAGTAATAATTTTTGTATAAAAATGCATAAATTATAACAAGTAATGTTGGAATAGCATACAGGGTATGCAAGTACTACTGGGAATGAACATTAACTGAGTTCCGCATAAACAATTTCACTATAACTTATAAAAATTCGCAATATAACATGATAAATGAAATGCTAATATTTGCACTAAAATTATGGAAAGGTAAACTGATCATGCATCATCACTGTCTTATCATATTCCATGTGCACTATAATTCATACTCATCGGTAATTGTTCTATAACCTAGGATATTCCTCTAGTCGAAATAATCACTGGGTTGGTCATATACTAAAACTTAATGAGAAAATGTATACATAAGGACTCGTGGTCTCTGTGTCAAGGCCTTGTGCCATGACCTAAGGGTAATAACCCAATATTACTGTCTTGAGAACTATCGATGCATCAAAGATCATAATTTTACCAGTCAACAACCCGGAGGGCTTACTTTAACATGTTCCCAGCTTGGAGTGCTTACTTTAACCAGTCCCCAACCTAGATGGATTTCTTTTTACCGGTCCCTAACCCGACAGTCCAATACATTCCTCATATGTCAATATAGTATAATAATCAAGGTGACCGATAAAACATTGAATATATAATTTTATTTCTCATTACCCAAGGTGTCTCATACCACTTGTGGTAATTTAGTTCTTAGTTCATTATCATGGAATGTCAGATGCATGCATGATGATCAATAATATTGACAAGGAAAACATTTTACAATTGTTCCCCAAATACATGACATGACAGATAACATTGAAAATATGGAAAAATTAAACAAAATATTTCATGGTTTAGTAAACATTCTATGTACACAAGATAATTACTGAAGCACATCTATTGGTAGGGTTTTCTACAAGAGGTGTTAAATGATAACTTTTTAATATTCCAACACATGAAAATGAAACACCTAAGGAAAATACTTGAAATTAATTATAGTGATATACATTTATTTGAACATGCAATTAAACCATAACCAGATCAACCAATAATAAACACTTTAGCAGGATTCACATCAAGTAATAAATTGTTACTACATGAAAACATAAACCCATAAATTCTTAGTCCTTTAATAAAAATTTAAATAAGGCCGAATAACATACTTTTATGATATGAAATACATCGAGGGTACTTGTTATAACAAATTTTTTAATTTAGAAAGTTCATTGGTGTACACTTGTAAGAAAAAAACATATAGTCTTGGAAAAATAAACACTAAAACCTTAGGTGTCAAAACATCAACTAAGTCCTAATATGTATACTTGAAAACATGGTTTTGGAAATTAATCTTATAAATTCATATTTACATGCCCACATATACACAAAGTGTATATATGGGTTTTTCACCAAATAATCAAGGTTCATTATAATTATTTGAGTTATGAAAATCTATTACCACTTATCATTTAAATAATTGAAAACTACAAGCATTTGATAATTTAATATATATATATATGTGTGTATGTATCTATAAATACATAACTACCTAAAAACTATGGTTTCATACCATAATATGATTACACATAAACCAAAGTCCTAGTTCGTATCCAAAATATCATCTAAGGATGGGTATTCATCACTTATAAATCATTTTTTACTTGTATTGAACACATTATTATATTTAATAATATAGTCTTATATATGTTCAAGGTTTACAATAACAATATGTATGTTAAGAGTAGATTCATAAATATCTTTTATATAATTGTTATTATCAAATACTAAATCCTATGGAAATCATAAAAGTAATTTTGGATGGGGTACTTATATACATACATCTATGCTTAAACACCCAGAAATATATATGTCTATATATATAAGATATATGATATATGACTTTCAAAACTAAACAGACATAAAATACTTGAGTTTACAAACCATGAACAACCTCCCTTGAATCCCTTAAACATGATGTGTTTTAAGGTGTATGCATAAATAAATACATGATTTAAATATATATATATATATATATATATATATATTCATACGGGTTATAAAATAGAAACCCAAAAGAATCATGACCCTCATGTCATTTAAGAATTACCTCACTAAATCTATACACCCTGTTTCAAAAGAGGAGAATTGATTCTCATAATGAATATATATATATATATATATCTTTATACATACATATTATATAACTAACCAAACAAAGAGAGTGTATATCAGATTTTACATCAAAAGGAATGCGGATATCCCCTTACCTAGAATAAAGAGGAGGGTTTCGGCCTGGTAGAATCTTGTAGGAGTTCCCAGGAACTCGAAGGAGAGGTGGGGAGGAAAAAGAGAATGAACACATGGAGTTCATTCACATGGAGGATGTATTTTAAAATAACCAAGATGCATAAAATGTTTCAGTTCATGGCCCATAGGGGGTCCCTCTATTTGACTACCGAAGGAGAATCCAATGATTTGTGTTGGAGAAAATAAAACGATAAAATAATATATATAAATTTTATATAACCCTACCCGGGGAGGATCTCAGGTGAGAATAAAACATGAGATTCTTAAGGGGAGTAAGCCCATGTAAAGGTGATGCCAAAGGATGTTTTTAGGGGGGTCACGGGCGTCGGGTGTAGTTTTGAGGGAGCGGTGGTGAGAGAGACAGTCGCTGGTTCGGCTTGTGGAGGAAAGAGATGACAGAGAAGGAAGATGAGATGGGGCGGACAACCTGGATCACCTGAAGCTAGATCAGACAGCTGAGGGAAGAGAGGGAGTCAATCTGTTATTTTAAAAAGAATGGGCGGTCATGATTCGATCATCTGGGAGATTGACGGATACGGGGGAGTACATGGTGTTCGCACGGCTACGATCGTGTAAACGAATGAGATCTGATGTGAGATGTGATGGACTTCTCGGATCAAGTGATACCAAAATTCAACCATCTCACTTCAAAATGAAACTAAAACTGGTCTTGGATTATAATCCATAAAGACACTTCTTCACTATGATGACACATGCGCACACAACAAGGGGCCTTATACACGGTCCCTTGTGGGTTTTCAGCCCACCCTTACCCAACACGCACTGCGAGCCTTATACATGGGCCCACGTGTGACCTAGCCCATGCTATGCTCGGGACGGTATACTCGGTACTATGCATTGAGCATGAAATGAACCTAGTACCCACGGGGGCTGGTTTTTCCTCGAGGGCTCAGCCTTAAGGGCTTCCCTCAGTTGGACTGCTCCCCAAATTTTTATTAAAAGATTATTTAGAAAAATTGAAATAACAGTGTATATATATATAAATAAAAATCTAAGCTTCAGGAGTAGGTATTTTAATTTGTGAAATATTAATATTGAATAAACTAATGTAATTAAAAACAACTTATAACTTTTAAAATCTGAAATCAAATTAAAATAATTCACTAACTAATACACAAACTCTTTTAATAGACAAAATATTAATAATTAATATACTAAACTTTAAAAGGATTTAGGAAAATATACTTATTAATTTTAAACTATAACAACAAAGGTATGTTGGTTCAATAATTTATAAAATACCCACTTTAGGATTCATAACCTTTAAAATATCTAAAATGTGTTTAAATCATTATGTTTTGAACTAGATGACCATAATGATTTTCTAAAGACTAAGTTTCATTAAAAAAGTATACTTTTATTTAAAACATTTAACATATTATAACATTTTAAATACCAAAAAATTAAGAAAGCATTATAAAAACCACATTTTATAAAAATATATACCTCATTAATTTAAAACCCAACAGTTATGAATTTTAAAGACTCCATCGGCTATAATTATCGATGTTGAGTTTCCAATGGCTACTTGAGGTAACGTTCGTATTGGTGCCCTATAAAACCATGCCTCCGAGTGTCTTAAACTTTAGGTGATTGAATAAGAAGAAGGATAAGAGGTTTCAAGTCATCTCTTTAGTGATTTGTGTTGTTGTGGTGGCTTTGGTCGTTCTCATGATCATTATGCCGAATGCTAAGGAACCCTATTATCTTCTTGGGGTTCTCATTGTTTTGGGTGGTCTTCCTATAATCTAAATAGGGTTTTTAATTGGTATATTTGGTTAGCTTAATTTCCCATTTCATCTCAGTGTATTTTAATTACTATGGTGTTCCCATTTGAATAAATAGTCTTTCGTTCATTTGTGTGTTTACTCTATTTCATAATAAATTTAAAATTTATTATTAAATTTCCATAAGAAACAAGTTTTTTCGATTAATTGGTAACATAAAATATAAAATTTACCGTTATATGAAACTAAAATTCTCGGGGTGTTACCTTATTCCGACCTAAAAATAATTGCATCCTCACATTTAATTCAAAAATTGTAAAAGAATTATCCAGACGTTATCATCACCAAAACGAGAGATTCGGCTCAGTCAGTGGAATACCCAGGTTGGTACTCAGTTCCTCTGCTTCATTAGCCTAGATACAACTCGAGAATTATTTTTTAAACTCCTTCTCAATCATTCTACACACAAGATTCCATAGGGAGGCTTGAGCGGTAATAAATTCTGGGGTGTCTGAATTGACATATTCTCTGGTGGTCTGCCAGACTATATCACGGTCATGATATTCCATTGGAATGATGCGATTAAATAGAAAGAGGATTACAATTTGGAACATAATGGTTGCACTGAGGTTCCCATCTTGGGAATCCCCTAGTTAACATGCTCTGGCATGAAAAATTATGTGCCACAATGAAACATCAAAAGAGACCCTAAAAGTATCTCCCTCTTCTCCTATAATTGGGAGTTGGGTAATGGCGATGAGATGGAAGACCGGGTCAATACCATGATAGGAATGAAGGATTCCAGAGCTGTTAAAAAAATCAAACATGGGTTGAAAAGATCCTTGTTGGTTGAGGAAAGAAGGATAGTCTATAGTGCATGTCTCGATTAAGATATCATCCAAAATTTCATCGGGTAGGGATAAGATATTTGTTCTTCATTCCATCTGAAAATACATTCATGAGAATTCACCTGAAATGTTAGATAAAGTGTAGAGATGAATGAAAAACAAATAAAATTGCATTAAAACATAAGTTTATAAATCAATGATTGAGTTTCCCTTAACAACCAAATACCCGAACTCCACACAGAGAAGAAAAACTCCCTATATCCTCAAACCAAACACAGGATGAGCATTTAGGGTAAAACTCATTGGGCACCTGTGATATGTCATGAGTTTAGCATGAGGGGTATGAAGTTGGGAAACGTCAAAATACACCCTTTTTACTTTAAGAAAGTCAGGTTTTCTCATTTTCTAACATCCCAAAGACCAACAACTGGCCACTCTAGCCGTAGTTCAAAATCTAGAAAAGATAGGCCGCACAATGGTCACCAGCAACAACAGCTTCTTGAAAAGGGTTGAGGATCATAGTGCCAAAGTCATCACCTTCCATGAATACTCAGAAAAGTCCCTCATGATACATTCTCTGATGTGCATATAAGGGGAATTAAGTCATCATCACAAGGAGGAAATCCATTCATAACCCCCAGTGTAATTGAAGCACCTGAGGTGATTTTGACACATCATATAGATGATTGCACGTCATGTGGAGATGGGCATAGTAAAGGAAATTCCCTCGGCTAGCTAAAGACATAATGGTTTCTAGGGCCATAGTGAGGAGTGATAATAGAATGGTAGGCAAATTTATATATTCCATATGAAAGTTATAATAAAATCACATAGCAAGGTTTAGTCATAATTATATATTTCTATTCCCCGGTTTTCCAGAATTGTCTGAACCTAACCTCTGATACCAATTGTAAGGACCCAACCCCAAATGCCCGGATCTAGTTCCCATGAAACATGATGTACCAAAAATTATTACATTACATTTAAATTCATTCACATATATCACATCATGTCCCATGCTACAGAGGTTCATTAGGTTCAGGTTCTGGGAAAACTAGCTGCATTATAAAACTTCATTGAAGACGTGACTGATACCTGAATAATTTTCATTGAAAATGTTGGGTGATCAATGAAATACTCAGTAAGGGGTTTGAAAAAAATACTTAATACAACTTTTGAAAACTACATTAAAAATAATTTCTCTTATATAAAATAATTCCATTAAGGAAAACAGCAAGATATTTCAATGGTTCATACAATACCATTAAACACTTCATACATAAGTAATTGAAAATTTAGCTGAATTCCACTAGATGAACAATGTAAGAATGCTTGTATAAAAATGAATAAATTCTAACAAGTAAAGTTGGAATAACATGCATGGTATGAAAGTACTACTGAGCATGAACATTATCAGAGTTGTGCATAGACAATTTCACTAAAACTTATAAAAATGCACAATATAACATGATAAATGTAATTCTAATATTTGCATTAAACTTATGGAAAGGTAAACTGATCATGAATTGTCACTGTCTCATTATATTCCATGTGCACTTTAATCTCATACTCATAGGTAATGGTTCTATATCCAAGGATATTCCTCTAGTCGAAATAATAACTTGGTTGGTCATATACTAAAATGTATTGAAAAAATGTATACTGAAGGAATAATGGTCTCTATGTCAAGGCCATGTGCCTTGACCTAATGTTAATAACCCAATCTTACAATCTCAAGAACTATCAGTGCATCAAGGAGCTTACTTTTACAGGTCCCCAACCTAGAGGGCTTATATTAACCAGTCCCCAACCTAGAGGGCTTACTTTAACCAGTCCCCAACCTGGAGGGCTTTCTTTTAATAGGCCCATAACCCAGCAATCCAATACATTCCCCAAATGTCAATATGGTCTAATAATAATGGTGTCCCATTCCCCTTTAAATATTTAATTTTATTTCTAATTACCCAAGGTGTCCCACGCCACTTGGGGTAATTTAGTTCTTAGTTCACTATCATGGTATGTCATATGCATGAATCATGATCAATAATATTGACAAGGAAACCATTTTACAATTGGTCTATAAATACAGGAGAAGAAAGATAACATTTCAAATATGGAATAATTATTCAAAAGAAGGCAAGGTTTAGTAAACATTCTTTGTACACAAGATAATTACTAAAGCACATCAAATGATAGGGTTTTCCACAAGAGGTGTTAAATTATAACTCTTTAAAATTCCAACACATGAAAATGAAACACTTAAAGAAAATTCTTGACATTAATTATTGTGATATACATGTATTTGAACAAGCAATTAAACCATATCCATATAATCCACTAATAAACACTGTAGAAGGTTTAACATCAAATAATAAATGGTTACTACATGATAACATAAACCCATACATTCTTAGTCCTTTAATATAAATTTTAATCAGGCCTAAGAACATACTTTTAAAATATGAAATACATCGAGGGTACTTGTTAGAATAACATATTAAATTAAGCATGTTCATTGGTGTACAGTTTTCATAAAAACACATATAGGCTTGTAAAAATAACGGCTAAAACCATAGGTGTAAAAACATCAACTATGTCCTAACATGTATACTTGAAAATAGTTTTTTGGAAATTGAACTTATAAATACAAATTTACATGCCCATATATACACAATGTGTATATTTGGGTTTTGCACAAAATAATCATGGTTCTTTTTAATTCCTTGAGTTATTAAAATATCTAACCAATAATCATTTACATAATTGAAAACTACACCCATTTTAGAATTTAAAATATATATATATATGTGTGTAACTATAAATACATAACTACCTAAAAACTATGGTTTTATACCATAATATAATTACACTTAAACCAATGTCCTAGTTCACATCCAAAATATCATCTAAGGATGTGAATTCATCACTTATAAATCATGTTTTATTTGTATTGAACACCTAATTAGATTTAAGAATATAGTCTTATATATATATACAAGGATTATAATAAGAATATGTATATTAAGAGTAGTTTCAAAAATAGCTTTTATATAATTCTTATTATCAAATACCGAATCCTATGGAAATATTACAAGTAGTTTTGGACGGGGTACTTATATACATACATCTATACTTAAACACCAAAAAAAATATATGTTTATATATATAAGATATATGATATAATACTTTCAAAACTAAACATACATACACTACTTGAGTATACAAACAATGATCAACCTCCCGGGAATCCCTTAAACATGAAGGGTTTTATGGTGTATTCATAAATAAATACACAATTTAAAATTATTTATATATACAGATTTGTTTCTTATGGGTTATAAAATAGAAACCCAAAAGAATCATGACCCTCAAGTCATTTAGGAATTACCACACTAAATCTATACACCCATTTTAAAACGAGTATGAGAATCAATGCTCATACTGAATACATATATATAAATTTATACATACATATTATATAACCGACCATACGCTGAGAGTGTATATCAGGTTTTCCATCAAACCGAAAGTGGATATTCCCTTAACTAGACTGAGGAGGAGGGTTTCGGCCTGGCAGAAACTTGCTGGAGGTCCCGGGAACTCAAAGGAGATGTGGGGAAGAAAAAGAGAATGAACCTGTGGGGTTCATGGGCATGTTTGAGATATTTTAAAAGAACCTAGATGCATATAATTCCTCGGTTCAGTCCCTCCGGAGGGTCCCTCTTCTTGACTACTGAAGGAAAAGCCAATGCTTTGAGTTGGAGAAAGTAAAACAAAAAAATAATATATATTAATTATATATAACCCTACCTGGGGAGGGGCTCGGGTGATGATAAAACATGAGATTCTTAAGGTGAGTAAGCTCATGGAAAGGAGATTCCAAATGAATTTTTTAGGGGGGTCACAGGCATCAGTTTTAGTGGAAAGGGAGCAGTGGTGATAGAGACAGACGTTGGTTCATCTTGTGGAGGAAGGAGATGACATGGAAGGAAGATGAGATGGGGCGGATGACCTGGATCACCCAAAGATAGATCAGACGGATGAGGGTAGTTTGGGAGTCGATCGATCATTTTAAAAACAATGTGCAGTCATGATTCAATTGCCTGGGAGATCGACGGCTATGGGGAAGCATGGGGAGTTCATGCAGCTACAATCACAAGAATGGCCGAGATCTAATGCGAGATGCGATGGACGACTCGTATCGCGCGATACCAAGTTTCTGCCATCCCACATCGAAACAAAATAAAAATTGGGAATGACTTACAAGCTTGAATGACTCTACTTCACTCTGATGACACATGCACAAACAACAAGGGGCCTTATACAAGGGCCCCCACGGGCCTTTGTCCCTCCCGTACCCAACACGCACAGCGGGCCTTATACATGGGCCAGCACGCGACCTAGCATAGGCTATGTTAAGGCCGACATACTCAGTAATATGCAATGATCACGCAAAGCACCCAGTACCCACGGGGGATGGTTTGTCCCCAAGGGCTCGGCTCTAAGGGCTTCCATCAGTTGGATAGCTCCACAAATTTTTATTAAATTTTTATTTAAAAAAATTTAAATAACAGTATATATATAGAAATAAAAATGTATGATTCAAGAGTAGGTATTTTAATGTGTGAAAAATTAATATTGAATAAACTAATATAATTACAAAGAACTTATAACATTTAAATTCTAAAATCCTATTATAATACTTCACTAATTGATACACAAACTCTTTTAAAAGACAAAAGTATAATAATTAAAATAATAAACATTAAAAGGGTGTAAGAAAATATACATATTAATTTTAAACTATAACAAAAAAGGTATGTTGGTTCGATAATTTATAATATACCCTCCTTAGGAATCATAACATTAAAAATATCTAAAAGTATTTAAATTAATATGTAATGAACTAGATGACCATAATTATTTTGTAAAGACTATGTTTCATTATAAAATTATACTGTTCTTTAAAACATTTAAACATATTAAAACATTTGAAATACCACAAAATTATGAAAACATTATAAAAACCAAGTATTATAAAAAGATAAACCTCATTAATTTAAACCCCAATAGTTATGAAATTTAAAGAATCCATTAGCTATAATTATATCCATTGAGTTTCTAACGACTAATTGAGGTAACGGTTGGATTGGTGCCCTATAAAACCATGCCTCTGGGTATCTTAAACTTATGATGAATGAATATGAAGAAGGGGAATATGGTTCAAGTCATCTCTTTTGTTATTAGTGTGGCTGTGGTGTCTTTTGTCATTATCATGCTCGTTATACAGAATGCTAAGGACCCCTATTGTCTTCTCGGGGTTCTTGTTATTTTGAGTGATCTTCTTGTAATCTTAATAGGCTTATTAATTGATATCTTTTGTTAGCATAATTTATAATTTTATCTCAGTGAATTGTAATTACTATGGTTTTCCCATTTGAATGAAGATCCTTTCGTTCATTTGTTTGTTTACTCTATTTCATAATAAATTAAAATTTTATTATAACATTTCCATAAGAAACCGTTTTTTTTATTAATGGGTAACATAAAATATAATTTTTTCAATTATATGAAACATAGATTACTGTGGTGTTACACCTTTTCACCATGGTTTGGTCCCCATAGCAATGTCATTGTCCCTTGATGTTGTAAACGTAGTTTCTAGAATGCACAACATGGTAAAATAAGATGGATTTTCATATCCATTTTCATCATGTTTGAACATTAAAAATATGCAATCAGTAACTGTCATGACAGATGACTATGTATGATGATCACGGGTTCATACAGTGAATGAGATGTGGTTCTTGGTGTGGGGTTTAAGGCATGGTGTCTGTGGTGCAATTCATAAGAGACTTTGTGCTAGAAAAAGGTCCTACATGGTATAAATCATGGGCCTTTGTGGTAATAATAATCCAAGGATTTCAGGATATACATATGTAATGAAAAAATTCTTGTAGGTGACTATCAATCCATGTTGTGTAAGATGATTTTTAACCCATTGTGGGGTCTTGGTGTGTCTTGGTGCATGTTGTTTATTATAGATTGACTATCCCCAACCAAATAAACAAATTTATAAAAAATGTATCATATATGTCACGAACCGTCCCCCGGGGCTCGTGCCGTGACTACCCCATGCCTACATTCCATAGGCAATGGGTTGGAAACTAGAACCAAAGCCGTAATTCCCTAATCATGGAAGGAATTTCCTTTGTAACCTGTAAACACTCACAAAAAGTACACAACATGATACTTACACAGGTAAAATATATAACAAAAGGAGTGTTGAAATTTAAAAGGGGTAGGAATCCAAGCCCAACAATAAAGTTACAAGAACAACTGAAATGTAATACAACTGAGGAATGAGAAAACACAACTACTAGATCGTTCTCCAAGGTTCCTACCAAAAAGGTAGGTACAGATCACCTCCTCATCACTCCACGTCTGTTCGTCTCCTCCGGGTACGAACTTGTCGTATGGTCCACCTCCGGGTGTCATCCAGTCCTGGTACTCTCATCCTCAGTCATTTTTGTCCATAATTGGCAACCAAAAGAACAAGGTGTCGGCATATCCCATGGAGGGGTGAGTATAACAATACTCAGTAGGGATCCCGAGACACTCAAGGTCTCTCAAAATCCACCAAGGACAAACCAAAAATTAGGAAATCAACAGACAAACCTACGTAGGTATATGCCCATACATATACCCAAGTTATTAAGTATTCCATCTCAATCATGAGGAAAACACAGAAGTACTGACTCAGCTCAAACCAGGATTTTATTATAGAGGTAGTATCAAGTAACATCCCCAGTACCATTATAAAAACCTCAGATGCTGGAGAACTCAACCTTTATCGAGTATAGTGGGCCTTCCATGACACCAAACATGCTTCCCACTATGCTTGGACTATTGTCGTACTCCTCCTTTTGAGTAACGTGAATCTACTGTGTCACCAAGCCTGCTCCCCACCGTGGGTCTGCCCCGTCACCAAGCGTGCTCCCCCCTAGTATCCTGCTGAGGAACTTCTCCTGTCGAGTACTGTGGGTCTGGTGGAACACCAAGTCACTCCCCACTGAGGGTCTTCCGCAACAGCAATGTTCTCCCCACTGGGCTAGTAGAGTAACTCCGAGTCAAAATGGTCAGCAGTTTCCAGGTCTCAGCTAGTTACGAGATCTATGCACAATGCTCGCTTGTCTCTGGGTTGATCCTCTACATGAGCAACAAGTGGATAATTCAACTATCACGATGTCTCATTAATATGTATCTCAAAGATCTTCCATGTCATAGGGGTCTCGATGCAACAGACAGTGCATCAATCAGACGTCTGGTCTATGAGTTATTAGCAATTTAGTCCCTAGGGGGTGGTTGGATTCGTGCTTGATCCAACCTGACCATTTTCAAGCTCAGTACAAAACTCCAATGGTTATACTCAAATGGACCATCTCACTCCATTATTTCTATAACTACTGACTATTCGTCAAATGGATTCCCGGTGCCAATGTTATGGCCAATAGAAAGTAAAGGGTCGTCATGGGCCAGAGTCCGATCTGACCCGACTCGACCTGGCATGGGTCGACCAAGTTTTTGGTGACCCAACCCAAACCTCTATGGTAGGCCCGACCCATGATGCGGCCCAGTCTGCTGGGAGGTCTTGCATTCTGTGAGGTCTACGAGGGGCCATGGAGGTGAGGGGCTGGGGTGCCATGGGGGCGCTTGCTGATTCGGCCGGGGCGCCGCGAGGGGTGCAGGCCGGTGCAGCTGGGGCGCTGCGAGGGGCGCAGGAGGCTCAGGAGGCTGGCAGGTGGTGCAAACCAAGGAGGATCTAAGGGCCGAAGGCATCACGGCCAGTTCGGCTGGGGAGGCTCTACCGGCTACACAGCCGATGTATGACGTGGCCGGGGTGGCTCAGCTGGCGGGCAGTGCGGCCGGGGTGGCTCTTCCGGTAGATGACACAAGATGATGCGAGGCTCCAATTTGGACAGGGGCGTCATGGAATGGTGAGGCCGTGAGTCCATTTCGGCTAGGAGGCCAGATCACTATTGGGGTGGTGCGTGTCGTGAAGTCCGCTAGTGGCAACGACGTTGCCTTCATCACCTTCATCATCTTTGTCTCCTTTCTCCATTTCGATGAGTACACAAAAAAAGAATGGTGGTGGGGTTGTGTAACACCCGAGACTTGTATGTTATATAAATCATCAATGGAATCTTTTTCTACACACAACACTTTCTTGGCTTGCTTTACACGAAATCGCGACCTTCCTCGATAGCTTGCGTCGTATGTAATACCGAGTTTCACTAAACAATGATATGCTATTAAAATATTATTAAAACTAGCCGTTATGAATAGTAATAACAACTTTTGGAAATTTTATAAATTTTATTTTTCAAAATGGAATTCATTTTTGAATTCGGAATATCGAAATTTGCCTAGGGTGAAATTTTGGTATTTTTCTGAAAACTTTCAATTTTTGATGAATAGTGAAACCACTAAGTGGTAGTTAAAAAACAGAATTTTCATAAAACTTAATTTTACAACTTCTGTGAATGGAATTTAAGAAAATCCGAGAGACACGGTTGATGTAAGTAAGTAAAATGTGGTTCAATGAGATGAAACTAATTTTTAGGTGAATAGTAACGTTTTACTTTTTTTTACCACGGTTAAATGTAAATAGGGTAGTTAAGGGTAAAAATGATATTATTATTACCCTAACACATGTCTTAATTCTATTTTACAAGTTTAATTCGACCAAAAACAACCTTAGAAATAAAATATGACCATTTAGGCCCATTTGGATTAGATTAGGACATTTATTATTAATTTATTTAAAGAAGGGATAAAATAGTTAAAATCAAAGTTTAATAAGTAATCATTATTAATATGGGTTTATACATAAGATAAATTCGACTATAAATATTAATTAGAAATATAAAACTATTTCCTACATAATGGTATTTTAATTGTAATATTTAGACATTAAATAATTTAATTTATTTATGACACAAAGATGATGCAGTAATTATCTTATTAATGAAATATTGACATAATTGTTGTTATAAACACCAAATTAAAAGTAATTTGACACTTTTTATGAATTACACTAATTTTCTAGATTAATATGGAATGTTAGTATTGATTTAATTAATGTTTTTCGAACTAATCATTCTGTTATGATTTTCACAAAAAATAATTACTAAATAGTATTAAAATTGACATAAAATAGTTTTTAAAACAAATATTATATTAGTAATTGTTATTTTATTCCTAAAAATATAAGGATAGGCCAAATGACTTAGATAAGGTTATATATATTAATAATAAACAACTTGGGGTTCGTTTGGCTGCCTATAGTAAGTTTATTAACCATATAGTATAAGAACACAAGAAGACATGGTAAAAGTAAAATTATTTAACTTAATGTTAAATCAACATGATAAGGTTAAAATAGGAACCTAAACTTGTCTAAATTCTATTGGATGAGAGGATTTCGACCCATTCCCACCTTATCCTCGAAATAAATCAATTTGGAGCTATTTAAAACCTAACTTGACTTTATAATAAAATAATATTTTTAGTTATTCCAAAGGTGCCCCTCTCCTCCATTATAAAAGGGAAACTCCTCCCTCTCTTCCTCACACCACTTTGAGCCTTCATTCTCGGCCAACCCCTGCCACTTTCTCCTCTCCACTTCTCTAGAGACATCCTAGAGGTTCTGGTCTTCTTCAAAGACCTATTTTAGTGCCCTAAAAGGAGGTCTCAAAGATGCTCTTCAAAGAAGAGGTAATGTTCATTACCAATTCTTTGATCTTTATTTCTTCTTCCACTTCTTCTTCTTTAGTTGTTTCATTATAAAGTAATAACATAAGTATCACTCATATACTGATATGTTATTATAAGTATGAAACAACCCTATTTCACCTACTATACATCCAACGGAAAAAGAAATCACCGAGCGTGCGTACGTACGGAATACCGTCTCCACGCCGTGGTGTAATCTATTTTCCACCACCACCTTACTTGGATGGGTATAATGGTGTAAATAATGACTATATATGACTATTATAAAGTGATAATAATTATGAAATAGTATACAAACACTCCAATACAATTACACGATCATAGGAACGATATCATCACTCGTGCGTACGTGTGGAATACCGTCTCCACTATGTGATGCGACTCGTTCTACATGATATTCATTTCATAATGATTATATAAATGAATTTAATGAATGAATATGATATATATTACACTAATACCATTCTGGAAATGAGGTATCTATAACCTAAAGAGAAGAATAAGAATTTATTTGACAAAACACGCATAAGAACAAAAAGTTATAAACACCCGAATAACAAGTAATAAAGAAATATTACTACTAAGAAGCTAATAATATGACCATATATGATATCATATCAATAATTAGGATTCCTTAATAAGTCAATAACATTATTTAAATCATTATATAGGAGGCTCGGTCATGTACAAAGCATATCGGACCGTGAGGGAAATATCACAATTTCATTTTTATCCGAGATTGTTTATACTTTGGTATTTACTGGGGTGTATTTTATCATCCACATCCATGTTTCCTCAATATGTAATATTATTTCCATCCACCTACAATTGTTTAAATCCTATTTTACCCTTCGGTGAGTTTTTAGTAAAAGATATGAAAGGAATCTTTTGTCATTTTTCGTACGAGGTACTTTTTTGACTTTTCTGACAAAAGTACGAGAAAAATGTTTTTTAAACTTATACGGCATGAATGGATTTTTAAAACATTACTTCCAAGAAGCTTCCTTTACCTGTTTTCAAGTTTATTTTTAATCAAATTCATTTAGTTTAAAATTTTATGACATTTTAAGAAAGGAAAAATGTTTTATAATTAGAAAGGATATTTTCCTCAAGAATGGAGTTCAAGTGTTTTATCAAAATTATTTTCCATATAAGATAATATAGGCTTATGATTATATCACTATCATTACATTTATTTGATTATGTTGTGATGGAATTAATTTTATTAATTCATTTATCTTATATGAATTATTGTATGATGTCACGATGTTTAAGAATTCCATTTTTATTACATGGGTTATGCAATGATGTATGATTTAAGATTTTGTGGCACACATAAGAATGGTATCATTATGAGATGGGTGGGACATATATCTCCCTCCAATGCATTGGGTATAGATTTTATATCTCATGAGATAGACATGGCTGGAACGGTAGGTTATACCGATTCAGTGAAAAAGGACTGAAATGAGGAGTGAACTCGGTTCAGAAATAGACTTTGTCCACTAAGATAGTCTTGGAAATGAGTCTTGACTAATAAGAAATGATTATCTATGATTATGTGTGTATTCCCCAAAGTTTCATGTTTTATGTTATGATTATTTACATTTCACTACTATGATTTATCCCATGTTATGAAATTATGATATCTTTTGCAGGTTAAGATTTCCAAAAGGTATGTGCTTATGTATATGATGTGATTGATATTTCTTTTGATTACCCTTACTGAGCATTTGAGCTCACCATTTTGTATGTTTTATTTCCCAAGGTCAGGAAGAAGGTTATTAAGTAGAATATGCCAAAAAGGGACTCTAGATATGATGAAATAAATGGGAGGAAAAGTAGATGATATATGAACAATTTGTTTATGTTTCCCAGTTTCTAAAGACACTATACCTATACGGTCCTTTCTTGGTTTTTTTATATGTTGTAATAAGTGTGCTTCAATTCTGAAGTAATAACAATGTATGTAAAGTATGGGTCGTTATAGGTTGGTCCATGTTGGTTTGGCCCGCACCCTCTGCGTATAGGGTGGAAGCATTTTTCTCAAGAAGATAGAAAAACGATGAACATCAAATTCTACAACATCTGCAAATATTCATTCCCAAACAACAATAGAAAAATCTAGGGATGTATAAACATGAAAATAAACCCCCTACCCAGGGTTGATACATCAACATATTCATAGGGAATAAGAGGAATCATTGGGAAAAGATGGATGTCGGTGTCGTCAGCGTTTTCCTTGATTGTCGGTTTTTCGTAGTCGAGGATGTTCCACATTGGAGGATGTCTCAAGGTAGATGGTTGATGTCGGGGTCGGCGTTCTTTTTTGGCGTTCATCATCGGAAGAACACATTCATAATTTGGATAAGTAGTTCTTCATTGGAGAGTTTTTCTCCCAAAGCTCCACCAAAATGAAAATGGCCAACTTATGTGTTTACCCCCAACCATAATTGTTGGAACAAATTCAAAATATCCTAATTAAACAACCAGGTTGGAAGATTTAACTATGGTGGGTTGGCATAACTAATGTGGAGAAAGCTCAAGAGGCTCATCCACATTAAATATGGGGTTGAGTTGTTTATCCCAATTAAAGTGGGTTTTCAAGTGGGTTTAATCCTGGTTGGTCCCCACCACCATAATATTTCATGCGTGGTTATGGTTTGGGTGGTCCCCACTTCCAACATCCACATGGAGGATTAGTTTTGGTGGACCCTACATCCATCATCCACGTGGAGGTTTAACAAAAAAAATAAAAATAAATCTACAAAACTTTATTTTAATTTTATTAATTCACAAAAAACCCAAAATCTACCATTCACTCTCAACCCACTATCGTCATGTTGAAAGTCTCCATAAGAAAATATCGGTGCTGCGAGTTCAACGGTGCCCTCAGATTTCAATTCCGACCACGGTTTCAAAATTTAGAAAAACCCACTCGCACATTTACTGAATGTACCTGAAAAAATTCAGAAATTCAATCCAGGCACTCTAGGCCTCGAAATCATGGGCCGCCAATTTTTAAGGACTCATAATATTTTCATGTATTTAAGAAAAAAACATTACATGGAAATTACATGTCTTTACATTGTCACCACCTCAGGGCTCTATGCCCCCGTAAGCCATAACTCAAACTAAGGAAAACAAGAGGTGGTACTGAGCATTAATCTGAGCCTCCCACTCCCATGTGCTCTCCTAGCGGTTCATGTGCTTCCAGCGAACACACACCAAAGGTATCGACCATCCATTAAGGACCCGCTCCTATCGATCCTCAATCTTCACTAGAACCTCCTTAAATGTTTCCCCATTTTCAACGTCCAGCTATCCATTGTCGATGATGTGGGATGGGTCGTGCACGCAGCCCCTCAACTGGGATATGTGGAAGAGGTCGTGCACCCAATGCAGTTAAGGTGGAAGAGTTAAGTGGTAAGCCACCTCGCCAATTCTACTGAGGATCTGAAAAGGTTCGATGAATCCCGAAGATAACTTGACTCCTCAGACAAATATTCGTAATCCTCATCGAGGTGAGACCCAAAGAAAGACGTGGTCACCATCCTTGAACTCTAGAGGTATCCATATCCTATCATCATATGACTTCTGCCTACTCTGTGCAGTCTTCATACACTCCAGGATGATCTGCACCTTCTCTATTGAAGCCTGTACCATCTCTGGTCCCACTAGTGCAGACTCCCATGGGTCAGTCCAACATAAAGGTGATCTGCAATGTCGCCCGTACAACACCACAAAAGGTGGAATCCATATGGTGGAGTGATAGCTATTGTTGTACGCAAACTCCCCCAAAGACAGGTGATCCTTCCAGTTGTGGTTGAAGTCCAAGAAACAAGCACAGAGCTTGTCCTCGATGGTCTGACTGGTCTGCTCAGTCTGCCCATCCATCTGAGGATGGAAGGTTGTACTCAAATGAAGATGCATCCCGAAAGCCTCCTACAACCCCATCCATAGCCAGAAAGTGAAACACGCATCATGATCAGAGACAATAGTAGAATTACTCCATGTAGATTCAAAAACTCATGCTCATAGAGGTGTACCATGATCTCTACGGAACCCTACACTCTGATCAGTAGGAAGTGGGCCAACATGGTGTGTTTGTCGATGATCACAAAAATCGAGTCATGACCCATGGATGTACATGGATGTCCTATCACGAAGTCCATGTATATCCGATCCAACATCTACTCTGGGACCTCTAAAGGCTGAACCAAGCCTACTGGTACCTGATGATCTGCCTTCACTTGCTGAAAAATGAGGCTACAAGAAACAAACTCTACAACTGCTTTCTTCATTCCAAACCACCAGTGTTATCTTTAGAGATCCTGGTACATCTTCTCCACTCCTAGATATACTTCTAGAGGGGATTTGTGGAACTCCCACAACACATCCTCTTGAAGTGACACGGGTACCATGGTACGCCCTCTGAAATGGATGACCTGCTCCCCACCATCAGAAAATCCATCAGGTGCATGTATTGTGGATATTTGTGCATGTGTCGTCTCATAGTCAGTGTCCCCACGCCTCGCCTCACTGAATCACTGAAGAAGTGGGGGAGTTACTGTAATATATTCAAGGAATGCTTCTCCATATCTATCCACAAAAGTTATCTTCAAAGTTTCCAGCTGCTCAGTCACCTCACCTAGTAGTTATACACCAAATCTCATGATGATTGAATATGAAACAATGTTTTCCTTCCAAAAAGTATATAATATCTTGATTTCATAGTCCTGGAGGATCTCATGTTAGCGACATTGTCTCATGCTTAGGTCCTTTTGAGAGAATATATAACTAAGAATCTTCTGATCAGAGTACATAATAAAATGCTATCACATCAGATAGTGTCCCCACATCTTTTAGGAAAAGACCACTACTGCTAACTTCAGGTCATGGTTAACATAGTTCTACTCATGCTATCCTAGCTATCGAGAACCTTATGCGCTCAATGCATGCTCCTGCATCAAGACACATCCAATTCTGGTCCCTGGTTCATCGCAGTAGACTACGTATAGTATGCCTTCCTCTCGAAGCCACAAGATGTGGGAACTGGTCAGCCTCTACCTTAGCTCATGGAAGATCTAATGGAATCTCTCCGACCAAATTAAGGGTTGCCCATTCTTCTTCAAGGCTGATAGTGGTTCTACAACTTTGGAGATGTTTGGAACAAACCTACTGTAGTATCTAGCCAATCCCAGGATACTTCGTACCTCCGTTACACTCCTTGGTGGATCCCAAGAAAGTATGACCTCAATATTTGCTAGATCCATTAAAACTCCAGCCTCCGATATGACATGTCCCAGAAGGTGAACCTCTCAGAACTAAAACTGTCACTTCAAGAGCTTACCATAAAGTTGGTGCTCTTAGAGTATGTCCAGTACTACCCGAAAATGATATGAATTCTCCACCTCAGTAGCTGAGTAGATTAGAGTGTCATTGATGAAGACTACAACAATGTGATCAACGTACAGCTGAAAGATCCTGTTCATGAGTACCATGAACCCTGGTAAAGCATTGGTTTCGCCGAATTGCATACCCAATAACTCTTAGTGGTCGTACTGACATTTGAAAGTCGTCTTCTTCAAATCCTTGTCCCAAACTCTAAGCTGGTGATAGCGTGATCTGAGGTCTATCTTTTAGAACCATTGTTCTTATTTTAGATAATCAAAGAGTTCATCAAAACTCGAGAGTGGGTACATGTTCATCACGGTCACCTGGTTCATCCGTCGATAGTCTAAACAAAGTCTCAATATCTCATCCGCCTTCTTGGCGAACAGAATTGGGGCTGCATTGGGAGAAACACTAGGGCGAATGGATCCCTTCCACTGCAAGTACTCTAGCTATACTTGTAGATCACGAAGTTCCACAAAATCCATACAATATGCTGATGTAGATATCGGTGTAATCTTGGGGTACAGGTAAATGTAAAATCCTAGCTCTCTATGAGGAGGTAGACCCGGAACATCATCTGAGAAAACATATGTGTACTAGTCCACCCCTATAGGATAGCTCAGACTCTCTACACCAATCGCTTCGAGGGTAAGGCTAGCCAACTAATGTGTAATAAGCTACACCATCCTCCAGGAAAGTCCATCATGTACTGAAAATTCTCCATTCTCATCAGTGAAGGTAAACCTAGTCCCATCTGTGCGGACACAACACATGTTGCGCCTAATACAGTCTATCTGAGCATGGAATGTAGATAAATAGTGCATATGCAAGATGACGGCGTAAGGCCTCGAGACCATTACTAGAAGAGCCCTGCCAATGATCTCACCTCCTAGAGTAAGCTCACACAGCCGAAACTAGTTCCTAATTATCGAATCTACTTCTACAGAAGTCTCTAACCATAAGGATCAAGCCAAAGGCTCCATCGGAATCTTCGAGATTCGAATGAGGACTTTGGAAATAAAATAATGACTAGATCCCATGTTTATTATTACGGCAGCTAAGGTGTAGTAAACAGAGATCGTACATCTTATCATCTCTGGAGAGCCATGTTCGTAGGCATCATCGTCCTGGAGCTGAGCTCTCCCATGTCCACCTACTCCCTATGGTGTGGGTGGACCTGCTGGTGGTGGTGGAAATAACCCCTCGAAATGTTTCCCACGGACAGATGCATGACCAGATCCTCTTCCACATCTGCCTACACCCTACAGATAGCCTCGATTGAATCTCTATCTCTGTTTAGGCGGTCCTTCAACCATCTGATGATCATCCGAACAACGAGTCATACATTCATGAGCCACGTGACCCTGCCTTCCGCATGTGAAACATTTCCTGCTCCCAACATGTGTGTCTCCACTTTAAGTGCCCTTCACAACCGATCCTAAGTCATGAGATTATCCACCTATAAATCTGTTCCTCTTGAACCTCTACAACATATGTATGCTGCTATCTGCAAAAGAATCTGCTACATGTCGACTGGTGGTGGATCTCGCTACTAGAGACTACTCAGTAAGGAAACTCTCCACTAGGAGGTCTCTCTCTAACACCTTCGCATGCATTGGGCTTCTGAGTGAGATCATCAGATCTCTGATCTCCCGTATGAGACCCTGATCGAATTTCTTGGCCATGAGGAATGGGTCCCACACTACATCGATGGAGTAATGTGAGAGGTCAGTGAACCTCGCTGAGTACTGAGCTACATTCATTCTACCCTACTGCAGATGAAGTAGATCTTGTATGCGCACTGTGCGAAGAGTAGCTGGGACAAACTCTACTTGAAAAGGCTCTCGATGTTTGTCCAGCGAATTGTCACCTCATCGTGAACCTGGAACATCAAGCCCCACTATCTGACGGATACTGCCTGTAGAAGGATGGTGGCAAGGATCACCAGGAAATTAGCTGGTGTCCCTACCAATCAGAGAACTCTCACCACAACCTCTTGCCAATCCTCAGCATCATGTGGGTCCCTCTATCCCATAAACCTGCGTGTCCACTCATACTAGAACTCGTGCTACGCGCTTAAGCGGAATGCATCGTCCGCTTGTGGGGCTAGTGGCATCAGTTTCCCAACGGGGAAAGGTACTGCTGGTGCATCCATTGGAAAAGGTCCATGTATTAAGGCATTGTCGCTTGGTGGGATATCAATGTGTACAACACTCGAAACTCTATCCGGATGTCTGCGTGGTGGAATCCTAAAAATAAACAGGTGCGTTACAGATAAAAATATATACCTAGTGAGCTGACATGGTGAGCTGACTTAAAGAAAACTTTTGAAAACACCCACGCAATCATTTTTTTTCATGCACTGAGTCAAACATCAGAAGTCAGGGTCTTCCTGTATTGATACTTCAGCCCCCACACCAACACTAGACTCCTAGAACTAAAAACCACACTCACAACACATAACACTATTGCTTCATAGAAAAGATCCATGTCATATGATCTTTGATAGAACCAACACTTTTGATACCAAATGTGCCAACTAGGTCTGGGTGATAGTACAGACACCCCGCCTTAACGTGGACGTCAGTTCCTAGACTACCAGGTTCCACCACTTGCCATGAAGACAGGTGGGGCCCACCCTAGGGTCCACCAACATGCCTGAACGGATCATCTCTGTAATGATTTTTCCCACAGCCCAACACATGTCTTTTACAGAGTGCTTTGTCCTCACTGACACACACCTTGAAAGACTTCCCAGAAAGTAACCCATCCTGATCACTACTCTATGCCAAGCACGCTCAACTATTGAGTTCTAATCAGACAGGCTCCCAAAAAGTAAGGTGCACCTTGTTGACATGATTCATATCATTTAGTCATTTAACCCATTATCATTTTGGGGTGTTACAATCACCCCCGTTCTTTAGAGCACAATGTTTTCATTGTGGGCCCTACATCTCAACCCAGGTAGTGCACCGCACTAAAGCCTGGGTACCCCCTCTGATGCCAAATGTGACAACTGGGTCCCAGTGACAGCATAGAAACCCCACCATAACATGGTCATCGGGTCTTGGCCTACGAGATACCACTAGTTGCCCCATAGACACGTTGGGCCCTCCCCAGGGTCCACCCACTTGTCTGAATAGGTCATCTGACTAATGATTGTCCCCACATTCCAACACATGTCTTTTCTAGTTTTCTTTTTCCTCACTCACACACACACTGAGAGACTTCCCAGAAGGTCACCCATCCGGATCACCACTCCAGTCTAAGCATGCTCAACTGTGGTGTTCTAATCAGACAGGCTCCTGAAATGGAAGGTGCACCTTGTTGACTTGAGTCGTATCATTTAGACATTTAACACTTTATCATTATCAGGGTTTACAATATATAATTTTATTTATATAATAAATAACTTTTGAATTAATATAATTTCATTTCCATAAATATATTTATTATAAATGAAATTATATATGATATAATTTTTGTAAATATATTTTGTAAATTGGGGGGACATGTAATAGTGATAAAGTTGCTATATAATCTTTTCTAAGACCATGGTTAGAATCTAAATAGCCTCTAATTTAGGGAGATTCACTATATATTACTACATCAGTACTATAGAATATAATTTATTACTATAGCAGCATACTTCAATAGTATATGGAGTATTGTAGTAGTTATTATTATTCATCAAATTAGGATTTTGGGATACCTTTCAAGGGCCTTCATGGCCACAGAAGGATCCATGCTCAATTTAGATCAAAGGACCATAGTCTTCTCAATGGAAAAGGAGAATTCATACCATAATATGTAATAAAATATGTCTAGTGGGTGATTTCCAATTTTTTTTAAAGAGGGGTGAGACTTGACCCACTTGAGGGTATAGTTGTGTCGATGAATGTAGTTTCTAATCTATTCAACAAAAAAATTATAGTTAATATATTTATAAAAATAATTTTATTTATAATTATAATAATATTCATATTATCTATTTTTTCTAATTAGGAATATAATTATTCTTTTTAATTTTTTTCTTATATCTCAAAAAAATTTATCATATATGATTTAATTTATATAATAAATATTTTTTTATTAATATCGGGTGAGGATGTGCTATTTGGGTCACACTCTCAATATTTAATGGAATCATAGCTTATGATCTTCAATGACTTAATCAATTGATTATTTTTTATCTAGTGAAGCTTTTCATTCCTCCTCCAAGTCATGATTATTCCTTGACATCGCAAGATGGGTATTTGGATCCTAATTTGTATATTGTTAATGATATTAACGACTAGAGGGTGGACGCAAGGTCATTTTATGATTTTAGGTATGGGGAATGATCATTAACTCACTGTATCATAAATAATGGATCTTTATCCACTTTGAAATTAAATATAATATTAGAGAAGTATTGTATTAAAGAATGTATGTTTCTGATGATTTCTTGGATGATATAATTAAAGGATCATATATCAGGCTATATTGATTTGAAGAAAATAATTAATGATATTTGAGGCTCTTCTAATTGGCACATGACATCCATTAGAATGGGATGTTTTAATTTAATCTTTCCCTTCTGAGATCTCAATAGTAGGTCTTAGGGATCCATATTTTAATCTCTTGATTAACATATCATGATTTTATATGAATGGGATCAATTTTAAATAAAAATTAAGGATGTAATTATATTACTCATGTATGGGATTAAATTATAATTTTAAATAAATTCTTTTGGAAATGAAGATGTTTATGGGATTTTTCAACTGTAATTTTTACTCCAATAAAATTTAACTGTGAGATTTTGAATGCTCGAGAATATTATTGAAGTTGATCTATGATCTCTCTTAATAGAGACTATTATTATAGTTCTCCCTAAGAAGAGGTTTGATCTTAGAATTTATTTTTTTATGTTTCCTATATTTTATGGTTCTTCTAAATTAATTGATCATGATTATGAAAAATAACATACTGGTTTTCTATGTTCAATCTAAAACAAAATGAAAATAATATATTATTCATTACGATAAAATTATAGTCCTTTAAAGAGATCACCATATGTTGATAATCATAAAAAATAAAAATTATGTTGTTCCTAAATATATGAAAAGGTAGTGCATGGTGTCTGGGTGGCTGATTGGTCTTCCTCCTCCTCTCATGATAAGAATGTCTAGAAAATTCCTACTACACATTCAGATGATTATCATGATGGAAAGATGATTAAAAATAAATTATAGTTTAGAGATCATGATAAAATATAGAATTATTTATTGTGTAGTAACATGGGAATGGATTTTTGGAACTTATGGATGAAATATTCTAGCATACTTTTGTTAGAAAAAGAAAAACCTTAAATATTTCTCCCATAAAACTTATAAGGGTTGTAATTTAGTGTCAATAATGAAATTTGATGTTAATTGAAAGAAATAACATGTAGAAATAGATATTTTTTCTCAAGGGGGTGTAGAGGAAAATTATCAGCCTATATCCTTCGGCTTCATATACAAATTAGCTAGAAATATTAATGCAAGAATACTAGATGAATCTAAATTTTTTGAGACCTCACATATGGATCATGACACTAACCTATTTAATATTATTAGGTTCTCAATTATAGAAATACAATCTATAAATGATATCTTGATAGTTTATTCATATATCTTATCCATAAAAAAGAATCTTCCTCGAGGAATTCATAATTTTAGCCAATGGATACTTCAACTCCGAGTGAATAGGTTTTATGGAATATTTTATTTTTAAAAATTAATATTTCATCACCAACTAATAATTATTCTATTATTGGTAAGGTTATATACCTTAAGGTAGTGGATACTACATCAGGTAAGGATGTTTTCATTGGGATTACTTTAACTATGAATCAAAAGGAAAGTGAAAATTGAGAGTTTGAGGCTTCTAAATCAACTTTTTGTGTGAATAATTTAATATATGGGTTTCCTAATGAAACTATTTCTACTGATTTCATGGTTGAATATCATTTTTACAGTTCCAATTATTTTGATGTGATTTTTTTACAAGATAATTGGTTATCTGATTCATACAAGGGTTTTAATGATGTTGTCATCAAGGAGGATTCACTTCCTCTCTTGGAGTTTTATGGAAGGTATCTTAAGGATACATGAATCACATAGGGGAGATTGGAAACATAGATATAAAGACATTACCCCCACGAATGAGGTTGTAAAGAGATTCAACACAATATGAGTCTTCATTCTCTTGTTAATATTAAGAAGACGATTGGACATAGAAGTTTGAAATGAGATTCTATTAACATCATGAGAATCTATTTCCTTTCATTGATGTTTTCATTTTTTATTGTCCCAGTTTTTAATTTATTATCTTTTAATAGGGATATTTTACTATTTTATCCTCATACTCTTTTGTTTTTTCTTTTTCTTTCTTTAATAAAGGTACTCTTACCACAACTAGTTTTGATATTTTTTTGTAATATAATTTCATTTTCTAAAATATATTTATTATAAATATAATTTTATATGACACATTTTTTATAAATATAATAAATATATTTATAAAAAATATAATCATAATTATAATTATAATTATGTAAATGTATATAAATTTTTTATAATTATAAATATATCAATTTTTATAAATATATTTAAAATATTTCAAATAAATTTATCATATATAATTTTTGTTATTTTGTAAGTATTTTTTCATAAGTATAATTTTATTTCCATAAATTTATTTATAAAAATATTATTTATTTTATAAGTATATTAATGTTGTTAGAGTTTGGAATAGTGGTAAGCACCTTGTAATCCTATAAGAAAAAACCCATGTTCAAATCTAGAAGAGGAAATTATTTTTTTCAAGTATTGTAGTGGGTACTATAGCATCGGTATTATTTATCCAATTTTAAATTTAGGGCCATGAATTTATTCTTTTAGGACATAGATCCTTTTATCCATCAATTTTAATCACATGTTTGATACAATGGGGACTAAATGGATGATATGGAACAATTAGGCATGCATCAGGACATGACTACGTATTGGTAATATTGTGTGGGATTCTCAAAAGAGTGATGAGTGTCTTCGCACATGTCATCTGGACCTCACCCCACTCAGATAATTGATTTGGAATAAAGGTATTCTCTTCCATTATCCTATAGTTGGAACAATGGAGAAATTGTTTCTGGAAAGAGGGTGACATGGAATGTTGATCGGTGATAGTATCACTCTTATAACCTAGAAAAGTATGTAACACAACTCTTAGGTTACACAATGTGAAGAAATGCATGTATTTAGAGGTGGGTCTTGAAAGAGAGATTGGTTCACTAGAACCCATGAAATTTCCATCATCTAACATGGGTATTAGATGTGGGACAAAGCGGTGACTGCCACAACACAACGATTTGTATGAGTAATTAGACTGAAATAAATGTTAATTAAAAATATTAAAGAAAGATAAAATTTAATGACCTGTGAAATGTGAACACAAATGATGAAATTTTCATTATTATAGGTTCATAGTTCTTTATGGTTGATGATGAAGTTACATGCCAAAGGTGAGACAATGGCTAATGGAAATAATTGGGAGGGCTTCAATAATCTCTAATGGAAATGAGATAAGATGTCAGAGGCGATGTGAGTTGTACGTGAATATTGATGTTTTTTATTTTATTATTGTTATGGATGATGGAAAGTGATACATAATGAACTGAGAAAATTTGGGGAATTATTTTTTATTGTAAATTGTGTAGAAATAAGAACTTTGGAATAATATGACAGGTTTCAGGGAGGAATAAGGGGGTTGATAAATGGAATTAGAGGGTGTTGAGAGTGGTATTATGAAGTAGAGAGAGTTGAGGATGAATTTTGGGAGAATAATATAGTGGTTATGGATATTTTTAAATGATTGAGGGAGGATCATGTATCGGGCTGGGAGAATTGGTTCGGGTGGGAATATCAGAGTTGGATATTTTGGTGTGGGAATGTTTGGAGGGAAAATGTTATAGGATATATTTCGACATGTAATAGAGGAAAATTAATTATAATATAACTAGTATTCACCCCAATAAATTTTCATGGGATTCATTTGATAATAAAATAAAATAAAAAAATAAATATTTCAAAAAGAATAATGATATAAATTTTTGAGGGAAGAAATGGTTGAGGAAAGAAAGTAATGAATGAAATATTTATGGTGATACAAGAAATATCAAGGATATTTCGAATTTATAGATAGTTTATGTTGAATGGATGGAATAAAAATTGGAAGATATATGTTAAATATAATACAAATATTGAAATTTATGTTTCAAAAAAACACATTTCAACCCAAAATAGTATATATAAATGAATTATCATTGATAACTTCCAAATATAATTGTAGAAAGTGGGTACACATTAAACTAAATTAATAAAAATATGAATTATATATGTAAATGATTTACAATAGGATCAAAATAATAGATAAATGATCATAATATAGAAATATAAAATATACTTTCAATATAGGTGGATAAAAATAATGAGAAGTTAAATGGGAATCAATCAACTAAAATCAATAAATAGTAAACAAAGGGAATGTGACAACCTTTAATATGTTAACAATCTGAAATATATTAGGTAGAGATAATTAATTGTAAAATAATGTACTGAAATAATTTAATGCAAGAGAAGTACATGAAATAATAAAAATGGATTTTTATTTCAACTTGAATCTTGAATATATTTAAATCATAAAGTTTGAACTATAGTAAAAAAATTATAGGAATAAAATTCATTCCCAACCTTTTTAGTTATCTATAAAATATCACTTCTATATAAGTAGATTTGTAATTGAAATTAATTTTTGTCCAATATTTAATTTTTTTATAATCACTAAAATATAATTATAATGTTAAATAATTGGAAAATAAAACATGGCATGGAATAAAAATTGAAAAATATTTATAATAAATTCATGAGTACTGAAGTAAGTGTCCTTGGTATTTATGTCTGTTTCACAAAACAACCCACGGTGCAAGACCATTACAATATGATTATTCTACTATCATCAATATGTATTATATATAGAAGTAATAACAAAAATAAAATAAATATTAGACATATTTTAATATTAAAATATTGTATAATATAACAAAATATATATTATGAATGTATAGAAAATTAGTATCCTAGAAATTTGATATACAATATGATCATAAAATATATGTATTTTGAATATGTTCACGATAAGTGGAATAAAATATATAAATACTAAGAGGCATTGAGTATGTAATTTTGACAAGATAATGGAGAAAATCTACATTATTACTTAACCACTCCTTATAAAAAAATAAATAATGTGGGTATCCCATTGTGAAAGCATATCAATTAAAGAGAGATAATCCTTCTATGAGATGTGGGAAGTGTTCATTATTGGCCTAATAAATAAAATTATTTTATTGTAAAAAAATAATCAAACATCCCTCAATGTGTGAGTAATATTAAAAAAACATTTTTCCTAAATAAATATACCTCTTTACCATTAGCTTTCATCCCATGTGTAGAATAAGTATTCAAAATAAATATTTCTAATTATCTGGTCTAATAAGATCTTAAGTGATCCATCTTATAAACCTTCCAACCCCATAAACTATCTAATTAACTCTCTCTCTCTATATTTTGTTCTTTTTTCCAACTATATAATAATGCAATAAATATTTCATGTTGTTCCATAAAATTTTATTAGAATGATCACATTATTGAATGAAAAAATATAATATATACTGCATATGATATGGTTTTGATTTTTATAGTATGTCATAGATTATAATAATTTATAAATATGAAACACAATCATGATTATTCATATAATAGTTACATGTAAATGGTATAATATAAACCACTCATAAATTTTCTTGAAATATGTTATAATTCATTGTGAAAATGGTGAAGAGGAACTCAAATAGTATTGTTGATGAAATAATAAAACATATCACTAGATATATCATAGTAAAAATAAATGATAGAACTATTGATAATTAAATGATATTATCTAAAGATTAATATATCATATAATTGATGCATATAAAGAAATATAAAATCTAAAATAACATATATGTAAATAGAATTTATATGTGGGAGTTAAAATATGAAAAAAAAATTGATAATACATTGTCAAACCTTAATTGTGAACTGAATAGTTTAGCACAAGGATTTTTCATGTCTAGGAAAATTCAAAATTCTAAAATTTCATAAAAATGAATCTAAAATACAAAACCAAAAAAATAATATAATCAGTTGAATCTAAACTTATGGCCTACTGAAAATATTCTATCTATGCCTATTTTGACATTAATATGGCCATTTTAATGTGTAAAGGCTTAAATTGTGATAAATTTTCATTATTATTATGAAATATATAAAAATTTGGTTCTCATGTAAATTTATATTACAATGAAATATAAAAAAACAAAAGGAAGTAAAATAAAAAATATTTTCTTGAGTATACAAAAAAATATTATTGTTATTGAATGTGGTGAGTCCTTGAACCATTAATTAATAAATTTAATTTAACTAAGTCTCAATAATGGTCACAAGTTTACAAATTGTAATGATTAAATTTTTATTTATTTTAATGATATGTGAAATATAAACATGGGTTGTAATTTCTAGTTAACATTTCTAATGTTGATAGAATTCAGTAGTTGCCATGCTCTATATTATATAAAACCATTTCTTATCCATTACATCTTATATTTTCATTAATTTGAAATCATAACACATAGAATCTCAAACATTCAATTTTTTAAAAAATCTATAGAATCTTAATTAATTACATTATCGTGAGTTAGGGATATATTTTCTTAATCAGGTATTATAATAAATTATTCTACAATATTATATTGGTTTTGTATTTCCTAGAAAATGAAAATAGAATATGGTTAAATAAATTATATATTTTTTTCCAAAACTACTCAAAATATAATCCAATAATGCTTTAATAAATTTTTGAAATATAAAAACATGGCATTTTTTTATAATAAAATGTACCCATAGTGTTTTTTATGCCACTAGATCATAGTATTTAGATGTTTTTTATAAATATAATGTATTGATTAAAACTGGGATATTAAATAAAACCAAGGAAATATTCATAAGATAAACACATTGACTTAATAGAATTATAAGAACTATGTCTTCCAAGATGATGTGAACATGTTGTACTAAATAAAATGTATCTTATAATGATGTTTTCAATATTTTATATCTTATAGTAAGTGGATAATTTTGTTCATCGTACTGGGGAATCTATATTACTCAAATTATTATTGTGGATTTAATAATTGAAACTTCAAAAAAAATCTATATATTGTAAATAAAAAATTAAAATCATCATATTAGATCAAATGTTTGAGATTCTAACCATAGAAAATTAGAAATAAAAATTTTTTTGGGGTTTGAAATAATGAGAATAAATACATTAATTAGAACCTTTGTATCCCTCATATTTTTTGCACAATTTCCAAAAAAAAATTTAAAAAAATGAATAAAATATTCAAAGAATTATCTGGTTTGAATTTATCTGGACTCCACCATGGTGTATTTAGGACACCCAATACTATGATTGATGGATTAAACTAGTTCTCCAGTCATAGAGGTCTCATTGATCATGGGATACTACTTTATGACCTTGATCTTCTAAAACATCCTCCTGTAATTTTATTCATGGGTTTTTAAGGATTCATGCATAATGGTAATATCAATTCATCCCTTGTTTTGAACATTGACTCAAAGAATACCTATTTTATGTCTAGTATCTCAACCTGGCCTCCAAATAGTATGTAGTGGCCCCCAATCTGTAAACAAACCCACAAAAACACAAGGGTTTTAGAAAATTAGCGATAAAAAATTTTGTTTTGATAATATTTAGGTTGTGTTTGGGTTTGGAAATTTTTTTAGTTTTAATTTAATTGAAAAGATTTAGAAATTTTTTTTAATTATAAAAATAAAAATGGAAATGATAATAGATTTCTTACATGTTTCTTGTAAATTAATAATGGAAGAGGGATAAATTAAATATACTCTTAATTTCTTAATCGACATAAAATATAATCCAATATAGGTTAATGTCATATTCGTTTTTTATAAAATAAAATCTTTAAAGAGTTAATATAGTTATTCCAATGAAATATTATGTATTTAGTTAATATCTTAAAAATATAATGAAATATATGACATTAATAACATATTTCAAAAAAATAAATAATGAAATATTGCTGGAACTCTCTAAATTTATTAGAGAATATGTCAATATCATCATTTGAATTATATTTTGATTTTTCTAATAAAAAAGGAATAATTTTTAAATATAAAAAAAATAAAATATAATTGATGCTTTTTTATAAATATATTTATAAATATTTAATGTTAAATGGAATGTTTAAATTTATGAATAATATGATAAAATATTATTTTTAGATATTCCAGGTAGTCCTTTTTATCATGAAAATGAAAATATATATTTGTAACCATCATTCCTTATGACATAAATAATTTCATATGTTGAAACACATAAAACAAATACCCAAAGCCAGTAGAAAATGTTAATGAAAATTAGCGATGGGGGAGAAGTGACACTTAACACTTACATGGAGAAACAATATCAAATAAATATTTTCAAGAGAAATAAATGTGATACCTATATGGTAATTTATCAAATGGACTTATTTCATTACTAGGGACCATAGATCACAGCAGTATTTGGGTTCTTGTGATGTGATGAAATTTTGGAAGAAAATGTACCTTAATTCCAAGGATTTGGGATTAAGTGATGTTTTTTGAATTACTTGATGCATTTGAAGTCAAATTCATTCTTGTAAATACCTAAATCATGTTAGGTTAATGCAATTAAAAATAGTGAAAATGAAATATTCTTTTCCTAAATTGTTGAAAAGTGGAATTACTGAAAGCCTAATCATAGATTGGGGTCACAAATTTGGAAGGTATGAAAATCATGACCATGTCCACAATGTTTCCACCCTTCTTATATGGATGAATCCATTAATTTTGACATCTTTTGTTGTAATGAATCCCTATTAAATAATGAATTTATATCTTCATGTAGATGATGGAGGTATAGTAGTGTAACACCTCGACTTGAATCACCAGGTTCGTGATGGAGTGCTGAATGACCTCATGCATGTCTCCATGTATGTAAGTGCCTACCAAATTGTAGTGTAGGTATAAATCACAACATTATGTGGATCTTCTACCAATAAATATATCCAAAAATAACATATACAAAATTATATAATAAAAGACGATATTTATATAATGGTATAAAATGACATAAGCCCCGATGTTTCAATATTTCATAAAATACAACCAACCAATCAAGAAACTATATATCAAATATTTTAGGAAAAAAACGATGAGATATAAAAATAGGCACCATAAAAAATAAACCTGATGTCCACCATAACATTATCTATATGCCTGCCCCTCAGGCTCACATGATCAACATAGGTCCCCTTACCTTGACTAGATCCCTGGCCATAATGTCTACATGCACAATGAGGTACACAACTAGTGAGTGAGTATGAACCCATTAAGACTCTACCCATTCCCCCTAAATATAAGTGACTCATTTTTATAAAATTTTATTAAATGATTCGAAGGTGAATAGAAAAATAGATAACCACATTTTTTCTCATCATGTGAAAGCTAGGATTTCATGAAATATGGACCTACCAACATTGTCTCCATTTTATAGAATATGTTATTCCTAATTTACATTAATTTTACAACATTCCAAAAGTCCAACATAAGACTTATAAAGGTATATAATTCCATATTGTCTTATTTTAATCTATCAAGTCTTCATTAACACTACCAGCCTCATGTTATTCCTCAAGGCCATTATGCCCCGCAATCTTTCCTTCAATACCAATATTTTTTTTGATGGATGATTAATCCATGATTTTACACAATGTAGAACGTCATGATCAATGTAATTAAATCAATGAATATAAAAAAGGGTAAAATGCTAGAACCAGTGAGAGGATCATCACATACTAATTATAATAAATATAAATAATTAGAAAATTACCTTATTTGAATTATTTTTTTGTTGATGGATATTACAATAAGTCTACATTTTGTAGAATTTTCATTATAGGAATCAAGAGAATATTTCCTATAGTAGTGATACAAACGTATAACAAAAATTGCTGATCATCACCTTAATATTATCCTAGTTATAGCACAAAAATCCTATTTCTTTCGTCGTCAGCCTTTGATCTCTGTGTGAACCACTTCCAAAATGTTCTCATGTACCTATTTATTCTTTAGAGTGGGAGGTGGATAAGATTTCCCTCTGTTCTTGGGAGCATTATTTGATATGGGGGCTCTCTAAGTATTGGGATTATTCTCTGAATCCATTGTGCACAACCTAAATGATATCTCTATAAAGAAATAATATAACTGGGTTTATATACCAGTAGGGTTAAAATAAAATGATTTAATAGGATCCCTTTATTATTTATTTAATCCCTATGGAACCCCATATCAAAAAATAATAAAATTATTATTATTATATCTTGACATGTTCTTAAATTGAGAGTTAAAATAATTATTCATTAATAAAATAATATTCAATATATATTATTTTTAACTCGACCATTAAACTCGGCCCTTTTAATCTATAAATTATTTATCGAGCCTTGAATAATGAATATTTATTTATTAAATAAATATTAAAGAATTATTTTACAATAAATTAATAAATAATATATTCACTAAATAGAAAATAATTTTTTTAAAATATTATGATTGCGTTATATTCTAACAAAAAACTAATGATGAAATATTTGTGATAAATGGAAGATGACTAATAATTAAACAACATCTGAGAATAATATTTGTTCAACTTGTTAAATAATAAATAATAATATATTATTTAACTGAGATTTTGGATACATAGTTTGTGGACATCTAGGCCTCTATCTGAGTGAAATTATTTGAACCAGCCTAAATTCCATGGATATCTTCTTGAAACACACCAAGGCATACATTTAGAATAAAGTTAATGTTTCAATGACATAATAACTCATAATGATTCTTACTGTATAATATAATACCATTATCATGATATCATAAATCATGCAGGTTACATGCTGGTGCCATCAACCAATGTTCTTAATGACTCTTTCATTGACATACCCAAAATTGATCTTGCCTATTGAACACCATGATCGCGGTTTTCATTAGTCAATATAATTTCCATCAAAGTTCATTAGATATTTACTTCCATTAATGAACGGAAGGGAAAAAGTAATTCTTTCATTATTCATTAATGCAATATTACTTTTCACACACAAAAAGTTTCCTACCTCACTGTGATCATATCAGATCACATCATTTATAAGTACATAAAAGTAAGCGACTCATAATGATCATTAATAATAATCGTAAAGGTTGAGGATCAATAAACATGCCCACATATAAGAGAATCCATTGAAACATATAAATATTGATTTCTTACTGAAATGTCTCATTCTCAAAATATCCAACACTAGATATTACTTGGGGAATACACCCTAAGAGGTTTACCCATAGTATTATGAGTCTCCACCCCTTATATAATATATCATTTGTGTTCCATAAATGATATCATTCATCTATAGAAAAATTATTTAAGAATAGTGTCGCAGAACATTCAGATTTTCATCACTATGGGGAACTACTATAAACATTTAGTGAGACAACTACTATTGGTACATTATCACATAATATGTTATACAGAAGAATAATCATTATTTTATAAGAAGCTTATTAGAAATAAAATCTATTAATATAGGTTATCATAAAGTATACATAAGATGGTTCTATGGTACCAACTCCTACTGACTCCAACTTTCACTACATCCAACAACTAACAACCTTCAGTTCTCTAGCTCTTACATGATACTCATACTTTTATTGAAATTGGATTTTAGTCAAGGGGTGCACAATTTTCTCTTCTATTTTTACTCTACATACATCAACTTCACACCTACAAAAAAGATCCATCAAGAGGTGATACTTCTAGAGTAATGTTTTGTCCATTTGTGAAACATTGTCTCTTTTTCAAGATCCACCAATATTGTATTATAGCAATATAATGTGATATGATATTTACTTCTATGTAAGTCATCAATATACTATATAAAGAATCATATCTAAATATATTCCTTGTCTGTATAAAAATCCACTATATACTCGTACTCTATTGTAGAATCAATGAAAAATTGCTACTTTGAACACCTGGTGAAAACAACTCCTATGTTAAGCTAGAAAAAATATCATTAATATGACATCAGATCATTATGATCTCTCTAGAAACTAGCTTGATTATAACCCCAGATGACCAGAACCTCATCTCCTCTATACACTAAGATCATATCCTTAGTTCTTCTCAAATACTTAAAGATATCCTTAATATAAGATCAATGTTGTTCTTTTGGAACAATAAGATATTTGTCTGTCATAATCAATCCATACGAAACAAAAAGTCTAGTACATAACATTACATAAATAATAGATAATATAGCCAAAGTGTATGTGATCTTAATCATTCTCTATTTCTCATGTATTTTCCACGGAATGATTTTCTTAGAAAAATGTAAACCATCTCACAGTAGAACTAATCCCCTCTTGTATTGTACCATATTATGTTTTTATAGTATATAGTAAATATTTGTACTTTGACTTATTCTATGAAGTATCTTGTATCAATAAAAAATTATCTCGATACCTAGAATACAGATTGCTTCACCTCAGTCCTTCATATAGAAAAACGTGTTTAACCAGTCCTTAATAGACTACAAGACCAGTATGTCACTTCCAATAAGTAATATGTCATTTAAATATACAACATCAATTGTTTTTTACAATAAGTAAATTGTCATGTACATATACTACTAGTATAAATACCACATTTCTAATAAACCTCTTGTAAACACATGTCCCACATTCATTCTTAATGATATGAAATTCTTTTCATTGAATCAAATGATCTATGACCAGGGTGCTTGCTTAAATCCATAAATGGATCTATGAAATGATAAAATATTTTTGGAATCATCTAGAGCCAAAAAATCCTTTTTTTTTGTGTCATATAGATATTTTCCATATGGTCCCCATTAAGGAATTAATTTTTTTACATCCATCTATCAAGTCTCATAGTGATGGTAATATTTTACAGCATGAAGAATTCTGTTGGATTTAAACATGGAAACTAGTCAAAATGATACATTATAGTCAATTCTTTGAATTTTCATAAAACCTTCATCCACTTTCATTTCATTATAAGTATTTATATTACCTTCCATTTCCAATTTCTCTTGAATATCCATTTTTATCAAATAGCATTAACATAAACTAGTGCATTGACCAGAACCCAAACATGGTTCTTATACAAGGAATCCATTTCAAAATTCATTACTTCCTGTCATCTTGCAGCTTCTGTGCTCTCTATTGCCTCTATATATGAGAGAGGTTTATAATTTTCCAACAATAATGATTAGAAATCTTCAATGAAAATAAAACCATATCACTCTGGTACTCTTACCACTATTGTTATCCTATATAGTACTTTTGTTTCATGAACTACTTCTTCCATGAAGGATTATGGAATATGTTTCTGTACCAAATCTTCTATATCCTAAGCACCAACTTCATTTCTGTAAATCTTTCATACACTAACATTTTTGAGGATGTGATCACTCTAAAAAAATTTGTCTTTTCAAGAGACAATAATTTTCTTATCTACGGGGTTTTATAGGGAGTATCCCATTATTTCCTTCAGATACCCTATAAAGATTCCCTTTTTTTACATAGGGAGCTAGTTATTTTTGTGTGAAGGCCTTAACAAATTCCATGCAACCCCATACACGTTTATGTGAAAAAAGGGTTTCTTTCCACTTCATAACTCAAAGAGAATTCCATTTTCCTCTTAATTTGGTACTCAGTTTAATGTTTATGTTATACATTGTACTGTATATCCCCAAAAGGAAAATGTATGATTTTCATGACTCATTGTCAACCTTATCATGTTTAGCAAAGTATAGTTTCTCCTCTCACTAACATCATTCCACTATAGTGGATAAGGTGGATTTTATTAGGATAGAATCTAAAACTCTCATAAGAAGTCAATAAACTCAATGACAATGTTTTCACCACTGTGATCTAATTGAAGATTCATTATCTGCATTTCATGTTTATTCTCTACATTATTCTTGAATTCCTTGAATTTCTCAAAATAATCAAACATATTCCTCATCAGGAATACATATCCATATCTACTCAATTCATCAGTAAAAGTTATGAAGTAATAATACCCCCCCCCCTCAAGCTTCTACTAGAAATGGTCCACACACTTTAGTCTGTAACAATCCTAGAATCTCTATGGCCCATTCACCCTATCCAACAAATGGAAATTTGGTAATTTTTCAGGAAAAAATTGTCAAATATTTCAAGTGGTTTTAGATTATATTATTATAAAAAATCATTCTGACATATCTTTTTCAGACATTTCTCATTCACATGACCAAGATGGTTATTCCATAGTTGTGTGTATATGTGTCGTGTGAACATGATTCATTATCAATTTCCAATACTTTTTGTTCATAAGTTAATTCATAAATATAGTTATTTATATGTTTCATACCAGAACATATTTTTCCCTTATAAAACTAACAACATTTATTTACAAATATGGAAATAAACTGATCTGCATCTAAGCGTGATACAGAAATTATGTTTTTTGTAACTGCCAGAATATAGTAATAACATTTTTAAACCAGAATCATTCTTATTGGAAATGAAAGGTGGTATTCACCAATGGATTGAGTATCTAGCCTCAAAAAATTGGCAGCTCTCAGAACCACCTCTCCTCTAGCATTATTTTGGAATCTACATTATGCCTATATTTAAATTGAGATGTCATATCCATAAGGATTATCTAATAACAAATGAGTAGATATTAAAATGTTACACTCTATAAAAAACACAAACTTATCTTCCCCTTGCATAGGGGTGTATTTTCTCTTTTATCGCCTGGATTTACACACACAAAACAAACTACCTCTTTTCCATAGCCTGTCTTTGGATAGTCTTCATCTGAGAAGAAAGTTGTTTGGGATATTTAGACTTATTGTGAGTCTTTGTCCCATTTTCCTTGTTATTTGTTTTCTTATTCACCATAATAACTATTGTTATATCACACTTCATGTCCTTATCCAGTTAGAAAATTAAAGCAAGATGTTTTGAAAGACTCTTCTCATTATTCCTCAAATTGAAATTAAAAATAAAATTAGGGAAGGTCATGGGTAGTGATGAAAGTATGAGATATGTACACAACTCATCCGATAATTTAATCCATATGATTTCTAAAGTATTTAATTTATCCAATAATCATGATTACATGATACATAGCAGGTGTAGACTCCCAAAGGATAATTCTATTGAAATCATTGAAGATCTCATAACTCTATTGTGTTTCCTTCTCTTGATAGATACCCTAATGATAAGACATCATGCTATACGCATTCATGCCCTCGATTTTCTTCAAAATATCATTTTTTTGGGAATGATAGCATGAAACATAGAACATCTATTGAATCGTTCTAATTTTTCTCTGATAGAAAAAACATTTCATCACCTTCCTTATTACTAGGCGTATTAGTAATAGGTTCTTTTACCACATTCAATTTTTTTTTCATGGCAAAGGATAACATGTATGATCTTTTTCCACTCTTAGAAATTTGTTTCAATGCGATTTTTATCCTTCTAATGTATGGACCATAGTAATATATTTGAAGTCATTTTAATTTTGTGTTTACAAAATAATATTAGCATAATTTATTTGTTTTATCTAATAATATACATACACATAAATAAATAGTATATTTATTAATATCACAATATTTTATCAAAACCTAATAAGCCTCACCATTAGATTCAAAATATCCTCTTTCATCAACATTCTAGTAGCAAGGATCCATATTCTTTTTCTTGTTAAGCCAAAATTATTTGGTCATGCAACATGAATGGGTTTAGGTAGGAATTTCAAATTCCAGCACCATTAACTCACATTTCGTTGACCTATTTAGTGGAATCCCCAATACTAAAATCTGTTATTTGGATTTCTTCAACCCATTCCTGGTAGTAACACCATTTCCTACTTTGGTAGTTATCCCTTTAGGTGAACCAAGTTAATTCAAGGAAAATATTCAAGTTATGACTCCACAATAATTTAAATCACCCCAACATTAGTTGGTCAAGATCTTTAAACTATGGTTCCATTTCATCTATGGTAGTAGAAGGCTATAGTGACTTAATATATATATATATTATTGAGTTATTTTATCATTTTATGCATAAATTGTGAATTGTTATCTTTATCACATGATTTGTAATATTAAGTGGATTCAATTAAGTGATTAACCTGGTCTTAGATAAAATTTATGGATATGTTAATTTATTTTAATTCTATATTTCATGTATTTTGACACAATAATTCATGTGATCATGAAAAATTATCCATAATGAAATATACATTCAACTTGACAGAAAGAAAATAATAAAGCGGCATGATCATGAGCCAATACTAATGGTTTTTTTATCCAAAGGGAGATAAACCAACTGGAATCCCAGTAGAATACACCTTGAACTAATTAAGGTACATATTATAGCTTTCACCAATCCACCTAAGTGTCTTTCTTGGATTGGTTTCACCTCAACTAAAATCGTTAATATCCACCACTAGCTAAGATGCTATTTCCATTACATATGATTTTATACACAAACATGTGAGGGAAAATTTTTTACATAAAAGGAATCAATGGGCAGGAAAGATCTTATATAATAATAGGAGAGAATGTACACTAGTCAAAAATGTATTTGAATAAAAAATGAAATAAAAATAATCACATTCAATGTTCTGGTCTATGCATATGATCACCCAAATGCATGAAACGAATTACACATTTGAAAAAACTAGCATTAAATTCATAGTCATTATTGTTTAAGAAAAATCATGCTAGAATAAATTAATTATACTAATTAATTAATCAATTATTTTATCTTAAATATCATCAAAATCACATCGAGATTATAATCCTTAATAATTTTAAACAAATTAAATAAATTTATTTAAAATTGACTAGGTACATCAATGTACATTTGAGGCCACATGGTTAATAAATTTTTATTTCTAACTAACATGTATTATACTCAAATATTGTTTACTCTTGTGTAATATAGAATACACAACTTATCATGTACATTCATGACGTGTTCTATCAACTTAATGATTACACAAATTACATGATTTTTAGGTCATGTGTTATGCTTCAATTCACATAGAATAAAAACTTCAATACGACTAATACAATATATGTATATATAAATATTACATTGAAATTAATTAATAGATTATATATCTACTAAAACCCACCACATGGTGTGTCCTTTTAACTTAATGGCCACAACAAAGAATGTGTCAATAGGGATTACATATTTTAGTAAATAAATTTAAATTATTCATTACATCATATAAGTACACGATGTGTACAAGCATGCAATATGACAGGTATGTATCTCACCACCAATTCAAGGCACATGCCCAGGGAATCAACATGTGAATCATTTCCCATAAAAATGGAGTACATAGTGTGTACAATGAGCAACATTACGTGTGGTCTCTGAATTAAATGGTGACAAATATGGTATTACATGTATGGAAATACATGGTATTTCTATGATTTAAAAGAAAACACATTGTGTACGTGCGCTACACATAGTGTACTCAATCTGACTATGAACTAGGTTGGGCCAGACAACATGAATTTTATGAAATATATAAACCACATGATATTAATTCACATATATTGAATTAATTCCTATTGCATTGAAAACATGTATATGTCATGTAACTCTTGTTACATTGTTTGTACTTCTATGCTATCTAGAAATAATCCTTGGCACTTTCGGATGAGTTTATCAATATTATTTTAGTAATAAAATTATTTATTATGTTTTTATCTACAAGAAATGAAGGAGGACGAAAAAGGTCTCACAAATCAGACTAAAAGAATAATTAAACATGAATTGAAATCTAAATGACAAATTTATAATTAAATCAACTAATTTTTACTAATTATAAATAATTATGTGACTGCTCAAATACCACATAGATTCTTGAAGCATGTGATTGTTCATGCCCAACTTTTCTTTTTGTCATGATTGGTGATTAATCTGAAATTGCACACAATGTTGAACTTTGGGATCAACGAAATTAAATCAAATAATATTGAAAATGGATAAAATGCTAAAAAAATATATAGAGGATCATCATTGATTATTTAATATTATTTTAATTAGTTAATGAATAACATTGATATAATTCTTTCTTCGTTCATGGGTCTAACAATAGATCTATATTGTACTTTTGTTTCATTCTTGGAATCAAGATTATATTCTCCCTAGTAGTGATCCATGTTTGTTCCCAAAATCTATGAACATTTTCATAGGAATATTTGGGTACATGAACGGCAGATCCTATCACTTGCATCATTCTCCTTTGATCTCTACGAGAACTTCTTCCAATGTGTTATTTTTGATCTATCTAGACTTGAGAGTGGGAGGTGTAGGAAGATCTCTCTCCATTCTTGGGATAATTCTTGGGGAAGGAATCTCACTAAAGGATTATAGGATTCTCCAAATCCATTGTGCACAACCGAAAAAACAAATTGGTTCTATTATGCATTAATATAATTAAGTTTTTTTACCACTAGGGTTAAAATAAAATAATTACAGATGTTCCCTTTATTATTTATTTAATCCCTACGGAACCCTATGTCAATTAATAATACTACTACTATAATTTATCGATATGTGCATAACATTATAATTCAATTAAATATCATTTATTCAAATAATATTCAATATTTATTATTTCTCACTATGCTATTATACTTGGTCTGTCATTCCTCCATAATATTTATCAGGCATTGAATAATTACTATTTATTTATTAAATAAATATCACTGCATTATTTTCCAATAAATAAATAAATTATATATTCACTATATTGAAAATTTATAGTTATTAAATATTCTACTCACATAATATTTTCTCTGATAACTAGTGATAAAATATATGTGATCAAGAAAACATGAATAATTATTAAACCACATGTGGGAATGTTTCATCTGGAAATGGGGTTGACATTGTTTTTTTGGGGCTTATGCCTTTTTAACGGACCATAAAAAGATTTCATGATTACTTTTACACACAAATTTCACGTGAATCATGCTTGGTGTGAGACGCAAGATTTCGTCACAAGAAATGATGTGGTGCATACGTATGTATGACTTCTCAAATAGAAGAAGACAATGACTTACATTGGGAATGAATATCATGAGCAGGGTCCATAAATTTATTTGTACATTATGGAGTTTTTTAGTTTTAACCCAGGGCTTACTCTTGAGAAGGAGCCCCAAATTAAAAGAGACATATGATTGGCGCTTATTCATAATAAGGTGGCCCAAATCAAAAAAAAATTAGATCAGGGCATACTCTTGAGATGGAGGCCCAATGTTAAAGGAAACTATGACTAGGGCTTACTCTAGAGAAGGAGGCCCGGGTTTAGGGGACTTAGGGACTACTCTTGAGGAGGATGACCTAAATAAAAAGGTCATCTCATCTTAATGGATGAAGTTATATGGTGGAAATCTCTAATTCTAGTGACATAATGGTTGTAAGTCATGATGTTTTTTGAGAGGTTCTCATAGAATTATTTTCTGATAAGGAATCCAACAAATGAACCAGTCCATAAATGGCATTGAAATGGGGTTCGAGGGTTAATATAATCATGAGGTGAGGTGAACAGGAGAGATGCACACAAATGAATATGGCCCGCAAGTGTAGGTCATGTATTTCATCTGTCACGCATTTCATGGCCGCGCATGTTTACATGCACGACATCGGTTCACCTAGGAAATTAAAAATCTGTAGGGTAATACTTGGGTGAGACATAACTCAAGACTTTAGTATTATTTTAAGATGTTTCCCAAAGGGTGGCGCACAAGTTTCATTGAAAGGGTAGGGCGGCGCACAAGTGTTTCCATTTTTAAGTAGGTCTGGAAACTTTGGCGCGAATGTTTTGATGAATTCTAAACACATAGGCTTTATTATACTCCTTCAAGTCTTACATTCTAGGTAAAAAGTTACCATAGAAGCATTCAGAAGAGTTTTGTTGAAGACTAGGGCGACCAGAGCAAGAATTTGACATTTGGAAAATCCATCCTTGAAATGGGAGCCCACATGGGATATTTATAGGTAACATTGCACCTTTGGAGAAAACCTAATAGGGTACGCATGTGAGCTATGATACCCACATGTGGCGCTCAAGTGAGTTGTGTGGTGCACAAGTAACTTGTGCGCCTTACTCCAAATGGGCTTTTGGTCTATACTTTCTTCAATTTTTTTATGTTCTTCAAAGGGTGGACCTCTTTGTGTCTAAGGTATACCCCTTTTACATTCATTGGACTCTATGACAGAAAATATTCTCATCAAAATTCCCCCCTCCGAGTTGGATCTGAAAAGGAAAGAGGATCCATCTCTAAGGTAAAGCTGGAGAAATCAAGGTTTTGTGGCACGCAAGTTCAGCACGCAGATTCGGGGGTGAATAGGTATGGAGTGTCGGTTATCTAGATCGCTTATATATACAAGAACACTCCGGCATAAACTCACTCAGCTTCCAGCAACTTGAGCTCTCGTAGTGCAGGTGCTTCTGTCTTTGGAAAATCTTCTTTCTGGATTTTGTCGTTCTTCTGCATAAGGAATTTGACTTGCGCCCTAAAACTAGGGTGGAAAAACGTGCGCGACCATTTTGACTTGTGTGCCAAGTTGGGACATCCACGCCTTAATTCCATTGCCATTTTTTTGATTTTCATCATAAAAATTTCACAAAACAATCATACTTAAAAGTTGATTGTTTGATCTTTGTTCAAATTCAATGGCTCCCAGAAGAATTGGATCAACTAATGAGTCATACAGCAAGAGAATAGATGACATGATGAACGTCATCGACCATGACTATTATATTATCTCGGACAACACTCTACTGAATTTCGATAAGTACTTGAACAATTATCATTCCAATTTCCCATAGAGAATCTACTTTCCCGTGTATGACCATGCTAATCTACGAGGAGTCAACGTTCTAGAGGAAAAGTATTATATACCTCATTCATGGTTTCAGACCAACACCAACTTCTCTTCGGAAAATGTCTCAGTTGTAGGATAATTTTTCAATTTTGGGATAGTTGAGAAGGCATACATAATGAATCATAGCCCATGTGCTTCATATCTGAATCCTCACACGCCTTACCTGCAGCTGCATTGCTATCCCTCTAATTTCCAAAATTCATAGATGGACCAATCTAAGGGATTGATGAATAATTGGGATTTCTATCCCAGAGGAGGTGTGAAGCCGACGTGGATGTGTTCATATTTGGTGCAACAAACCTGTGCAGAGTTTTTTGATGATCTAATCGAAGCTGCAGTATATGAAGTTGTCTGTGCTGGGAAGACATATTTCTACAGGAATGATGATTTTTTGATGTAGTTAATCACCTGCTGAAGACCGGAAATGAATTCATTCCATATAACTCCAGGAGACGTAGGTATTAGTTTGTAGGATGTCTAAAAGATTTCAGGGGCTCCAATTTTGGGAGATATGTATGATTAACTCATCCCCCCCAATAGTGACTTGGAATGATTCAGAGAATACTCTAGCATTGGGATGGGAGTTAATGAAAATTTTCTATAAGCTTAAGAATACCACCACCACAAAAACCCACTCTAGAAAAGATATCCATCAATAGGAGTGGATGAAAATGTTTATGATTATGACGTGAGAGAATGGAACTTTCTACACTCGTCCTACTAGTTGTCCTATAGTAGAAAAGAGTGGTGCCCCAGGCACATTTTTTCAAACTCTGGAAGTAGAAGAGTTTCATAGGTGGGGGTATAAAGTGAACTCGAAAATTCCAGCAATGACCCGTATGGCTGGGTTTTTGTCCATGTCGCTTAGTGTTTTCCATTTACCAGGTTGGGATTCGAAAAGAGGTGTGAGGACGGGGACCTTTGTCATTGCAGCCATGCTGAGTGAAAGGAAGATGGTTTGGTTGGCCACCCCATTTTTGGCAAAGATTCATTGGATATTACTTCATGTTTATATTGGTTAGTCTCCTCTATGACTAGTGGGACAATTCCATGTTTTATGGGGATGGATTGCAACCCAATTCAAAACATATGCTGTACAAAGTGGGGTACAAGTTCCTGGATGTTATTTCTGGCCATCTTCCCTGGACTTTTCTGAAATTTCTCCAATATTTTTCAATGCTTATGATATCAAAATAAGGTTGGGAATGTTCAAGGAGTTCCAAATATTAATTTATGGAAATCTTCCTACAGGGATATTTTTTGATGATGGAATAGCCTGCCTGGAGTTAAGGGCATATATATTTATATGTAGAGATGGTACACATGCCATGAGGATTGATGGAGAGATTATATGTGTGGCCTATACTCCATATAGATTTTCACATCAATTCAAATGTTTGCAGCAAATTACGGTATCCCCTCCAGTTCATGTCAGGTTAGAATAGAATCTGATCACTTCTCGTCAACTATGGTTGCAGACATCTATGGAGAAGACTGGGGCAGTATTTGATCTACCAACTGTTGAAGTGGAAATTTGATTGACTATATGGTATTCTGAGAGCTGGGTATCATCATACCCTGTAGGGGTACTGAAGCAGTCAGTCACTCATGTGGGGATAAAGAAGAGAACCATTAGTAAAAAAGATCTTCATTTGGAAGGTGGCTCTTCCTCACCCGGAGCTGATTCATCAGATTCCTAGGATGGGTGTGATGAGGCTCGAAATGTGTCAAAGTAGCCTCGTGCTAGATATAATCTACCTTCCAGAGTAAAGAGGCATACTCCATCGACTAGTGGTGAGTTACAACATTGACGCAATTTAGTCACCATTATTTAAAAGTTCTTCAAGTGTCATTTTATTATCCTTTATCTGTGATTTCAGAAGCTGTTAATAAGTTGAAGTCCCAGATTGCAGGACCCTCCTCGCCGCCTTCTAGTGAAAATTCTAAATATTTAAGACCATAGGATTTTTGTACATGTAGGAGATTATATTGTGATGCTGGAACTTCCTGGATGAACTTATGAGAAGGGATACATATCCCTGGAGTAGGGAATCTTCAGGCTTCCACTGAAATCCTTTTTGAGGACAATCCTAAAGAAGTGAGGGCTTATATCAAAGAGCTGTAAATGCTCATATATACCACTTAAGATTCAGTTCCTGTCACCAAGCGAGTGAAGGAAATGATGGACCGTGGAATCACTGAGGGGATTGGTCCTTCATTAGATGAAGAGTTTTGTGATTATGTTGCTTTTGAAGATGTAGGTTTCATTTTTCTCATATTTATTTTTCATTGAAATTTCAATTTACTCAATGATTTGTTCTTCAAGGAAATAAACTTCTTCATCCTACATCTAGTAAATGAAAAAACCCCTAATATACCTTCTCCATATTATACCACTAGTGGCACCGCACTTGGAGTCACTAAATCTCCTCATGAGCCGAGAGAAGAATCTCTAGGCCAGAAATTCATGGATGAGGATTTAGAAAGGGAATTATTGTCTCTAATACATGTTTTCGGATATGATGACGATAGTCCACCCAAAATGTCCATGAAGCAAAGGTATCAATGAAATAAGACCATAGACAAATTCTTTACTAGGAGTGGAAGCCTTTCAGTTAGTTATGAATCTAAACTTATGAAAAAGTGGTCAAACTTCTCAGAATTGAAGGTGCTTCTTATGTTTCCCCTTTTTGGGAATGGACTGTACATCATCAAAGTACAACGGAGGGTGCTATATAATAGCCACAAGTTCTGGGTAAAACGACTGTTCCTGAAGAAATACTAAGAGCAGATGAGACGGTGTCTGTTCCCATCACCACTCCTATTTTTGATTCTAGGAGATAAGAGACTTCTGGTAAATTAACAATAATTTATAGAACCTTAAATGAGACAACAATATACATCCATTATGTGATGTCTTAGGTTGAACACATGCACCCTAACTTTTGGAAACCACCGATGCTATCCCCACAACTGTATTTGAAGAAGCTATCCAGGTTCAGAGATTTCTAGATGAAAGTCACGAATAAGACATGTCGAGTGCACCCATTGGTGAGACTAACCTGGGTTCTGGGACATCGTTGGATAATATGATGAATCTTTTCATATAATTTGATGAAATTTTAGAACATGTTAATTTACCACTTGATTTAGAATATTTTAGTGATCTGTTTTATAGAATCAAATGGACGTGAGATTCATCATTTGTCCTGTTAATATTATAATGATTACACTTTTAACCATGTTTGGTTATAAAAATGTATAGTTCCATTTGAAAAACCAGTTGAACAAATAATGCTTCAAAGGGGTGTAGACATTGATTTCAACCCTTTTATTGTATAAACACTAGCTCGGGTGGAACTTTTCCTGACAAACCCTCCTAAAACCCATAATGAAAATCCTGCTGAAGCATGGAAAGAGAGGGAAGAGTCTTCACAAGTTTCTGATCTACTATCATTTAATAGATTATGATATTTCTGGATTACATAAACTGTAATACAATCAATCAAATTTTAATTTCCTTTGAAAATAATCATACATTCAATTGACAAAATAGGGGTATAAAATTCCATGGCAAGATCTGGAGGTGAAGCCTCAGCCTTAGCCCAAATAGTAGCAGAAGGTGAAGCAACTAGGATCAGAGAAGGAGCGGAACAGGGCACTTATTAAAGTGCATTAATCCCAGACTATGTTCCTCCCTATGATAGTGATGTAGAATAAGACCCAGAGGTGCAATAGGCACTCCAATTCTCATGTCATATGGCATGAAAAACATATGGTTGATAATATCTAAAATGCCTCTTAAAGTGATAACTGCGAAAATTCAAATACATTCATCCATGTTCATCATGTTGGGATATAGAGGTTTTGGATATCCAGAAGTCCATGTCGTAGTGAAAAAAGTCATTCGAAGGAGGGAGAAAGAGAAAAAGAATCTTCAGAACATGATTAGAGCTAGATTGTTGACCAATATCAGTGAATTTCATTTTGTAGTGTCCCGAGCTGAGGCTGATGATTCTGCAAAGCTGATGGAACTGAAGTCGATGATCAAAGAGAAGATTGTCTAGCAGTTTCACCTTCCCCAAGAGCTAGATGTTGTTATTGGGGACCTTGAACAGCTTCATAATTCGTTGGAATAAGTCCAAGAGGATGTTATAAAATCCATCACAGATGCCAAAGAATCACATCGTCGAACTTAAGAGAGTGAATCTGGTCGAGTAAATGAACATTACGTGGATGTTGATGAAGCTCGGGATGCTGTGAAACAGATGATAAATTATTTTGAATGTCTTCTGTAATTTTTGGAAAAAGCGAAGAGACTCCAGTCTATGGATTTTCTGCTAATCTTGTTCATTAATGAGAAAAAGTTAATTTTCAATCATTTGTACCTTCATTTTCATGATTATTGATCTTATTTTTCCTAATCCAATGGGCCTTGTAAACAAAGTTTGATTTTTACTTGGGTTATATAAACAACCCCACAAACTATGCATGTTTTATTTGCTCAATATTTCATAAATCATACGAAATGTACGTTTTGTGAGCTAGGACTCAACTTCTATTCTGTGTACCCTTTACAGGTTCCCAATTTAATGAGTACCATGTCTTTTATTATGGGAAATTTAATGTCATGCATGTTGGACGTTAAAAATGCTAATATTTACGTTTTAATATCTTTGACCGAATGGATGATGTTTACTCAATTATTAATAATTTTTTTGGAAACATATTATGATATTCATGTATAGAGGTGGGAAATTGTAAATTTTGACCTGATAAATCTTGAATCTGAGGAATGACATGGGAAAATAGATAAAAGGCATTAGATGAAGTCTTTTCTAAGAACGAAGTGACCACTACTTGGAAAACCCATTACGGGGGATGAATTATGCAGCGCCAACTAGGACATAAGCTACATAGTCAAATATTAGTATCATTCGACTGATAGGTCTGTTATTTAGACAACTTATGCAAGGACACCAAAGGGAACGTGCTACATAGTCAGGGAAAAGAACTCTCAGAAATTTGACTTTATATTACGAAATGCCGAAGAATGTTTTATGAAGATTCAAATTTTTCAAAGCATAGAGTCTGCTTTAAGGAGATATAAACTTGTATATGGAGAAGATATTTCCAATAATAATTTTCAAAAAATTGGTGGAATGTGACTTCTAAGAAGGTCTGAACCAAACGTTTGGAAAAAAGGTATCTGTGGTTTTAAATCACATGACTAAATCCGAAGATGGTCCAAGGTTATTTCATTTTAATCTGAACATATGGAGAAGGAGGAAAATGTAAATCAAATACTTGAATACATTAAGATCATGAAAAAGTGTATGGAACAAATTTGTAAAGGATGTCAGTTTTTTTGGAGATCCCTACATATTGCTATTAAGACCAATAAGGAAAAAAGAGGATTCTCTTAATAATGAAGTTACCATTACATGACAAACCCAATCTGGAGGTTGGATTATGCAGGGCCAACTAGGGCATAAGCCGGATAGTCAAATAGTAGCATCTTTTGTCTGAAAGGTCCGTTATGTAGACTACTTAGGCAAGGCCACCTAAGGGAATGTGCTGCATAGTCGGGAAAATGAACACTCAGGTATAAGAAATTTTGCGACCAGAAGTCAAGAAAAGGGTTACAAAGACCTTGAATATTATTTTTATAATGTTGCGTCAAGGTCATGAATTGAGATTCTGGAAGTCACTATGTATCTCATTAGGATTATAATAAAGATACACATAGTTCGTGAAATAAATTTAAACATCATGAAGGACAACAGAAAGGAAGATCTTAGTTTAGGGTCATAGAGATCGGACCATAGTGAGGGAGACGCATCATGAATTTGTTATAAACCTGGTCTGAATAAAGACCATGGTGTTCTAAATCACACCATGTGCTCCCTGGGGGACTTTTCATCCAAGGGACATAAAGTGGATATTGGGGTTAGGACCAAAGGATCAAGTCTAGACTTCAGGAATTCTCTAGCGTTCCTACGTATCCCATGAGGATGAGAATCAAGCCACACGTAGTTCTTGAAATATGACATGGATGGAGACCATGTCAATGATGATTCCTCTCGAGTGTGTGTATCAGGGATTATTGTAGTTTATTATAATACATGATAAAAGTGGAAATAGTTTAAAGTCATATGCATTGACTAGTGCTATTTAGTTTAAGGTCATGCAATAAGGACAATGAGAGACTGTATAGTTTAACTTCATGTAGGTGGGACGATGGGGTGTACATAGTTTAATGTCACGTAGGACGAAAGTCAATCGATATGAATAAGATGGTAGAAAAGGGCTTCACGGATCAAAATCATATGGTATGGAGGTGAATATATGTGAATAAAGTGGTTTTGGGCTTGAACCTTAGGAGGTTGCCAACGTACCCAGGCTAGGAGGCAAAGATCAAAGTCCGCGTAGTTCAATTGAGAGGGATTAAGAGATCGGGGTGTACTTGAGGACAATGATCCGAAGATGATGTTGGGACATAAGCGTGGTTAGCGGCCCAGAGAAGATTTCATGGTTGAAGCTTACTATAAGCTCACGTGATTCATGCTCGGTGTGAGAAACAAGAGGCAGTAACAGACCTAACGATCACGTCGTGAATGATGTGGCCATGAAGAAATGTGTGGGGCTTATACATGGTTATCTACTTGGTGGATGCATGGTAACAGAGTTTAAAATACAATTGCGCATGTAGCGATCATTGTTTAATGTCATGTGTCACAGAAATGGGGTTCGTGGAAGTTTAACGCCCTGAATGTCGGCCGATGCACAGTTTAACATCATGTTGAATGATCAGGGGACACAGTTTAACGTCATGTTGGATGATAGAGGGGGACACAGTTTAACATCATGTTGGACGTTAGAGGGGGATATGCAGTTTAATGTCCTGCAGCAAGGAAAATGGGTGTATTTGTGTTACACGAAATACTTCTTCATGAATCTTGCATTGGATGGAGTTTTAATGAGTTCTCCATCCATTGAGATCAACGAATAAGCTCCATTTGAGTAGACCCTATGTATTGAGTAAGTTCCTTACCATTTTGGCTCAAGAATTTGAGGATTCTTTCCCAGTATCATTGGTGTTCCGAGATCAAATACCAATTCTCCTTGAATGAATGAATGAAGATGAACTTTTTTATTGAAATCTTGTGTTATTCAATTGAGATAGACTTTTAAATGGTGCATTATGCACAATCGTTTTTCTTCTAGTCGTTCCAATTCATCCAAACATTTTTGAGCTTGTTTATCTATATATAACTGATCAAAAATGATGACTCTAATAGAAGGTAATTGGACTTCAATACACAATAATGATTCTGTTCTATATACTAATAAATATGGATTTGATCGTGTAGCAGTGTGTGTGGTAGTCTGATAAGCCCATAAAGCATTAAAAAGGTTATCAGGCCATGACTTCTTATCATTATCCACCATCGTTTGAAGTATGTTTTAAAGTGTTTTATTGAAAGCCTCTACATGAACATTCAATGCTTCATTATTCCCAGATGAATGGTTAGATCTGATATCATATTCTTGAAACGATTTTCTTACCTCGGATGAACAAAAGATGGTGCCATTATCCGTCAATATGGAATGACGAACACCAAATCTAGTAATGATTCTAGAATTGAAAAAGCTATCAATGCAATTAGCACTGACTTCTTTGAGATGTATTTTCTCTACCCAATTGGAAATGAAGTCAGTAGCAGTAAGAATATACTTAAACTTCTTAGTTGTAGCTATATGATAAGGTCCTACTACATCCATTCCCCATGTAGCAAATGGCCAGGAGTATTTACACATATGAAGAAACTTGAGGGATTGATGAATGAAGTTGGTATATACATGGAAATAATGAAACTTCTTAGTGAAATCTATAAAATCATGCATCATTGAAGGCCATAAGTATCAAATCCTTCGAATTTGACCACAAAGTCTATGTCCATTCTGGTAGGAAACACAAACTCCTGCATGTACTTCATTCTTGATAGCCATTGTCTATTTACCATATATAAATAAGAATATCATTCCATCATAACCTCACTTTTAGAAGATATTTTGGTGATATGGGCTGTCATAAAGAGTAAAATTGACCACCCGTCGCCAGAATTGTTCTTTCTCTGCTCTATCAGTTGGTAGTATTCCATTTTGAAGGTATTCCCTGATAGGTGTCATCCATCTTGTAGTATGACCATATGTTTTAGAAATGGGGCTGATTTCATCGATTTCCTCTATTATTTTTTGAACAAAAGGTGAATATATACGACGGTAGGCAACACTGATGATTGTTCTGTCCCGATTTGGATCTTCCAGGGTTGTGGCTATATTATCCATTGCATCAGTTTGATCATTTAGTGATTGCAAGTCATATGAAAATTTCAGTTTCGAGGGAAATTCAGCCATTAACTCTCTGACATAATCAGACAATGGGATTAACTCTTCCATTCAAATGGAATAATCCCCATTTATTTGTTTGCTTACCAAATCTGAATCACCATTTACATTCAGGTGATTCAATTGCGCCTGAAGTGCCAATTTCAAGCCTGCGATGAGATTTTGATATTCCGCTTCACTGTTTGTACCACCATCTGACAATAAGAATGAATAGGGTAGCACTTCCTTTTCTTGGTAAATAAGAATGATTCCAATCCCATCTTTGTTGAATTTATAATCTTCAATTTTCTTCTATGTTGGACTTCTGGAGGCACCATCAAAGTAGGTTTCCCATGTTTGAGTATTATCTTGAATATAGAAGACTTCCTCATCAGGAAGTTAGATATTTAAATATGTATCTTCTACAGATGGGTGTTCATCAAGGATATCTACCAAAGATTGACCTTTATTTCCTTTTGAGACACATACTAAATATTAAACTTCTGCAAAATAATTTCCCACCTTTTGAGACGTCCTGTAAGCATTGGACGACTAATGATAAATTTGAGCATGTTATTATGAGATATCAATTGGACCTCATGATGTTGCAGGTAGTGTCGCAATTTCTGAACTGCAGATATTAATGCTAGGTAGCAATTTTCAATACTTGAATATTGATTTTCTACCTCATGCAATGTCATACTGAGAGAGTAACAGATTTTTTAATTCCCAGCTTCATTCTTTTGGGCAAGGAAGGCACCCAAGGATCGCTCTAAAACTGTCACATAGGGTATAAGTGGTCTTCCTTCAATAGGTTTCATTAATACTAGTGGCCTCAAAGATATTTCTTGAGTATATCTAATGCTTCTTGACATTCTTCAGTCCACTGGTAGGTGACTCCCTTCTTCATTAATCTTTTAAAGGGTATACACTTTCCTGCCAAATTGGCAATGAAACTATGAATATAGGACACGTGTCCTTGAAGTCCTCTTTATTCTTTCAAATATCTTGGAGGTGACGTGTCAAAGATTGATTTTTTCTTCTCAAGATCAACATCGTTACCATGATGGCATACAAAAATGCTGAGAAATTTTTCTAAGGTTACCCTAAAAGAACATTTCAAGGGGTTCATCTTCAAATTGTGTTGTCAAAGTTCGTTGAATATGATTTCCAAATCAGCCGAGTGATCAGAACGTTGACTATATTTCACCACCAAATCATCCACATAACATTCAACAAATTTCCCTCAAAAGGGTATGAAGATATGGCTCATGGCACGTTGATACATTGCACCAGCATTCTTCAGGCCAAAAAGCATTACCTGATAGAAAAACAATCCTTGAGGAGCTCTGATTTCTATAGAATCCTCATCTTCTAGGGCCATTCGTATATGATTGTACCCAAATTAAACATCCATGAAGGAAAGGGATTTGTATCCAGTTATTGCATCAATTTATATTTCTGTGATCGGAACTGGAAAATCATCCATGGTACAATGCCGATTAAGATTTTGAAGTCAATTCAAACTCTAATTTTAACATTATTCTTTTTCACAGGGACAATATTAGCCATCCATTTGAGATATTTAACTTCTCTAATGAAGTTAGCCTTGATAATCTTCTCAACTACAACTACAGTTTTGGAGGCATAAGTTAGGTGTGTTCTTCTTGCTGTTTGCATGAATCCTCGATGTTCTTTTGGAAAACCCAAATGATGAGTGGAAACATTGGTATTATGACCTAGAATTTCTGTATAATTCCAAGAAAATACATCTCAATTTTTCTTTATAAATGAAGTATACATTTCATTCTCTTCATGAGTATTGGATGAACTAATTAATGTAGGGCGTGGATATTCATTTGTACCCATATTTATTTCTCTGAGTTCATCCATATTGGAAAAGATACCCTCATAAAAATCTAAAGGATTATCACTGAGATCTTACTCTTCTTCTTCAGTATGTGTCACTTCTTCTGTTTTTATATGAATAGCAGCTTACGAAGCAGAATTTACATGGTTAGGGGAGAATTTAAAATTGGTACATCATGACGAAGAGGCTTCCATTTCTGACCCTATTGATGATGAAGGGTCTTCTTAGGGTGATAGAGATGAGTTGATGGATTGAGAATCAACAATATTGTTTTCCTCTGGTATTTCTATTACATCTTCTGGAATTGTTAATGATGTATTGAATTTCTGAATCTCAATAGATGAAATGAAGACATCTCTTTTTATGATGTCATCACTGCTTGGTGAATCTACAATTTCTCTCATGCTTTCTAGCTTGATAGTTGTAATTGACATTATGGATTTATCAATAACATTGTTTGGATTTAGGTCTATCCTATCAATTTTACTGATAGGCAACACATAATCTGTACTCACATGTATGAATGGGTTTAATGGAATCTTTTTCAAAAATTTGGAGATTAATTTTATTGACCTCCTTTTCTGTGGATTTTTCCTTTCCCTCCATGTGATAAAATTCTGCATCAATGTATTGGGATTAAAATGTTTTGACTGAGGCCTTTTCACCATACAATGTTTCAATTTTTCCATTTAAAAAATATTTGAGACATTGATGGTTTGAAGATGGTATGGCCACATGTTGATGTAGCCAAGGTCTTCCAAGATAAATGTTGAAGGATGTGTCCCGACGAACAACCATGAAATCTGAATTAGAAACAAAGTCTCCAAACTGAATTTTGAGTGTAATCTCGCCCAAAGGTTCTTGTACATTCTTATCATATCCTTGCAACATCAATGTAGAAGGAGATAAATATATTTCGGTGAGGCCCAATCTACGAAGTGTACGAATAGGAATGAGGTTGACTCCAAATCCATTATCAATGAATGTTCTTCGAATTCTATGCCATTGACTTTTCCAGATAAATACAATGGTATGATATGTCCATGTACAACATCATCTTCATCTTCATCTGAAAAATATTTCACTTCATGGTATTCTGTAGGATCATTCTCTATACGGTAGAACTCATCTGCAGCAATTTTAGTTTTGAATTCTTGAGGACTTGACAAAGCCTCAATAAGTGCCTCTCGAAGATATTTTCATAGATTCAAGGCATCCAGAATTGATAACATGGCCGGTACATGGGCCAAATATTTCATGAAATCATACTTTTGGTCCAAAGGTCTACATTTCCCAGCATGAAAATTTGGTTTTTTAGGTGCTTTGGAAGTTAATGCTATGACAGTAGATGCATACCGTATCGGGGTAGTAATTGGAAACACTCCTGGATTCGGTATATTAGACCGACTAGGTATATCTATTTGCTGAGAGGGATAAGGTGTAACCTCTAACCGGTCCTCCAAAATAACTATGTCCGAATCAAATCTTCCATGTGTGGAAGAAATTTCTTGTTCCTGTTGAGCCAGTTGAAGGGATTTTCCACTAGTTTCTGCCACATATTCAGTTCTAGCAGTGGTAGGATTGAAATACTAGCTTCATGAATATCCATGTATTCCTCTGTATCCTAGACCCCTATCTCTTCCTCTAATTCATCTGTTAGTTATAGGGAACTTAGGCTCATCATGATCAAAACTGTCATTTGCACAGGGATCCATTAAAAGAATCATGTTAATAGAACCAAAGATCAATTCTTCATCGGATGAAGATTCAACCTGATGAACCAGTTTAGGCTATGTAATTTTGTGGGGCGGTCCCCATGATTTAGATGAAAAATGGAATAAAATATTTCAAAGTCAAAGCCAACATAGCCTTTATCATGAGAACGTCTTCTTCTAAATACTCTTCTTTTTTCAAATAACGCTACGTCTTTGAGGATTTTACTTTTGATGAAGGGGGTTTTGATGTGGAAGAAATAGCAAAAGACACAATTTTTTGGTTCAATTGTGTTTGTAAAATGTCATGAGTTTGGTTGACTATTTTCCTGACCATCCAATCATCATATTTCTGCGCATTTTACCATTTGACATCATGCCACTCACTTTATTCCTTTATATTAGTAGTAGTAAAACATGCAACCTTCGTTGAAGAACATTTCAGTTTCATTTTTTGAGAGTCCACCATCTTTTTCAGGAGGTATTTGAATACAAAACACTCTTGTATGGGATTCCCCAACATCTGATGAAAAAGGAAATAGTTGGGGAGGTCTTCATATCCTTCCTTGTTTGGCGTTTTGGGCCTTGGAAACTGAACTAGATTTTTTTCCAGAAACAAGATGATGTGAACAAGAACATGTTCATTTCATAAAGAATTAACTTTTTTCTTTAAATCCTAAAATTGTTTCCACCTTTGATCTCTTTGATCATATTGACAAGGCGGCCATTGTTGTTAATGCTCAAGAGGTAAATCCCTTCGATATGATGAAGGTTTTGAAGTGAAAGTAGGTACATGTGCTTATTTATATGTAACTGTAGTAGCCTCTACTTTCCCTATTCTCCTTCCCGGAGCTGATGGAATTAAATGGAACTTAGCTCTTGTTTCATCAATGGAAATTTCCACTTGTTTGGATATTGAAACATGTTCTCAAAACCCTCCTCTATATTTCACAGGGATAAATGGTGTACGCAATTCATCGTGGTTATTTTCCATGAAAATGGGTAGAAAACCGTCTTTATGGAGTAGTAGATTCAAGGAATATTTTAATCCTTTCCACCGAGCATTGAAGTATGAAAATCATTCATTCCCCCTTTGTTTTCAATTTGTGATATCAATAACTGTTTTTTTCTTGCAGAATTGAGATGAACTAAAATGGACTTTCTAATGAAGAACTTCCCATCCAATAATTGATCGGGATTTCAAACTTTTATAACAGACAAAGGCTAGTCCTTACAATGATTGCACAAAACACCTATGTTTTACTGATTCTTATTGTAGAGGAGTTCCATCATATGATCGAAGTGACAGAAAAAATGTGTCCAACGCTGCTCTGGATCTCCTGAAAAATCAAAAATAGGGTAGGTGACATTTGAAAAATTTGGAAGAGGAATTGGATCTACCCACTCAAGGTAAACCTTCGTCTCTAGTTTCACTAGTTCACGTCGTCCATCTATAGCTTCCAACGGAGCTGTTAATGACTCAATGGTAGTCATTAATTCTTGAGAAATTTCTGGTTGAGCTTGGACCTGACTAGGTGCAATAACTGGAGTTGGGATGGGTGTGGCAACCAGTATTTCCACTAATGTTATTATTGTTGGTTTCGGTCACTAATGACCCATAGGATTGGACATATGATTGTTTACTTGTAATGGGAGATATTCTTAATCCATCCCAATAGCCGCAAAAAATTCCCTTGATTGATTATCTCTAGCATTATTTGGAAGAAGACTACCTTGAAATTGTTCTGCATTTAACCTCCTTAACTCCTTCTTTTCTTATTCTTGTTGTGAAAACATTTACTCAAATGAAAGTGATTGGACTTCTCCAAAGGTAGGGTGGGATGTAACCTGACTTTTACCCTTGTCCTTGGCATGTTCCTTTATGGAGTATAGAAGGGTATTACCTGAATGAATGTCTTTCCTCTAGGATACCCTGTGGATTCTAGTACACACAGATCCTTCATTTGATTCTGTGTATACAGTCTCTTTAACATGAACCTCTTCATCTGATTCCTCTGAGGGAGCCTCATGTTCTGGGGGATTTTTGACAACAGTATTGATGAAATTTATCGATTCATAAGGCATTGTAGCCCTTCTGTTAGCATTTATTCTATACTGTCTTCGTCCATGTCCTATATGAAACATTTCCTTTTCTTTGGATGATCCTTTAAGAACTTCTTGATGAACCGTAGTTTCGAGAGAATTTCCTGATAATTTGGATCTGCGTTCCACTTGTGGATTCTTCACCAATCAATAGAAAACAAACTTTAATAGAGGAAGAGATTGAGAATTTGAAAAAGTACCCAGTAGAGTGGACTGGTGATATTCCGGTTTTTCTTGCTCAACTCCTCGAATCCTGTCTTTTGATCTCGATGGATGGATTAAAAGATTCCCCATACTGGCAAGCTGAGGTGGCTCTTGATCTTCTACATCTGAAAGTTTCTTAATATCTCTCATGATATTGTGGATTTTAGTCCAGATATTGGACAAATGCATCATACGACATCAACTCAAATCACCTGGCTCAGATGACCGTTGGATTATTTCTGACACCTCTCTAACCAGATGATGTGCATGCCTTAAATGAGAATTCTGTTCGATATTCTCATTTTCTTGATGCAAGAGTAATTCGACAACTTTTTCTTTATATTCTTGACTTTGGGAAGAACTAGTTTAGGCATGTTCTTGATCAAACATTTTATTACACACAAAACCAGTTAGTTGTGGCCGGCCATGGTAAATAACATTGAATGATACCACTTTCGGTGGGCTTTGTTGACTGGAGAGCATTGCTAAATTCAATGCTCCATGAACACCCCATCCCCTGATATGAATACCAGATGTATCATTGGTAATGGACTAGTGCAACCTTTTTAATGTTCCAAGTCATTTAAAATGAAGGACTACCTGCTGCTTTTCAGCCTTTAGATATAAGTAAACTGAGAGGGGTGCCAAGTCAATTTGGCATTAAAACCCTTCTATTTCCATAAAATGATTTTTATATTCAACATAAGGTAATATTTTCTCTTTTAAATTAAAAATGGTTTTCTATATGTTGAGATGAATATTGGGAATACAATCTTCTATTAAAGTTTATGGAATAACATACTGAGAGTCAACCAAGGGCAAAAACATGACTGGTATTTCACTTTTCGCCATTTGTTTTCTCATATTCAGCACTTCCACTTTGTCATTAGGTGAAGATTATTCTACCTAATTGGACCAAATCTAGTTCTTCTTGTTTGTTTCTTTAGATTTAACAATATTGGTAGAGAATTCATTTGTAAAATTAGCAGATGAATAACCCAGGGGTGGTTCAGAGAATGACATACACCCAGGGATATCTTATGATTGAGAAAGTATTTCACTTGCTAATGGTAATGCATCAGACATGACTGGCATTTCATTTGCAAGTGCCTCAATATAAGAGGGATATCTCATTACTGCATTTTCCAATGAAGAATTTTCTAGGAAATGTGAATTACTATTGTAGAGAGAACATTAGAAAATAAATGAATCATCATGGGGAGGACAACCATGGTCGGTTACAACAAAAGACAAAACCTTTTTCTCCTTGGTCTTCTGGCCACACAGAGGGTTATCGTGGCTCTCATTTGAAGATGATGATTCGAGATTCACCGAATTATCATGAAGCCAGACTTCATGAGAATGTGTCTAATGAAGACCTTAGGAATTATTGTTGTTATTTCTAGAATTTGGAAATGAGATATTATAATCTTTAGTTGCAATAGATAATTGTTTGAGGGCTTCAAGAACTCCAGTATTGAACAAGTCCTTATTACAAATTGGCTCCTAATTTTTTAATAATGATATACGGGTCATTTTCATGGAAACCTTTTTACTCAGTTTGGAAACCACTTGTTGATGAATGTGGATATTATGGGTATGAGTATGTGCATGATCAAGAGAAATGGTCTGGTTAGGCTGACTATCATTATTTAAATCAGTTGTATGTACCTGACTTGATTGTCCATATGACATGGTGGAGTATGCCCCATGACCCTCCTGGACTGAAACAGAGGTGTGTATCTTCTCCAGGGTGAAATGTTGATGAGAAACTCCACTGATAGGGATAGATTTTTGTTTGTTTCCCTGTGATGTCACAGAAGTTGTCATAATATTCTGACAGGTATCCATAATACGGCAGTGATTTTCTTCTACTCTTTCACCATTGTCAGAAGGTTCTTGGTGACAACAGATGTATGATTGGTAATATACGTCCAATCATTGATTGGTTTAGGAGTGTTTTCCTTCTCATGTCCTCCTTTTCATGTCAGTGAATTCTAACAGCACCCATGTGTGATGGCAGAATGTTATGTCTCCCTCTTGTTTGTCATTTGAGCTTTCTAATTGAAATCTCTGGGTGATACCAAACGAGACTGTTGGCTAGCTTGATGAATTTCATCTTTATGTGCCTGCTGATTTCTCTCCACAAAATATGATTGATGAACATCCTTCAATACTAGATGACCAGAATACTGGCATAATTGATGAATGTAAGCATGTGTGTGTGCCTGTTTACAGGTGGTCACCACATTTGGTTGGTGAGCATATTTGGATGCAGTCAGATGAGCATACTAACTGGAAAATGATTTATAAACAGGTGTATATTACTACCTATATTTCTCCTCCAAAATTTCCTTGAGGGGTTTGTGGGTTAGTGCCAAACGAGTCAGCTGGGCAGTGAAATTAGGATCGATGGGTGTATATGCATGCTAATCGTTTTCCATCAAGTTAGGTTGATGGACTTCTCCGGAGAGGGTAGAGGTAATAACATGCTCCATATTGGTTAAATTTCTTCTCTGACGGTTCGTCTTGCATTCCTGGGTATGAGGAACCTAAGCCGATTTCCTAGAGGTGATACCCCCGTCATGTTGATGGTGCAATACCGCACGAGTCTAGCGGTGATTGTTGGTGGGATTCCTCAGTAAGGACCATGTATTCTTGAACTGAGGCCTTGAGTGACCACTTTATCCACCTCCCTGTAATATGGGAGGGACTGGTTATTATGTTCTAGTGATAAAGACCTGAAATGGTTGGAGATGGTGGTTGGAACCACCTACTTCTTAATAACCAGTTGTCGCTGCCTGGACTACCAAGGTGAGTTGTTAACCTGGAGGTCTTGTGGAATGGATTCTAGAGTCAGGATGGTACCATGTTGATAGTATACCCTCATCAATGCATTTGATACCCAGTGTTGAATATGTTGATTATGTGATGACTTCTTCATAGCGGAAGAGGATCCAGCAGGAGCAGCGGCCGAGGCATTCACAGGTGTGAAACTTAATGAAGCCATTTTTGTTGCCGAGAAATCTTGGAAAAGAGTTCATATTTGATATAGCAGATATAATCAAGATAGGTATGGCCAGAATACATCTTTTGGATGAGCACATATATTATTGATTGATTTTTTGAACCACATATTCAGTTTAATAGGGGCCGAATAAATAAGTAAACATCATTTAACTTGGTTAGGATTCACGTCAGGTTCACCATTTTTTGTTTCATCTAGAAATGGGGATAACCTTGTTTTTTTAAGGTTCAAACATTCCAATCAGTTTCTAATGGGTTTATTCGTTGAACTGGAAACACCCAATAATTCTATATCCATTTGGACCTACTATCCAAAGGTAGGTTCTCATTAGTTGTAGACCGATGAGGCTTAATAATTTTCATTGGTCGAGAGGATGGATGGTCAGGCTCATCACACCTTTTTAGGGGGAATTATTTACTATATCGGGACACTCTTATAGAATTATGTCATGTTCACAAATCCTTATTAATTAAACAAGCATGAAAATGAGTTTTCCTTCAAATTTTTGGAATCGATTATTGATATTTATGGGATTTAGAGAATCTTTTATATGTATTTTAGTTTCTTCATAGATGGATAATCACCTCTATGTATTAGAGATTATTAGTCAATGGTATCCTTCAATACGTTATATAGAAATTTCATTGTCATTATGATGACCATACTGGTTTTAAAGCCCCTCGGTGGGGCACTTAAAGTTTATTGTCCTTCAGAAAGACATGGATTATTTCAGAGTTGGGATCGTACCAACATATTGGCAACCTACATATCCTAGTTAAAAGTAATTAGAACCCACGTAATTTGATTAGAAGGATATAGTTTAAAGTCATATGGGATGGAAAATAATTAATGAATGATGGGATTGAACCTTACAAAGACTTCCTACATACTCTACTTTTAAGGAAGAGATCAATGTATACGTAGTTCGAGTGAAGAAATATGGGTATTATGCATGCTTAACGACCCTAAAAGATATGTCGTGATTACTTCTAAACTCTATGATCACGTGAGTCATGCTCGGTATGAGAAAAAAGATGCAGTCACAAGAAATGATGTTGGGATTACCTATGTATGACTGCCCATGTAGATGAAGACCAAGACTTACTTTAGGAAAGAAGCCCCGGTGCAGGGTCCAAAAAAGGTATTTGTACTTTATGGAGATTTGGACTTTTAACCTGGGGCTTACTCCTAAGAAGGAGGCCCAAATTACAAGGGACTTATGATTCGGGCTTATTCCTGAGAAGGAGGCCCAAATCAAAAGAAATGAATATCGGGTATTCATCCTAATAAGGAGGCCCAATGTTAAAGGAAACTATGACTGGGGCTTACTCTTGAGAAGTAGGCCTAGGTTAAAAGTACTTGGGGCTTACTCCTGAGGAGGATTCCCTAAAGAAAAATATCTTCTCATGTTAAAGGATGAGGTTATATGGAGGAAACCTCTTACCATAATGACATAAATCATGAAACTCATGAGGCTTTGAGAGAGTTTCTCACAGAATTCCTTTCAGATAAAGAATCCAACAAAATAACCATGCCATGAATGGCTTTGAAAAGGGGTTCGAGTGCTAATATCTTGAAGAAGATAGGTGAACGGGAGAGATGCACACAAATGAAGATGGATCACAAGTGTAGGTCACATAAGTCATTTGGAATTCAAGTCTTGGTCGTGCATGTGTACTTTCACGGCATGGGTTCATTTTCTCGATGAAGAATCTGTAGGGTGATACTTGGGAGACACTTATCTCAAGCCTTTAGTATTATCCTAAGATGTTTCCAAAACGGTGGTGACCAAGTTTCATCAAAAGGGTAGGGAGGCGCACAAGTGTTTCCATTTTTAAGGAGGTCTAGACACATAGACTCTCAATTGTTGATGAGTTTTAAACAATTAGGCCTTATTATACTCCTTCAAGTATTCCATTCTCGGTAAAAAGTTACCTTAGAAGATTTTGGATGATTTGAGTTGAAGACTAGGGCGAGCAGAGCATGATTTTACTTTTGTAAAATATTTCCTCAAAATGGGGGCCCAGAGGAGATATTTATAGGCCACCTTAAACCTTTGGTGAAAACCAATTAGGTCGTGCAAGTGGGCTACATGACCCATAGGCAGCGCCCAATTTACATGCACGCCTTACTCTAAATGGGCTCATGGACCATGCTTTTGTCAGTTTTTTTATTTTCTTCAACGGGTGACCCTCTTTGTGCTCAAGGTATTCACATTTTTCAATATTTGGACTCTATGATAGAAAGGAGTTTCAATAGGAAATAATATTTGTTCAACTTTTTAAATAATAAATAATAACTTATTATTTAACTATGATTTTGGAGACACTTATTGTGTGACCCTCTAGACCGCCTTCACAGTGGCATTTTTTTGAAACGGCCTAAAGTCCAATGTTAGCATGTAGAAAAATTTCATGACACCCATAGAAAAAAATTTAATGTCAAAATGAAATAATACATCATAAGATTGTTTAATGTGAAATATAATCCATTTATCTTGATATCTAAAATCAAGATGGTTGTATACTGCTGCCATCAAACTATATGCTCGATGTATTTTTCTTTGACTTCCCAGAAATTGTATTTGCTGATAGAACACCAAGTTCATGGATTTATTTAGGCTATATCATTTCCATAAAAGGGAATAATATATCAACTTTCATTAAAGAGCATAATACTATAATCCTTTCTCGTAGAATTTATTAATGCACTATTACTCATGATGCACCCAAAGTATCCTCCTTATAGAAAACATATATCATAATGATTTCCTTAAATACATCAAAATATTGGTATCATAATAATCATTAATAATAATTATAAATTATAGGAATCAATAAACATGTCCTCATATATAAACATCTAATGGCACAAATAAATGTGAATTTCCTTCTGGCGGGTCTCATTCTAAAAATACCCTACACTGGATATTACGAAGGAAGTACACCATGAGAAGGAGTATAAAAATCCTATCATCCTCCACCCCTAAAAGCCTATATCATTTGTGTCTCAAAAATTATAACTTTCATCTATAGAACATATATTTAATAATTCTTTCATAGCACATCCAGGTTCTTATCATAGCGGGGAACTACAGTGACCATTTATTGTGACAACTACTCTTGGAACATTATCACATATTATGTTAAATATAAGAATGATCATGATGTGATAAGAAGTTAATTGTTATTCAAAAATATGAATACATGTTATCATAATGTAAAAAAGAATATGATTCTAGGGTAAAAAATACAATAGATACAATATTGAAGAACTCTATGACCACACATATATAAACATATATAAGACATGGATTGAAAAGTATTCATCTATAAAAATGCACGTGAATAACATATCAATAGAGGTATCATGGTCACACACAAACACAAACACAAGATTATCATATCAAGAGAGGTCGGATGGGTCATACACACTTTTAAGCACATACATTTCGTATCTTGTGAGGTCTCAGAGGTCACACAAACACACACATAAGAATGTCATATAGAATAGAATTATACAATTTTCATTAAATGGAAAGGATATTACTACCTATTGTGCATTGAATCCCAATGTCTAGGTTTTCCACATGAATCATATTTAAGAAACAAAAATAAACAAAACCAACACCAAATCACCATATGAGGATTCAAGAGAGAGGATCAAAGAAGAAAAACATGTCAATGATAGGATTGGTTTGGAATTATCCAATGAGATCAATCATAACAAGTGGATCTATATGAATACAAGAATGATCAATACAAAATTGGATTTCTAATGTTTCATTTTTCATATTAGTGTCTCCCACAAAATTTCATTAATTTAATTATGTTATAGTTGTTAAAATAATGTTTCAATTATATAATTCTATTTTTATGATGTTTGGTGTTAAATTAATAAAACACTTAATTCTATGTTAAATATGGGTTTCATTAGTTCATTTTAACTTTCTAGTTACTTTTTTATTGATTCGATAGAAGATTGTTAATTTGTGTGGTCTAGTTTTTAACTAAATCATTTAATTAATGATTTTATAATTAAGTATTTCATTTTAGGTTTTAATTGTATAATTTTCAATCTTTTACTTTATTATTTAATTTTGATGATTCTTTTAAAATATTCTTCTTAATGTTTTTGGTTAATTTGTTATTCTGATTGAATCAGTTTATCTCTTCCTTGTTTTTCTTTTAATTAATTGATTGAGGTTTAAATTTTAATCTTATTTGTTTAAATAATTTATAAAATTGTGACGTTTAATTATTACATACCTCTTACGTAAATAGTTTTTATCTACCATGTATTCATTTTTTGATCTCATCAGATCGACGTAAGTGGTTAAGCTGAATTATTATTATAACCATGAAAACCAAGCTGGAGGGAGGAAGTCCCATGATTATTTAATAATATTGACGTTTATTCGGCTGAAGGTAAATGAATCCACAAATGAGATAAATATGACCAGATATATTTGTTTTCTTAACTTCTCATGAAATATTTTGATAATGACAACAAGCAATGAATGTGCAAATTACAACAATGTGAACGTGCAATAGAAAAATAATTTCTTCAATTCAAGCATTCCTGAAAAATTAAACTCGATGCAGAGTGATAAAATAATATAAGAAGGAAAAGATAAATGTTTACAACAAAAATTATAATGTAGGTAAACACAATGAAGGGGAAATTATGGGACCCAGTCCAAAAGCATGTCCACTAAAATCAATGAGTACACGGTAGAGACTCCCAAAACTGATAGGATTCACAAAAGTATATCTCTTCGACATAGAAGAGTAAAACCACCACTGGCATTGGATAGTAGAAAGAATATATGAAAAATGATCATAATCCGAGAATGAAGAGTGATGTATTTATAAATTTTCTATTCATATAGATGTGTTTTACAATAGCAATCCACTTTCTCCTTTTAATGAAAATATATCTATGTAGAAAAATGTAACTCATTCAAAAAAACATGTTTTGACCAATGTTTAAAAATTTACTGTGTACACGGTGCACCATTTGAGGAGGCTCCCAAACAAAACCCCTCTCCAATCAAGTGGGAATTACCCCAACCCTACAATCAATCATCAAGGCTAAAATTTTATTTTGGTAAACTATTGGTCAACATGTTTAACTGATTGTAATAAAAGTGGATCATCCCAATCTCTAACTATCTCAAATCAATTACATCATAGATCCAATGATTCCAAACATCAATTTGTTTTTAGTTTCCATGCAATGTGGAAATATTTCCCAAAAATATGGAACTCCGACTATAACAAAATATAAAATACATGTCCTAATTAAATTTGATCATTCAAAAAAATTTCATCCACAACAATTCTATGTATTCCTCTATAGATTTATTAAACTATGACTATATGGAAGATAAAAACACATCTTTGCAATATAGACTACCTAGATAAAACTCCCCTATAAAAGTGATCAAATTACCTGAAATAGACATCCTAAAATTGATATCTCTTGTTATATATGAATATGTAAAGCCACAAAGCATAGGTTACCCATTGAAAAACACAATCTCAGATCCTAAGTACTAATAACATAATAAAATATATACTTTACTTCCCTCCAATACTCTCTACCAAGATTAACATAAAAACGACTAACCACACCAACTGGATGAGTTATATCATGTCTAATACATACCATCACATACATCAAAAAGCTATTGGATGATAAATAAGGTTTGTGATGCATCTCCTCTTGCTCCTCATGAGTAGAAAGTGGCTGACTTTTACTGAAATCTTTTCCATACCACATAGCATCAATAAAATTTCATAAGTACTATCTAATAAAATTAAAAGTATGCTGAATTGGTCCTCATATTCAACATTAAAATTTATATAAGCTAGATATAATATGATTTTATTAAACATATCATGTTTTGTCTAGATGGTTGTTCCATGAAAAAATTTAATGGAGTATAATCAATGAATATTATGTAGACAATCAATTAAGGATGTTTTCATATAATGTTTTTCATGATTAAACCAACAACCTGATGTGGACGTCTAATAAGAAACATCCCATTGAACTTCATTAAATGGTTTCAGGGCCCGCAGTGGAAGCCTGTGGGCCAGAGATTTTTAAATTTTCATCGGCAGGACAATGGATCCTATTGTCACCGACAATCTGAGCCCCAGATTGGTCTGAGGATCTCATGTAAATTATAAGAAGAAAAAAATAAAAATGAAAATGTAACCGTTTGAAATCTAAAGTCACAGTTGACTGTAACAAGTCGATGGCAATCATGGCTGGATGGATCTATAGCAGGATCCATTCAAATAATACACATGCACTTCAAAAACCCGCAGGAGCATCGATCGTTGAATTCCAGGTGCTTGCATAGAGACGCGATGGTGTTTATGACGTCCCGCCAATCACCGCATTGAGATTCCTTCAATGTTGAAGATAGATCTTGATCTGAGCTTCTTGGATCGAGAGTTTCTATCTTTATAAATAGAGAGAGAGAGAGAGATGATCTCAACTTTCATTCAATGAAATTGAATGAATAGTGATTTTCCACACATGGGAGAGAGCATCCTTCTTAATTTACAGTGGAGTTGATAGATACCCGGTCGGGTTCCCTGGCCTCTGTTTATTTCAACGTCCACTATATAAATAATTTCAATAAAATAAGCTACATAAATAATATTTCTTATTTTATCACATAGTTTTAATATATATAAAATTTATTACGTGATAAAACCGAATTCATTTAACTCGACTCGTTGTCCCATATAATATTAAATGAACCTTGAATATTAAAATAATATTTTATTGATTAATATTTTCTCTCATTTACTAATAATGTAAATACATTAAATAAATTCAATCCTAAATATTCCTAACTTGAATATTAATTAATTTATTTAATTCTATTAGTGATCGAATACTTGGACACCACTCAGACCAAGAGGTAGGACCCACCATGTCCATTTACCTATTCAACTAAATATGGAGGATTCATGAATGAACTATTGACTGTGACCATCTAGGACCTTATCTCAATAGTAGTGAATAAAATACACAGACAGAAACTAAATTATAGAAACCCATCATGGCCCCTAATGAGATAAATATTTTCATAATAATGAAAACCAACCTACGAACACTAAATGTTTACTATAATTTCATTGTCATTTGATATATCATAAAGCAGGATGCACACTTGTGTCATAATACTTTTATTACATTATTAATTGTTGATCTTACCAAATGGATTTACCATCATACTACTATGGACAAAGACTTATATAGGCAAGACCATCTTGATCTACCAGTCCTAAGATATAAATTTTCAAATCCATTCTTAACCATTCAACTAATGTCATACCACCAACGACACACCCAACACATGCTAACTCACCCCGATTTCAAGACCATGGTTTTTTTCCTTGCATTAAAGTAAGCAATCAAATGATACACATTGGTAATGGTCTCAAGTCAGGAGACTAATACATATGTCTGTAGATAGGAATGAACAATGACACCCAAAACAAGTTGTGTTACTATTAGTGGCTTTGTCCTCATGATCTCAATACTAGATATCACCAAGTGAGAAATTAATGAGAATAAGTCTCAATGCTTATGAGCCTCTAGCACCAGATAGAAAAAAATCTACGGTTTCTAGTCAATAAGATGTTTCTAGACTATAAAAAATATATTTAATATTAATGTCATAGTATCTTGAGGTTTCCATTATATCCATGGAACTTATATAACCTCTCAACACGACAATTAACCTTTATACAATACCATTATAATATTGGACATAGAAAAATCTACAAAATAATCGTAAGATTACATCATGCATAACTATCTTTACACATGATACAGTAATCAAAAGTACCACATAGTTGGGTCTAGGGCACCCACTATTTCAAAACTCCCACTTGCACTAGAGACAACTTTAAAACCAAACTTGTTAGCTATTACCATGACAGAATCCATGTTTTTTATGATTAATGGCTTTAACTATTGGGCCTGCCACGTTTTCACCACGTGGCATATCTGTTGTATGCGAACTCATCGTCTTGAGTAAAAATTCTCAATATAAGGTATCCCTTAGTATTTCAATTTTTTCATTTTACATAACATGAAAACATGGATAGTAATAATATCTTAATTTACATTATGATAATACTTTTCTCACTAGGTGTGATTCCATGAAGTGGAAAAAATATTTTCAGATAACTACTTCTTATCTGCCTTAGAAGTTGCAACATACTCAGTATTTGTTGGTATGGTTACCACTAGATTTTACGAGCTTGACTCACATGTCACCTATTCCAAACTATGATACTAGATCAAATTGATCTAAGGATTACTTGTTTATGTACAATCATAACTATAATACCTTCATCTCCATATATCGGGTACATATCATTTTTACTCACCAAAGTACAAGATGATAGTTCTGACTGCATGCCTTGCAGTGCTCCTGGATATAATTGATATCTACCTACTATAATGTATATCCTAGTAATATCAATTATTTTACATAACATGGAATATGCGATTGATCCATCTCTAGGGTGTCTGCTAACAATTCATAACATTAATCTCTTCTCATGTGCCGAACATGTTAACCTGGATAGATTAAGACATGTGACATTAGCAACAATTCTGAACATGAATGGTTTTAACTTTTAATTTTCATTACAATTTCACATTATGTATGATTGACTATGTTCAAGAAACCATTATATCTACCTCAGTAGATCCTATTTCCTTGAACATAGGTTTCTAATTTAAGTCATTCACAGGAGAATTACTATTTACTTGATCTTATCTAACTATAAGATCATTATCTGTTTTCCATATTATGTCGAACATATTTATCGAGAAATTTTTTTTCACTCCCACTAACCTTTGGTAAAATAAAATAAAATATTCATTTGAAATGAAAACTCTAATATCATGTTGGTTACTTTAATCCAAAACTAGATTTCAGCAACTTTCAACCTTCATTGGCATCAAATGATTTCATCATCCCTTTCTTGTTGTGTCGTATAGAAACATACCATAAAAGATGATCATGATATCTAATGACCAATTTAATGATCTTAGTGGTTATCTATGACAAGTAAAATTATAAGGCATTTATTCCTACTGAATTGGTATAACCAATCGATACTTATAGGTACAAGGCATATACCATCCATGAATCATTTCATTTGAATACCCACCGTAGTGTTCAATTTATAATCCCCATAGAAATTTGATACATGAAATCCATTATTGAATTTTAAATTTTCTTATCAATCTTAGCGTATTTCCATATATTTTTTACTTGTAGGATTTATTATTCTAAATGAATAATTTATCATCGACCATTGTGATTACAAAACCATCACCATGGTTTTATCGTTCCTATGTAGTATCTGTCACTGAAACATTCCTATTCCAGATGAACTTGTGAAACTTGTTCTTAAGACAACCATTTGTGCATATTGTGCATTGACTAAACCCAAGTCAATATTACTCCCACTATCTGTAATAGAAATTTATACCCTTATATATAAATGTATTCTAATAGATTATTACATCTTTTCAATCCTAGGTATTTATGTAATATCCTAAAAATTGTTAGGATAATTACATAGATGCATCATGTGTTCATCTTGATGCATGTTTGTTTATATCTTGATAATCTATTTTCATCCTAACACATGATCTATGAAATAATGGATTTTCATCATACTATGACTCATATGATATCCATTTTTCATTTGTGTTGGCATATTGGTTATGAGTTTATGTCATTATTTGCAATGAATATCATGAAATATAATGGAATATTCTTCTTGTTGCAACATTGATACAACCCACATCATAACATTGATGTAAAAAATGTTCATTTAGGAATTTCTACATGCTACATTTTGGTGATCAATGTAAACATGTAATACATTATCATCTATCCTCCTTATAAACATCAATATGGTGATATAGATATGGTAACATGCGTTTAGGAATTACTCCATGCTACATTATCATGACCAATGAATGCTTTGGTCACGATATTCTCCAGCATGCCAATCCGAAGCAACTCATATCTTCTGAACAAGCATATACTTCACTATTACATTCCTTAATAACATAAAGTAATATTATTAAGTATCTCTACCACTATCTTTCTAAAGAATAGTTCAATCTCTCTTATTAAACTAACCTAGAATGCTTTGTGGCATACCTTTATTTCTAAAGGATTCTTTGGCTAAACTAATGATGTAGGTAATACCAAAAATATTCACAAGTTTCCAACCTAAGTAACGTATTGGGTATATCCATAACATCAAATTTTAATTTTACTAGACAATGAATCAAATTTCCACAACTGAGTAGGTCTTACATTTTATATTCATCATGTATTGCCTTTGATTCAAGTACAAGTGAATTATTTGTTGAATATGTTTCCACAGACAACCTTCATTACAAAAACATGGAATAATGTCTCATTATGACCCAATGGGAACATGAGATAAATGTTTTGGTTATACATAACTACTTTTTCAAATTCAATCAATCACATGGAAATTAAGAGTCATGTGTTTCTCACAGCTGACTCAGGAAACACCATTTTTCAACTACTTGGAGAAGACACATTACTTCTTATAATGTTCATATGCTTACATGGTTATTGTATTTAAATAGACACACACTATTGGTATTTTTTATTCAATACCCAAGAAGTATTTTAGAAACATTAATTTTATATTGATGAATATACATGAATGAGAAGCGGTACTTGCTTCTAGTATTTTAGTTTATTTCATTTTTAACATCCATAAATTTATTTTATTATGTGATGTAAATAACCTTATGTTAAATAACCATCCTTTATTAATTTGAAGGACATAATGATGGTGCCTTTAGAGTAACTTACCATATGCCTCTTTTCCTATTCATTCAATGTATTCTTCATAGGAACAAAAGATGGTGTTATCTTTAATAATAATATTACATGGAGAATATTACCATAATGGTTATGAAGAGATTAATCTATAGCATTTTTTTTATCCAAAAGAAAACTAAATTACTTATGTGTAAAAGTTACAATATAGGGATGACATGAAAGATTGTGAATTGTATTTCATTTCTAGGGAGGCCATGGATGTGAATTTGTCCAGGAAGCTGAACCGCTGAGGTCTAAAGAACCACTATTTTTTGTGTTTGTTTCTTTTCCACAAAGTCGGCCCCCAACCTTTTTTCCATTGGTTTGCTTAAATTAAAAACTTCTTTTGAAGTCTTCTTCCTCCAATTTTCTATAAAAATTAAGTCAAGTCTCCTCTCAAAAATAAAATTTCTACACCCAAATTTTTCTAAAAGGATACTTAGCCTTTTAAAATAATAATATTAAAATTATTATAATAAAATAACAATTCATATTTAATATATTATTATAATAATAAAATAAATATTATATTAATAATAAAATTTTTATTAAAATCATAAAATTTAAAATTATAATTTGCACAATTTTAATTATATCCGATGAAACGATCTAAACTCGATCATTTTAGCAGGATGAAAGAATGTTTTAAACCCGAGATCAAATCGCATATTCGACCTAATCTGAAAATTTAAAATGGTCATAACCTGGTCGTTTGAGATCAGATCGACGTGCAGTATATATGGATGGGTTCTTTGTCGAACCCTCTACTTAATTTTATAAAAAATTAATTTTATTTGGATCTGAAAATATACGTGATCCCTCTGATACCATTGAATGGTTCTGGGGCCCAGAGTGGATGTCGGTGGGCCGGAGATTTTTAAATTTTAATTGGTGGGATGATGAAACCTGTCGTCACCAATTATCTGAGCCCCGAATAGGTTATAGGATCTCGCGTAAATTATAAAAATCCCAAAATAAAAATGAAAACTTACCTGTTTCAAATCCAAATTCATTGTCGAATTCAACTAGTCGATGGTTATCATAAATTGAGGGATCCATTTCATGATCCCTTTAGATCATCCACACGTGTTTCGAAAACCTGCGGGAGCATCAATTGTCTATTTCTAGGTGCTAGAGCAGAGATCTGACGGTGCGTTCGACGTCTTGACGATCACTACATTGAGATTCCTTCAATTTTAAAGAGAGATCATGATCTGAGCTTCTTTGATCTGGAGTCTTTCTCAAGAGAGTGGGAGGAGAGAGATTCTCTCAACATTCATTCCATGAAAAAGAATGAATAGTGATTAGCCATACATGTTAGGGAGCCTCCCCTATAATTTTTAGTGGAGTTGATAAATACCTGGTTGGGATCCCCAACCCCCGTTTATTTCAACGTCCACTAAATAAATAATTTTGTCGAACTAAAATGTGTCAATATTATTTTTTATTTTATCACATATTTGTAATATATATATATATAATATTATGTGACAAAAATCAGTCCATTTAACTCAACACGCTATCCCTCTTAATACTAAACAACCATTGAATATTAAAATATTATTTGTTTGATTAATATTTTCTCGTATTTACAATACTTATAAATACATTAAATAAATTTAATCCCAAATTTTTATATCCAGAATATTAATGAATTTATTTAATTCTTTTTGGTGATCGAATACATGGACAACACTCAGACCCCATGGTGTGGCCCACCATGTCCATATACCTATTCAAATGAATATGGAGGATTCTTGAATATGCTATTTTTTGTGACCCTCGTGGTCCTTATCTCGATAGTAGTGAAAAAAAATTTACATACCAAGAGTAGATTCTAGCAACCAAGCATGCCCTCTAAAGAGATAAGAATTTCAATAGAAACAATAACCAACCTACGAACACTGACTATGTACTATAATATCTTTGTCATTTGATATCTTATAAAGCAGGAGGCACATTTGTGTCATCTTCCTTTTCATTATTTATTATTTGTTGATCTTACCAGATGGATTTACCTTTGTACTACTTTGGCCAGAGACTTATGAAGGCATCACCATCATGATCAACCCGGCCTTAGATATATATCTTCCTAAACTTGGAAGTGAAAAATCCGTTCATGACTTTTCAACCAATGTTATACCACAAATGACGCACCCAACAAGAGCTACCTCACCACGATTTCAATACCATTGTTTTTCCCTTTCTTCAATGTACTCAATCAAATGATACACATTGGTAATGGTATCATGTCAAGAGACCAATACAATGTTTCTAGATAGGAATGACCAATAACAACCAAAAAATGATGTGCTATTATTAGCAGGTATGTCCCCATGATCTCACGTATTGAGATCACCACGTGCGAATTTCATGAGAAGAATTCTCATAGATTATGATCCTCATGTACCTGATAGTGAAACATCTATTGTGTCTAGTCAGTAAAATGTATCTTGACTATGGATCATATATATAAGATTAATATCATAGTATCTGGAGTTTCTCATTATAGTTTAGGATCTGTTATAACCTTGCGACATGACAATTAACTTTTAAACATTACCATTATAATAAAGGATGCAGAAAATTCTACGTTATAATGGTATGAAGGAAATATGCATTAATAACTTTACGAATGACATAGTAATCAAATGTACTGCATAATTGGGTCTATGGATACCACTATTTCAACATTTATCACCTAAAAAATAGTCATAGAGCATTGTGCTTTCATCAAAACATCGAGAGGGACATCTGAATAGGTCACCACTATCTGAACATCAGTGCATACTTGGGGTTTCTTATGTCCACAAAGGCCATCTTGGTGCCCGTTTTCGACTAACAAGGATCACATCATTAATCACTACAAATTAAAATAATTGTTGGCAATTAGTTTTTTCAATTTCATACTTTATAGAAAACATTATTTATTGCGGTGGATATGATTCCACATTGTTTGAGACTAGGATGATAGGTAAACTTGAAATGAATTTCCAATAGAACCTATTTGGCCATACTCCATGGAAAAAACATCACCATATGTTTTTAATTTATTAAAATCTCAATCCAACAGTTTTCAAATATAACAATCAGTGGACATGAAGCAATAATGAAGCAATAAAAGGAAGTAAGAAGAATGCATACACAAGTTAGAGGTTACCACTATTTAGAAATCCTTTCACACATCGCATGATGAAAAAAGTTTTGGATTTGCAAACATTCCCACCCCAACAACCCTTAGTGAAAACAAAATCTGAATCTCCACCAGATATATTCACCGCGTTCGATGCTTTGGCATGAAAATGGTGCAAGGATTGAGTAAATCCAAGAACACAGAGTAGCCAGTGAAGATCAGATTAGGGCTCCTACGAAAATCAAGAGTAGCATAAGGCCTCCTGGGAATCACAAATCGGAGGAGATGTTGTTAGGATATTGAATTAAAAATAGAGGTATGCAGATCTATGATTCTCCTTCTTTTGTTGATGAGTGTTTTCACTTTGGAGATACAGTGAAAAAGAAGATCTAAAAACTCAACGAAAATGATAACCTATAGAAATGAAAGTGATAGCTAGAAGATAAAACCACCCAGACAATAGAGTAACCAGTCAAGAAAATGAGTGGGAGTCGTGTGGCATCCCCAGTAGAAAATAAGCACTCGTTTGGTAGGGGATATATGGTCAGAAAAGAGATTATTTTGAAGTTGAGATACCAGAATCTTTCTTCTTGTTATCAAAGGCTCAAACAGAGAAACACAAGGTGTTGAGTGTGTGAGAAATGGATTTCTCTCCCGCCCGTGATTTTAGTGGATTTCGAATCGTGCCAAAATCAAGAAAATTCCGACATAAATCTTCAGTCCCTTTCAAATATTTTAAATATTTCCCATATTGCCCTTAAATCTCAATATACATAATAATAACAATCAAATAATAATAACAATCCAATATTCACAATCAAATATAAATAATTTATTAATAATAATAAAAATCAAATATAAATAATAATAACAACAACAATCAAATATAAATAATTTAGAAATAATAACAATCAAATATAAATAATTTTGATAATATGTATATAAATAATTTTGATTATAACTAATTATGCATATATAAATAATCATAATTAATTTATAAATAATTCTGATTATAGATAATTTTGAATATAAATAATTATGATTATCTTGAATTAATTATTTATATAAATAAATTATAATTAATTTTGAATTAATAAATATTTGAATTAATATTTTTTAATAAAAAACTACTTTGAATTAGTAATTAATTTTATATATTAATTATTTTGAATTAATAATATTTTTAATTAATAATATATTTAATTAATTATTATTAATTTATAATTGTGATTACTATAAAGATAATTAATTACATAAATAATTTTGATTATCTATTGTTAATTTTTTAAAATTTCATATTTTGTATTAATATATGGTGGAAGGTGTGGTGTCTGTGTGGATCTAATCGATATTGGTTTTATATATTGATCAAGTATGACCTTTAAAACTATATGTGTTATTTTTAAATAGAGGTTATTTGTGTCATTTTCACCAAAATAGTATCTTTTCTTTTCTTTTAATAATTTTCACCAAACAAGATGGAGAGAAATCCAAATCATTGCTTTTATTTTATTATGTTATGAATCCAAACACAAGGAGAGAAATCACAATCATTTATTTTATTTTATTTTCTTTTATAAACTATTAAATATTTTCTTTTCTTTTAATATGTTATAACCAAACATAGTGTAAGTTTTCCAACTGGAGAGAAATTAACAGTGAAAATATAAAAATGAAAAAAATATAAGGAATAAACTATTTTTATATTGAAATAAAAGATAACAACAGATCTGTTCTTCGTAGTATCTTTACATGGAATATTTTAATCCTGGAATTGAGAAGAATAATATATGACCAATCATAAGCCATTCTGACTGAACTACGACTAATGCGTTGGAGAAGAAGACTCTCGTCGAACATGTTAAAGACCACCGTAGAGACGGAGACCAAGCTCTAGAAACACTATTTAGGAACAATGAAGATAATTATGATGGTCCACAACCATTGATACTAATTCCGTCATTGATGAAGAACCTAATATATTTTTTTGATGAATTTAATGCTCAAAATAAGTGTTTAGACTTGAATCTGAGTGGTGTTGTTGTGTCCATAAGAAGCTGAGGTTTATGATAATGGTTTGAAACTAGATGAACCTTATAGATGATCCGATGGAATGATAACATGATTTAAGTAATGATGAAGGGGATTTGGATACCCAGTTGGGAATGTGTATGAATTCAGAGAGGTGCTGAATTTAATATGATTTGTAAGGCTGTTTGAGATAATCCAACACAGGGGTTCTTGGATTTTTATTTTATTTTTAAACAAAGCTGATAAAATGATGTTGAGTTTATTTATGGTTGAAATTAAATACATTCAAACTACAAACAAAATTTGATGGTGAGTTTTGTTCAAGTGGAGTCGTGATTGATGTCCAAAAATGAATTATTTATTTAGATGATCTCCAATTAAGGTGGTAGTTTTGTTTTTTTTTTGATTTTTGGGAAGAAGAAAAAGATGACAACATTTTTTTGATATTAATTCAAGGTAGTAAATGGGCACCACTAATAGAACATTTTTGGATGTCCAGAGTGGAACTTCAGAAAAATCATATATTTACGGTTTAGGAGAAGATAATCAAGTGTAGATCCCAGAGATTTTATAGATTCTCAAAGAGGAATCATTATCGATCAGGCCGATGAGGAAGAATATTAGAGTTCGCTCCACCACCTCGAACATGTTTAGATAATATTTTAGTAGTGATGCTAGTGTATTCTAATGATGATGTACTTTGGAGTTTCATAATATTTTCTATTTTTCCCAATTAATATTCTCTCCAGATATTTAAATGTTGAGAAAATGAAAGTTAAATAATTTTTAAATATTATATCATTTGGTTATTTCTTTTTCATCCATTCACAGAATTTTGTATTTTTTATTGGAGTGTGACAACCATTGAATGAATCATATTTATTGAATATGAGTTGGATTTCAATGATTATTTATATATTTTAATTTCTTATTCCATGGTTGAGGAATTTAAGTATAGAGTGAGTTACCCATGTCATTATTCTCAACAATCATTGTGGGAATTGATCAACTCCTATATAAAGGACATATTCTGTCGAGATCTCATATTTTGACCTAAATTTAATTAACTAAAAGAGGTGAGTGAATATTGATTTCAATATATGCATTCATAGAGTTATAATTGTGAAAAATATTCCCGATAATTAAAAAAAATAGAACCTATTGAATCACATGGATATGTAACTATTTCCACCATTTCTTGAAATTTGTTTTCTTCTTACTAGTGTCACGATCTTTGCTATTTAGGAAAATAAAATAGTTGCATTTCCTATATTTTAAATCACCTCAAAAAGAATAAAAACATTAAATAGATAATAATAAAATACATGACATATGAACTCATTAAAATCACACTGGTTAGAAGAAAACCCCAGACGCTGATTTACGACAATATTTAGGAGATTTAAATTTTTAAGTTGGAGGTAAAAACAACACAAATAGACCTCAATCTTAAATTTCTAATTTATTTTTTGTAATCACAAATTAGTCACATTAGATCATGTTGGGATTTCTATTTCTAACCATGACAATCTATATCATGGATCATCAATAGGGAGAGAGAATAGGCTCTATAATGAATAATAAAAATGGCAGACAAACAATCACTTACTTTGAAACCCATATGACAGACATCTCTATATCCAATGAAATTTCTCTCCATAGAGAAGGAATATTCCAAGAACCACCACTGGAATCCCTAGGTCTAATAGACCTAGGTGTAGGAAGAAGAATAATGTGTTTTTGGGAGCTTTTCTATTAAAATATGTATTTTTTGATTACTGAATTTTGTATACATGGATTTGGAAAATGGGTTACCAAACCGCATGAGCCTCACTACCTCTTTAGGGTAAATGCATAATTGGGAACCATAGTTTTGTAAACTATCTTCAAACTATTCTTTTTCTAATATCCTGAGTTATACAGTTATGTGGGGAACGCCATACAGTTAGCTCTGACTCAGTTCTAACCATGTGCCACCCTCTTCACCCATCTAATAGATTGCACAATTACGTAGGTAAAACCTCTTGGATTATTTTAACCATGATCAAAATGTGCTCCCCCATAAAGGATTATAAAACCCTAAAAACCCACTCTGATGCTACCTGAGACCACATTGAACAATGGTTAACTCAAAAAAACTAAAATAAGGGCAACCAACATTGTATAATAATCCCAGAAAAGAGTATACCATTAAAACCCACCTCGAAGGACATACCATCAATGAAAAGTGTCTCTAGAGGCCATGTTAGAATAACTTGATCCAATGTTCCAAAACATCTTATTCCCATGTTTCTTCTTGCATATGTATGTGCTGTAGTAAAACTCAAACAAGAGGCATCGTCTTCTATCACAATACATTTTCACTCTAATACAAATATGCACTAGACATTCCTCAAACAAGGCATCTTCCTCCAAGTCAACATCTTAAATATCAATCAAATGTGAAGGATCCATCTTTTACTTCATAAGCACTGACATGTGGAACATATCATACATACCTCGATGTCATGGAGGTAGATCCAATCAGTAATGTACTATGCTAATATGTTCCATTATCTCAAACGGTACCACAAACCGTGGAGCCAATTTCCCATACTATCACAATCATCGATGTCCCATTGAGGTGATGTCTACAAGAAAACTGAGTCCCCAACTATGAATAGTAACGGTCCCCATATTCAAATTCCAAAAGAAAACTATGAGATCTGAGTACTAAGCAACCACTTCCTAATGAACTACACACACTCGGAGGTTTCTAACTATAAACATGGCCCGATAAATATTTTATCGATGGATTCATACCAACTCACACACTCATATATCATGCATATTTTGAAACATTGTTTAATTTTTTTATGTATTTTAACGCATATTCAGATACAATTCAATGATATATTCAAAAATACAAATTTAGTAATCAATAATTCAAATTTGATTTAAATGAATAATTATTGATTGTGTTCTGGATATTGATTTAATGTTATGAATTTATTCATATTATTTTATATGTGAATTTTAAATCATTCTAAGTTTCATTTTTTGAGATTTTTATCAGAAAAATAGGTCAAATTTGTGAGCCATCACCCAAAGGGTCTGCATTCTAGATAAGTATTACAGAAGGGCCCACCCTTCCATGCAATCCCAAGGGAGGAAAACAAAAGTGGCAGGGCCTCATCGGCGATCAGGAAGGTGCAGAATCCCATGGGGATGATCCCATGGGGTCAATTACTAAGTTGAGATATTTGTGAGGAACGAAATGTGGTGTTCAAGCCCAAACAATGAGGGGATGATAGTCTAATTAGGACTGGGTGTTACGTAGTGGTAGTTGGTGGTCCATCAATCCCCTTCCCACATAATTGTCGTGGTGGTGCTACAGCTAGATAATTACACAAGAGTGGATTGACTTACATTTTTTTATGTGGGATTGATCATCAGGTATTGTTCATTTTTAAAATAAAATGTCTCTATCCCAAATAATTTGCATGTGCCCCACCTCATACATAGCCCCCGCCTTTCTTCTCCATGTATGTCACCTTTTTCCTTGACTGCCACCACCTGTTATTTCTTGATTCACCATGGATGACGAACTGGAAACAGGAATGTGATCCCTTACTCAAAAAATAAGGCATGACAATTCCATGGATTATTTTAGGAGCTTCTTCTAATCTTTCTGTTGATCAAATCGATGCTTCATCCAACCACCGTGAAGGTTGGGTGAAAGAGAAGTTGTCACTTTCTATGGGATCTCAAACATGAGCTCTACTTTCACCATCAAATCCACATTTCCACCGTGGATCTCAATTTACAAATCACGCAACCATGGTTATGACCACATTCAAAGTATTAGATTCATTTAATTATTATAAAGCTCCCTCTAGCTATGGTGATGGTCGAAGGGGTTGATGAAGGCCACTTCCACCATTCCTAGAGCTACAACTCCACCAAAGTAATGCCACGAAGCCATGTTGGACCACTACCGCACCTCAATTCCCATGTAAAACCTACATATAAAAGAAGAGTATTATCAAATCACTATCATCTCTAATTGAGGGAGATTAAACCATGAACATACGACCACCAATATGAAGAAGCTGCACCGTTTTGACATTATAGATGTGATCTAATTTTAATACAACGGTATATGTGATCTTCCATTAATATAACGGTATATTTAAATGATACCTTCACTATTTCTGCTGTTCACCACCCGAACCGCCACTGCAACCACCATGAAGTTCCCTGGTCAACCACCGGGAAGCTTGGTCTCAAGAAAATCAACCACTATTGAGGTGCCAATTTTCCAAGGGTGGCCTATGGGACTTCAGATGAATATCATGAGATTTAAATAAATCCATACTATCCATGCATACGGTAGTTCCATCCAGCCACTACGAATGCTGAATGAGAATCATGAGACCACCTTCTCCTTGACCTTCACAACCACCTATCTTTCTAAGAACCACCATGATGCCACATTTCACCAAGACCATACTCCATTCACTACTATATGAGCCACAACATTAAATCATGAAACTGAAGTTGGATCCTTATGAAAGTATATGATAAATGGTAGATGTGTAATAGTAGATGTGATCAAATATCATGAGAATGGTTGTTTCCCAATGGTAGATACTTCTACCACTGCTGTGGAATTGAAATTCAAAACTCAAATTTGTAAACAATCCAGAATTCATGGGATTTAATATAGAATATCATTAAAATGTTATATTCAATGATCGTGAATACTTGGATAGATAAAAATAATGGGAGAATAGAAGTTTACTCCCTCTATAAACACAAGGACGTTGCTCCACTAAAAAGGTTAAGAAGATCAAAAAAGGACTCCTACTGGATGCACTGTTTTGATTCTTTTTTTCTTATTTAATTTAGTTTATTTTATGTAAATAATTCTATTTATTCTAATTAATGTGTTACATCAATTACATTATTCCACTATTTCATTATCTAAATCTTATTTCTTGATTCTCTAATTCTCTTTGTCTTATCTCTTCCACTATAACCTCCAAGACGCGAAACCGAGTGACTAACCTAAGGCTTAGTCTTAGGGGATTATAGTGTTCCCGGTATGTTATTCCTCAATTTTAAATTTTTTATTTATATTTTTGGTGAGTAAGAGATATGTGTAATGATGTAGTGATTTACCACTACTATATGGATCCTAAACCGATTTTATGCTTTTTTATAAAATATTCCTTCCATCCATTGTACATAAGCTCTTCACACGATGGATTAGATCCATTCAAATAATGAAACGATGGATGATGTTGAAAGGTCTTAAAAGGTTCTACACTCTCGATTGAGGTGTCTCCAAAAACTAGAATATAAGAGAAGGTGTTATTGAGTTTTTATTTTCATTCAAGATTATAAGTCTACTAAATAAAAAATAGATATTCAAGACTTATGTTTCACAATTAAATTATCAGACTAAATTTAATAAACTAGTTTGAGTAATGTAAGGAAGAAAAATCCATTCTTAAAATTTCCTTGTTAATTTTTTGTTCTGTCATACATTTCATGTAAGTGTAGTTTTGGTTTTTCAATTGATTTTTGACTTCCATAAAACAAAAATAAAGTGCAGTCATTTAAAAATGAAATAAAAAACAACAAAAAATAAATATTTTCAGTGAATAGAATTAAGCAATTAAAAAACTATGAATATCCTTAAGTGAGATGATCCCGGTCATCCACTGTGTTACACTTCAAAAAAATATAAATTTTCTTTTCCCAAACCCTATGATAGGTGTGTATCAAAACTGAAACCATTTATGGGGATCTAATTAGTTTTTATATAACATTTCTTTTCATGCTATAAATTATTTTTTATTTTTTTCTAAAATAAAAATAATAAAATAATAATGTTATTATTATTGTTCATTTTTTACATGATGTGTCAAATTAGACCATATATTTGTGCATGGAATAATTATTTAGGGGTGAATGAACAAGTGCTTGTGTTTCATTGTTTTGAGGTGGTCGTCCAACAATGATCTTAAAATATCACTTACCAAATCAAGAAGATGATCTATGGCCAGGAGACTTGATTTTCACATTACGAATTTACTGACTTGGCCAATGGAGTAAAAAATCAATACACAATATCGAAATAAAAAATGGAGGTATCATTGAAGCTTTACATTTTTCTGATGATATCAAAGAAGTTGAGCCCAAACAAAAGGATTTTCAAGAGAAACCCCATTTAAAGAACTAGATCCATGTTGACCATGATGAAATAGATTGAATTCATGATGAGGAATACCTGTCTACCAAGTAATGTGTGGGAGATCAACAAGATCAAGAAAACATTAGTAATTAGTATGAAATACAACATGATCACCTCATTTCTTAAAAATTATAAAATCCAACACCATTATAGATATCACTATCCAATGAAGAGGATTAATCCCCATTGGAGGTAAAATTTAAAGAAAATATAGAGGAGCCTAACTAACTACCTAAATCCAATGAGACTCATATTCAAGAGGTTATTACCACTGAGAAATAGATTGAACTAGAACCACCTCATAGAGATAATATTATTATGAACTCCATCATTTCTAATTTTATTCAACCTGATTTGACTATCACTCTATATTGTTTTTGATAGTTACATTTCTTAAATAATTTTTATTTCTTAGAGGAAGATCATGAAATAGCACTTTCACCTACTGAGCAATACATGGAGAACATTGATTTTACTGATCACGAATTTAAGGAAGCACATGAAGAATTCCAAGAATATAAGACTAATGAAAACAAAATGCACGCTGCTCACATTAAAATAAATAATTTTAATTAGACCTCCATTTTTTTCAATTGAAATTTCATGATTACATTCCCTGTGATAATTTGATCCATATATCCTAAATTGAGAAATAAAAGAAAAAATATGAATTTTTTCTCAAGTAGAAACATGAAAAGTGGGTGATTTATAATTCATCCAACCCCTTCCATACAAGTTATTCCTAATTTTGAAGGTGTGGGATTTGGTATTATATATTAATGGATCATTCCTCAATAAAAAACGAAATATGAGGTTGATAAAATCCATAGGTGGTTCATTAAGTCTAAGAAGCATAATCCACTAGCTAACAATGGATGATAGTTTGAACTACCCGCTAGAGGTAGTAAAAATCCTAGCCATTTTGGGATTTCATAAAAATATTTATCTTTTTAGTTTATTTCTAGAGTTTCAATTTTATTAATAAGACTATTTTAGAATAATAACCCACTCCCTGCATCATTTTAAACTATAATTACATAATTTCTATGATTAATGGATTAATGCAATTTTTTCGGACTACAATGGAACAAATAATCCCCAATCATTGGTGGAATAGGACAAGAGATTAATTTGGAAAGGGAGTTTACTTTTTTTATCCTTTAAACACCAAAAAATGTTTGCATGAAGACCCTTTTTGATATTTAAACTGGAAAATTCATGCCCATAATTGAATTGTTTCTTTACTTTAATTATCTATAAGACATGAGTTTCACATGAATACTATGATTCCATGTTTTGTATTTCAATGATAATGAGATTTATTGTGTAAAATTGATAATTTAATGATTAAGGTGATGTATGGATATTAAAAAAAGAAAACTCATGATTTGAATGTATTAGTTGATTATGAAAACTTAATTTCCCAATAATTATTTAGGCTTTGAATTTATGAAATTCATGTGAATTTCTTTGTTAATATTATTGATTCCATGATGGATTGTACCAAATAAAATTTCCCATTCCTTAGATTATGTAGTTTTCATGTACTTTTTTTTTACTTGATCATATTTCACGAGGGATCCTGGGACATTCCACCTGCTAGAACTAAAATTGAAACATTCCCAAGATATTACTATGAAAAAACATAATTAAAATGATTGAGTAATATTTTTATAACACATTATACTTGAGGGAAGTTTATTTATTTTAACTTGTTTCTCACATAAATACCATGAATGAGCTTTTAGGAATAATCCATGTTTCACGCTATTTTTTATCCATTTCAACCATCCTCATAATATTTTCATGCTATTTTAGTGGTGAAGTTTGGGGTTGAGAGGATTCATGGTTGAAGGGAAGATCAATATTTTAAGGTAAAAGTGTGGGTGTGTTATCTTGGGTATTGGGAAAGGTTTATTGATACATTATTTATTCTTGATAGTTTTCCTTCTAGAAAAAAACATGAAAATAAAAAAAAATGTGTGGATTTTGACTATGGGATATCAAGAATCCACATCATGAGACTAATTATTTTTATAATATGTGTCTAGGTGATGTATTTGAGATACATTATATGAATAAAATTCTATAAAAATGAATAAATAATAAAGATGAAATTCAAGACGGACAAAATAATTCATTATTGTTTCATATTTCATACTCATTATTATGAGATTGGGGAATATGGGAGTTTCTAATCTTATGGGAGAATGTCAGTACACTTTTACATTGGATATCATGAACTATACTTTAGAAAGAAACCTACTCATTGAGCTTTAATTTGTAAACATAAATTCCTACCAACCATAAACCTCATGGTCATTATAACCATAATTACAATGTTCTCATGATTTTATGTTCCTTTTGACTTTACAAATTGGTTAATATAGTACATTTACACGACATTGGATAAGAAGAATATTATAATGATATGATAATAAATGAACTTGAATTTTTATAATGATTAATGAGAGAAAACATTAGCGTGATGTAAATAATGAAATAGAATATTTAATAATAATAAATCAAGGACCATGAATGAATGTGATGAAAGGTACCATCACATTGAAAATTGTAAAAGTGAAACACATGGATTGATTACATCTTAAAAAAGTGAAAAATAGGATTTATATTTTATGTGGAATTATCATTGATAATTAACTCATTTTATTGTTTATGATATTCGAATATTGTTCACAAAGGTTCAATCTAGTTTTTAATGTTGAGATTTTATGCTTAAGGACAATCATAGTTTATGTGAGGGGGTATTTGAGAAACTCATATTTCATGCATATTTTAAAACATAATTTATTTATATTTAAACGATTTTAATGTGAATCAACATAAAATTAAGTGTTTTATTCAGAAATGTGAATTTAGTAATAAATAATTAAAATTGATTTAAATGAATAAACAATGATTGAATTTTTGATATTGGTTATTCGTAATGAAATAATGGATATTATTTTATAAGTGATTTTGAAATATTTTTAAGTATCATTTTACAGATGTTTATAAAAAAATTTGGCCAACGTGGCCATCCGTAAAACTAAGGGAATTCATTCCATATAGGTATATCATGAGGGTCCACTCGTCCATGAAATCCTATGGGAGGGCCAACAAAAGTTGAAGGGCTACACGGGGTGATTGATCCCCTGAAAAGGACCACAAAGTGGATACTGATAGGTGTATAGATGGGATGTGGACTGTGTGAGCACTGGAAAATGTGATGTTCAAGCCCACATGATGATGAGTGGAGAGTCTTTCAAGGAATATGTGGTCCATGGTGGTGGGCGGATGTCCTCTAACCCCCATACGACTTCATTATCATGGTGGAGTGGTGACTTGATACTCATACACGCACAGAGTGGCTGCCATTTTTCTATGTGGGATGGATATCTAAAAAATGATCATTTTTTAAATCAAATGTATCCATCCTTCATAATTTATTTATGCCACCCCACAAACACAACCCCCATCATCCTCCAACATCCTTGTCACATTTTTCCTCAACTACCACCACCTGTTATCCCTAAAACCACCCAGGAAACCACTTGGAATCTCAAACGTGACATCATTCCCACTGATAAGGCCTTCTAATTCCAAGGTTCATCTCAGGATCTTGTTATGAAATCTATGATGACTGTATCAATGATTCATTCCACCACTTCAAATGCCAAATGATGGAAGAGGTTCATCTTTCCATGGGTGCTTGACTGTCATCTCTACATCCACCACTGATGCCATGTTCCACTATGGATCCTAATTCAGTCATCAGGTGACCTTAGATGCACCCAATTTTGATGGATCCAATGTATTTAATGATTATAAAGCTCCCTCTGACCACTATGAAGTCCAAAGGGTTTGATGAAGTCATTTTTCACCATTCCTTCACATATACCACCTATGATGAAATTCCATGAATCCAAAATGGGAAAATACCGAACCTCAACGCCCATTCACACCATGTGTATTGAATAAGAGGATTCTCTCACCAGAGATATCGTTGAAGGAGGGATATAAAACCATTCACCTATAATCGCTACTTTGAAGAAGCTACATCATTTTGATAATGGTATATGTGATCTACCATTGATTCCATGGTATATTTGGAAGATAACTTCCCCAATGATGCACCTAAACACCACCACCACCACATATTCCACAGGGAAGTGCCATGGCTAACCCCCTATAGTCACGGTCTTGATCCAATCAACCATATCCAAGGCCCTGAATCTCCATTCGTGACATGTTGGACATCATATGAATATTGTGATTTTTGAATCCACCCAAGCCATGCATATGGGAGTTCCATCTAGCAACTGTGAAGGAAAAATTTGAATCATGAGGCCACCATCACCTTCAACTACAACACTACCTATCTTTCTATGAACCACCAAGTTGCCACATTTCACCAAGCCCATGTGTTATGAAAAAATATAGGCGATACACTATTAAATCATGGAACTGATTGGTGTTCCTTACAATGGTATATGTGAAATGATAGATGTACAAGAGTAAATGTGGTATACCATCATTGAAATTGATGTTTCTCAATAGTAGACGATGAAACTACCACTGTGGGATTTCAAGTGAAACATAAAATTTGGAAGGACGAAATAATTGAGAAGATTCAAAATGGAATATCATTTATAAAATATATTCAATGACTTAAATGATGTTGATAGATACAATAAAAGTAAGAAGAGATTATTCTTGCCTCTATAAATACAAGGTTGTTGATCCATTAAAAAAGGAACAAAGTATCAAGAAAATAATATTTATAGATGCTCTGGTATTTTTTTTACTTATATAATTTAGTTTATTTTATGTAACAAATTTTATTTATTTTAATTAAATTGATCCATACATCAAATTTCTTCTGCTATTTCATTATCTCAACCTTATATCATTCATTTTCTCATTCTCTTCTTTTCATCTCTTCCAATCTGACCTTCTACACTTGGAAATGAGAGAGTAACCTTAGGATTGGCCTTAATTTGGGATCATGTGTCCTATTTTACAAATTTAGTTGTTTTATTTATTTTTTTGGTGAGTAAGAGATATGTGTATAAGTGTGGTGATTTTAAACCATGAAACGAATCTTAAACCCATTTATATTATTATGTTTAAAACTTTTTCCTTCCATCCATTAAACATAAGATCTTCACATGATGGTGTTGATCCATTCAATGGAAGAAACAACATTTGGTGGATCCAGGTCATGGATGGTGCTACACTATCATTTGAGGTGTTTCATCAAGATTAATTATATGAGGAGGTGGAATTGAGTTTGGTATAGAATTACGGATTATAGAATTTCTAGATATATGAATATAAATTCAAGAGTTAAATTTTACAAAAGAATTAGCAGACTATATTTAATCAACCAACATGAATAATTTATGTAACCTGAATCAAAACACAAAATACCTTGTTATATCTTCATGCTATCATTCATTACATGTTAGTATAGTTTTATTTCCACACTTCATTAATATTTTCCACAATATAAAAATAAAATTTATTATTAAAAAAAATAAAAAAAAATTAGTTTAGGTGAATTAGATTAATTGAGTAAAATTTTTATTTGATCCTCATGTAAGACAACCTTATTCTGCCACAACACTGTACTAGGGAAAATTGAAATTTCCTTTTTCCACACCCCACAAAAGGTGTGTTTCACCATTATAATGGAGAACAATAGGGATAACCATAATGTTGCTCAAAAGGATCCATATGAATTTAAAACCTAAAAATATTAGTATATATAAACTATATCATAGAAATATTGTCATACCATGAACTACCAAGGTCTAGCACACATTCCCTGACCGTATCACCTAAAATTTTAATCATTCTATCAGACTATACATCTATCATAGGGAGATATCAATACCAAGCTTCAACTATGGCCCCATTTCCTTCTTAATTTAGTTTTAGAACTATAACCAAATCATGGTATCAGGATCTAACACTATACTCATAGGCACTCCATGGAACCACACAGTATACTGAACATACTTCCTAGACAAATCCTCTAAGAATTGAGTTTTTAGAATGTACAAAAAGTGTAAAACTATTTTAAGATGGTAAATAAAAATTCATAATGTATCCAAATCTCTATAGGTATTGGGGAACCAAATTATAAAATTCATCTCCACATTATCTCACATACATATTTGTATAGAAAGATGTTGAACTAGACCACCGAGTCATTGATGTTTTGCTTTTATTCTCAAGGAAGTGAGCCAATGAGAAATGAAGCCTTCTATGTCATTTTTCTTGTATAGATTACCCAAAAAAATATGGTTATTGTGATACATACTAATTGATCTTATATGTTCCACACATCATTATGTGTTAAATTCCCTTATCAATAAGACTCTCTTAGATGTAGGAACTACCACTCTATAATGGACCTAAAGAAAAACAGCCCCATTTAAGGACCATATTGAAACAATTTTTTATCCTGTCTACTTCTCTTATATCACTAGACAATTTATATTAGTCTCACCACTGGCCTGGACTTGATCAACTATATGATATGTGATGACTATGTGTGAATGAAATACCACCTCTTTCTCCTCATATACATATACCTAAAATTTTTTTAGCAGACTCATCATCATACACATATATATCAATGTATGAGATAAAAATTCATCTCTATTCCAACTAAGAGAATATATAATAACATTAACTTTTTCCATGGTATTACAGCATCTCAAAATTGAATATCTATAACTAGTCAACCCAACATCTCATCACCATATTTAGGTGTCACTGGGATAAAATATATTGTAAGCTCTTGTGGTTTATATAGACATCAACTACTTCATAAAATACACAATGATACAAAAATTTCAAGACATGAACTACGACAACTAACTATGGGTCATGTGTAGGGTTGTTTCATCCAGGGGTTCATTGATTTTAGGACCCATAAGATACTACCTTGTCATTATTCATAATGACACTGTATTTCGTAACCAATCCATGGTTTTGGTAGAATAAAAATTAGAGAAGATTTCAACGGTATATTTAAATATGGGATGGAATCCATTCATAGTTTGGTGCAATAAAACATTACCCAATTCTTAGTGAGCATGGTCATAGGTGCTGAAAAATAAGAGATGTTTAGGATGAACCACATATAGTACCTAGTTAATCCATGGAATCTCCAATTCTCAAACACATTATTAGATTGTTCCCATGACGTCACTACCTCATTCATCTCTAGAAAAATAGAAAATCCTACCTTAAAAAATAAAATTCACGAGAATGTATACCTCTTAGAATCAAAAGAAACACTTTCAATGCTTGGCATAATGTTGATGCACCTAAAGGGTACTCAACAGAATCTATAAATGTCTACCATGACATTATGATGTCTGTGAATATACTGGGATGTTTTCAATAAATATCATAATAATGAAATACATATATGGGTGAATATTTATATTTAAAAATGCCCTAAATAGTATTGGAGTATTCATCAACACAAACAACATCAAAAGGTACCCATATAAACCTTATATTACCTTGAACACCATATTTGGTAAATCATCTTATCCGGATCAATGATAGTGACATCTTGATTGTAGATCAATTTTTGAGAACCATTATCCTATACTCAATAGATCAAACAAATAATAAATCATTGAAATTGGATATATGTTATTCACTGTGACTATATTCAATTTTTGGAAATACATACATAGCATTAGGATACCACACACCTTCTTGATAAAAAATATATCACCCAAAGGGGATATACATAGATAAATAAACACCTTCACCTAATTTTCATAAAATGTCATATTAAAGTCAATAGTTTGTGTTAATGACATTATATATGGAGAGATTAATATAGTTTATAAACTATTCATTAGTTAATTCTCAAACTCAATTCCTCAATGGGAATAGAGTCTTGAAAAATCTATTAGAATGAAATTTTTGTAAAGGTCCATCAATGGAGGAAAAGTGGTTGGATTCATTACATGATCTATAGAAGGAACCATACATTTGACCTAATCCATAATCATTATGATATAATTGAGGCCGAGTTGAACTATACCTAATACAAGATTCCATTATTTTATCTAGAAAATATTCTCTTCTCTCAAGGAGGTATAGGTCGCCTGTCTCTGGTAACAATCAATATAATCCGGGTAATGAGTCATCCAATCCCTAAAAACGGACATAATGAAACTATTCATCTCAAAAACTAGGAAATATCACATATTTCAATATTCTATAACCACTACAAGACATTCCAGACATATCTATGTACATTGTATCCTCTTCATGGCAGGAGGATAAATAGAAAACAAATTGGGTAACGGTTTCACACGAAAAACTAGGATGATAACTACTTGAGTAGATATAAAAGAATGAGAATATCATGTATCAAATAAATAATTTTAGAGAGTATATGAAATCAAAAACATACCTTGAACTATCGAAGTCCCTTTTCCAACAATAATTTATATTTGATCAACTCTTTATACCTGACTCAAATTAGATCCATGACCCTAAATATTTGATCCCTTGTTCACATAATCCACCAAATTCTATTGTGTTCATAATTGTAGTTTAGAACCCCTTCATGGAAAAAGACCCAACCCTCCTTTAGTTTCTTACCAACCTAGAAGAGGTTCCTCAAGACACTCCCATAGAGAATATGGATACCTAACATTCCTATGTGAACTCGATTATAACACTCTCAAACCGAAACACTTGAAATTCACAATTTCCCCACACTAATGAAACATCAATTGAGTACCGGGGAATAAGTTTTTGTATCTTTAAAACTATATATTGTTAATGAATTGTGGAACACTAACTACCAAAATTGGAACTAAAGAAACCTTTCTCTAATTCACCTATATATCACCACAATTGCACATCTCCTTAGTCGTTATTTTTTGTTTCTAAATGAGGCACCCATAGATCCACTCAAGAACCAACCTGTTACTCCACTAATGAAAATAAGGAGACTCGCCACTTTTCCTCCTCTAAACCATTCTCATTTATATGTTTTTGGTGGAGCACTTCTGAGTATATAGTTAGGTAAAAGATCCTCACATGGAAGTTCAACTCATATCATACACAAATCATGATCTTCTAGGATTTTTAACCTCATTTCCATCGAAAATAGGTGAAATTTTAAGAAAATATTTTAAATCATAAAAATTCCATGTCTTCATCATAATTTATTGTTAGATTTCCATGAATTCGTGATATTTATATAAATTCAATGTTTTTGGATTAAAATCCCTAAAAGATACATCCTTGAAGGAATCCTAAGTTAGATTGCCATTTTCAAGAACCCCCTCCTTCAAAATGAACCCCTCCTAGGAGAAAAATAATTGAAGAGATCTTATAACCCCTCCTAGTAATCCCTATCTTGCTCCCTGAAGACCTCTGTGAATCCTAATAACTATATATATATATATCTAAGGAGAGAAAAATAAGAATAAACTATAGGATCATACCCAAGTCATTATTGAACATGTGAAAATAAAATACTAAATTTGTAGTGGAGAAACACTTGAACCATCATAAACATAAGCATGTTAACAATGAAAATTCATCCTCAAAATGGAACGCTTAACAAAATAAAAAATCCAATATAATAGCAAATTAATAGAATAATATATAAAAAGGAGACCCACAACATCTTCCACAATGGTTTTCTACTCTCACACCACATTTTCAAATAACATATTCTATCATACCTTACATGAATATATAATTACATTTCCATCTATCATTAATGTGGGTTGGGAGACAACACAACCTATATCAACCTCCCATAAGCAGTTCCATCTGGTGCTAGCATCTGTCACATCACACATCAAGGCCGAAACATCACAAACATGTCTCATAATCAGGGTATTGGGGTATCCAAAACATGAATGACATCATCATTCCATCATCTAAGCATGAATGAACCCCACTAAATATCACATCCACACCATCACTAGGAAATGTCCAACACCAACCAATATCACCATAGGGTAATCTACAACACCAACACATCATCACTACTATTGAAGGAAGAGTGAATAAGAGGGCATAATAATCCATATAATTCACCAACATCCTACATGTCAGTGAAAACTCATAAAACTAAAAACATTTGGTAATTAGTAGGGTTATCCAACTTAGATGGGTGTTAAAGATGTAGCATAATATATATGATAGATTGATTGAACAAAATTTCCATCATATGGGTTGACATAAAATGCACTAGATTAATCCACATAACCACAAAAAAAACCACACAATATATATAAAAAATACATCCACCTATATATAAATCAAACCATACATTCACCACACATAACTACAAAATTAAACTATCAATTAAGAGTTCTACCATTTTTCAAAATTAAAGAGTTATGTTCAAATTCTGTTTATTGAGCCATTTCATTTCATATTTAATCAATATATACAATTATAATAAAATTAATTTGATCAAAAAACCTTATTTTATTTCATGTTCAGTATTTTATTTAGATATAATACTTTTTATTCACTTAACATCCCATATATTTTCAGTTTCAACATTTTATGATAATTCAATGGCTAATTGGGAAAGTATCATGAGCATACCACTCAACATATCATCACCCAAAATCAACTATCTCCACAGCACAACCCAATAAAACCAATCATAATTTCAGTTCCCAAAATATTGCATAGCCATGAAAGTCACCACCATCACCACACAACCCCCAACAGGGATCACATGAACATAATAGTCAACTCCCACCAACACTATCTAGTATTCAGACTACTTCATTCTAGATTCAATAGAAGGGATTTCATTCCTTTAATTATTTATTTTGAAAGGATATTATCACAATAAAATCATCACTACTTGGGAAATCAATTCATTAACAATATATAAGTGTTTTCTATTTCATTCAGGCTGAGTTCAAATAACCAACACGATAAGGGTTTTTATAAAAAAACATAATCAAGGCTCACAACATCCATGATTTTCACCAATGATATCATATATGTATAATAATAAAGGAAATATTATAAAAATAGTAAAAAAATTAATTATCATTTGTCCCTCCAATTGAGATCCTAGAAAATTCATTATCCTCATTATGTCATCCCTTGATATCCACCCAAAGGAAGTCAAAAACATGAAATGCCTACATATGGACAAAAATAGGAGAGAACGAGGATCCGCTACCTAAATGAATCTTTCTAAATACAGTTCAACGATCATGATTATAGAAAGAATATGGTTTGGAAACCATGAAATCCTAAAGGTAAGGGGATAATAAAATTTTCAACTCTTATATATAAGTTGAAACAAAAGATAAACAAACTACAACCTCAAACAGAACTCACTACTATAGAAAATAAATTGTAGAAAAATTTATTAAAATACCCATAAAATGAATAGGGTGGTTCCTATTGATGAAAATGACACTTCACGTATTATTTACACAATTCTAGTTTAACTAGAGTTGAAAAAAACATGGGAGTCTCTACGGGTAAGTGTCATATACTTTTATGATATGGGATATGGATTTTCAAAAATGAACCTGGTTTAATTTTCTTATGAAATGAACCTAATAAAACTTTATAATTTAAAAAAATAATTGATATAAATATAAACATTTAAATGGATTTTAATTTTTAACAATGAAGGCATTAATACTATTTTTACATTAAAAATAATTATTTATGACATACTAGGTAGAAAAAAAAATTTTGAAAAAAATGTTACATTTTTAATTTTCAATACTTTAGAAAAATATATGCATCTATAAAAACATGATATCACAGAAACAAATTTATTCCACAAAAAAACTGGTAATCATCAGACCATCTTGCTACTACTATAAAAAATTATTTCCACCTGAGAAAAATTATACATCCAAAACTACTTTTTACAATAAGAATAAATTTATACTTCGAGACAATGAATCTTTATGAAAATTTCAAGAAGAAGAAGTTTCCAAACAACCCCATTACACATATAGGCCTTGGGAAAACAAAACAATTCAGAACTATGGAATTATAATAGATGTATTTAAAACAACTATGATCCTTAATAATTAAATATAAACCCAAAATGGAAGGTAAGGATCTGAAATATAATCTCCTTTGATACCTCTAATGATCTCATTACTCCCATAACACTACCATTAACCATGAACACTAAGAAAATGAAAATGTCTACATAACACCCCTCTCAACCAAATAAGTACCCGCACTAAGAAAAAAACCACACTATCTCACACTAGAAACAATCCACCTCTTCAAAATGAAAACATCATTACTACTATTTCGTCCTCATTACAACCCAAGACAAAATCAATGACAACCGATACAATGTAGTTCCCTAAGAACAAAATTCATGGAAGCACACCATCCATATCATGATCTTGTCAACGTTATGAGTTAAGAAATCACATACATGGTTTTATGATGTTTCATAAACATAACACACCTTGAATGGGAAGTGGTTTTAACATTTTTATATGTTGGAATCCAACACACACATCAATAGAAACGAAAGAGGTAACATATCACAAATTACCATCCAAATATCTCATCATTAATGAAAATTTTTACAAGGATAAAATTATTCGGGCACTCGAATTCTATTTGCATATAATGCTCAATGTACTCTTCTCCAAGACACCATGCCTCCACAATAATTTATCCAAGGGGATTATTCATCCACACAATACATTCTCTATATGACCATGGATCTCAATTATCCACTCCTTGAATTTCACATCATCCATGACATCCATATCTTACAAATAAATGTTGTGATATTCATCTTCAAGATACAGATGAATTTGTGACACATGGAATATGTTATGGATCCTATAAAATCATTATGGAAGTGCCAACTAATATTATATCTCATTGATACCCCCTAACTAATCCAAATGATTAATGACCTAAGGAGATTGCTTAATCCTCCTACCCGACATGCACTGGCCATTTTTCAGTGTATAGGCTCAATAACACATGGCATCCAACCTCAAACTCTAATGTCCTATTCCTAGGATCAACATAAGATTATTTTTGGTCCTTGTCCACCCTTATACACATATAAGTCCACATGAATCTTCTCAATTATTCTCTGTACGACATCTTTTCCAAGAACCATTAACCCCCAACCTATATCCCACATAATGTAAAATCACATGACTACCCAAAAAACACCTAAAATGGGACCATGTAAATGGATGAGTGATAACTATTATTGTAGTAAAACACAACCAAGAGTAAGGGATTTACCCATTATCTTCTAAAATCCAAGACACAGTCTCACATCATATCCTCCATCAACTATATGGTTCACTCTATCTTCACATATTTCAATGGTTGAATAGTTGTGAAAAGAAACAATTTGGAGTCAATGTCATCTTTCAATTCCCTACAAACCCATGAGGTAAAATAAAGATACTATCAAAAGATCATGGTTCTTGGTACCCCCTGAATCATAGCTATATAACCCCCATACCTCTTATCCAAAAAAATCCATGACACTCGGCTCATAAATTTCTAATAAGTGGCCCAAATTCTTCAGTAGGTCCATAGTCACCCAAAAGTACAACATCCTCCTAAATCACATCGTGAACTAAAGAAAAATTCCATAAAAGTTTCATCCAAATTATAATTCAAACATCCAAGGGCTGAAATAACCATCTATAATTCATATGTTCATCATTCACATGCTGAAAGACCAACATCGCACCACAAACTCTGCCATCAACCACTAAATCATTTCCACCACACTTGCCTTCTCAATATATGATACATCTTATCCACATAGGGATCTTTTGCTAAGGGTGATATATGGTACTCATGGAGAACTAATACATTATTTTCTATCAGAAAATATCATCCATGAAACAACCTATGACTTTTTCATTCATATGTCCATCCCACCAGAGAATCTCCTTGACCATCATTGCATCACATCACCTCTATCTAAAATTATACCCGCTAAGGATCCTCAAAAATATATATCATTGGTTATTTTATTATCATATGATAAAGATATATGCAGCCACTAATTTCCCATAGATCAAGAAGCATCAATACTATCTCTTTTACTCATTTCCAAGAATTTGTAGAGTATAAAGCCACATATCCTTTGGACTTCTAATAAAATGCATCAGCCACATCATTAACATTTCCTATGGTGTAAGAGATATCAAAATTGTAATACTAGATAAACTATAACAACTATCATAGGAATAGTTTCAAAAAATATTTATAGAATACATATTTTTGGATCATGTGGTCCGTGAAAAACAAAAAACACAATTTGATTAGGTAAAGATGCTATAGATTCAAAGAAAAAACAACTGATTCCAATAATATATCATGAGTGACATACTTATTTTTTTAGGACATAACTACCTAGACCCATAGGATCTTACCACCCTATAATGCATCATGATTCATTCCAAGATCAAAAAATACCTATTATATAAAACCTTAAACATCACACACTCCTCGGGAAACCAAATCCCTATACCACTGGAAAAATTATCCTTCTAGTTAACAAATTTAAACTAAAATTGATAACTCCAAATACAATATAGCTCCTTCCTAGATAATGATTTTATATATGTATTAATCTAAGTGAAATTTTATATAGACCACTATGGACACTGAATCCACATCTCATTAGGACTTCATGCTCAACACAACAGCAACAACATTTCACATTTTTTGGGTGTAGGATATCAATAAATTGTAATCATGGAGAAATTTCCACAAAATTCATGTGAATATATTCAAATCACATTTTTAGAATACATATTTTTAGCTCTTAAGGAATGTAAAAACCATAAATCACTCATCGAAGAGGTAATGTTTCCATTGTTTCAAATAAAAAAAACTGCTACAAAAAAAAGATTCTCAACAATAAAATTGCAATTCCGCAGCAGTTTTTATTGATATGACGGCAGTTTAAACCACCACCATGTGATTATACATCAGTTTCTGAGAACCGCTACTATGTTGTGTGTAAAGAATCTATTTGTGGTAGTTAAAGTGGTTTTGTGGTGGTTTATGGGAACCATCGTATTTGGCGCATTTTCATAGTGGTTATATTATTTTTCACAGTAGTTTTTCCATGAAGGGGATTAATTTTTTTAGCGACCATCAAAACCGCTGCTAAAAAACGTAATGGCCATCCGAGACAAACTGTCACAACTAACAATATTACCGCCATGATGAAATCGTGAGTGATGGGCCACAGTAGCAGAGATTAAAACCGCCGCTAAATTTAAGACAGTACTGGTGGTTAAAACCGCCGCTAATAGAAAAATATCTAAATTTTGAGGTGGTTAAAATGACTCCTAAATAAAAGATTTTGAAAAAAATAACCAGTTTCTAGAGCCCCTATACCAGTGCCCTAAAAAACATTCCATGAATACCAAAACACCAACATAATACATAATACTGCCAATATGAAATGAGATATTTAACTAAGCACAACCAAATGCATCGTTTAGTGTGTAATGGAATTCTGATAAAAATATCACACTACATAATCCTAATATCCAATATAATGTATTGGTGAATTTATAATATTACCCCTCTCTTATTCTTATACAAATTTTCCTCTTCTATTTCTTCTTCCATTTATTTAGAATTCTTTAACCTCTTGTATAACTAATTTTTTTTAATAGAGGTTCATCCATATCTCTATCATTAGACACCAAATTCATGATCCGAAGGAAGCATTGGATATCTCAACGTAAGGAAAACCCCACTAATACAACCTATTTTAGTTTCCCATTGGATCATTTGTGCTGTATAGGCATAGGAACATTTTCCATACTATTATGGAACTTAACCATTTCTCTTTTTTCTCTCAAAAATCTTGAAAAATTAAGATGATATTGTGAGAGGCATTATCTTCGACCATTAGGATGGTAGTCACATTGTTTTCCCTTTGTGGTTCGATGTTTCGAAATTAAGACATTATTTCGCACACCATAATTGGTCAAGAATATCTATTTAAGTGATTTATGTATTTAAAATTCACCATTGCAGACTCATATGTATTAGTTGATCCTTGATTGGATGTTCCCATGTTGTGTTCAACTTATATGGTAACTCATTGGGTGATCTAGGTGAAATGGGACAATATGAATTTTTAATTGTTTGTACTCCCACATATCTTCTGGAATTCTTCAGGAATGTAATACCCCTTTATGTATGATTATTTTATAGAACCCATGGAATCCCATAGGTGTTTGGACCACTTATAGTTGGAATTTCTAATGTGGAAAATTTCCTAGATAAACATGTCACCATCTATGTGACACCATTGAGATTTTAAATCAGTTTCCTATGTTTTAATGAATGGAATGAGTTAAATGTAACTGATAATGTGAAATGGATAATTAATGATCGATTTCCTTTATTAAAATAAATCATTTGGTTTTAAATAGAATGACCTCAAGTAGTTGTAATGTCATGCATTTTATTTATGCTTTGTAAAATGCTTCATATGAATTGAAAATGTTTAAATAGGAATTTAACATGGATAAAGACATGAATAAGAGTTTATTCCTTATCTATTATGACAGAAATGATTATTCATTTTTATGTATATTGTGTAGATAGAATAGATCAATGTGAGGTAACTACCCTTTCTAGATATATTTAATATATGACTTTATAGAGGTTTTGGTATGATGTTTGGAGATTGTTGAGCAAGGAGATATCATAATTCCTTACATCAGGTGTTGAGCATGGTGTATCAAAAAAATGTTACTATAAAAGTATTGTGATTTACTCAGCACATTCCATGACTAGAATTTTGACCTAATGGTACACTCAACATCCCATGTTTAGTTTCATTGCATCTCACACTCTATTGGGATATAGGGAATATACCCAATTACATGAGAACATAGGCTCATTAAATTGGTTAGGGATGTCTAAGTTATGCCATGGTCTATTCATCAGTATTATTATAAGTATATGGCAACATACATTTTCACATACCTTGGTAATATAGGTGGATTAAATATATATAAAAAATATATATTACTACTAAATATATAGTCACTAATTATATTTCTATTCCATCTATGTGTCGATAAATTTAAACCCTCCTACAGTCCTTTCGGAAAATGACTAAATTGTTATTGATTAATTTTGTAGTTACTCAAAAGATGTGGGGTATAGTATGTGATTTGTAGACCCATTATCAAGGGAATAATGATGTGGTAATATTTTCATGGGATTAATTTATATTGGTGTTTCATGTGGAATTATTTTTAATGAAACGTAACATATGAATTAGGTAATATCATCTCTCGCATGGGTTATTCCATGTGGAATTATTATACATGACACTAACAGTTAGAAAAGGGTAAAATCATCTCTCCCATGTATAAGGGTTACTACTTTTTTAAGAGTGATGGGTCAAGATCACGTATCATATTTTCTTCACTCATGTGATTTCTTTGGAAAATGATTCTTTAGTGTGGCTTCCATAGAAGGAATGTAATATAACTCATAATACATTGTAACTCCCATTATAAATCCTAGTGATTTTGATGTGTGGAATATAATATAAGTGATCAGGAACATTCCTTCATAGGATAGAGTGTCTCGTGATTGGAATTGATATATTCTGTCAAGGGATATTGATGCTTATAATAAACTACTATTGATAGGGTAGTTGATGTTATGAATGGTAAGTAACTGGTCATGTAGTCTATTTATCATTTTTCCAGGGAAGGGGGTTCTATAGAATCTACTGGGATTTTCCCATCAGCATGTCATACATGCTAAGATAATTCACACTGTAATTCACACTGCCACACTATTCTTGGAGGCCACATTAGAAATGGTTGGAAAACCCCATTTCAGAAAGGGTAGAAAAATTTCACATAACATCATAGTAGTATCTAAGGATTCCAACTATTTTTTTTTAAATTTTGGATACTAGGATTATACCCCAATAAAGGGTGATATATCTTAAATAGGTTAGTGAGACACAAATTTTCGTCTGTAGGGATTTATATAAGAGCATATCTATTAATTACTTCTTAGAAATGGAAATGTAGCGGTAAATGCATTGGGATAGAAAATGAAGGATATGTTATTATAATGAAATATTATATTTACCAAAAAAGAATCATAAAAAATAAATCATCACAATAAAGAGTCGATATATATGGTGTATACCTCTCTGGAGAAATCATTACAGAAAAGGAAACCTCAGAAATCAATAAATGAAGTAAAAGGAAACATGATTAATCTAGATAATTTTAGGTCATGAAAATATTTTAAGGAAACTATGTGCCACACATGATACATATACAAACTGACTATTACAATATTTTTCTACATATCAACAATACTACTAAGAACTATTTGATGAAGAACAGATATCATCACCCTCTCCACCTCCATCTCAAACTCCTTCTACAACCTGTAAGAACATTTTATTGAAAATTAAATAGTGTTGCATATTTATATATAAACTTAAAACCAATAAAATTTTGAAAACTAAATGATTTTGATTTTTTGTGATTTACCTGCTCCCCACCAGTTGATGAAATACCACCAAGGGGATATCCACAGATCTACTGATGTATATCAGTCAATGCTTTTTGCAAAGAAGATATCTGAGCCCCCTGGTTTTGAACTGTGTGTCGTAGAGAAACAATCTCTCTCTAAGAATCTCCAGGTATGGAATGACTATATCCAGGAGTATATGCAGCTGAAATCCCTGATGTCATGCCAATAACCTTAGATGGTATGGATCCCAAACCCATCCTGCGCACTCTACCAGGATGCTCCTTCCAATGGAATTTAGCAACCATGTCATCCTGGAAGACTGAATAGGACTGCCCATGATTGGCATCTCATATTTCTTTAATTTTTACCTATATATCAAATATCAATATATATTAATATAGTTAAACTATATAATAAGTTATTATTATTAAAAAATGAGTTCGTACCCCAACTTATTTGATAGGCACAATAACAAAACATCCATCAGATTTTTTGTGAACATCCATCCACACTTCAATTCAGGATGCTTCGTGCCCTAAACTCTGGGACTGCATTAAAAATTGATAAATTAGTATTTTAATATATTAAATAGATAATATTGTCTTATTAGTATTTCAACTAATTAAATGATTACCAGAGTCGATCAGATTCCAGAAAATCTTTTTGTCCCTACAGTGTGAGGGATGACATGCTTAGCCTGGCATGATGCATTCTTTCTTGAGAGATCTTGTAATAAATAAAATGAAATTTAATAGTAATTTATTCAATGTAATCTCCTCTTAAAATATATGTATAAATGAAAAATGAGGTTAATATAATAATTTATATTTAAATACCATCCACTTCTCATCAGGATGTTTGTCAACAAAAACAATCCATTGTCCTTTGGGTACCCTCTTGGGTAGCTTCTCATACATTTATTGAATGGTCAATGAAGTATTTTTGACATTTCTCTAAAATCTCTACTTGAAATCTTTCTTTTTATTACCATGAATTTTCAACGTCAACTTTCGTGTTATCACATCCGCAACTGTAAAGTGGAAAAACATCTACATACAAAAATTCATTTTGAACGTATTAATAACATGACATTAAATTACACCATAATATATTAAAATTTCTTTTATTTGGGAATCCAAAAAATTATTTTTCCAACTTGGAGGCATATGTATCCAATCATCATAATAAATAGGAAGGGAATTGGGCTCTACTACCAGCTAGGCTATAATTTGGCCAGGTAATCGTGTGGCATCATCTGTAGGGACCTCATATGAATCAAATGGGACTACAATCTTCTCTTCATTCATATTCCACACATATACACTTTTTATATTTGTCTCCACATTTTCATTTTTTAATCTTTAATGAACAATAAATTAGTATAAAAAAGTGAAATAAATTTATTAATATTAAAATTTGTACCTATAACAATGACCCTCCAGTATTCCCGAGATAAACTTGAAGTGGCGCGCTGCCACCCCACTACTGAGGCTACTGAAGGGGGATTCACCAACTCAACTTATAAAGGGACGCTCATAGAGGGTGTGAGATATGATGGAGGGGGATATGGAGTAGGGGGAAGGCATTTCGTGGCTCAGATGCTGTTGGGAGGGAGATAGATGGATCGTCATCTGTCGCAGTAGTTGACGAAATAGTGCATTGCTTCCTCCATGTGATTCTGGTCATTTAATAAAAAAAATTACATTCGTAACATATACTTCAAAAAAATATGCAGAAAAAAATTAAAAATGATAATATATTCCTATTACTAACAAAAAAGAAATACATAACAATGATAATGAATGACTGCCCAAATGAAATAAGTGATTGTTTAATGGATAAATAACCTTACATAGAATCATTTTACCCATCAATCATGTCATTTTCATGATCTATTAAATTATCCACATTATTCATCCATACAAGACTAATTTTTTTAATATAAATATGGAATTGTTTTTCTTCCTGTTGTTTATGAGATTCAATATCAGTGGTTAAATTTTCCACTTCATCACCCTTATCATACAATTATCTTTGTATTACGTGAGAAACTACACTCCACCCGTCATCCACAAAATCATTCACATAATATACCATTTTTCTTATGATGATAAGATATATGGTTCATACAGTTCACAATCACCAACATCCATCATGCGAGAGAAGTTCACATAAGTAAATTGGATGGAACTTCTTCTAACACCTCTTATAATATCGACCTAGTTGCATTTTAGTAAAAATACTAAAAAATGCCTATAGTAGTTTAATTAAAAAATATCTGTCATCATTCCATAGTATCCCACTTCCGAAAATGTAAATATACCAATATTCTAAGTTTTCAAACCCCATTCAGGATCGACTATACGAAATCTAAATCCATTCACGTTTTAGGTGTCGAACATTCTTACTTGTTTTAGAGGAAATCGATCAAGAAACTTCAAATCATGTGAACTCTCTGCATGAGTATCAGTATTAATTATCTATAAAAATATATTTTATTAGATTTTCTAAATATTTGTCTGAAACTAATATTTGTATATATTGTAATATTTACGAACTTACACATCATGCGAACCATTCTATAAGCTCTTTATTAACATCTTTCATTATATTTTTCTCATATTGTATTCGACCTCTAATTCATCTATTTTTTGTATCCTAAACTCTTCAATAAATAGATTTGCAATTTTACTATTCATCATCACATATCTATGTGCCTGTAATAATTCCAATTCTGTCAGTGTTACATTTTATATCCTCCCAAATGATCCACCAATAACAAGAAATATTTTCTATTTCTGATGTATTTAAGATTGAGTCGATGTGTCATAAACACATCCAACTTGATTAAATATTGTATCAATATCATCCGCGTATCTGGAACAAAAGGTTAGACACTCCTCGGCCAAATAGGCTTCAGAAATAGAGCCTTCTAGTTGAGATTTATTTCTCATGTATAATTACAATTTCCCCATATATCTGTGAAATAAAATGAACATAATTATCCATTTAATTAAGTTCCAAAAATATTTTACATAACTGAAAAACATATAAATAATGTACCTCTCAATTGGATACATCCATCGATAATGAACGGGGCCTCCTAATTTAGCTTCCTCAACCGAATACACTGTTAAATGCATCGTGACAGTAAAAACGGCAGAGGAATGATCATCTCCATTGCACAAAGGAATAATAAAAACCTCTCCTGGAGGATGTGAATCCAAAATGGATGTAGAGATATCTCACATTATTGTCTAAAAAATGTGCAGAATTGGAGTACAAAAATAGTAACATTTTTAGGTAATAATGTACGCATTTCAAATGGTAATAACGGTTCAAACAAAATATCTGAATCGTGACTTTTCAATCCATGTATCTTACGATTCATCCAGTAAACACATGACGATATGTTACCTGAATAATGATCAAATACTTTCATATTCTTTATAAATTGAAGGAATATAGCTTTATCCCCATTTTTCAATGCAAAAAACATTCGAGTCATACTTTTCATTCTCATATGGCTTGAGATCACGTTGTATGTTCATTAACTGTAATACTTTGTGAGCATTTAGATGATCCTTCGACTTTCCATGCTAATTATGCAATGTGAAAATCAAATTTTAACATAAATTATTCTCAATATGTATCACATGAAGATTATGCTACAAAAAATTAAATTCCCAATATGGAAGTATGAAAAATATAACTTTTTTCTTCCATTGTTGCATTCTGATTTCACTTCACGATGCACATCAAACCTGTTTCTCATTATTATTCAAATGTTGAACCTTCCCAAATTTTGATTCAACATTTCCATGTTGTGTCAATATTTTAGATCCACTTAAAAACTCTAGAGGTGTTCTACAATCAATTAAACCGTTAAATTTTGAGTTGTTTAGCTGAAATCTATGAGATGCATCGAGAAATCTTCGATGGAACAAGAAGCACAATTTTGTACTGTGAGGTAGCCATTTGGGCTCAATATAAATGTTACAAATAAGACAAGACAAACACATGTAAATGTTCTAACCAGATAAATTCACAAGACCATGGAAGTAACTAATGGTCCAAATTAATGAATCGTGTATTTTGAACATTAATTTAGAAAAGGCATCAAATGTCTCAACACCGTTGCTCCATAACTCCTATACTTATTTAATCAATGGAAGCATTTATACATTAATATTATTTCTAGGCATTTTTTTCAGGATTAATCATAAAAATGATAAAATATGTTTGTTTCATACACATCCAAAGTGGAAGATTTTAAGGGATCAAAACTACCGGCCAAATGTTATAACTGGTACTCAATGTCCCAAATGGTTTGAATCCATCGGCAGCCAATCCCAATCGAGCATTCCTAGGATCAGCTAAAAAATCTGGATGTAATGAATGAAATTTATTCCAAGATTTTTAATCTTGTGGATGTCACATTTACCCATCATTGTTATTTTTTAAATAATTCCACATCATGGGTTTGGAGTTTATCAATGACATGAATAATCATTACAATTTAGGATTTAAAGGAACATAATGTCAAACCATTATAGGTGTGTTACCTTCCTTCTTAATAATGAATTTATGTTGATTTAGACTTCCAAAATCACCCATTGACTACCATATATAATAAGAACATTTTTTCAATTCTGTCTACATGAATCATCTCACCAATAAAGCATACAGTCGTTGGGACACATATTTATTTTGGTATTATTCAAAACAATACAGTTGACTACTTTTTTATATCATAAGAAGACTCGAGGATTTTTTTATTCAGGAAATACATCACACAAAAATTCCAATATCATGGACATTGCCTTCTTTATAATTCCACATAGATAGTTGATATGGTAAAACTTAAGTAGAAAAGAAAGCTTTGAATATTTCAAACATCCACTATACAACTCATGATTTCCATCGTTAACTAAAGCATGAAACATATTTTCCTAAGTAAATTATTCTCTTATAGTTGTGTATATATTGTCAAGAGGAGGATCCATTGATTTGTTACATTTTTTATCCGGTTGTGTTATAGTTTCGAAATAATCACTTGTCACGTTGCATTTTTTAGCACCCTCATCTGGTTGTTCTCTAATGTTTTCATATTGATAGTGGTTTATTGTAGTGATGAATGCATCATTTACGAGGTTTTTAATTTCATTTTCCATTGATTATGAAGTAGGGTGATCATTCTGTGGAATAAAAATAGTGCTCAAAATTTCTGTAATGTTCGATTCTCTGTGCCAAATCCAACACAAATATTGATCAGGGAATTTCTTTAGTATTAAATGTTCATAAACAGCATCTCCCTTCAACCATATTCTAAATTTAAATTTAGGACATAGACATCATATTCTCTCTTCAACGGATCAGATGGAAATTGAAAAATTTAAAAACTCCTTAAAACCCTTATCATATTTAGGTGTGTTACTCGATAATGTGATCTGGATTTTATCCATGTATATCACAAAGTGCCTTCACAATATATAAAAAATTAAAACACATATTTACAACTAAATAGGGAAAGAGATTCATATATACTAGTTGAAAAATATTTATAAATATGTCACAAAAGGATTTCATATATAAATACATATGGAAAATCACCCACTAGAAAACCAAATTACATATGTGCATGCATGTGTATACTTATACACATGTGATTATAAAATCACTTGAAGAAATAAGAATATAGTGAGTATTTTCTTAGGAAATATATATTTAATGAAGATAGTGAGTATTCCAAAATATATTTGAGCATGTTCAGCATTAGTAAAAAAGATAAGAGTTAAGCTGAAGCCTTATATTAGAAGTCAACTTTCATAGCATTGAGATATTTTCTAGTTTTTCATTCTGATATTGTAGTTAGTTGAATTAGAAGTATTATATTCCACAATTCATTAGATTATACAAAACCAGCTTTCATGCAATGTAATTAATTATATTCAGTGTAAGTCATTGACTTTTATTCCTTTTATAAGTGGAACTATAATTTCTAGTTTGAGAATAACATAGAAAAATATGGTTTTTCCATTTTAATGATATATAAATAAATAAAATATAAAACATTCACTTTATCAATGCACAAATTTTATAAAACATGGTCTAAATATGTTTTTCTTGAAACAATTCCAATTCAAAAATCATTCCTCTATCCCTAAAACATCCTCAATTTTATAAAAAGACTTATTACATGGTTTAAAAACATATCAAAGTAATTTCTATTAATGGTTAGAAAATTTAAAAAAAAATCACATCACTTGAAAGCTTTAACAAATCAATGCACAAGCTAGTAAATAATTAAAGGCATGACACATGATAAATATCATGAAAAAACACATTAGGAGCTAATGGTACAAGTATAATACATGAAAAATTCGACCCAATTCCATCAGGTTAATGGTCACATATCCATCAAACAAATCACTCTAAATGAAATCTCATTCGTGACACCCCACTAGATCGGTATTTTGTACAACTAGTCGTTACTAGAATGTGTGTAATATCAATGTTCCTAGAAACATCCAATGATATCCCACTTAGTATCCCTATAAATTAACTGAAGTAGGTGATACCCATTTAAATTGAAGGTCATAAAATGAAAATAATAATAGCCAAAGGCTAGCATAATAGTGAAATCTTTCACACATCCTATATTTAGCTTATAATGGGACACGAAACATAAGAAAATCATGAATCACATCACAAAAAAACCATCACATGGATACACATGACATCATGAAAAAATTAAAATGGATCAACAAGGGAACAATGAACCAATCAACTAAAATATCAGATCACAACGTGTCATCCAAGACATTCAATTACCACATATAATATAAACATTTGTAAATCCCTTTTTAAAATGTTTGGTAATACAAACACCAATTTAAGGGAATTCATAATAACTTCCAATTCACAACCAAACTAACCCAAATTAATCAAAATTCCACTTTATAAAACAACATATCCCTTTGAAAAATGGAAACCATTTAACCCGCTAAGGGTAATCCACTTTAAAAAACCAATTCCCATTATAATCGAATGACCTTGTGTTTTTCTTAAATAAAACCATTATTTTAATTTTATCAAACATTTCAAATGTATAAAAATAAAATTTTCATAAAATTTTCATTTAAACATGAAATTATAACCATTAATCCACATGAAAACAAAGTTAGGTTATATAAAACAATTGTAAACCAAAACTAGATAACCCACACCCTCATTATCTATTTTAGAAATTAATTTATAAATACAAGAACACATAAACAACTTAAATATAATTCAATGAAATGGAAACAATTACCTAAATGAATCTCACTAGCAGTAGGGAAGTGAGATAGGGTTCAGGTTCTACGGGGGTCGGTGGAAGAAGGTGGGGTTGCGGGTGTCGGGGGGAGAACGGGGTTTGGGGTTGGGTGTTTGGGGGAAGTGGCAGAGATTTCCAGCCAATAGAGATGGGGTTTGGGGATCAATCACGGTGGTCTGAGGGAGAAGGGAGTTCAAGGTCGGGGGAAGTGTCGTAACTGGAAAAAACAGAGGTTTAGCGGTGTTTTTTAGTAAACTTCCGCTAAACCCTTTCTAAAAACTTTTTTTAAGTGGTTTACAAAACCACCGCTAAAAGACCACCGCTCAAGGAGATTTATGAAATATTGATTATGGGTAACATAATTATTCTTGTTGGTATGTATCTATTTAGACCCATAAGATATCACTTCCCTCTATAACATCATGATCAATCCTAAGACAAAAAAAGTACTATCATAGAAAACCACAAACATCACCCCCTCCTCATGAAATAAAATCCCAATACCACTGATAAAATTATATTTTTGGTTACTAAATGATACCTAAAACTAACTAGTCCAAAACAATGTGTCCATTCCAAGTCAATGATGTATATGGGGTAGTAATCTAAGTGAAATTGGACACAAAACACAGATATCAACATGTAAGGACACATTATTGGATGTTTCGATTGATTTGTTGGTGTCAAAGGACCTAAAAGATAGATTTTTTATGATCAAAATGATCCTCCTCTAACATCACATAGATCAAGATATATTTGCTGAACACAACTATGAACTAGTATAGGAATTCACAAAACATTGATTTCATGATCCCAATAAACACTGATGGTGTATTCGTTATAGTAGAAAACATGACCCTGAAATTGAAGTGCCAAAACTTACACATGAAGGAAGAATTTGGGATATCCTCATATTTTACCCTCATATAATGGTATTCAAACTATAAAATAATATTTGAAAACCAATAGGTTCCTTTTTATAGTTAAACATATCGCTTATCATTGTAAGGGGTAAGAATTATTGATTGTGACTTGTTTAAACCTCCAATAGTCTATGTACAATATTAGAATATAATATTCCTTCTTTGAGAACCAAGTCCTTGCACCTCTGGATATGAAATAAGTTAGATGACACCAATCTATATCAGATCAACAAAATATAGTCTCAACTCACACAACACCACATAAACAATTAATTAAGGAGCCATTAAAATTAGAGATGTTACTTGTTTCAACTCTATTAAAAAATAAACATATTTTCAAAGGGTAATGTACCAACATAATTCAAAAAAAACATATAGGAAATCATTCAGAACCCTATACAAACCCTCACCCTGATTTTCTACTGACAACTTGACCAACTTGGTTAAAATTGGCTTCACCTTCTTTCCATCGATCTAAAAACATTGCACATAAAAAAATTCCTCACATTTTCACTTCACATAAAAAAAAGAAACTCTAATCCAAAAGTATTATGTCATCACATACATGGAATAAAACCAAAATATTCCAAGGATAATATTATATGGATGTATCTACTATATGAGAAAATCCCCCACTAACTGGTGCTACCCCATAACTTGTCTACATCACCAGCACACATCAGTAAAAGTAGTCTAACCTCTAACTAGTGTGGATAACACCAGGGGAATGTAAATACTCTACAAATGTTATCCATATGGATAAATACAATAAATGACAAAAAGAAAGGAGCGTGATGCTCGTGAATCTAATAAGGCACAATTAAGGGAAGATGATATACTGATCTTACTTAAAACAACCATTAGTCATGGTGGAACTGATGCCTCCATCGCATTCATCTACCCATTCAAAGATCATTTCATCTATTCATGTAGCCTCCATGAACATTATTAGACATAGTTACTTGAGGAATGGAAAAATAATGAGGATTACCTATGCTAACTCCACCATCTTTCAAATACTGAAAGAATGTCGCCGGTCCCAACAGCTAGTTCCTTCAAAGAGGATACTACAGTTAGTGAAGACGGAAAAAGGATTACACACACATAAAGTATTTTCCTTCTTGATATATTGGTAACTAATATGGATAGTGACCACATCCTCTACATATTAAATGAGAAAACAGAAATCCCTTAGTAGATTCTCAAGGAACATCAGCCCCTGACTGGTGTGCAAAATCATTTGATGTTTTTTTCCGACCAGTTAAAACCTCAACCATCTAGATAAGAGTAATCCACTATCGAAATCACTTCTCCATAAGATTCCCTACTAGACACTCCCTCTAGGATCACCTCCTATAGAAATAATTTGTTCAATAACATAATATTTTTTCTCCATGTCTAGATACATTGTAAGAATAATATTGGTTAATCCATACCTAAATGATGGGAATACCACCAACTCCAAACACCATTCTCAAGACTCGTCATTTAGTAAGACAATATTTAAAATATTTAAGAGATCCTTTAATTAGATCATATGATCCCACACACTGAGGTTTACCTATTAATGAGAAATAAGGTCATACCTCTTTTCCACCATCATCGTGAATGAAAATATATTTTGTTAAAAATATTCAATATTCCATCACATCAATAATTTTACTACTACCACCCCCCAATATAAAATATCCACTACTAACATATAGATTCTCACATTTTACTAATTTCCAATAACTCCCAAAACTCATCCAAATATCAAATTAAACCGAAAGTGATATCAAAATACTCTAATCAATGTTTTATATCATTATTAGAGAATATCCTCCCATAATACCCCAAGATATATTTCTAAAAGTAACATTAGTCCCACTAATATTCATAAAAAACCTTTAATAGGTTGATCCTATAATGATCAACAAGATCATCCTACTTGATCTCTAATAACTGTGCTACACACAGACGATGACCATGATCTATTCTTGGGGATATAATAGAATCCCTAAAATATGCATCATGGAATTTTTATTAAATTTAATTTATTAATTTCAATTTTAATTTCCAAAATCCCCCCCAATTAATTTACAAAAAATATAAAATAATGTTTCATATACCACTCACGGGTATTTACCCTGCAAACATGACCACATCACAAGGTCATTTGTTAAGATTAGGGTGCTTGGATGAGATTAATGAGGTCCCTAAACCCCATATACAAGTTGGTATCTCTACACTATGTCACACAGTAAGATCGAATAGCACCACCTCCACATTAACCCATTTAATTCTCATAGTGCCTAACATTGAAATCATGCATATCTCTCATTCAAACCCCTTTATTCCACTCGGTCTTGACCCCTCCCTCTAATGTCACATCTACTAGGATGGTGATGAAATAAGAGATATAATGACCATCAATTACAGCCTTCATCAGGCCTTATGTTGGAAACTTACATTGAGGATATAGAAAAATCTCACATATGGATGGAATTAACCTTTATAAGAAATTATGTATTAGTAGATAGGATAAATAAAGAACAAAAAAACTCCATTTCAAAATATAACTGAAAAACAAAACTATACTATAATTCATGAAAAATGTCAAATGATACAAATAAAAGTATCCAAAATAAAACCAAAATAATGATTCTATGAAAATGATTCAACAGCAGCTCTAAATCCCAAGCTAGTGATGCCCAAATCATACTCAAAAGTCATCCTATAAAACAATAAAAATTCATATAAATAGGTTGGGTGTAACCTAGATAATATGTTCGATCATACATACATTCTCCAAAGAAAATTTGAAATTATAATCCTAATGCTCCAGTGGATGAACAGATGATCCAAAATGCACAAAAGTAGGTCATCTATCCAAACCCGTCTTCAACACGACACACTCACTATATAACACATCCAATATTTTAATTATAATGACCCAGAAATTTATATATGATATTCCCTTTTGAATGAATAAACCTATTATTAAGAAATGTTGTTCTAGAAAACACATAGATTACTTTGGTTATTTTGGGTCATTATAAAATATAACATAACAAATTTAAAACACCATTAAGAATCATAATGGTTGATAATATATATATTTTATAGTTTCTTTTAAGAATAATATATATTAAGTGTTATGATAAATTCAAATTGTAAAAAATTATAGATGTGGTGACCTCAACCAATAGGATCATACCATATGAATCCCATTTATCAAAACTTCCGAGGGAGATGGGATCATTTGGATTTTCCCTTAGCGAATACCAAGTAGCGATTTGACAACTGAATGTTGAGAAAAACTAGTCATGGGATGTATTCAAGATTATCAAGATCTTGGAACAAACCATGTTTAAAAAATCACCCCATCAATGCACCACCATCACATGGCATACCCTTAAGACATACATTGGTAAAATAAGGGGTTGCGTGTTTTGACCCTCATAGTAAGAAATTTCATATTTTAAATGATAATAATTATATTAAATCATTTTTAATTACTACTATTTTTATATGATTAAAAAATGAGTTTGATAAAATTTAGGTTTTGATACAAATAAATCAAAATCATATTTTTAGAATATATATGATTCAATGCTTTCATCGTGGTGTACTACCTATGTGTTAATGTTCTCTAGAATTCTTTGTTACCCCGCATTCCTGCATTCCAAAGGTGGGTAGCTCCATCACTTTCAGCAGCGATGTTTTCTCATTGACCAAAATGAGATAAATGGATATCATTCTATCATTCCATGGATTCATCCTTGGAACTTGTTACCTATTCCATGTCTGCATCATTAATATAATTCATTTTAATTGAAATCATTCCTAATATCATCTCTTTTTGGAATTATGATAATTACACTAATACTATTTGGACATTCAAATTGGACTTGATACGTAAAAAGATTCTATTAGTGGAGTAGTCATTCTAGGCATCACTGTCATGTTTGGATGTTGGGAAAATTAGCCACCTCTAATCCTTATCTTAGGAGGGCATCCGATGGAAAAATATTAGGGTCAAAATCCCAGGAATCCTAGGTTGATCACTAGGTATCTTAAACCGAAGGTGTATATGTTTCGAGGTTTTTAACACAGGTATACAATGTTTTTTCATGAGGTAACTGAATGAAAAGTCACATATCATCCAAGTCTTTAAACTCATGCATATAATGTTTTATATGAGGCATTCATTTAGGATCAAGTCATATATTTAATGTCTTGGGGTGATAGATCAGGACATCTAGATAATATGGATCAGGGAACATGTTTAACATCTTATGGGTAAACTTTTAACTGGTCAAGACACCCCATGGAGGAAGATCATGGTGGTGCATCCCTAGGAGGTAGGACTAGATAGTTTATCAATGGATGGATTAGAACACCCCATGGAGGCAGATCCAAGAGGTGTGTCCCATAAAGAGAAGATGAATCACCCTAAATATTGATCAGAACACTCTTTAGGGTAGATCAGGGAGATTCATCCTTATGAGGGGGCACCTGAATATTTTAACATTAGACTATATTGAACCTCGGGTAGGTGTCCTACAAACCCTTCTATGATAAAATGTATGAAAAACCATTTATTTTTATGTTTTAGTTTAAGGTCATGTGATAGAACCGATCCATGTAATTATAAATCATGTGGTGAGGATGCTCGTGTTGAAAAAGGAGGGTTGTAGAGGGATGATGTGGGGCTTACATGTGGAATATTCCATTTTCAAACGGATCTATCTTGGTTGTGATGATGTGGTGTAGGGCTTACTTGTGAAATCTTCCCATCACAATATAATTTCAACTGGATGGGATGATGTGATGTGGGGCTTTCATAGGGAATTTTCGCATCACAAGAAGATTTATCTTGGTTAGGATGATGTGGTGTGTGATACACTCGTGGAATCTTCCCTTCACAAGAGTATTTCTCTTGGATAGGATGATGTGGTGGGGGATTTTTCGTATAAGCAACCCAGCTCAAGAGAATTTATCTTGGTTGGGATGATGTGGTGTGGGAATTACATGTGGAATCTTTCTAAGGGACCTAGAGGGGATTTGGTCTCCTAGGTGAGAAAAATGATCTTACTAGGGATGTGACACAAAAAATCAAGGAATATGTAGATGTTGTTTAGGGTTTAACCTTAGGGAGTCTTCCTATGTATCACACTAAGTTGAGAATGAAATCCCATTTAGTCTGTAAATGTTGGGGATTATACCTATGGAGGATATACAAGGTGTACACAGGGTGGACTTCATGATGTAAACTAACATCTGTGCACATCTGAGTCATGCTCAGTGTGATAAAAAAGAGGATGTAGTAGACCAAATGCTCGTGTCGTGAAAGAAGTTACAATGAGAGTTCGTGTGGGGATAGTTCCTGGAAGCTTTACAAGGAGGATATCATTCCATGTGAGATTTGGAGGAAAGAAGGACATAACATTACACTCATATAGAGAGAATTCTATTCGTATCTCACAAGTTAAATAAAAAATTTAACATCTTGTGTTGAGGATGTATACACTAGGAAGATTTACATCATGTAGCTCAGTCATGGGGGACTCACTCATCACACCTTTGGATTACAATGACACTTCTCAGGAACATATAGGAAAGGCATGGATTTGGATATTAAAAGGTGAAATGAATGGTAAGAGTGGGAAATGATGAGGTCCACGTTAGCATGCCTACACTGAGAAGTAATTGGAATGAGCATACCTATTCTAAGAAGAAAGTGGTATGTGGGTGTCTTGGGGCACACATGAAATGGAGTGGGCCACATCAAAGGGATGAACATGTCATCTAGGTAATCTAGGTATAGCTAAATCAATATTGGATGGTTGTGGGGGATCTGGGCACTCAACCATCATGAATAGGTGTAATAGAGAGGACCAAGATAGGGGTTTCATGGATATTAGGGCCTCAAAAAGTGGTTCTTCATGAATGTCATGTAATTATCATAGTTAAGGGTCTTCACAATGGAGGTGGATTCCCAAAACAAGGTGATCCTACCTTAGGATGATGACCTCAACAAATAATGGAGTGCTCCGTGATGGTTGAATGTTTCTTGATGGCTCATGTTCCCCCATTGAACCTTTTTCCATCATGAAGGGAATAAAAATTCTTGAAATTCATCCCCACATATATTAGAGGCTCTTAAGAACACATAGAATGGGTTTTGACAATCCCAAGTACGTTGGATGATGAATTTTTGGCATGGTTTGTAATGATGAGGTGATTCATGAATTGCGATATATTTAGAAGCTTAATGGTCAGGGGTACCAACCCAAAAATATCAGAATGTGGGGAGTACTTATAGGAAATGGGTTTCAAAAATAATGGAATTAATTTTTGAATGACTTCGGTGCCTTGCGAATTGGTGCGGCTTCATTGGACTCATGAATACACACCATCTACCATTCATGTAGTCGTGAAGTGTCTTCAGAATCATAGAGGAACATTGTCGTGTATTAAAACATTCACAAAGGTCCATTGAACAATTAGAGGGACTCCATCATATATTCACATGTTCATGATGGAATCCTCTTATATGGGGATCTTCATGTGGTCGAATCATTATTTGTGTAATAGGGATTGATGAAAAAATCTCTTTTGGGTTTGTTGGGACTTTTTGGATTGTATTTAATCTGAACAAGTCATTCACTCCTCGAAAAATAAAATGAAACGTATTTCGACACCAAAAAATCTCCCCCCAAGAATAAGAGCTGAGACTATAATGGAGGGTCAATTTTGGAGGTAGAATCACAAAATATAGGAAATCAACTCACATTATTAAATCTCAACTAAAAATGTTATTCATGATGATGATTCATGATTGTTTCTTGCGTGTAGGTAATTACGAAGCATGGGCTGTTCGTGCACCTATAAATAGTAGTGGGGACCAATGGAACTAATCTTTTAACCTGATGAAAATTATTTTTCTCTATTTTTGTGATTCTATTTGTCTCCCTAAAAATTATCTATAATTTATTTCTTATAAAACTATACCTATGTACCTTTTCTTTTTGAACTCTGCTTAGAGAAAATGACACACAAAAATTCATCTCTGTGAAGCAAGACCTATGACATAGAGTTCTTGTTTACATAGCTCCATGAATAAGATTCACAAAATATTATCACAAACCAAACATTGGAAAACTCTTAAGCCTCAATCTAAAATGGATCTAAAGGTCTCAATTACAATGCTGCTCAGATAGAAGAGATGATTTCCAACATGATGACCATGGAGTGTTTTTGATTATCCTTGAACCATGGGACACTCTAGGAACTACTGAAGACTGTTTAGGGGAAATAGTTTTTGTGAAAGAGGCTACATCCCTATGTGTTTATATTGAGAGGTAATGTATTCATCAAAATTGTGAGTAGAGTTGAACCATATTACTGGTTCAGAGGTATACATGGGCAATACCAGTGGACCATGGCTACTGTAGGCCATATCTATAAACACCACATCCCCATCACAGTGTACTACCTCTGAAATAACATCAACAATTTTAATTTGGTGAAGCTATAGGAGGAGGAATCCATGCTATAGTATTAGAGGATCATCATGTTGTACTTCTGTGATCCACTAATGTGATAGAAAAATGTCTTGGATTTGGGCAAGGGTGGAAAATTCATGAATGAGTGGGCCTAATCCTACATGTCTTGGGATTCATGCGCTGAATTCGAGGAATAAATTAATTGGGTCATACATCATGAAGCATCATTGGCTTCACAGTTTCACATTTACCGGCCCCAAGATGTCATGCCGGAGCTACGGAGTAAATGGTCACTAAGAATGAACAGATTTCATTTGAATCATGGGGAGGTCGAAGTTATACTCTAGGACCTTTACTAAATTATGGGATCCATATCATGGGGGAAATGTGTGATGAATTTCACTCCAAATAGAATGTGTTGGATGATCAATAGTGTCTACTGGATTAGGAAAAGGTTCTTTTGGATAAGATGCGTGACACCGGTGAAGAGAATCTTGGGATGAATGGAGTTCCCTCAAAGGAGTGGTCCAAGAATTTCATGAATGAACCAGCAATAGAACATGTTTCTTTAGGGGATCTAGCTGAGAAGTTTCTGACTAGTACTCACACATATCCTAGGTGATATCAGTGGGTCTATTATGTCTCTTATAGGTCGATTTTGGAGGTGATATATTGGTAGTTGTGGGGATACAATGTCAAGACTGAGGCTCAACCCATTTTCAGGCTAGTCAGATTCATCACTGTGTTCATTTTTTTTTATTATCCAAATGAGGGATGAAAACAAGGGGGTATGATTGAGAACCTTTATAATGGATGTGATGTTAACAATAGGCAATGTTTCAACCTTATTGTCCTAGTATTGTTGATGTTTTACAAGTTACTTTATCATATCAGTGAAGGTAATATTCTATTGTGTTGGTGTGAGACTTTTCACATTATTTATCATCGGATGGACACACACATGGAAGGTTATGAGTATCCTAACCCCATTTCCCCTCCCACAACAAAATTCATTCCAATAATTCGGAATATCACAGGACGTCTCCCATTAATGTTGGGTCTTCTGGAAGTACTTGAGAGTGTTGCGATAGTGGAGAACATCAGGTTTCATCCATTATCATTTGAAATGAGAGTGCTGAATAATGATGAAAAATGGACTGTATATCAGAGATCATACCTTTTGGCCTTTTGAGGTGGGGTACTTGTGGCCAAAGTTGATTATGATATGATCTATTAATAGTAAAATCCACATAGGTATGTGAGACAATTCTGGTGTCTGTAGAGGAAAACATTAAATGTGTACTCGTAGGTGACACATGAATTCCATCCCTTGGTGTTGAGGAAGATCTAGTGAATATTTACTCATGAGGACATGGAGATATGAAATGAGTATTCACGACCTACTACTACCAAAGACTTTTTCATGAGAACACATAGAGGTGAGAGATCATGTATCTAAGGGATACACTAAGGTGGTAGGACAGCCGATACAAAAACGGTGTGGATCCTCCAATACAAGGCTAGGAATGAGTAGTGGTTGAAGGGTGTCATGGTGGAAGAGCTGGTGTAGTGGGAAAGACAATAGTAGTGGGTCTAATAGTTCAAGGTATCATATTATAAAGAGGTATTGGAAAATTCATAGTAGTACTAGGTCCAACACTCCTTGTCAAGTGGACACAAGAAGAATTGGGTCATTTGGGGTAGTCCTACAGAAATATTCTCAATCATTCAGATGTGGTCACCTAGCATGGAAAATCTCAATGATGTCATTATTCCTGAGGCATGAGACAATAGTGATACTTTAATGCAATTCACGAAAGCTCGTAGAATATGGAAACATCATAATAGGTACGAGATTATTCTCTTTGGAACTTGTCATGAAAAGGCCAGTTTCCATTTGTTAAGGAATCAGTCGGAGTGGTACGTCACAGGGTTAGCAAACCTGGTGTAATCCCGGATCACTAAATATCCGCTGACAGACATCGTAATGGTATTGTTGGAAAAAACTTCTCCACTTCAACTGTTGGTAGAAGAATTGGTTATGCATTATATTTTTCCTTGGGAGTTGGATTATTCTTAGGGAATCTATGCTTAGCAAGGATCTCCTAGGGAATGATTTTTTCCTCCATCCAGGACCAAGTAAATATCGGTATCTTATGTACCACATATATAACCTTTCCCTTAAAAATATCACCCAAATATTCTTTCCACTTGAACAAAAATAAATAACAGAGGTTGGGGAGGTCTAAGACAGAATTGAAAAGAAGGATGAGGGGATCGCAACCCATGAATGGGACAATGTGGGGTCCCATCCTGATGTTGTGGCTGTAAGAAGTCATCCATCAGCTCTTATAACTAAGGTAGCAGAAGCGGAAGGAACCTTACCTGTGGGTCTACTCATGAACCTTTAACAACTCATCACTAGATTATCTAATTGAAAAAAATTATATACTTCCTATAATTCATTTAGTATTTTATTTTTCTTCCATTTCATGACTGATATATTTTTTAGTGGTATATTGAACAACATTAAGGACTCAACCACCAGTTATGACACTTGAATTAGCTAAACCTGATGCTTGGGTGTCGATGGATGATGCTGGTCTCCTAGAGTAGATTTCCAGTGAGGCCATGGATGATGATTCAATGATTGAGTTTCCACAAGAGGGGACTATTGAGATCGTTCCCATGATGGAGGGAGTCAAAGTGGTATCCTCTAAATGATATATTTAAGGACTTGTGGTGAAAAAGACTGTGATATTGGAACCAATAGAAGAGTTTTTTGGAGCAGAAACTATAATGGAAAAGGAGGAAACTATGTTGATAGATGGGGTGATTAATGAAGTTGTATTACAAAGGATTGTCCTATAATTTCCACAGGTGGTGGCCATGGAAGTTAACACCGAAATCACACTACCAACATGGAAATCCAATGGAGTAAGAGCATCTGTGTCGACCTCCATGGTTCTACAAGAGGAAGCGGAGGCTTTTTCCTCTCTAAAGATGTTGGAAAAAACAAATCCCCTAAAATAGTTTTCTAAACATCCACACTCAAATATATGATTCTCCAGCTGATTAATTTAAAATATTTGTACCAATATATATGATTTTGGAGGTATTTAAACCATACTAGATTGTACCAACCAAATATTTTGAATATTCGAGACCAAGGGTTGCCGAGGATAACGTAAATTCTTTTATCAAAGGATGGAGGAATGTGAGTAACATTAGAACATTCATTCTGATACCTTAATTTCCATAATGGGTGGGATCTCTTAGTCGTTGGTTATTCAATATGGGGACTGGTGGGGGGACCTCTTTCAATATTCATGTATTTTCCTAGGACTATCTCATTGTGTTATCAGATTCGAAGTGGAAGGAGATTGAACTATACTAGAGGAAACAAAAGGTTTAGATCTCCTAATCACTTTAGAAATACAAGGAAGATATTTTCCATCTAGAGGAGCTAGCCCAAGAGCATGAAATTGTTGCTACTACAACATTATTAGTCCAAGGTCTAAGTTGGTAGAATTTGAGTCCAAAGTGGCTGAAACCAAGAAGGTAGATGTTGACTTCTGGGATGAGCAGGACTTGTAATGGATCAAGGATGATTATGTCCACTATGAGGCCCATGAAGAGAATGAAGACCTAGTAGTGCCGCAACAAATCATGGTGGCCACCAAGTGAATTCTAGTAGATCATGAGAGATTAATCAGTGAATCAGATTAGTAGAAGTGGAATTTATATAGGATAGGATCTAATATGAGGATGAACCTACTATACATTTCCTTCATTTATTTTTGTAAGTATGAACATGTTTCATTTTCTTCCACATCGATCATGTTTCTGATGAAACCAACAAAAATTCTCTAAGCTCACATGAGAAAATATTGATGTGAGAAATAGGGGGAGATCTTTTTTTGATCATTTGTATGACACTTCTTTGTCTGAGGGAGCCTGTTGATTGTGAATTGGGCTCCTATAACAACTGACATGCTCATTTTTCAACGTTCTCTAGTGAAGTAATGGGTTAATTCCAAGGTCATCAAATTCAACAAAAACAAAGGGGAATGGGGAGTGTGAATCATGAATTACAATGATCTAGAATATAGGTAGAGTGATTTCATGATGGAGGATAACTTATGACCATATTCCAAACATAGCATAAATGACTCTTAATCGATAATGTGGGTGAGAAAATTAATATTTGGTCACATAACATTTTTAAAACACAAGGACCTATCAAAATGTTTCCCAAAGTCTAATACGGAATTAACCATGTATTCTATGTGAACTTTGTCCAAGAACCATTATATTTTGGGGTCCCTTCAGATATAATGGTGGATGAGGATCCAAATTAGTGCTTGAAAGAAGCATGGAAATGAGGTGATGGAATGTTAAAATGGATTCATACACTTTTGATTACACCCTTATGACTTGGAGCACATCAGTGTGGCCGTATCGGTCTGATGAAAATACAAACTCATCTTCAAAGGGTTGAATTGTCATGGATACTAAGTAATAGTAAAATGAAAGATGACGTAGATGACTGGAATCTGAGGAGAGGACATCTCTGGCGTGGGATTCAGATGCCTTGAAATTTTACATCATGCAAATAGGATAGTGGAAATATAGTTTAACATTGTACGTTGATGATGGGTAATTATACAGTTTAATTCCATGAAATCATGAATCATCATACCTTTAATGTCATGTGATAGGGATATAGTGTATGGGTCATATGGACCAAGTGGACCATTATTTATTCCTCATTTCTGGTCGAAACATAATCCCTTATCCATTGTATGGGGTAGAATAATATATTAATGTCAAGCAAGAGGGAGATAGTGAATCGATAGGAGTGGTACCCACTTGGCCTTGGATGAGGATGAGTATCCCAAATAGATATATAAAGCATGTAAGGGTGATAAACATTAAATGAATGAGGTGTCATGTAGTCCTAATTCTATATAATATATTCTTCGGAGGACATGCAAATAGTTTGAAGTAACGATGCTTGTAATAGTAAGAAAGTGTTATCAAAGGAATAAATGGGATATTGAATGAAAATTAGATGATAATAATAAATTGTCCTAACAGGCCACCTTATACTGCATAAACCATCCCTGATATAGACCAAAAACATACAAAGAGTTTAAAGTCATATGGCATGGACTATACTAATCAATTTAATATTTTGATGTTTGGGTTGGTTCGTGAAGCTCAACCAAATGGGTAAAAATACCACCAAAACTCCTAATCCCATGTGATCCACCATCTGTGTCAGAAACAAAGAGTGGATAGGAAACATCCCTAATGCATGGAAGCGCACAACAAAGTCATGTAGATGGCAGGTTGGGAATGCCCCTATAACCCTGATCTCCTTACTCAACACAGAAATATGTAAGCAGGGGGACCTCCATGGGTGTTTTAATTCCACAAAAACATAGGGAGGTGTAATGGAGGTAATTCAAGACTTCTGAGATCTGGACAAAGGGTGACTAATGGGTATTGATCGACTATTGACTATGTTCAAAACATAGGGACCACAACCCCACTAATAAAGGATGCAATGAGAAAACACATGATTGACTATTGAATAAGTTTGAAACACATAATATCAAATCTATTTTGTTATGAAAGGAACGAATAATATCCTTTCACAAGGACCGTAACCACTAGGGGGGCCGTATCTATTTGAATGATGATGGAAATCGATGCTAAAAAAGTCTTGAAGTGTGGGAATAAAGTGAGGGAATGTCTATGTGGGAGTAAACACTATTGGTTATACACCACAACATACACTAGGAATTCCAATGAGGCATATCGGAAAGTTGGATTCTAACTCGGGTGCTGAAAATAGTTTAAGGTCGTATTGCATGGACTATGATGGGGCTAAAGGGACAACAAATTTGATGAATTCATGGAAGGTCCTATAAATGACATGTATGGGTGTCACTAAATTTAATAGGATTATGGGAATAAATCCACATGTATTCTTAGATAGGTTAAGTCATATACTTCACTAGAAGTAAATAAGACCATGTGAATGAGAGGAAAATTTTCATAGATTAGGGTTGTAGGGCTAGAACCTACTGGGAAGCTCCATTTTTTGGAGTGGTGAGTTGACAAACATGGCATGAATGAGGACCAAAGAGGCCTAGCACCACAACACACATTTCTAGAACATACTTGAAGATATTTTAAGCATGTACACCATGGATGATGGATATGTCCAAGGGAACGAAAAATTGGTGTTTTTTCAGTTGGGCTCTGAGATGAACATTTTGAGCATCTCTAAGTATCCCAACAAGATGGGAGTCATTCCACATGTAAATAAATAATTTTAATGGTCAATCATGATTGATTATTTCCAAATGACCATTTTTTCATCATGTATAATTTTTTTTCATAAAAATAACGAAAATTTTTAAAATTTTTAAATAATTAAAAAATTTAATGAATAGAAAAAAATTAAAAAAAAATTAAAAAAAATTATAAAAGGTTAAAAATTTAAAATTATTTTAAAAAATAAAATTAATGATAAAAATTTAAATTCCTATATATATTTAAAATAAATTAAAATAAATTAAAACATTACTAGAAATTAAATCACATTAATTTTTTTAAAAAGATAAAACAAAAATAAAAGTAATGCATCATTTCATACAGAATATTTTTATCATCAAAAATTAAAGAACTGTCATAAAACATCATAAATCATCAACATTCATCAGGAAGAGGAGGATCACTTGAATGATCATGTGGAGGAAACTCTATATCAACACCACAAGCAAGTCACCACATATACTCTAACATCTGCTCATCTCTCCAAAGTTACTACTCAGAATCCTCATCCATGATTCTCTACATCAACAATATCATCTCATCCCATGATATCAACATCTACTCATATTGTGTAGCAGACGACGACATCAATTATAACTCTCCACAACCTCCCATCACGCTCATGGATGACATCACAAAAGTAACATAATAACTTGTAGGTGTCAGTCGAGAACCAATATAAATCTACCGACATTTCTTTAAACCATGCAATGTTTCCCCTATCTAGGCCACCTAATCAAAACCCAATTACCAGTGACATATTGTTCACTCTCAGATCGATTGTCTTGTGAATGATAAGTAACAACATCATATGTTTCCTTTAAATATAATGAATAATTAGAATAACAATAAAATTAATATTCATGAAATTTGATAATAAAAATTACAATCCACAATATGGCATTGTAGGTTGCTTGAAACTTATCTTCTATAGGGATAAATATACATCTTTTCATAAACATAAAACTCTATAATATAAGGGTCAATATCAGCCTCTAGAACATAATAAACATGTTACAGTTACAGTAAATATACATAAATAAATAATATCAATTACCATAAGCCATCGATGTATGCCAAATGTATGACTTCTAACCCTTTATGTGACATCATGCATCCCTCTTATCTAATGTCTAGATGATTAACTCCTCTTAAATGTCTCTCCTATATAGTAGGAGAAAATTCTATCCCATTCCCATGCTAGGTTATATTGAGTTTTTTGAGAGATACAAGACTAGTCGAAAACTGTAGGAGAAGATTTATCCATCTCCCTCTTTTTGATGTTGTGTAGAAATAAATGAAAGCAATCACATATAAAAATATACTATGACTCTCAGATATAATCTCCAAGGCTGTAAATAATTGGATAAAATAAATTATAGAAGACAATTAAAAACAATATGCTAGTAATTAAATAAATTTTATAAATTATATAATATTTCATAATATATAATATATTGGTCAAACATCTGGTGAAGCACGATAATGGGAACAAGTTCCCATGACACACCTGGCTCAGAAAAATAATTTCTTAGAATCACATCTTCCTTCCTAACTTTTAAATGTTAAAAAAAGTGTATGTAAAAAAATTAATCATAAAATTATTACCAAAATTAAAAATAATAATAATAAAAAATAAATATCACAACAATTAAACATAACACCTTAAACAAGGATCAAAATAAAATGATTACTGTCTCTTTGGAATAATATCCGGAATCATCAATCGAGATAGACCACACCCCTTCTTAATAAGAACACCATCCTAGGGATCCTCTGAATTAGGCTTATCATATGGAAGTCTGGAATTAGTAAGAGAATGAAATATATCATAATGATCGTCTCCAGACAACTTAACCAAATTGTATTACCTGTATAAAAATATTAATACAAATATTTAATGTGAAAAAATAAAAAATACAGTAATATAATAATATTAACTATTAAAAATTTTTAATACAAGTATAAACTATATGATACTAATAAATATCAGAATATAATAATTATCTATAAATAAATAACTAAATACAATACATCAATCAGTATCTTATTCATCATTTTCATCGATAAAATATCTTCATCATCATCTTCATCATCGTAATCATACATATGAATTTCAGTTTCATCATCCTTTATTACTTATTCAACATTATATATATCATTGTCCTTTTAATATGGGGTTTCATCCTTGATATCTATATATATATTAAGGTAAGAAATAAATTTTTGGGATGTTTCTTGAAAAAATTAAATATAATTCACTTTAGAATAACCACTTTCATTTTTAATAAACTGATTGCAGCATGATTTCATATTTATCACACTCAAGTAGTCATTGAAATCTCTCAAAACATGAAAGTAATATATATAATAAACATTATGTTCTTGATGAACCAACATAAATGGTTTTTTATGCATTAATATTGTAATATTAAATTTTAATAACTCTATTTCGTTGAAGATCTTGCAACCCTCAATCTGTATCACACAAAGGAAATTTAAATATTGTTACATAATTTGGTCCCAGAAAACATAACTCAATAATTTCATCTAGTATACTATAAATGTGAAATTCAATTTCCTTATAATGACATCCCTTTCAACAATAACCACTATTCATTGACTTATTTGAGCCACCATATGAGTGTGTATGAAATCCAAATCCCTTAACAACATACCCAGTATAAGATTTTACAAATTTTGATGGAGGGTTTTATAGCACACGTAATCAGCTATCAATATTATTTTCATGATGTGGTTTTTGTAAAAAAATAAAAAAAAATTAATATTAGATATCATTACAAAATCAATTTATTATTCATTCAATGTAAACTCACATTACCATTATTTGAAGCCAATATAAAAAATGTTCTTCATGACATTATTCAAGAGAATTAGATGTAATTTACATAAATTTTTTCTTTATATAGTTATCATATATTATATACAATTTTTAGGTATATAATGGTATCATTTTTAAATATTTTAAAAATAAATAAATAACTAGTACTTACTACAAAAATCATGTCATTTATTCATAATACAAAAGAACATATGTATAATATTTGTTGAGTTCTTCATTCAAAATCCATTGTGCATGATAAAGACAAAACAATGATCAGGTTGATTAAAAACAGACAATTGATGGTCTGTGACATAAACAGTTTTTTTCTCATTGTGACCCCTCCATTTATATTTTGAAAGATATTCCAGTTGAAAATAATAACAGCAGAAATTTGAAATTTCATCTTGTAGGTATGCTTCAGCAATTAACCCTTCAACTGATACTTTTTTATGTAATTTCTTATTTTTCATTGGCATAAATCTCACAAACGTATAAATCCATTATAATTTCAATGGTTCTTTACATTTATCTTCATATGGAAAATTTAGTATTAAATTTTTTCATTGAGTCAATGAATCATGGAGGGAATGATTAATTAAATTTATATAAAATTAAAACAACATCATTTTGCCTAATATTCAATGAAAAATAATATAATGTTTCCTTAAAATTATCTTGGACGAAATATGATATTTCAGTCAACACATCTCATATTAAATATTTTAACATCCCCTTATGACCAATAGGTAGGGATAATTCTATTATGACCCGGTAGTCATGAATTTTTAAACAAGTAATATGCCCATTTCTAATGTATAAAGAAAAGATAGAAGAATTACCATCTAGTAACCTCAAATCTCAAATCCATTGAAAAAATAATAAATTAAAATTCCTTATAATGTTCGTAAGGTTTTTTTGGATTCATCAAATTGTGGGATCTTTAATTTTCCAATAATTTATGTTCATAGAATCTGCAAATCTGGGATAGATCTAACCAAGACTTTACATAATCTTTGGTCTTATCAGGTGTGTCCAACATAGTATAAAATATGGCATCAAAAAATTTCATCTCAATATTCCTTACATTTAACATGTAATGTACCAAAATATCTGATCAACATGGAAGGTCCAAAAAAATACTCCCCTTTATCCAATTATGATCTTTTCAAAAATCATTTATTTTTTTCCTCTATACTAGGTCCAAATGTAAATGGATGTAATACAGATATGAATGATTTTACCAAGATACCAGAAAGAGTTGATGGAGGTTCATATAATTCAATTTTACCTTTTTTAATATAAATCATTCCAATAAAAAGGTTCATCCACAAGAAGAAATATCCAATGGATGTCAAAGTAACTATTCCCTCTCCCATTACCAAGAATAAACAATTTTTTCCCTACCATTCAGTGGAAACAAGATTTTAGACCATGTATTCTCTATCTAGATATCATTATTTATAGTAAAAAGTCACTGATCATCCATATTAATAAAACCTTCAATTTAAAATTATGATCTACAACTATATCAAATGTAGTCAGAATGTTGTTCCGTAATGAAATTAACTCAGATATTAGTGGATTCAAATAAACATAAAAATATTTCATTGGATGTATTGGAATTAAGAGTTCCCAATATATATATGTTTCTTTCATCATAATCCAAATAAGTAAGTATTATGGATTAAAGAAAACATGACAATAACAATATTGACTGTCATAAGCACCAAATAAAAAAACCAATAAATAGAATGACCCAACCATGTGTTACATAGTTCTGAAGAAAAATATGTTTGCATCATATCAATACATTTCTGTGAACCACCATCACATGGATGATTTAAGCTATCACTTATTTAAATATTTTATTTATTCCATTCTATCAATTCAGATGTGTTGTGGGACATAACTAAAAACTGTAAACAATGTGTAATTGAAAAATACCTCAATTGATTCATAAGAAATATAGACTTTCCTTATTATGCCTTTTTATACCTTGATTCTCCAAATGTTGGAAAATTATTCAATGATTAATAATCATTGTAATATAATATGAAGTCATTTGAAAGAAATTAATATTCTGATAACTAATACCCAAATTATTATCCAACCTCTAACATTCAATGAAACTTTCCGGTAATGTATTTCAATTAGAGAAAAAAAATTTAAAAAATAATAATAAATGATCAAAAAAAATTAAAATTCTAATATCCGATTTAATAGACATAATATTTTTAATAGATTCATGTTTTCTCATCTAGAATCCCGGATATTAGGCCTTCTCTCCAAATTTTAAAAAATTAGAAAATTGAAAAAGTTTTATTTCTGGAATTTTAATATAATTAGGGTTTATGTTTTCAAGAATAGACAGACTGACATCCTCATATACTAAATTAGAAACTGATGTATCTGAAACTGTAAAATTTTTATTTTCTATTGAATTATATTCCACATGTTGATACCAAAGAAACAAATAATCTTTACGAAAACCAAAACGCAATAGATGAATCCCAACATTGTCAAACGTTTCAAATATCCTAAGATCCCATTTCGGACATGGGAATTTAATTTCTCCATCAAAAAGAAAATCTATCTTTGATAATACAAATGATATAAATTTTTTAACATAATCAATGTAGACAAGATTTATATGAGGCTCATTGATATTTTTTTGATGATTTATCCAATCATGACCTCATAATAGAAACTTTTGTCGACTTCCTAAGAGCATAATTATCCAAAAAACAAAAAAAATAATTACAATTATTATTGACCAGAATGAGGTATTGTGTTAGCACTAGATTATGGGGCTCAAAAAGGCTCGACACAAATAGAGTAAAAATATTAAACATATTATTTCAAACATACACTTATTTTGAAAATTTTAGAATATGTCTCAAATGATGAATCATATCAGAACCCTCAGACCAATATTAGTTTAGGGAACTAGGTTTACCCTAGGTGTGACATTAAATTTGTGGGCATTAGGTGTTTCATAACATCACATAAAAGAGTATCATTTTTAATATTTTATTAATAATATATATATATATATTACAAAATTTATGCAAATTATTAATAAAATATAAAAACGAAATATTTTGAATTTCTAATAGTTGTAATTTTTAATATTTTTTTCAAGTTTTGAAAAACTTTTAGTATTAATTACATTTATTAATTTTTTACAGGTGATATAATTATTTTAAGTAATATTAAATATTTATTATTTATAATTGAATTTATATTAAATATTACTATTTTAAATAACAACTATTATTTCATATTCTTCCTTTTAACTTTTTTACAAATTTTCATAATTTCCTCAAATTATCAAATTATTAAAAATATTTTTAAATTAACACAATTATTTACTATTTATTTATAATATTAACTAAATAATTATTAGTTATTATAAATTATTTAATGTTTATTATTAAATATTCAAAATGTTATTTCATTTTTAATCATCAATACATTTATATGCATATCATCATTTTGGAATTAATATCAATACATTAAATATATATTGACACTTTAAAAAAATTATTATCAAATATATATAAACTTATATAATCATATATATATATATATATATTAAATATTACATATATCTTAAAAAAAATTATATATAAATATTCTAATGTAAATATATATTTTTAAATATATTACATGATTTCGTCATCAAATAAATTTTTACATGTTTCTTAAACAAATATATATATATATATATCCAAAACTGTATACATTTTTTTAAAATGTTTATATAATTGTGTGTGGGAGAGTGTGTATGTGTCAAAAAAAATACACAGTTTTTTAAATCTTATATATATATATATATATATTCACAAGCTAACACACACGCGCACACATATATATTTGAATATATATTGAAACCCTTACATATATTTATAAATATATATATATATATATATATTCATATTAAATAACTTAATTTTTTTAAAAAAAATATATATGTATATTGATAAGGTATTATTTATATATATTTATATTAAAATATTTCCTAATAAATATAAATACATCCAATATTTTCTAATATTTGTTTAAAAGAAATTCACATATCAAATTTAAATATAAATAGATATAAACACACATACATATATATATATATATTCATGCATTTTAAAAAAACTATTTAGATATATATATATATTCACCATTAATAACTGAAAATAATTTTTTTTATAATTTTATAACAATTAGTATAATTTAATAGAAAGTAATAAAATATATTATAGATTACAATAAATGTGTAGATTATAGAATTTCTAATTTTTAGGTCATGATAAATAACCAATTTGTGTCATCCATGTCCAAGTTACAATCAAATTTTTTATAGATCATGACATGAAAATTGATGACCTCTTTCATTTTCAATTTTTTTAGTAATTTATAATAATATACACACACACACACACACATAAAAATATCAAAACTAAAGAGGGAGGATAAAAAAGAATGGTCCACATAGGTTAAATGAAATTCTTGATCGAGATCAATGTATTCATCTTCATTATTTTAATAAATAAAAAAATTAAATTAATTATTGTGGATTTCAAATAGTTTTTAAATTTATTAATTTTTTTTACAAATTATTAATTATATTTTTTAATTAACACAATTAATAATTTATTAATAATAAATAAAAAAATTATTATATATTATAAATCATTTAATGATTTTTACTAATGATTTTAATTAATACTACATTTTTAATAAATAATTTTCCATGATTGTTAAATCATTTTTTTTATTTTTTATATTTTTTTAAAAGGAATTAAAAAATATTATCCTATTTATTATTAAAATTGTTATTAATAAAAATTACTAATTTTAAATTGTAATTGTTTTTTCATTAAACCGATACTTTAACATTTTTTTTAAAAAATCATATAAATAACATTTCCTCAAAACATTTTCCTTAAATTAATTTTCAAATATTTATTAAAAACACTAATTTTATTTCTTTCGTATGTTATATATATATACACACACATATATATATATATATAACTTTCTTAACAAAAAATATGTACATTAAATTTATTCTTAAAAGTTTTTAAAAACATTAACACATCAAATCTATATACACATGCACACACAGACACACACACACATAAATACTTACGTGTTATTTTTAAAATATTTATATATGTATATTAACATGATAATACACACACAAATATATATCTCTCTCTCAAAATGTTTAAAAAATTATATTTAAATGTTTTAAATTAATGAAATCAATCATAATATAAATAATGCTCTGACATCAATGCCACTATCCATGGATTACTATAATTAATAAAAATGTATATAAATATAACCATGTTAAAAAATTTACCAATTAGAATTTTTATGTAAAATTCATCAATATTAGACATCCCTTTAAATAATTTTCATAATCATCATATTGAAAATAATAATAATAAATAATAAACATCCAATATCCCTAAACATAAAAAATAATATATTAAATCTAATGATCAAGGAATGTGAAAAGAACCTCAAATCAAATGTAATCAACTCATGTGAAACCAATTGACACCTAAATAGAAAATAATAAATTTAGATTAACCCTTCAAAAAAATTAATTATAAAAGAGGGTATATTTTTTCACCTATGTTTTGAACAAACCAATATTAATAATAATTACCTGAAATATGTAAAAATAATGATGGAGGATAAAATCAGGGTCCATACAAAGAAGATCTGAGTGAGAAACTTGGGTTTTCACTACATCGTGGATGTGTGGGATAAGGAGTGTGAATGTGTGAGAGAGGTAGTAGCACAGTGGGACAGTCATAGGAGAGGGATATATGGAGTGATGTTGTGGAAGATAAATAATGGTGGAAGAATAATAAAGGATCATGTCGGTTAAATAGAAAGATCAATTATGATGGACTATTTGTGGAAAAATGAATTCCATCACAAATTTTCATTCTGTCAAAAGTATTTGCAGAAAGAATTGATTCCCCCTGCGAATAACTTTTAGTTGATGGGGATTTTTGAATAAATTAAGGGTTAATTCAAAAATTACATTGCTACTATATTTGGCGTTGGGCGGTGGAAACTCCAACCAAAACTATCTACGAAGTAACAGTTATTTCATTGTAAATAGTAATTATACAATATGGAAAAATTATTTTGCAACCTAATGTTTCTATCCATAGACTATTTTGGATTGGTCAATTTCTCATTGCAATTGATCCTTCGCAAATAACATATTTTCTAGTAGTAATAATTGGTGAATAATGAGAAGGGATCAACTGTTGACCATGTGCAAAATATAGGGACCGAAAATGCGCTAGTCAAGGAAGGGGTGAGAATACACATGATTGATTGTTGACCATTTTGGAATCACAGAATCATGCACCTGGGGTATTGGGAGTGAATGAGAGTTGATCCATGTTCAAAAACCATCACCATTTGGGGTGGAGTTTGGATTCGAATGATAATGGGAATCCAAGCCAAGAAAGACTCAAAGTTTGGGAATAAAGTGAGGTAATTTCTATTTGGGGCCCAACACTCTTGGATCCATACAAAATTATACTCAGGAAATCCAATTTAGCATATTAGGAAGTATGATTATAACATAGGTGATGGAAATAGCATAAGGTCAAATTTCATTGACCATGATGGTGTCAAAGGAGCAACAAATATAATGAATTTGCTGCTGGGCTTTTCAGTAAAATGTTTGGGCCTCACTATAAATTCATTGATGAAGGGATTCAATAAACATGTAGTTCTTTATAACTGAATGAATATGATTAACTAGGAGTTAATAAGAACATGTTAATGAGATTAGAATACTCATAGTTTAGGGTCGTAGAGATCAAACATACAAGTGTTCTCCAAATGGATATGTATGACATTGTGAGTCAAAAAACCAAGCATGAATGAGGACAGAAGAGGCCTATAACCATACCACACAATCTTGGAACCTTGTTTCACATAGTTTATGGTCATACAGCATGGGCCTTGGACACAAACATGGGACTAAATAATTGTTGAATTTGCGACTAGGCCATTAAATGAGAATTCCATGTGTCACTATGTATCCCATTGGAAAGGTAATCAGGACACTCGTAGTTATAAAACATAGCATGGTAGATGACTCACACTGGTATTAGACAACCTTTCTAGTGAAGTAATTTTTGGAATCCCATGGTCATTGTGGGACATCTTATTTCCATGGAATGTGGATATTCTTGTTAACCATCCTATACATATCACATAAGGAATCCTTCTCAAGGGACAAGTAAAAATTATCTCTTATTTAAGAGGAATCTCGGTCTTGTATGCAATAAAATCACAATTTATCATCATATGTGGTGGATTTTGTGATATTTAGTTTAAAATTATATAGATCAAACTGTAGGAGATTCTAATAGTTTATGTTCATAATTCTTAGACCTAGATACCCAATTTTATGTCATAGATCTGGGACCACTTGCTCAATTTAACTCCATGTTCCTTGGAAGTGGACTCTTAGTTTATGGTCATAGATCTGCAAATATGGTATGATCCAAATTTATATTTGCATCATGGTGAGTTAGAAAACCTGGTGTGAATGAGGACCAAATAGGCCCAACACCACACAATGCATTACTGATAAGAACTCACACATAGTTTAATGATATGCTGATTGGACTAGGGGATCCCTCATGCCATATAATTTTTTAGGAACTTGAATTTTGTGGGATGATTGATATATTCTCTATCCATGGAGATCAAAGAGTACACCCCATTAGAATATACCATGTGGATTTTAAGAACCCGGTTCTTGTTTTTTGAGGTACGAGTTGCATGTTTTCCTTTTTCTTTAAGTGTTTTTTAGAAAATAATAAAAATGGGGGAAAATTCCCAAATTTTGTGGGTACAGGACGTGTACATTTCCACATGCCATGAACTTTAGATGTGTGGGAAGAGTACACAGGGTGTGTAGGACTACCGGTGATGAATGGTCTAAAAACTGACTACATGCCATGTACATAGTATTCACACATCGTGTAATCAGTCTGCAGGTGAATAGTTATGCGGTGGAAGACAGTCCCCAGCTGAGCAACAATACACACCATGTATTTGAAAAAACACGTCATGTACTCATGTCGGAAAATGAACTGTTCGGTGGTGAAAAGTAGCTACCAGAGTAATAGTTAAATGATGAAAAGTACATGTCATGTACTTGAGAGAACGCGATGTTTATGTTTTTTTCTGCTTAAAATGGGCAGTAGCCTCCTTTTTTCACAGAAGAAGCATATAACATAGGAGGAGAGTGGGAGAGATGGTCAGAGCTTGGAGGTCCTCGCAACTACAAACTAGGAACTTGATTCCTACTCCATAAATCTCCTTGGATCTGCATAGGTAAACTCTTCCTTCTCCTTGATTAGTTCTTACCAATTCTTTCCGGAGGGAAAATTATTTAGGTTTGAATATGTTGTTGTTTTTCCTAGATCTACGTCGTTCTTGGGCATTTCTGAAAGCGTTGTTCCTGTATACCAATGAGAGATGATCGAGGTAGGTGGTCTGGTGTTTATTCCCAACTGCTATGGTGAATTTGTGTATCATTGTGCTACGAACCCATGTTGGGTGTATTATGGTTGAGGCATTGGAAATTTTAAATACATAGGATTCTATTAGTAATTGAATGTAATTATAAACTACATATTGCGATTTCTTTTTAGATCCAGGACCACCCCTAGGGTGTGTTCCCTTGTTTAGACAATTGGACAGGTAACCCGAGGGTATACCGTAAATTCTTTCATGTTTTAAATTGCCTTGAGATGAATTTTATATAAAATGATTGCTTATATGTTGGGCATGGCCCGATTACTTGTTTAGCCTGAGGACAGTGCAGTGATTAGCCTCTGGGAAGTGATCTATTTAGTGTGAGGGAAACTCCTTCCAGGACTGTGGGTAGTAGATTATGTTCCTATGGGCGACACTTCATGCACTTTTTGGTATTATTCAATATGCATGTGGGTAGACTCAAGTCGGTTTGGATTCTATTTACCTAAGGGTAAGGGTTATCATTTCTGAGGACACTAACTATTTATGTAGAATATTCACTGTGGTTATTTTCTTAAATTTAATGATTAAATGAATATTAAAATGGCATTATAACTGGTAGTTAGTAACTTTTTAGTACTACATAGTTTATTGAATTTACCTTTGTACACTCTTGTTGCACATTTTCGCGGACAGTTGGGAACATGCCTTTGGTGGGTGCCTACATGGATTTATTTCTCACATTGTGTTTGGGTCTTATCATCGGCCCAAACAAACTACATTTTTACAGGAGTAGATAAGGGCATTGGTACCCATAGAGGCACATGATTGTGGTAGAGGAGTAAGAGAGCATGGGGTTGTGCCTATGCTTACGATGTTGCTTCATTTTGTGTACTCTTCTTTGGTTTTATTGGGATGTACCTTGTACTTGACGTGTATTTTATAGTAGTTCATTATATCTTGTTATGGATATTTTCATAGAATAGTGACATGTTGTATATCATATATATGACTACGGGTTCTCTTTTACATCAGTTATCTATTTTGATTATATATTGTTAATTGTTTCCGCTATTGTATGTTATATAATTCTTTTCCACTACCCTACACTTTGACAAATGAGGGCACAGTTTCCCCACTATCAGACCTGGGCCCTCGCTGCTAGTCAGCAGCATCTGGCGTTTGGGGAAATGCGCTTGAGGTCATGTGACCAACCGGGTACGGTGAACCCGTTGAGTGGCCCACGGGTCTGGGACGTTACCAAGTAGTATCAGAGGGGTTTCATTTCTTTGACTTACTATTTGGAGACTAGAGTCAGGGATAAGATGGAAATGGTATTTGGTAATAAGTTGTGCATGGGAGTAGCTAACCCGTGTATAGTAAAATGTCAATTTACCTCGTGTTGCAATTTTACTGATTTTCCAATTTACAGTTAATTTTATTTTTACCATTGGGTGACGCACGTGTGGTGTGTTGTGATATTTTTATTTAGGGTTCTATTTATTTTCAACTTGATGAGATGGGGGTACGACGTCTCATGCATCATTTAGGCATTGATATAATCACATCCCATGCACAGTTTCCATGCAAGGTAGGTTCATTAGAAATAGCATGTTGTTGTGATATATTCCTTGGTAAAATTCATACTTTTTTATAGGGTATTACTGTGTAAGGTTTGCAAAATTAATGCCTATCTTTGGTTCTTGGGGAGTATGGGCCCCCATTAACATGAATTTGGTGAATCATTGATTGTTTACCTTGTTAATAAAACTTATATGATGCCATTATTTGATTATTGTGGAGTATGGGCCCTAATGGATCAGAATTTGGCACTTAGGTGTTCGTTTTAGTGTTTTTTGGGCCCTAGTGTAGTTTCTAGGGCTTACTATCTGGGAAAAACCAGAATACACATCATGTTGTTTGGATTACATGCTATTTAATATTATGTTAGGGAAGAATGAGAAAAATTTGTGTACATGTCGTGTACCCTAACTACACGCGGTGTAGTCTCTTCCCGTTCATAGGCCTTATGGGCGGGGACACAAGGTAGGGAATGGATTGGGAATACAGGTCGTATCCACCTTGAATACGATGTGTAGTCTGACCCAGGTACTCAGTCTTGTCACTAACAACACGGGTTGGTGTAACCCTACCTAGTACATTTCGTGTTCTCGTGTGACATGCCATGTTGTCTTGACCACTGAGATACCATGTAGACTTAGCCGTGTGGTTGGGAAAAAAGGGGTGGTGTACACACCATTTGCGGGTGTAACACGCTGTGTAGTGTCAGCCGAGTAGTCTGTCGTGTCACAAACGACATGGGCTGTTGGAAATTAAACCATACACACCTTGTAGATTTTATACACACAATGAAGTATTGATCTGAAGAGAGCCATGTGGATAAGATATATAGAAGGTCCTGGTTAGGCGAAGAAAATTCAGGTACATGCTATGTAGTTAATATACACATCATGTAGTCTTGTTTTGAAAATCGTGAATTCCTTCTTCCTCCTGTTCCCTTTATGGTCCCCTATTTTTCTGCCCTTGATAAAATTAATTCTAAGTCTTTTTTTTGACCTTGTAGAGTCATGCCACAAAGACGACCACGGGTTTCTATCCAAGAGAGCGGCAATAATTATACTCCTGAAATAGTAGGCCATGGGCTACAGATTGATCCTCTAGCAGAGCCAGATGTGGCACCAGCTGTTTTACCGGACACAAGTGCGGATGCGCAGTTCCGTGAAGGATTTATGTCGTTCATGTAGACCTTTCAGGGAGCACTGTCGGGTTCCATATCTATGGAAAAGATGACTAGTATATTCAAAAAACAACATCAGCCTATGTTTTCAAGGGATGGCGGACCATAGGCTATAGAGTCTTGGCTGGGGTCTATGCAGACTATTTTCGAGCATTTAGAGACGCCTCTAGGGCAGAGGGTAAAGATAGCTACATACATGATGTGTGATTCTACAAAGAGGTGGTTGGATGTTACCACCCAATATGATCATCATAGAGACATGGCGTGGGAAGATTTTCAGATAGCCTTCTATGACTTCATTTTCCCAGGGTCGTTGCAAGAAGATCGAGCTCTAAAGTTCATGAATCTGTAGTAGGGCACAATTTCAGTGATGGATTATTCTTCTCGCATCACCGATCTTCAGCGTTTTTCACACTTTCTAGTGGGTAATGAGATGTTGAGGGCTACACACTTTGAGGAAGGTCTTCGATAAGAAATCTGAGCACTGGTGAATGTTTCAGGTTGCCTATTGTACATGCTATTGTGAATCAGGCACTGATTACTGGGCGGAAGATGTGGGAAGCTACTGGTGTAGTCCATGGCAGTTAGACACCAGTTATTGGTACTATTTCTACCGGTAAGAGGATGAGACAGATGTATTTCTCTCACGGTGGTAGTACCAGTCAGAATAATACTTCATTTGGCCAGGTCATGTTCTACCAATGTGGTAAAGAGGGGCACAAGAGACCACAATGTCCACGTTACATAGTGGAATGTTGAACTTGCAGCTGGATGGGTCATCTACAATGATTTTATAGGGCATTTCCACCAGTGTCTAGTGACAAGGGTTCTGTGCAGACTTCGCATGCTGGATCAGGACCAGAAGCTTCTTACCAGTCGGCAAACTGGAATGCTTCAGGGCGTGTAGGAAGAAATGGTGGTTGTGGTTAGGGTAGCTAGACACCAGGATCTCAGAGGCAGCAGGGTGGGTCAGCTCAGGGTAGCCAGGCTATGTCGCCGGGTCGTGGCACTGGGCAGGCATATGTAGTGCAACAGACCAAACATGAGCAGGATCCTGGACCTTCCACTATTAGCGGTACTATTCTAGTGGTTTCTGTTGTATCTTATGTAATTTTCAATACAGGTGCTACACATAGCTTTATATATGTGATCATTTTGGAGAGCCCTGGCCTCGGTGTTTCTACTTGTTCTAATGTTATGACGCTAGACACTCCATTTTGGACTAGAACGACTGGTGTGTTTCAGTGAAGAGAGTTCCACCTTGAGGTTGGTCGGTATTACATTCTATGGGACCTCTATATCCTAGAGATGACGAGCTATGATGTCATTCTCTAGATGGATTGGTTGTTATGATTTTGACCCTTTATATATTTCTTTCACCACAGGATGAGTTTCACATTACCAGAGGGGGGAGTGTTTCTATACAAGGGCGAATGGGATGTTCAGGAGAGTCGAGCTGGACCCGGGCATCGTGTGCGAGGTTGTGAGATAGATCAGATTGTGAGTTTGTATCTGGATGACCAGGGAACTTGTCATAAGGATTTCCCTATAGTATTTGATCATTTCAAGGATGTCTTCCTGGACAACATTTTAGGTCTACCTTACGAACAAAAGTTGGATTACTCTATTGAGCATGTGTGAGGAGTGGAACTGGTTTCCATTCGTCCTTATAGGATGGCTACACCTGAGCTACAGGATCTCAAGAGACAGTTAGAGAGGTTGCAGTCAAAGGGTTTCATCTGACCCAGTACTTCTCCTTGGGGTCTGCTTGTCCTATTTGCTAAGAAGGCAGATGGTACCCCCAGACACTATGTGGATTATCAGATGTTGAACTAGTTTATGGATAAGAACTGATATCCATTATCAAGGAATGATTATCTTTTTCATCAAATTCGCAGAGCACGATTGTTTTCGAAGATTGACTTGAGATCTGTATATCATCACTTACACGTTAGACCATCGGACATTCTACTTACAACCTTTCAGAGCAAGTATGGTTTATATGAGTACTTGGTCATGCCATTCGGGCTCACAAATTCACCAGAAGTTTTCATGGCTCTGATGAATCATGTGTTCCATATTTATCAGGATTATTTTGTGGTAGTCATCGTGGATGATATCTTGGTGTACTCTCACACTCGACATGACCATGCTACCCATATTGAGATCATATTGATTACACTGAGAGAGAATCAGCTATATGTTAAGCTCTCAAAGTGCCAATTTTTTATGGACCAGGTACACTTCCTGTGTAATATTATCTCAGAGGCAGAAATTACAGTAGACCCAGAGAAAGTGAGAGCAGTTGTTTCCTGGGAGTAGCCTAAGAAGGTGTTTGATATACAGAGTTTCTTGGGGCTGGCTGGTTACTACAGGTGCATTATACAAGACTTCTCCTGATCAGCAGCGATGTTTACAGGTTTGACAAAGAATGGTGTGAAGTTCGTTTGGTCATGATCTTGTGAGATAGCCTTTTAGGAGCTGAAGGGATGGTTTATATCATCACCATTCCTAATACTTCTAGAGCAAGGGAATATCTCTACAGTTTACTATGATGCCGCATGTATTGGGCTGGGATTAGTGTTTATGCAGGGTGATCATGTAGTTGCGTATATGTCTCGGCAGTTGAGTCCACATGAGAGGAATTTCCCGACACATGATCTCGGGTTGGCTGTAGTTGTTCATGTGTTACGCTGTTAGAGACATTTTCTCCTGGGAAAAAAAATTTGGTGTTCACGGACAAAAAAATCTCAAATATATCTTTTCACAGTGTGACCTGAATTTGAGACAACAAAGGTGGGTTGAATACCTTCAGTCCTTCGACTTCGAGATTTCCTATACACCTGGTAAAGGTAACGTCATTGTGGATGCACTAAGCAGGAAGACTCATATACAAGTACTGCAGGAGGCCAGTGGTGTGTGGCAGCTGATGGATTTGATCTCTATGATTCTTTTGGAGGTGCACGAGAATCAGTGGAAAACCTATTTCTCATCCTTATCTATGACTTCTACGCTTCTGGATATAGTAAAGATGAGATAGCTATCTGATTCTTAAGGCCTAGTTCTACGGCAGTCAGTTGGAAGTGAGGACCCTCCTCCTAGTTGGACGATAGGCGATGATGAGGTACTGCGTGTCCATGGACGATTGTGGGTTCCAGTGGATATGCGTGAGGATTAGATGCAAGAGTTTCATGCTTCAGCTTTGGAAGTTCATCCCGGAGTTACCAAAATGTATCATGACTTGAGACGTCAGTATTAGTGGTCGGGTATGAAACGATATGTAGCTAGTTTTGTTGCGAGATGTTCCTCCTGTCAAGAGGTGAATGCAAAGAATCAGAGGCTAGCCAGAATTCATGACAGGGTTGCCGAGGTCAGCTTGAGGCAATGATTCCATGTGGGTTGTTGTGGATACACTCACAAAGGTATCCCACTTTTTTCCGATCATGGATACCATCGGTGTTGATAAACTCGGGAAGTTGTATATATGAGAGGTCATATGTCTTCCTGGGGACCCTCATTCTATTGTTTCAGTTAGGGACACCCGCTATATGTCTTGTTTCTGGTAGTGTTTTTAGAGGGCACTGGGTACAGAGGTGCTTCTGAGCATAGGTTACCACCCTCAGACCAATGTCCAGTCATAGCGTACGATACATGTGCTTGAGTACATGATGTGTGCATGTGTCCTAGACTTTGGGAGCTCTTGGGTGAATCATATACCTCTGGTCAAGTTTTCCTATAATAATAGTTTTCTGGAAACTGTTGAGATAGAACCTTACGAGGCTTTATATAGTAGGCCATGCCGATCACCTTGGTGCTGGTTAGAGAGAGGTGAGGCAGTTTTACTGGGACCACAGCTAGTGCATGAGACTTTAGAGCAGGTCTAGTTGATTCAGAAGTAGATGGGTACTATAGAGTCTCGTCAAAAATATTATGCTGATTTCCGTAGACGACCCTTGGAGTTCATGTTTGGGGATTAGGTTTTCTTGCGTGTTTCACCAAGTTTGGGACACAAGCGAATCAGAATATAGGGTAAAATTTCACTGAGGTATGTGGGTCCGTTTGAGATTCTGGAGAGAGTCGGGCCAATTGCCTATTGGTTGTAGTTACAACAGAGGTACCGGGCCATGCACAACATCTTTAATGTATCTCAGTTGCGCCGTTATCATTTAGACCCATCTCACATATTTCAACCTGGGGAGGATAAACTCCATGTCGATGTGTCCTTTGAGGAGCATCCAATTTGTATTGTTTATAGGATCATAAAAGTTCTAGAGGCTGGTCAGTTCCTCTCATATGGGTGCTATGGCAGCATGGACGAGTGTAGGTCGAATCCTGTGAGAGGGAGACTGACATATGTGCTCAGTGGCCTCAGTTTTTCACATCTTTATCTTTTCCACCATTAGAAGGGAAATTTGGGGACGAATTGTTTTAAGGGGGGAAGTTTGTAAGAACCAAGTTCTTGTTTTTGAGGTACTGTTTGATTCTTTTCATTTTTCATTATGTGTTGTGGAGAAAATAAAAAACATGGAGAAAAAATACTAAATTTGGTGGGGACACACTGTGTACTTTTCCACACGCCGTGTACATTTGTCTTCTGGGAAGAGTGCACAGGGCGTGTAGGACTTCCAGATATAAATGGTGTAAAAACTGACTACACATTGTGTACTTAGTTTTTACACACCACATAATCATTCGGTAGGTTAACAGTAAGGCAGTGGAAGATAGCTACCAGCTGAGAGACCGTACACCCCATATATTCGGAAATACACAACGTGTACTCTTGTCGGCAAGTGAACAGTTCGGCGGTGAAATGTAGCCAATAGAGGAACAATTAAATGATGAAAAGTACACACCGTGCACATGATAGTAAATGTTGTGTATTTTTTTTGTTCATATAAAATGGGCAGTAGCCTCTTATGTTCACATTTTCTACTTACAACACAAGAGGAGAGATGGTGAAACAGTCATAGATTGGAGGACCTCCCGACAACACACTGGGAACCCGATTCCTACGCCATCGATCTCATTGGAACCGCACAGGTAAGATCATCCTTCTCCTTGATTAGTTCTTACCAATTCTTTCCCGAGAGAAATTTATTTAGGGTTGAATGTGTTGTTTTTTCCCAGATCTACGTCATTCATGGGTGTTTTTGGAAGATTCTTCACGTATACCGATCAGAGACTATCGAGGTAGGTGGACTGGTGTTTATTCCCAACTGCTGTCGTGAATTTGTGTACCGTTGTGCTACAAACCCATGTTGGGGTGTATTATGGATGAGGCATTGGATATTTTAAATACCTAGGATTGTTTAGGTAATTTAATGTAATTATAAACTACTGATTGGGATCGCTGGTTGGATCCAGGACTACCACTGGGGCGTGTTCCTCTATTTATCCATTTTTTCAAATTACCTGATTGTATACCGTAAATTTTAGCATGTTTTAAATTGCCTCGAGGGGAATTTTATATAAATTGTTTAGTTGAATGATGGGCATGGCCTGGTTAGTTGTTTATCTTGAGGTAAGTGATGTGATTAGCTTGTGGGCAGTGTTCTATTTAGCATGAGGGAAACTCCATCTGTTCCTGTGCGTAGTAGATTTTATGCCATTGGGTGACACCTCATGCACCTTTGGGTATTATTAGATAATCCTGTGGGTGGACTCTTATGGGTTTGGATTCCCTTTACATGAGTGTAGGGGTTAGCATATCTGAGAACACTGGCTGATTACTTAGAATATTCATTATGGTGATTTTCTTAAATTGAATGAATAAATGAATATTAAAATGGCATTATAAGAGGTAGATAGTTACTTTTGAGTACTTCTTAGTTTATTGAACTTACTTTTTCACAATGTTGTTGCACATTTTCATGGGATGTTCGGCACGGGCCTTTTGTGGGTGCCTACTGGGATTTATTTCTCACACCCTTTTTGGGTCATGTCTTCGGCCCAAACATGAAATATTTTTGTATGTGTAGATAAGGGAATGGGTACCCATACAGGTAAATGATTGTGGTAGAGAATTAAGAGAGCATGGGACTAAGCCTTGGATTGCGATGCTGCTGTATTTTGTGTACTCTTCGTTGGTTTTCTAAGGCTATACCTTGTACTTGAAATTTATTGTATTGTACTGTAATATATTCTATTCTAGCTGTTTTCATATAATAGTGACCTGATGCATCTCATATATATGACTTCCGGTTCCGTTTTACATTAGTTATCCATTTCAGTTATATATAGTTTATTGCTTCCGCTGTTGAATGTTATATAATTCTTTTCTGTTGAGCTACACTTTGATAAATGAGGGCATAGTTTCCCCAATATCAGACTTGGGCCCTCACTGCTAGTCGGAAGCCTCTGGAGTTTTGGGAAATGCGCTTGAGGTCATGTGGCCAACCGTGATCGGGGAAACCATTGAGTGGGCCCCGGGTATGGGATGTTACATGGATGATGTAAGGTCCATCCTACTTAGGTTCCATATTTGGTGGCTTATTCTGTGGTATAATCACTTTATGAGATCCAATATTGTAAAACTATATAGGAAGGAGTGAAGGTTAAACTTATTTTTGAATGCTCTTTCTATCCTGTTCTAGTTCCTCTCTATATTTTTCAAGGCCTGGATACTATTGTCTTCCAGGGATTCAAGCTAATCTAGAAGAATTTTTTTCAATTATTTCCAGACTCTTTTGGTCATATAAAACTATTCAGATTGACAATATATAAATATCAATGGGCGGGACTACCTTTTCTCTGTACAGTTGGGAATATAGAGTCACCTGGGTAGAATTATGAGCCATTTTCTGAAAGGATAATATGTAATTGGGGGTCTTTTGCATCAAACATTTCTTTTTTGGCCCACCAGCATTTATATAATGTTAGAGAGACTCCTATTTAACACCTTTATTTTTCCATTTTATAGTGCATGATAGAGGTATGTATGATTGGAACGGATGTTGTAATTAGCATACAACTTATTTATCCCAATAGCATGAAAGTTGGTTACATTGTTTGTATGAATAGGGTGAGAAACACTGATTTAGTGGATGATGTTGTAGCTCATGAATTTAACCATAGATTGGGACTTAATATCCTTGAGTGGAATCACTTCTTCCCAATTATAAATCATATCCATCATGATTAGAATGAACATACACTGGCATGATGTAACAGGTGTATACTTACCCACAACATTGAGTCACCATACTGAAATGGTCCAATAATACATGGGGATGTGGAGGGCCTTTGGTGATTGACTCATGGATTTGGAGTGGATCTAACATGTGTGAAACCACTTTTCATACTCATTGAATTCATGGAAAATAGTGGAATAAAAATATCCCAGACATCAGATCTGGTGGGAGATCTTGAAAACATCCTATTCAGAACCACATGAAATGGAACAGAATTCCTTCATAACCTAATGAATCTCATCCCTTTAGATGAAAATAGGATAAATCCACCATTCCAAAATCCATAGATAGTTTTCTTTAGTGTAGCCCCACTCTCAAGGGTGAACTGTGTTGTTCCCTAAAAACTCACTCACGTTCGACCTGATCTTTTGGTAAACTTCCACGATGTAGATACACGCCAAAAGAAATTTTCTGATTGGAATTTGATTCAACTATAGGAGATCCCATGGGTCTTGATGTAGAAGCTCCATTAGCTAGTTGATTTAACTTTAGTAAGTCTTCACCTACTGAAATTATGGGAGCGATGACTCTCTGATTTTCCACTTGAATGGACATGTCTTCCTTGCTAGTCTCGGTAAGAGATTGTAGTAAATTGACCAAGGTGTTAGCTCATCCATTTTGTTACCTAGGACATATGTTACTTCTAGATGAGAAGGAAACATGTCCATTTAATGGAGTTTGTGTTTCATTATAGACACGGGCTCTGGATTCATGACGATATAATCACCATTAATCTGTTTAATGAATAACTCAGAGCGTCCCTTCACATGCATGAGAGGAATCACAATCTGGAGTACCAGGTCATGACCAGTAATAATAGCTAGATATTATGCATTGCTATTGGTATAACCCTGTGATATCAATAATGAGTATGGAATAAAAACCTATGTCAATGTGAAGATGATTATCCCCATTCCTACTCTACTGAGGATATAATCGTTTAGACTTCTTCTAGTTGATCTATGAATGGAACCATCGAAATGATTTACCTAGCATGACATAGACTAGTACACTAAAAGGATTGTTGCATCTGGAAAATATATATTCAAGGGTAGCTATTCAGGGGCTAGATGAGTGTAAAAAGTCATAAAACACCTCATCATTGATGGATTTCTATTGAATGAACCTGATATCAAATTTCTAAAGGATCATTGACTACCGAAGAAACTGTCATGCCAGCATGGGTTGGTTGAGGGTATAATTCCTTTGGTCTACTAGGGAAAACATCTCTATCTCATATTAATCAAATAATTACACAACTTCAGCATTGTAAAAATGATAGAAAGGTATATTTTCTCAATACGGGGGGACTTGACCTCCATGTTGACGAGCAAGGGACTGAGATAATATAAATTGTACTCTATTCCATTATTGTTCATATGGGTGAGAAGCGCACCATGGGACAATTTTAGGGTGGTCATGTAGAGGGTTGGAGGATTACCATTGAATAGTGGAATCAGTGTTGGAGTTATTTCAGTTGTTTCTTGATTTCTTTAATGGTGATATCGAACTATTCATCCCACCAGTAAGCAATGCATTTTTTCATGTGCCTTGAAAAGGGCTTAAACTGTCTTTCCATATTCATGATGATCTGTCATATAAAGGCTAATTGGACTTGAAGGCCTTATAGCTCTTATAGGATACATAGAAGAGGCATCTAGCTGATGACCCTGATCTTTTATGGGTCAATCTCGATATCTTTGTATCTAATAAAGAAGATTAAAAACATCCCATATGTAATCCTAAAGGCTCACTTTAAGGAGTTAATTTTCAAATTATTGGAGAAAAGGAAGCCAAAAATATTCCCAATATATTTATGATGGTCCTAATACATGCAGCATTTGACCACTAAGTCATCCATGTAGAATTCCACTAATGCCTCGAGGATCGATTTGATGATGTGGTGCATGTCTTGCTGATATGTGGCCCTGACATTCTTTAGGAAAAAAGGAATAACCTGATAGAATAAGTTCTATCATGTAACCATGAATGTGGTAAAATAATCATCCGTGGGGGCCATTTGGATCTAATTAGATTTGGAGTATCCATCCATGAAGGAGAGAGCCTAGATCCTAGTTGTGGCATCAATCAACTACTCCATCACTAGAAGGGTAAAATTTTCATTCGTGAAATAGCTTTTGAGAAGCTAAAATTTGATTAAAAATCAGATTTTACCATTCTGATTCTTAATGATAATTATTTCAACATTCTATTTGGGGGTATTAGACCCTCCCTGATGAAGTTATCCTTGATAATATTATCAAATAATTCATCGATAATGGTATCATGGGCACGGTTTATTTTTTTGGGAGTTTTTTTAAAACCACAATAAATTCATGGGAGACCATGATTATGGATGAAGACCAAACGATCTAGTTTTGGAATGGCATCATAGATACCTAAAAACAAATCATGATGTTTCTTGAGGAATTCCACATACTTTATGATGCTCTTCTGGGGGCATAGATTCACTGATCTTCATCAGCATAAAATTTACCTCGGTACCAATATTAACCTAAATCAACTCATATATGGGAGTGGAGATAACCTCTTTAAATGAAGAAGGGGGATATTACATGTTCTCATCATCATATGTGGTATTAGAATCAATAGTAGGGGGTTCATCTAGGATAAATGATTCTGGAAGATCATTGTTGCCTTCATAGGTGGGAACAAAATCTCTTATGGTGGAATCATGCTTAGCTATAACCATGAGGATGGTGGATATTTTCCCAATTCCATTTGGCCTTTGACCAAATTGTCCATTATTTATTCCAAATAAATGGTGGTAGGTTGGATTATATTGGTTCAACCCTTCTCTACAAAACATGTTTCAATATCAGAAAATTATGGTCATAGAGAGAACCTCTTGATACATCACAGGGGTAGGGGATTTTGGTATCACCCAACCCTAGGTTCTGTAGAAGTATGAGGAAATATTTGGATGCTTCTTATACGTAGGGATGAAGTTCCCCTTACTATAATAAATAGATAATAATATTCTTCAGTTTAGTAATTTGTCCTCTAAACAATGGATCAAGAGAATGGAAGAATCGTCACGTTCTACCCATGGATTGGCCATTGTGGTTGTCTGCTCAATTTAATTGGTCTCAACTTTATTCCCCTATCAATTATAAAAAAATTTGAATATACAATATGATTAAAAATAGTTTAAAGGAGACACAGAACCTCGAAGTATGCCTACTAAACCATTGATGGTGTACATAAGGAACTGGTGATATGAGGCAGGGAATTCAACATGAATATGAAGCTAGTGCCTTCCCAATAGTATGTTGTAGGTGATATCCTATGATACTACCATGAATTCACCACTTTTAATCAATCCACAAAAATAGGTCTTCAAAAAAATCCCACCTCATGTTCTCCACATGGTTCTGTCATTAACTTGAATCATCGAATCGAAAGGGATTATATTATCTTTAGGCAGCCCCAACATGGACAATGTTTGTTTTGAGATGAAATTAAACAAAGAACCTTTATCTACCCAGAAAAAATGGACTTACATTCCATTAAACTGGTCTGTAATGTACAGAGGGTGAATTTGGCCCTGTCTGAGGTATCCCTCATCTTTTACGAAGAACAAGATGATGGATTTTAATTCCACATTCCCATCCTTCGTTGAAAATTTAGTATATGATGTTGCTGCTTATACATCGAACTGGAAGTGGCTTTCCATGGCCTCAACAAGGCCCTCATTCCTTTCCATATAAAATAGGAGGGTCTTGAGAATTTTAATACTAAATGTTATGATAAAACGGTGCTTCAAAAAATCATACTTATGTTCCATATGAACATTTCTATCGATAGAGGGATTCCCTTTTGAGGGAGTCTTGATGGGTGTTTCCTATTGAAATTCTAGGTTATGGGTGGTGCTGGTGATATCATACTGATGATAATCCACATGAAAAAAAATCTCAATTAACTATCAGATGGATATGTCCTAGTTAAAGATTGAAGAAATTGATCGTGATGTGGTTGTAACTACTCTACTTGGTCAGTTAGCATAGTTAACCATGATGGTGTGTCTGATGAAGTGTAATGGGAGGACTCTATGAAGCACCTACATCCTAGTCTTGTTAGCATGTATGACTCAGTTTGAGGGATGAAAATGAGTATTCTGGAAGTTTTCATGTCCTCAACCTCCTCTTTGATGACATTAGATGACTATATTTGGCATATTTTCTAGGAATTCCTCATCATTTACGAGTGTTAATCTATCTACCAACACAATTATATTCATATATGAATAATCCTTCTTATCATCAGATGAGTCTTATTGTTCTTATATGACCTTGATCATGATTCCCAACTCAGTTGTCATGATATCACCATTACTATGGAAACGATTTGGTACTATTGGGGAAATATGATTTCCCTTATGGCATCAACACCTACTATTTTGAGATTTAGAGGGACATGATGTAGATGTGAAGCTGTGGGTAGAGAAGGTTATATGACTTAAGAAGGTTCTTGTCAGCCTAGGTGGGCACAAAGGACACCATGGGTGCGAGAAAATTTACTATGGTTCAACCCGTCATTCTAAATCTGGGTCTCACAATTGGTAACCTGCAACCATTCACCCGAGTCGTCATTTTGGATGTTAGACTCAATGGAAATATGCACCACCTATGCTATAAAAATTCTAAACTTGACCAAAATATTATTCAATAGTTCATGGATCCATTCCATGAATACATAGTAGTCATTGATGGTATGTCGAAGGACATTGAAGGTGAGGATAGTGGTCAGGGTAATCCGTGTGTTCATATTCCTAGGGTATCATTCATTCTAACTACTTCAGAATCCCATACTCTGGGGAACTAAGGAAATAGATAGGCACATGTGCATTAATAAAAGAATAAGTATGGTTCCAATTTTTAGGGAAGGGTTTTCATGGAGCATTTCCCCAATGAGGGATCGGATCCTGATGATGGTTTGGAGCTATATTCTCTCATCTAGGTGGATTTTCATGGGGAGGTGGTGCCTGAATTTTTGGTAATAGAAAAGGTTGTGCGTGGTAGTTATACACTAGTCATGGTTGTTCTTGGTAGTTCTACTATAATATTTGAGTCTATTCAGGTAGTGGAAAAAAACTCTAGCGTCTTAGGGGCTCTTTCTATACGGTTGATGTAGTGTCCACCTTGGTGGTCCTTCTTATGGGGGATTAAAGAGGAAACAAACATTCCTGCTTATCCTAATATAAGGATTCCTCCATGTTTTGGGCCTTATCAAAAATAAAACTAAAACCCTCCTAATAAATTCTACCTGATGTGGGAAAGTACAATCTCAGTCATTAAATTCCTTACACACATCGTTTGTGTCTTCTCTTGGGTCAGCAACATATCATGCGAATATGTGAGTCCCTTCAATCGAGCAATGAATCCTTCAACACAATCATTAGTAGTTTCTTTCACATTAAAAGATTATATATGTTATTCCTACATGTGGTGGAGTTGAGCGAGTAGAAAAAATACCTACAATAATTTTCCCATCTAGTGATAGAACCAATGTGAAAATAGTTGTACCAGGAAAATGTAGATTCATCCAATGAATGGATAAAACATTAGAGCTTGGTGTTCTTCTGCTGCTCTGGGTTTCCGAACATGGGCCCATATCATGAGATGACGTGTCCCAAAGGCTTCATCGGGTGACCCATCCTATGGAAATGGGAAAATATAGGGTAGAAAACATTTTGGTGTTCTTTCATATCATCTACCCAAATTGGGTATGGCTTCCCTCAAGGAGGGATTTCCACCCATCACATTCCCAAGGCTTTGTGGTGAGTAGTGAGAGAAACTACCAAATCATCATAGTGGGTGTATCTATTCTTGATCAGGATCCCTAACCACAAATTCCTTATTGGGATCATCAACATGGTATGAGAGATCGTTGGCTCGTGGAAAGGAATGACCAATATCCTAAAGATTGTGGTTACAAATCATCTGAGGGTCCGATGACTCATACCAAGATTTTTTTCCATACACTCCTACCTCTACAATATCTGAATGTGCTGGATCATTGATCTCATGTAGGGAAAACTGGCCAAGGAGGAATTTGTTCTTCCCCAATGGAGGGGTAATATGATCCATTTGGTTGGCACAATAATCCATGTGTTTTTCATAAATGATGTCATTGGTGATCCTATTATCTTCTATGTCATTTCAAAGCAAGGTAGAAACTTCTTGATCGACCACTATCTTTCACACATATAAGATATATCAGAGGTATTGAGATGTTTGTTTCCCATTTTGATGTTTTTAAAGGAGGGAAATTATGAATATGGTTCCACAATGCTGTGTTTCTTCCTCTTCAGTTGAGTGGAGAAACTATTATCAAGGAATGGTTGATACTATGAATCCTTAGTGGGAGGGTTTTCATCATCGTGCATTGCATCAGAGCCCTATTATTATTAGTTTTCTTGCATCCCGGGGATGACCATGTTTACTACAACTACACCCAAAGGTAAATCCTCGATATTAATAGGTAAGTTAGGATGTCTCAATATAGGTCTGAAGTGGATTTCTTCTTACTATCCTCATCACCAAATTATCACATGTAGATATTTCTATTGCATAATCTTGCATAGAAAAATTACGCTCTTGATGCATCTATGTTAGTTGGTCTAGTGGTATTTGGGTGATGCAGGGTTTTGATCCACTAAGAGAAAGACCCACTCAGCCATTTGACAGTACTGATCTTTGGTCATAAAATTTATCTTGGATTCTTCGGTAGACCAATAGATGGTAGAGGATGTAGTGAAGCCTCAACCAAATGCCCTGGTGGAAACACGTGGTCTTGCCCTTAGTGAGGGAATATATAATGTCTAAGTTGGAAGTCACATTTTTTCAAAACACCACCAACTACTAATCATTAGCCAGAGTCTCTAATAGGTTTTCTTTTTTGTGGGAAAGGTCATACTCTTGATCTGTCCAAACATTTATCACTTATGACTGAGAGATGGGTGACAATAGTGATGTGGATTGATGTGCTGGCTAGTTGATAGGTATAGAAACCACCACACGCATTTCCTATTAACTATTCACCGAGATATCTCTTTAGGGGATACAACCAACATCATCACACCATTATAGAAATTCGATTTCACCACTAAATCATGTGAAGGGGAAGTGGAAATCTTCATTGTTTCTTTAAGAAACTCAACATCTGATGGAGTTAATCAAGACTAGAAAAAAACTCCATGATATTATGTTGTTGTGGAGTTAAAGAATGGACATGATAGAGATAGATATACCTATACCCCCTAGAATGGATACAGAACATCCTCCAACTATATGTTCCATCAAAGGGATCATCTAATCTTATAGATTTCACATTCTTGGATGGTGAATCTCACATGTTTGGGTCCAATCTTTGACTTTGGAATATGGATTAGAAAATCCATTAATTAGTTTTATTCTCCCATAGATTTAGAATGATTGATGAGGTAGATGAAGACTTATAATTTCTTAGTATTTCTTCTTTGGGGGTGGGAGTTCACCCTTCTACCTAGGGACTGTTCTTTAGGGTAGGGTACTTTTTCGGCATTTTGAGGACATCTATGTTGGTTGGTGAAAATTTAGGGAGGACCTCTAATTCAATTGGTAGTGAAATGTTGAGTACCGTTGTGTTTTGTGGTGGTAATAAAATGGGGAGTACCTCCATACTAGTTAGTCGACCCATAAGGAGGACCTTTGCAGTGATTGAAATAGACATGGGTTTGGCCTATATGTTAAAGAGATGGAATATAAAGATGACCTTTGTACTATTTCCTTAAAACATGGGGGTGTACTCTACTTTGATTGGTGGGGAAATAGGGAGGAACTCCATGTTTCTTTTTGAAGGAGTGGGGATGAACTTAATTCTATAATTGGGGGAGGAGCTCTATGTCATGAAGCACAAGTACATGGAAGAACTTATTACTGATTTTCAATGATGTGGGGATGACATCCAATTTTATTAAAACTTGAGTGGGGAGGACCTTTGCATTAGTAGGTAATTGAATGTGAAGGACCTTTTGGGTTGATGAGGACATAGGGGAGGACCTATGGTTTTGATGTTTATAGGGTGGGGAATACTTCTACATTGAAACTCATCATCATGGGTCAGCCCATAATATTTATCAATGGTACTAGTAATAGATAGATTCAACCCAACCTACAAGTGGGGAAGGTGAGGTATCGATCCGAATCAAAAAAATATGGATCCATGCCCATATACGAAGGGATAGGGTGGAATGCACAATCTAAGGAAGGGGACACTGTAGACATAGAAGGTAATTCCACTTTTTTGGATTTCTCTTGAGCTTACACCCAACAATGGGGTTGGGTCGTTCAAGTCTAGGCCAATGCATAAGTGGTGTAGTCTTCCTGTTTATTTTCCTAAGGGACTTGTCATTACATGAACTATCATGGCCTAGTGAGATCCCTCCTTGGAAGCTCCAAGGTAGTATTAACTACTAGGGTGACTCGGACATCCCTCACCATTTCAGTGTATGGTAGAGAGTCATAGGTTTTCTCCAGGGAGAGACTCCCAAAGAGGTTTTCTATTAGAATAGGGATTTGTTTCCCCCTATATGGTCCTTTGGGGTGGTAGTGTCAGTGAGTTTCTAAATCCTACAAGTCCTAAAGGGCCATGTCCCTTATTGGAATGACCCCTCCTAGTTGTAGTAGTGTTCAGGAGTGTCAATCACTCTTATCTAGATAATTTCATAGGGTGAGATAGAGGGTGGTTGGCCAATAGTTGATTTCTTGACAAAAGCATGGTTTTGAGGGATTTCTGCATCAATATTTCTCATTCCTTGGCACTTATGGTAGTTGGGTGGATGATTTACTATAGATGAAGTCTTCTAAAATAGGTGGATTCAGTCATCAGTATATGTATATGGAAATTGGTGTCCAATTCCCCAATTTTTTTCCAATATTATGATGATCAAAGGAGAGATATGTGCCAATAATATTGCAGAATAAGGAATTCATAATGTTTATTTCGATAGTTTCTTATGACTTCCACACTAGGCCCATGTTTTCTTTTTTCTACCTAGCACTATATATCTAAATATTGTTACACTATAATATTCGGATGTCTCATACGCTACTAAACCCATTTTTGAGGAGAATAGATTCATGTCAAGTTTTCTATTTCTATTTCTGAATCATTCTCCTAAGTGAACCACCTGAGTGTAATTGTGTGTTGGAATCCTTTATTTCCCCATATTCCTGATTTCCAATTACAGGTAGATTCCATCAATTTCATTGGTGATTTTTTCTCCTTCATAAAAGTGGCATGATGAGATGTTGGTTATTCTATGAATTTCTCCTTGGATACTATTTACTAGTCTGAGTATCCCTCATAGTATTAAGTCTTGTTCATGGAATTCCTTCCTGGTTCCACCTCATTATGGATTCTGATTAAATACAAAACTTCTTTCTGGACATTCTAATTGGTATATATTGTGCAGAAACCTTTGTTCAGGATAGTGTTCATGTTGGGAATCGTTAGAATATATGGATGTTGGAATCAATGGTCACCTATATTCTTCCTCCTAGAATGGAATCTTAGGGATCCATCGTTGGTGTGAATCCCAATAAATCACTTATCGATCATGATATATCTAGTTATGAATGCATATAACATTCAAGGATTTTCCCCTAGATATCCCATGTTTTTAATGAGGTAGTTAATGTATTATGTGTGTATCCTCTCCAAGGATTTCACCTCAGGAATCCCATGTTTTTCATGAGACATGTATCTAGGGAAATGTCACAAGATTGACATCTTGTGATTATGAATGGGGATGTATGGATGAGATGGACTAGGGAATGAATTTAATGTCCCGTGGAGATGGAGGTGGATAATCAAGGCACCCCGTAGAGGTAGATTAAGGATATTCATCCCTAGGAGGGAAGACCAAAATGACAACCAATGGATGGATCAAAAAACCTTGTGGTGGTGGATCCTGGAGGTGAGTCCCGTAATGTGAAGATTTGAAACCATGGATATTGATCGGAACACCCCTTAGGGTGGATTAGGGAGGTGAATCCATATGAGGGAGCACCTGAAAGGTGTACTATTGGTTATGATTGAACCTTAGGGAGGTTCTATATGTACTCTACCTAGAAAAAAGGGATCAAAACCCATGTAGTTCACTGTCATAGTATAGGATTGTGACATTACCATTCCATATAGTTTAACATCATGTGGTATGGATTCCCACGACATAATATGAACTTTTTCGATCGATGGTTTGGGACTTACACATTGATGCTACCCTTTAAAATAGGTTTCCTCTTAGTTGGGGTGATGTGGTGTGGGGTTCATGCATGGATAATTCCATTCACTATAGGAATTTTCATAGTTGGTATGATGTGGTGTGGGGATTAAACCAGGAATCATCCTAGCGAAAGAGGATTTCTATTGGTTGGGATGATGTGGTGTGTGAATTATTCATTAAAGCTACCCTTATGAAGTGTTTTTCTCTTGGTTGGGATGATTTGGTGTGGGGTTACATATGAAAGCTACCTATCACAAGAGGATTAGTATTGGTTGGGATATTGTGTTGCATGGATTACACGTGGAAGAATCCTGAAGGACTTGAAGGATATGTGTTCTCCCATGTGAGGGGAATGATCTTACCATGTATGATTCCTAGATAATATCAAGGTGGACATGGAAGAGATTAGGTTTTGAATGCTTGGGATGCATTATACAAATCCAAGTTAGTTGGGAATAAAATCCAATGTAGTTTGGAATGGTTAGGGATTATACCTATGGAGGAGGCACAAGGGGGGAGGGATTAGGTGGATTTCATGATCTCCACTAACATCTAAGAACATGTTATTCATGTTTTCTGGGATAAAAAAAGATTCAATAGAACTGACGCTCGTGTCATGAAAAAGTCACCAACAAGAGGTGGTGTGGGTATTACCTATGGAAGATTCCTAGGGATGATCCCATTCAATGTGATGGTATGTGGGGTGGAGACCATTACATTGCACATATACATGGATCATTCTATTCTAATCATAAAATTTAAATCCATAGATTAATATCATGTGTTGAGGATGTAATGAAAATAACGTTTTACATCATGTATCTCAGACATTGGGGACTCACTCCTCACCCCTCATGATTCCATGACCACTGATCAAGCACCTCGGGGAAGGGTATGTTTTATTCAATTCCAATGTATAATGATAGGGAAGAGTGTCTAATCATAAATTCCTTATTATAATTCCAATAAAAAGGATAAACAGGAAAAAGTGCATCTATGCTGAGAATAAAGAGGTAGGTGGGTGTCTCCTGCCACACATGAAGTGGTCTAGGCCACAGGAATGGGTGGAACATGTCACAAAGGGAACCTATGTGAATCTAAAGCAATAGTAAATGTGTGTTGGAGGATCTTTCCAGCCATCCTTCAGGAAGAGGAGTTATTATAAGTGAGAAATCATGGAGAGTACTAAAGGAGGGTTTTCTCAAATCATAGGGCCCCATAGAGTGGTGTTTAATCAAGTTCAAGGGATTTTTCGTAGCTCAGGGACTCTGCAAAATAGGAGGACTTTTGAATCAAGGTGATCCTGCCCCATGAGAAAGGTCAAACTCGAGAACTTATTTCTTCATGAAGCCTCAAGTTCCCCATATGGACATCTTCCTTCACAATGGTTTTAGTAATTCATGAAAGGCATCTCCATGTGTGGTTGAGGATCTTAAGAACAAACATTGGGGGGTTTTATTAATCCCATTCACCATGGATGATCCATTTTTTTCTGAGACTGTGATGCTCAGGATGTTCGCGAACTAAGAGTAATTTAGAAGCTAAATGGTTGGGGTAATTGCCACTATAATATCAAAATTAAGAGGGGGTAACTATAAGTAATGGGTTTTTTGAATAATAGAATCAATTTGTGAAGAATTATAGGGATTCATGAATGGGTTCATCTCTATCGTACTAATGAAGACACATCATCAACCATTCCAACAATCGTGAAGCGTCGTCTGACTTGCCGTTGAACACCATAGTGGCCGCATTCATTCATGAAGGTACATCAGTTGGGAATAGGAACACCATCATGACATCACATATTACTGAAGGAAACTTCTTGTATGGGTAGTTCCAAGAGCTTAATAAGATCATGCAGAAATAGGGCTTTACAAAATAGACTATTTAGAGGGGATTTTGTTCCATTTTGGCCTGAATTTACCCCGAACAGAACATTACCTCCCCGAAAATTCTCATTGAACATTTTTCAGAGCCAATGAAATAATTTTAATTACATATCTCTTTTAGATAAATTCTATAATTTTGAAAATAAAATTAATTATGATAACATATTATTGTTAAAATTATTTAGTTAAATATAGATGATCATATTATTTAATTAAGTCCACTATAATTTTTATTGGGGTTAATAAGTATTTCATGTCATAAAAACACTCAATTTCTAGTAAATAATATTTATAATTTTAAATATATTATTCTTATATTAAAACAATTATTTTTGTAAAATAAATGTTATTTTTTGAAATTAGTATATAAAAATTTCTTAATATAGAATTTTCCATAATTTAGTGAGATTCCTGAACATTTGAGTAATAATAAAATACAATACAAATAATAGTTATGTATTATGGCATCATAAATTCCAAAATGTGTTTCAATAAATAATATATATTTTAACCACCAAAAAATATATATTTAAATTTTTTTGTTTAAATTTTATTTTATTAATTTTATAAAATCTCAATAAAACCATCAATACCAAATCTATATTATAATGCTTCAAAATCATTTTCTAGTGAATATGATGAACTTCCACGTCAAAAAATGGTATTATATTAATATTTTTAGTTTATTAAATTATAAAATATAGAAATAAACTCTTATTTGTAATAATTAATGAGAAACCCCATGAGATGGTTTTTGGTTTTCATTATTTTATTATATAAATTAAAAAACCTATGTTTAGAAATTAATATTTAATTCTCCTCAACTTTTCAATAAATACTCATTAAACCACCTAATCCTCTTGACAAAAAACCCAATAAGAACAAATTTCCCCGCCCTATTCCTCTCTCAAAACCACCAAATGATCTACGAAGATCAAAAGAAGCTCCTCTCAAGATTTTAAAAGTTCCCTCTCTAGGTAGAAGATCTTCTCCAAACGACTTTTATTTCAAGAAACTTCTTTCTACTAGGCCTTATCATTTCTAAATTTTCATGTTGTAATGTGTTTTAAAAAATAATTTTCCTTTACATATGATATTACATTATTGAGAGACCACCATTCACTCTCATTAAACCCTTCCTTGAACTCTTATGTAAAACAGTTAGAATTTTTAATTTATTCTGTGATTCTGAAAGACCATATTTTTTGGGAATATTCATAATCATTTATACTCATGGTTATTGACATAGATGTACATAGAGTTGATTTATTTGGGAATTCTATTATATTAACCCATTAAATTTAATCATTGGACTAAAAGAGAATAAGTGGTTCTTATGTTGTTATATCTATGTAGAACACAAATTCTTGTACATGATATGCATGAGATGTGTGGAACCAAAAGTTCATTGCCCTACAATAATTTGGGAAATGTTTTTATCTCATGTTATACCATGTATGGGGAATGTTAATTTATCCTATGAATTTTTTGTTATGAATTCATGATTGATATCCATGATTTATACTTTTGATTCATTGTTTTACATTGTTTCAACATTACTATGATATATTTATGATATCATCTTAAACCATGGTTCAAAGTTAATTATTATTATTCTCCCATTTTTTCCTCCTTGTAATTCCACCTTACTCCCATGTGTTACATTCTTCATGAACTACTTTTATAATTATATTTTTGAGGTTTTATTGACCACCCTTTTCTAATATACATCCCCATGTTATCATATAAAGTTACATATGATAAGTGGAATTTTAGGGGTTTTATATTCTTGTGTAATCAAGATATATCATGACAATAGATGTCAGATTTGGTGTCCATGGATGAAGAGGGACATTAATGGTTTCATCTCCTGGTATCATACCTATCGGAGGGTGAATAATGAGAACTAGTGAGTGAGTGGTTTAGTTGATCCACATAATGTGCCCATGTAGATGTGGAAGGACAACATGATTGAATTTTTGATAGGGTTTCCCTAGAAAAAAATGTATTTATGAGGTAGTCTAGGTGAGTTTCAATCATTTAATTAAGACTTATCACCTATTCCTATTGATAGATAATCGATTGGTGGAGAAGGTATGTCTGATAGATTTTACGACTACATGAGGCCTCATTATGCATTGTTTCATATAGTGAAAATATTTTCATCTTGGTTTTTAGGGATTTTACGAATCCCATGGGACATAGATGATATTGTAGAAAATGTATCATCCCAATACACAAGGACTTTCTAATTGTACTATGCACAAATAAAAGGATATGATTCTAGATTTCCTTCTATAAACTGTTGGAGCATGGGATGATCACATATTTTTGGTTGAGTTTTTATAAAAATAATAGTTACTATGATTTGATTCAGACAGAACATTGTAGAACTATTTGTGGGATACCATGTCTTTCACTGCCCTATTGGAATGAGGGTTGCGAGGTAGTAGTTGTTAGCCCCAACATAGTTTAGTAGAACATCGTGAGATTACAATTGATTTCAAAGAGGTTGAAAACTACTCAGAGTAGGATGAGATAATATGCCCACCATATGAGGAGAACTTTACAGTATACTATATATTATTTTGATTATTTGGATATTTACTCTTAATTAGACAACCATAGTTTGAAGAAACATGTAAAGATAACACTATGATTTTTGGGACCCTTCATGACCACCAAATGAGTTGGGACCATGAGATATTATCTGGAAATTCGTTTTCATTACTACGGTATTAATGTCACGTGTAATATGTCATAGTTTTAGAGGTATATGGTCAATACTATACATATCATCAACATTGAGGATGTGGAGTTCTATACAGATACATGTTATGTGGACCATTGAGTGCAGATTAAATATCATATTGAGAAGGTCCTATGAAGGATGACAACACCACTTTTCCATATTTAATGTTAGTATGAATTGATCATGGAGGATATGTGGGAGTGTGAGTCTGATATTCATGGCCAGTGGCTCGATTTATTTGAGAAATACAAATATAGTTACTTATCATGGATTTGAATTCAATAGAGGAAAAAATATTTAATTTCCTCAATTTTTAATGACAATAAGAAACCTCTTTGATCATAATTTATGTGTTTTTATGTGGAAAATGTAAATTTTCCATAATAATCTCCTTATATGTGATTTCTTCCAATGTGAAATAATTTAAGGGTAAATTTCCTTTTAACACTTTGGAATATTACATGGAATATTTTTTGATTTATTAGTTGAGTTGATATGAGATTCTGAGGCTCACAGTATCTAAATAATGAAATAATAAAAATATTAAATATATTTTATGATGCACATGTGATTATGATGAAAAAATTTAATATTATCACATGGTGTCTTGGATGGAAAATCTAAGATATACAATAAGTATAGAATGTTATATTTACCCAAGGTGTGACATTTCATTTAGTTGTATAAGGTGTTTGGTTAAATCACACATAATGGTATTTTATTTAATATATTTAATATAATTTTTTTAAGAAATAATTATCTATCTCTAAAATGGTTTCCCTAATGAGAAATATGAGACCATCATTAAGTCCAAAAAGAATTTTTTTTATCCTAGAAACGACATAAATATTGTGTGTGACATGTGTTTTTCTACATGAAATGTTTAATTTTTTCCCCTAAATAATTTATAATAATTTATTTAATTTTTATTACTATTTAATCCCCTCATATTTAACCTCATGACACACACACCTCCAATGCCATTACTTAACATGTATTTGATACCAAACGTTTAGAATCACAATTTTTTGAATGATTAAGGATTGTAATGCTATAATGGGGTTAAAATAAACAATCTAAATTCATGTTTTGAATTAAACAGAAATTAAATGAGGTTTTTGATTTGGGAAATTTTGATTTTTGTAAGTGGGTATAAAAAGAAAAATTGTCTCATCCTTATCATGGTTTGATTCTGTCGAGTTTAAATGACCCTGGAAATAACATAACAATGATTGGTGATCCTCTAACCATTTTATTCTTATTTTTTACCTTGTATGTCATGAGCCAAATTTGGTCTCCATCGAAAACATCACCAAACCCGGCCAGTCACAAGGTCATAAAGGCATTCCCAATCCCCATGGGATGGAACAAGTGCTTGGGTATCATTAAATGGGTATTGGGAACGATTTACCCGAGTTTATAAACACTAAACAACAAATGAACTCTATAAAACGAGTCTTTGTTTTTCAACTAACACCATGTTTTACAAAATTTCAGAACTAAATTACATGATTTTAAACAATTTCAAAACTCCATTACAAAGGTAAAAACCTATTAATGGATATCCAATAACCACCTCAAGTTAGGTTTAATCAATCTCAAGCCATCTCCATGTAGATGCACTTAGAAGGACTTCTTGTCTCCCAAACCACGGACCCTAAAACTATACCCAAACTTGTGACACAAAATAAGAAAGTATAATTACACCCAAAGGTGTATTTATTGTGTGATAAAAAGTATTGTATGACATCACCACTATGAGATTCCATGTGATAAACATTTAATGATGAAAATCATGCATGTTTTTAAAAAAACATTAAATGCTAGTTACAATTTCTAAAAGATGCAACTTAAAAATTAAAACAGTTTTTAAGTGGGATATCATTAAGAATCACTTTTAAATATAATTTATACACTACTGTATTTTCCATCCAACCATACAGTATGCCTAAGGTATGAACAATGTAAGTAATGATCACATGTAATAAGAAATAACCCCTAGGTACTAGCTCGTTGTGGGTCCTAGGTACCTCATATCTCAGTGAGAGTAACCATCACAATATCTGTTCTCATGCACAAGCCACTAGAAGGGAACATAATCATAACCTAGTGGTGCCCAATAATCATCATCATAATTTAGTTAGAGTTGTATGTGTCAATCTTGCTGAGTGAAACTAATCCCAACCCCCACGGATTCCCTAGCATTATAGTACATGTCCACCCACATAGATACCTGGGTTTTCCCCTTGTTCTCAAATAGGTCCAACAAAATAATAAGTATAATTTTAACAAGAGAATATCATTTCCACATCACATATTCACAAAACATAACACATGTACATCACACATGTCACAAAATCCACTTTTTCATTCAAATGCATTTTGAAATCATACACACACCAAAATATCCCACAACACTTTTCACATCACTTCAACAATTTAAAACATCCATTAAACGTTTTTATATAACATTTACAAGGTGATACTCATCACATAACAGACCACAAATATATTCCACATAATAGACTTTTTAACTTCAAAATAATTTTATCATCAAACATACATGAAACAACCCACAAACATGTTTTTCTCCAACATCACAATTTAATAAAACATTATAGAAATTTATAAAACATTCTAAAAATGTATGAAATCTTAAAACATCACATAAACATTCAAAACCACATAATAGGTGAACACACACACACACACACACACCAAACAATACATATTCTCCATTTCTCCACTTTGTTTAACAAACTAAAACATTTACAATTTTCATAAAAAGAACCCAAGTGGTGTAAATATATCTTGCACACCAAACACATTTCAAAACCCCCATTTAAGACCAAAACCATACTAATTCCTATATAAAATAGAATCTGAATCCCAAGAGACATTTATAAAACCACATTCAAATGTAATAAAATCTCCTCGAAAAATACCACAAAAGATACAAAATAAAACACACATTTTTAAAAAATGATCAGAAAAAGTATAACAATGTTTTACACAAAAATCCTTTTAATAAACCCCCTTTTAGTCCCACATGACACTAATACATTAACAACCCAAAATTGGCTGTCCAAACATGATTTAGTAATAAAATTACATATGTTATAAAATACACACAAATAATACCCCATGAGTTGCACATGAAAACACCCAATTTCAAGTTAAAAATCAACTTTAAAATTCAAAATGTAACCAAATCAATCATAAATAGTTTTCTCACCGCACCCAACATATGAGGAATATGAAAAAAAAAATTATATATATAATCCTAACTCATCAGTAATTGTTTACACATGGAACCACCTACCTTTTATGTTGAAACCCTCAAAACATGGTGTGAAACATAAACTGCTCCACCACCGCACCACTAGGAAGTGAAATCCAACCTAAAAACATAATATTTCACCCAAAAGATCTGAAATAAAAACCTAGGTTCGAACCATAACTTCTAGAAATTAGGATCTTCAAGGATAAGGGATGAAACCCTAATCACATTGAATGTAATCCTAAGCAAATTGAAAGAAGAATGATTAAGACCAACTTACTTGATGGATCTTGTATAAATATCCCAAAATAAAAAAGTATTTGTATTTGAAAACATCCAAAACATCAAGGGAGGTTCGGATAAAGATAAGTAAATCATGTAGGAATTTTATTGGGGAAAAATATTGATAAATGAAGGAGTTAGTAAGGAAATTAATTACCACATAAAATCTGGCTAATTTGAGAAACCCTATAATTTTCATCACTAATTTGCGATGAACAAGAGATCTAAAGAGGGGGAATAGATGATGGGTTCACTACTGGATTAAATGGTCTTTGGTGAGATTTAGAAACACCAAAAAATCCTGAACATTGAATAAGTTATTAAATAATAAAAATTCATTTTTAAAACCAGAAATGGGGCTCTGGGTAGGCCCAATCCCTTAAATAAAAACCAATATACACATTGGTGATGGATTTATAAAGGCTCCAAAATGGCATGGGGTGTTAATAGTTTAGTTGAGGCCAAGTAGGAATTGTCATGTATGAAAAAACTATGAAACATGAATGATTTATAAAAGAAACAAAATTTATTTTTAAATCTGGAATTGGGCTCATGGTTTGGCCCAATTCACGAAAACTCACCCATTCCTCCATAAAAGCTTAGGAAACCCCCAAAACAAAGGATGAATGGAAAATAAATTAAAACTAACTTTAAAAAAAGTAATTTATGTGACAATTATGCACAACATGAAAACTATCCTCCCCGGAAAGTCACATCAAGCCCAAAGAAACCACCTAACCCAACTGAGAAATCAAGAGGTTCTCCCTTGCTAGGTTTCGCCCCCAAAGGCCCAAACAAATCCGATTATCAATTAATGAAGTATTAATCTAAATAATCCAATATTTAGCCACATTACAAAAAAATAAACCACATTCATGATTTATCCAAAAGGAAAACTCATCAAACACAATCCAAAAAAGGCTCAAGCAATTTACCCAAATAAACAACAACATCAAACAAGGTTACACTTACCATGATATAACTAAACCATTGGTCACTCTCTTATCCCAATATTTACCAAAGGAAGTTGTAGTATGTTATATATCTCTAAACGAGACTAACCACTTCCATGCCAATACCATAGTAAAAACTGAGTTACTGGAATGAGGAGACACAAATGGGATCCCCACCATAAGAGACAACATAAATTTTTTCTGATACAGAATCAGGACACGAAAAGGGGGAGGTATGAATAGAAACCTCATTCCAAGGGGTATAATTACATTAATCCTTTAAATAGAACATATATAAGGCTCATAGTGGGTCTCCCCACCATAAGAACAAATCATCATAAATGACCAGCATGGTCCGATACAGAAAGACCCAAAATTTTAAAGAGCCAGGATGACCACATCGTTAGTCCGCACTTTTTGGGAAACCATGTGCTAAACATGGAGTAATTATATCTACATGGTTTTCTGGGGCATGGTTGCTTCTAACCAAGCCCAAACCATGCACTCAAACTGTCTATCCAAATATCAAAATTTTCTCCATATGCACAGTCGAAACCAAAGGGGAAAATTATGAACTCATGGTACAACATTGAAATGTGGTCCTCCCACCTCCACCACCAAATAGTAACAACTAGAACTAGATGACTATACTATATATTTAAAGTCTTACTATCATTCACAATGAGTGTAGTACATTTTATAAGTGTTTGAACAACCCTGGGATTTCCCCTGACTATGTGCCATCTTCTCTCTTGGACCTATGGCTGGAGCTTCAATGATTGAATCATCGTCGACCTCATATATAGGCTTTCAAAACCTTATAAATAGAACTTCTTCTTTTGGTGATACTAAAAACTACACCTAAATCCCTGATAGGTATACCAAAACATAATACATTCCAAACACACATTACCCAAATGCAACATTTCACTGAACATGGTCTCAAAAGATTCACACACATCACACCTTGTTCCTTTGGGGGAGAAACAATAGAAGGAAAGGATGCATATAAACACCTTCATTTGAAATAGATGATTTTGACATTTTTTCAAGGGAGACATAATCCCACCATAACAAAGACTCTTATATGATTTCACAACCTTCACCATTATAGTCAAACAAGCACATGACATCACAAGGTGTCACCGAAGATGACCATTGCGACTAATAGAAACAATACATGGAACAAGAACTTATGCCAAGTCCCTAAACAACACACAAGTCCATAAAGTGGCCAAAATATCCTCTCATGACCAGAATCCCAAAATTGGTGTTTTAACATGAACTCATACATCTAAGAAACTATGAAGAACCCATAGGCCCTATTAGACACCATCAAGACACTCATCCACACTAAAAACCCCAAACCAATTACACCTTAAACTAATCATAAAACATAAGAAACTAATATCTCTATTAAACATCCACAAGAACTCTCCCGCTACAAGAGGATCCTCAAATCAATGAAAGTAAATGGTGTAGAATCATTCTAAAATTCTCAAGAAAAAATTCCTTACATTGTCCGAATGGAGGATTTTCCAATGGCAAAACAATCCATGTTTCACTTCAGTCGTGCACTAACCCTAAATAGGGGTGTACCTTATCCATAAAGATGACCCAATGACCAAACCAAGAAGGAACATTGGTCAAAAAAATTCAAAATTATAGAACTGAACACATGAAGGGATCCACCGTAATGGTGTCCCAAAACATTTCTCAGAAGAGACTACTAATTGGTCCTTCTACCCAGCTTACCGACCAAACAGAAACCCAAAACACAGTTCAAAGAGGAGGGGTTCATGGACATAAAACATCTAACAACATCAACAATTTCAAAGCACATATTACACACCATCATAATAAATTCATAAAGACATCATTTTTTTTCTAAAAAACATTTCTTTGAAAAAAAAAGTTAAGTGGTTAGTGTATCCACCAATGCTACCACATAGACCTCACACATGCATGTTTCAATGCCACACCAGTCACCAACTCAAATCTATCCCATCACACATCCATTCATGCCATCATCCATCCATCATCCCATATAACCCCATGAATGTGGCCACTCAGGGAAATACCAAAGGTTAAAATAAAAATATTTCCACTTTTCAAAACCAAAACGGTCAACCAATATGTCATTTTTCTGAAAACTGCTAACCACAATATCAAAATACCAAATCACATCTTACAATACTTTTAAGAAAGGCACAACCATTTAGAAAATAACTCACTTTCAAGTTATTCACATCAATTTCAAAGCATCTCATCCCATTAAAACATCCTTTGATTGTTTAGTAAACTCTATTAAAAACACTTTTTGAAAACCAACATCAATATATTTCATACAATCATAAGAGGTGTAAGAACCCCATTTTCCATTTCAAAACAATTCTGAAAATTCTGATCCACTATTTCATAAATCAAACCATTCCCTCTTTATTTGAAAATAATTTCAAAAACGTTATGATTCTTAAAACCAAGTCACTTTAAAACCAAAGATCCAAGATTTCAAAACTAAAGCATAGAACAATTTGAGAGGAAACTAGTTTCAGTGGGTGAATTAGACATATGGTTTGTAGCCATATTCTAGTAACTTCACCATCACATAGAGTTTTCTAGGGAATATCCCTGGATCAACATGGATTTACTAGCCTTGCGATCTCACTGAGACCATTAACCAAACTCACATTTCATTTCCCCTAATCGTCATCAAACCAAGAAAACCAACGGGATTAAATAAATCTTGACATCCCCTAGAAACATGAATTACATCATGATGTGTGGTGACAAAGAACACTACCCATAATTGGAATACCATGTATCGACAATCCTAACTCTAGACTATCCTGACTCTTCTCTAAATAACATCACCCAAAGAGTTAACCAGAACCTCCTCTGATACCATTTTGTCAAGAACCTGATATTGTATCCATCAAAAACAGCACCAAACCTAGCCAGTGGCAAGGTCAGAAGGGCATTCCCGATCCCCACGGGCTGTCACAAGTACCTTGGTATCATAAAATGAGAATTGGTAACGATTTAACTAAGTTTAAAAACACTAAATAACAAATGAACTCAATAAAACAAATCTGTATTTTTCAACTAAAAACTTCTTTTACAAAATTTCAGAACTGAATTATGTGATTTGAAACAATGTCAAAACGCCAATAAAAATGTACAAAACCAAAAATGGATATCCAATAACCACCTCAAGTCAAGGGGTAATCACCCTCAATCCATCACCATGAAGACGCACTAAGAAAGATTTCTTGGAACCCAAACCACTAGCACTAAAACTGTAACCAAACATGTGACACAAAATAAGAAAGTCTACCTACTCCCAAAGGTGTATGTAGAGTTTGAGACAAGGCCTAGTAAGAAAATACCACTATGAAATTCCATGTTATAAACAATTAAAGTTGAAAATCATGAAATTTTTCAAAAAAACATTAAATGGTAGTTACAATTTCTAAAAGATGTAACATAATATTTAAAACAGTTTCAAAGTGTTATATCATTAAGAATAAACACTTTTAAAAATAATTTAAACACTACTGAATTTTCCATCCAACCATAATGTATGTCGATGCTATGAACAAATTAACTAATGAGCACAAGCAATAGGAAATAACCCCTATGCACTAGCTCATTGTGGACCCCAGGTACCTCGTATCTCGGGGAGAGTAACTATAAAAATATATGTAATCGTGCACGCGCCACTAGTAGGGAACATACTCATAACCTCTTGGTCCCCAATAATCATCATAATAGTTTTTTTAGAATTGTAGGCGTCAATCTTTCTATGTAAAATTGTGGCCAAACCCCACAGATTCACTAGCATTCTAGTACACGTCCACCCACCAAGATTCTCGTGTTTTCCCCTAGTGATCAAACAAGTTCAACAAGACAAGAAGTATACGTTTCACATGAAAATATCATTTCCACATCACATATTCACCAAATAGAACACATGTACATCACACTAGTCAAAAATACACTTTTTCATTCAAATACATTTTGAAATCATACACACACCAAAATAGCCCACAACACTTTTCACATCACTTCAACACATCAAAACATCATTTAAACATTTTTATATAACATTTACAAGTTGATACACATCACATAACACCCCATGAACATATTCCACATAATACCCATTTTTCCTTCAAATTAATTTTATCATCAAACATACACGAAACAACCCACAAAAAAGTTTCACTCCAACATCACAATTTAATAAATCATTTTAGAAATTTTAAAAACATTCTAAAAATGTATGACATCTTAAAACATCACTTAACCTTTTAAAACCCCATAACATGTGAACAAACACACACACACCAAAAAGAACTTATTTACCCTTTTCCCACTTTGTTTAACCAACTAAAACATTTACAATTTTCATAAAACGAACCCAAGTGGTGTAAATATGTCTTGCACACAAAACCCATTTCAAAACCCCCATATAACAGAAAAAAAACATACCAATTCCTATCCAAAATAGAATAAGAATCCCTAGATACATTTATAAAACCACTATCAAATGTTATAAAATCACCTTGACTAATACCACAAATGATACAAATGAAAACACACATTATTATAAACTACTCTCAAGAATTATAACAATGTTTTACACAAAAACCCTATTAAAACCCCTATTTTTAGGCCCACATGACACTAATACATTAACAAAAAAGAATTATTAGGCCAAAAAATATTTATTTAACCAATTCCATAAGTTATAAAATACACTCAAATAATACACCATGATTTAAACATGAAATCACACAATTTCAAGTTAAAATTCAACTATAAAATTAAACATGTAACCAAATCAATCATAAATAGTTTTTTCACCGCACCCAACATATGAGGAATTTGAAAAAAGAGTATATACAACAAGCTAACTCATCAATAATTTTTTACACATTGAACCACCTTCCTTTTATGTCGAACCCCTCAAAACATGGTGCGAAACATAAACCGCACCACCACCGCACCTCAAGGATGTGAACTCCAACCTAAAATCATAATATTTCACACAAAAAAAACAAGAAATAAAACTCTAGGTTCAGACCGTAATTTTTGGAAATTATTAACTTCAAGGATAGGGGAAGAAACCCCAATCACATTGAATGTAACCCTAAGCAAATTGAAAAAATAATGAAGGAGACCAACTTAATTGAGGGATCTTGTAGAAATAGCCCCAAATACACAAGTATATGAATTTTAAAACATCAAAAACATTAAAGGAGGTTATAAGAAGGTTAAGGAGATCATGTAGGAATTTCAATGGGGAAAAAAATTGATAAATGATGGTGTTATGAAGGAAATAAATTACCTCTTTAGTTCTGGCTGATTTTAAACACCCTATAATATTCTGCACTAATTCGTGATGAACAAGAGCTCCAAAGAAGGGGAAAAGAGGTTGGACACGCAACTGGGTTCAATTTTCATGGGTGAGACTTAGAATCTCTGAAAAGTACTTAAAATTGAATATGTTATTAAATAATCAAAATTCATTTTTAAAACTAGAAATGGGATTACGGGAAGCCCCAATCCCTTAAATAAAAACCCATATAAACATTGTCTATTAACTTCTAAAGGATCCAAATTGACATGGTGGTGTAAATAGGTTAGGGAAAGACATGTAGTAATTGGAATGTATGAATTTTTTTTAAAAATAATGAATTATAAAAAGCAACATTTTTTTAATCTGGAAATGGACTTAGGGTTTGACCCAATTCATGAAAACTCGCACATTCCTCCATAAAAGCTTGGGAAACCCCAAAATAAAGCATGAATGGAATATAACTTAAAAATACCATTAAAATAAGATATATTAGTGACATAGTTCGTGGTGAGAAATTTATCCTCTTCCAACTGAGACACATGTTTTATTTTCAAGATTTTATTATTTATTTTATTATTTATTTTTCTCGTTCTTCCTTATATACAATGTACTAGAAAATGGTTTTTGTCTTAAACAAATGAATGATAAAACCAAGAATTATCAAATGATAATTCCACCAAATTATCAAGGGATGATCAATAAATATTATTAATGTGTAATTCGATAATATTATCAAATTATAATAATAAAAAAATTATCAAATGATAATTGTGAGATTATCGAAGGATAATTATAAATAATTAAAAAATGATAATTTTAAAAAATTATTGAATGATGATTATAAGACATTGTCAAATAATAATTATACTAAATTATCTTGGATAATTTATATGAACATATCATAAAAAAATTATAAAATAATTATTATAATAAATTATCATAAGATAATAATAATAGGATAAATTATAATAAATTATCAAAAGATAATTCTAGAAAAACAATTTATAAACAATTATCAAGAGATAATTGTAAATGGTTGATTTGTAATAAATTACCCAATGATAATTATTAAAGGATAATTTATAATAAATTTTCACGTAATAATTTAAAAGTTATAATTTCTAATAAATTTTCAAAATATTATTATAAAAGGGTAATTTATAATACATTATCAAGAAGAAACTAAAAAGGATAATTTATAAAAAATTATGAAGAGGTAATTAAAAAAGGATAATTGATAAATAATTATCAAATGATAATTATAAATGGATAATTTATAATAAGTTTTAAAGATATAATTATGAATGGATAATTTAGAATAAATTTTCATGTTATAATTATAAAAGGAATGTTTATAATAATGTTTAAAATTGTTAATTATACTTATAGAGAAAAATTTCGAATACATGCATTGGCCTAAAAATAATTTATAAATTATCTAAGAAAGATAAAGTATCAATTCATGTAATATGTTATTTATTCATGAAATAAAATTGTTGTTTTTGGTTATAAGAACCCTTTATAAACCATGATCATTTACGTGTCGACAACTTTGATAATAAGGCCCATGATAAAATGTTCTTCACTATTGAGTTTTCCACTTCATATTTTAAAAATTACATGGTTGTTTATTCTTTTTATTAACATCTATTTTATTGATGTTGTAAGTTACTAATATTATTTGGATTTTGTTACACATGTTTCTATGGTATGATTATTGTGTTGGCATATTTGATACCCATGATTGATTTTTGATCACATGTGTGATGTGTGTATGTCATGTTATACTGTATGAATTGCTTACATCAATATTATTAAGATATCTAGATTCAATGATTATGTTTTATTTACTTTTTGGATATATGATGATGTTATATTCTCTCAAGATGTGTGATATGGAAATTTTCATGCTATTCCATGTCTTGTTTTTTCTTTGGGGGATTGGTGTATTTTATATGTAATTGGTTGATATCATCTAGTGATTACTTTTTTTACACATGGACTGTGGTGATAAAAATTTTGGTCTAGGATAAAATTGTATCTTGGTCTATAGTCATTTGATTATAGATTCTCAATAGATGGATGCCACTCGATTCCTTTTGGTTTTAATTTGTTACATGATGCGTTGGGGATTCTGAGTATGTTGAAAATATTCAACGCCTTGTGGATCATGAGTTTTACTCTATGACTTGTGGATTCTAGGTAGGTTACCCACTCCATTCCTTGGGGATTTTGAGGGAATCAACAACAACGTTCTTACTGGATCTAATCCCTAAACGCATGTTGTAAAATTTTGGTCTTCGAGCTAAAGTAAGTACGTTCAGGGGTTTTTTTCATATTGGTTAGAACATGAATATTTAGTTTTCTCTAATATAATTTGGATTTAACACTTTGATTATTATTTTAGCATAAACTATTATACTAGAGAAATCCAGGTTAAGGATGCATTGGTAGTGTTCAACTGAGGCTTGTACTCACACATTACTCTGGAAGTTCAATATCCTTGTGGATTTCATAACGGATCTCACAAAGGGAATGAACCATGTGGTGGGTTGTTGAGAAGACAAGCATGGAGATGGTAGTGGACAAGGACATACACTAGCCAGACTCATAAAAATATATTTATTTACCTACACCTTTACCTTGGTTGGCTAACCACCTTGGGATCCTCTTTATTACCAAACAGGTATTCAAACTTTATTATTCTTCATGATTACTCTGATTTTTTATTATTATTATTTCTTATTTATTATTGTTATATGACTCGAAAAAAAAGGAATAGTCTCCCCACTATCGATCATATACCCTTACTTCTAGTCAGTAGCCACTTGAATATGAGGAGGTGTGCCTGAGGTTTTATGGCACATCAGCCACTAAAAAAATGAAGACATTAGTGACAATTTTTTTCTACTAGAGTTGGTTTCAACTACCACTAAATAATTTTGAAATGGTTATTCAAATTGACACTTATTTCATGGTCTGAAACCATTTAGTGGTGGTTAATATTTTTTAGTGTTAGTATCTATATTTCTCTTTTTTAGATCATTTAGTGGTGGTTTCAATTTTATATAGAAGCTATTTTTTAATAAAAATAAACCGAAATTAAAATATTTAAAATGAACCTAATGGCCTATACATACATTAGTGGTGATTAATATTACCCTATTTTATTTAAAATATTAATAAATATATTTAGTGTCAGTTACTATAAACCACCGATAAAGAAAATACACCATCATACATGCATGATCATATATACATACAACATCAATATTCAACATAACCCCAGTCATTATAACCTCAGTTAAATCATAACCTTAGTCAACCCATACCTCAATCATCAATATATACATATAAAATACGTCCAACAATACAACCCTATGATAATATACATCAATCCCATGACTTACACTACATCCAAATTCCTTCACATCATCTCATCATCTGGAACTAGCCACATAACCTCATTAAAAATAATGAAAAAGAATTCTGAAATAAAAAATAAACATAAAAATTTAGAATTATTGTAGAATAATTGATAAAATTTAAAAAAACCATTAAAAAAAACCATCATGACGTCCTTATGATGAATGTCATGGATCATAACAATCATCATCCTACCAACTAATGACATCTTTCAGCTATAACAAAAACCATAATCATTAAGAAAAACAATTTTAAAGAGAAAAGAAATAGAATATATTCAGAATGCTGTAATTTTTTTTTTATTTTGTCAATCAAACAGATGAAATTTTATCATAAATGAAATAATATATAATTTAAAAATTATGAAGACATACACTTACCTATTTAAGATATGATTAAACCCTTATAACCAAAAAGGAATAAATATATAAAAATCCCAATAATATTTAAATTGAAGCATAGTGTACTTCAAATTTACATAATATATTATTTAAAAAAATTAATAAAGTAATAGGTCCTTTGATTCATTGATGATTAAATAGTGTTTACCTCATGATTTTATGTCAATCTGAGTTCGTTTTCTAAGTTTTTGATAGTAACATGCACATTTTAGTGCTTTAAAACAATGAAAAAATTTATAGGTATCTCGAGGAATCCATAACTAGGAATGATATTTCAATAGTTCCAGCATTAAAAAAAAGGTCATTTTCCTCTAATTTCATGGTAATCCAATGTATTTTTCTGATTTTTTACCATCATACACACGTTTTTAAAGGCATTAATACCTTTAAAAATGTATTACCAAGACATTCCGAGCACTCCACATTTTGGATTTATGTTTTGTTTGTTTTTACACATGAAAAATAAGAAAACAGTGGTTTTTTCATCAATTCATGTCAATAAGAGGTTTTTTATAGGTTTTTGATCATTACATGCACATTTTAGTGCTTTAAAACACTAAAACAATATTTATAGGAATCTTGATGATAATTTAAGTTGTAATTATATGTCATTGGTTCCTATATTTCAAATATTAATCTAAAGTAGTTGTCCAGTAATTTCATGGTGATCCATCTTGGTTTAGGGGTTTTGACCCCCCAACATGCATTTTAAAGTCTTTGGTACCTTTAATGATGGTTTACTAAGTCATTCCAACCACACCACATGTCAGATTGTTTTTTTATGTATATATAAAATATAATAAAAATTTGTTTTCCCCATGATTTCAAGTTAATATGAGTTTATTTTTTATTGTTTTGACCATTACACTCATGTTTTTGTGTTTCAAAACACTAAAAAATTCATTTATGGATATCTTGGAAAAAATGTAACTCAGAATGATATATTGAAAAATCCTAAATTTTAATATTCACTATTTAGATATTTTCATATGGTTTCATGGAAATATGACATCGTTTTCGTGGTTTTGACCCCTCGATACATGTTCATAAATGCTTTGGTACCTTTATGAACTATTTAATCAGTCATTCCGACCAAACCGCATTTAGGTTTGATGTGTTGTGTGCATGTTCACATGAAAAATAATGTAATGGCGGTTATTAAAAGATATAACATCAATATAAGGAAATTTTCTATGGTTTCAACATTACATTTAGATTTTTTTTGTTTTAAAACATGAAAAAACATGTTTACAGGTATCCAAAGAAAACCCTAACTCCAAATGACATCATGTCAATTCATACATTTAAAAAATAGATCTATGGTTGTTATCTTATGATTTCATGAAGCCTTGATGTATTTTTACATGTCTTGACCCCCTGATGCATGTTTTTAAAGGTTTTAGTACCATTATAAACTATTTATTAGGTCATTATGACCACACCGCACATCAGAATGCCATTTTGTTTGAACATAAACATGAAAAATTATAACATGTGGTTTTAGAATTATTTGACACCAATTTGATGTTTTTTTATTGTTTTGAAAGTTACAAACATGTTTTTTTATTTCAAAACACTAAAAATTAATTTACAGGAATCTTAAGAAAATTCTAACTCACAATGATATATTGTGAGATTATAATTTTAAAAATAATTCTACAATCATTTGTCTTAGATTTCATTCTAATATGACATCATTTTCATGGTTTTTACCCACAAATATATTCATTTAAAGGCTTTGGTACCATTAAAAACTCTTTACTAAGTCATTCTGACAACACCGTGTGTCAGATTAACCTATTTTGTGAATGGACACAACAGAAATAGCACCACAACAATTTTCCAAATATTTCACATCAATATGAAGTCATATACTAAGTATTTTAATGTCCCACACATTTTTTATCATTTTAAATAACTAAACATGTATTTATTGGAATCGTAGGAAAATAATAACTATGAATGAGAATTTTACAGTTCCTACATTTCATAAATAAAACTAACATTTCTTTTCTCTACATTAATAGAAATATGACGGTGTCTTCTTGGTTTTGACCCCCACCCCCACCCCCCGTACATGTTTTTAAAGGTTCTATTACCTTTAAAAACTGTTTACTAGGTTATTATGAACACAATGCCTTTCAGATGGACATGTAATCTATGGGTATACATAAAAAACAAATTATTCAAATCATTTTTATGGTTGAATTCACATTTTAATGTTCTTAATAAGTAAAAACACTTTTATAGGGGTCATGGAAATATTTTCAATCTGAATGATGTTCAGTCAGTTCTAAAATTTCAAAAATCAATCTATGGTTGTTTTACTCAAATTTCATGGCAATTTGATGTGGGTTTCTTGGAATTGACACCCAAAACACATTTTAAAAGGCATTGGTATCATTTAAAACTGTATACAGAGTCATTCTAACCACATCACATGTCATATTGATATTTTCTCTTTTTTTATATGTTATAAATTATTCAACTATGGTTTTACCAAGACTTCATGTCAAGATGAGGTCATTTTCTATGGGTTTGACTTTTAGATACTTGTTTCAGCATTTTAAAAAACTAAAACCTCATTTACAATAATCCTTTTAAAATGATTAATTGGAAGGATTTTTCATCAGATACTACATTCCATAAATAAATATATTTTCGTTTTTCTAAGATTTCAAGGCTATTTGAAATCGTATGCATAGTTTTCAACCTCCGATACATGTTTTTAAAAGGCTTCTATACCATTAAAAATTGTTTACTAAGTCATTCCAACCACACTGTATGTCATATTAATGATTTTTCTGCTCATACATATCATAAATAACTCATATGTTGGTATACTGGGATTTAATATAAATCTAAAGTCTTTTTCATTTGTTTGGTCCATTACACAGATATTTTAGTTTATTATAACACTAAAAATGCCTTTATGGTTATCCTTATAAAACATTAACTCAAAATGACTTGCCTTTAGTTCATAAATTTAAAAAATAAGTATTCTATAATTATTCTATAATTTCATGTCCATATGAAATCATTTTCCTGGTTTTGACCTCAGGACATAAGTTTTTAAAGGCTTTGGTACCTTTACAAATAGTTTAGTGGGTAATTTCTACTACACCACATGTCATATGAAATGTCTTCTAATTATAGAAATAAAAATAACTCAATGGTTGTTTCCCATTATTTAACATCAATATGGGGATGTTTTATTTATTTCTGACTAACGAAAACAAGTTTTGGTGTTTTAAAACACTTAAAATGGGTTTACAGGCATCCCGAGAAAACCAAAACTCTAAATGACATATCGTTAGTTCTTATATTAGAAAAATAAATCTATAGTCATTTTAATCTGACATCATGGACAAAAAAGTCATTTACTTAGATTTAACCCCCTGACACACATTTTTAAAGGATTCAATACCATTATAAATTTTTTACTGAATCATTCCAAGAACATTGCATATTAGATTGAATTTTTATCTATGCATACACATTAAAAATATCTCAATGATTATTTATCCGTGATTTCACATTATTATTAGGTCTTTTAATATGGTTTTTATTATTACATAGATAAGTTGTTATTTTAAATCACTAAAATTGATTTTACAAGTATCCCGTACAAAACTGTAACTCGAAATGAAGTATCGTGATTTCTTAAAATTAAAAAATAAATCTATTATAGAATTAATCTAATTTAATTTCCATTCAAATTTTTTATCATTTATTTGATTCCAAAAAACACATATCTAAAGACATTGACACCATTGAAAACATTCTAATAACTAAAAAATAAAATACTAATCTTATATTGTTTTCAAATATTAGTATAATAAACCACAATTTGTTTTTGATGTGTAAAAATCTACTACACATTAATCTAGATCATGATGTGGTCGATGTGAATCTATGTTCATAGTTTCAATATAAATGTTTCATTTTAGTTTTATTTATGGATTTTCTATGTGATCTTTTAAAATGTGTGAATGATATATGGAATTTAAAATTTCCTTTAGTAGGATAATCTATAGGGATGGAAATTTCGATAGGGATCATGCCAGTCATCCACTAAAATATAGAAACTAAAGTATTTTCCACTTCTAACCACCACTGATCCTTTCTCTCCATATAAGTGTCTATTTCTTGAAATTTTTATTTCATCCTTAAAATTTCAATTTCTAATTCCTGATCAATAGTAAAACATATGTCCCCAATGAGTGTAGTTGTATTTGATGATGATTCCCTACCCAAGAAATCTGATGGAGAAGGAGGAAACCCATCACCCATACACTTATGATATGCTCCTGACCAAAAATGATTACAACTGAATCGTTATGGGAATCTAAATATTAATTAGAAGGTTTCCAAACCAATTATTCTTTAATTTTATCATTTTGATTCAATAATATTAACAGTTACTTTGTAAATTATCTAAAATTCATAATATCATGAAATTAATAAAATATTTTGTACCAATTATTTTTATTTAATTAGTATAAAAATATAATAATGATAAATAAATTATAATAAAAAACAAGTATTCTACATAATTAATTGGGGTCGGCTCGATATATCAAGTGACATAAAATTTACATATTTTGATCCATGTATACAACCCCATTTAATTAGGTTGAAGGATTATTTTTTGTAATAATATATTTTTCATTATTATGTATTTATTGTTTTTAAATAACATGAAATATTAATGAAAATTACTCACTCCAACATCGTTGTTGGGGTCATTTACAAATCTACAAACATGTTTCCTATAAACATTCAATAATTTAACTATTTAGCCAGTAGAGTGACCTAATTCATTATCCTATACAAAATATATAAACTAGTTATAAAAATCCTTGAATTATAGTAAAATGATATAAATAATACAGGATAAAATATAAACCATAATTTATATTTGTCTGAAAATGTTTTGAGACACATTGGTGATTAGAATGACATGTTTTGTACAATTCAAGATATTATTTAGATAATTCCTTGAAAATTTCTCATAATTAATAATAATTGTAATATTAATGTTTCCATTATTAAGTAACTATAAAATATGAAATTACCTCATGAGATGAATCTCTATTATTATCGTCTGACATCATCAATTAATCATGAATATTTTCTTAAGGAACTTTCACAAACCTCTTTCATGATCATAGATATGTTTTATTAAACTCTCAACATAATATCATTTTAAAATATCCCCATATCTTTACAAAATTTTATAAATTAAGTGGGTATGAAATATTTTCAGGTACATAAAAATGATAAAAAAATAAAAAATATAAAAAATATAACACTTTATAAGTATATTAAAAAAATTTACACATTTTTTTAAATTAGTTATCGATTAAAATTAAATTAATATCACCTTTATATGATTATGAATGTCCTATTTTTTTAGAGGTGTCTGAATATGCCTCTAATTTTTATAATTAATGGGAAATCTCACTATTTCACAAGTAAGCTGCATAAAAATATGTCAACAGATTCTGATAGCTTCACTAGCAGGAACTAAAATTTAAACGAATTAAATGGAAATCTAGAAGTCCTTCATGTACTATACATATAATGTTTTTATATTTTTATCCAATCTATTTTTATCTTTATATGTTTTAAAAATTACTTAAAAATTAATAAAATACAGAGTGATTTATACATTGTGATACATACCAATAATGGAAATACCCCAATTTTAAAAATATGTAAGAGTTAACAACCTCTACATCCTAGTGGTGAATTATATGGTGGGCTTCCAAAACCATCTGGGGAAACCGATAGGTTTGTAGTAGTCTTGTGTATAGTAGAGTCACTAGGATCCACTAAACCTGACTATAGTAGTAGTCTGATCTGAGATACTCATCGACTAATATCATGCTTTTTTTGTTCTCTATATTCCTGAAATTAAAAGTGTTTAAATATATTAAATTGGTTAAAAAAATTCAAAACAAAATTTGTTTTTACAAAAAAAAATAAACTATTACAATTTATATATATACAAAACACTTATAAATGAGAAATTTCAATACAGTTTCATCGCTAATTTATACATTCAATTATTTGCATATCCATTGTATTCATTGTTATCAACCTCCATTATGATGAGTGATTCATTTTCACCATATCTTATAAGTTCTATTGGTTCAATATTATTTGGAAAAACATATCAATGTTTTGTGGTTGTTGAGGTTCACTGTCACAAAGTACATATTGATCTTCATCTCCAATATCATATAAGTCTATCTACTTTAATTGTAAATTAAAATTCCATCGCTAATGTATTTTATCATCCATGTAAAAACTTCCTTTGAATTTTATTTCAAGATAAATGGATCCTACTATACACAATAACATGTAACTCCCCCAGATTTTACAGTATGCCTCTTTAAATTTAACATCTTTGATAGCATACCCACATAAAAATGATTTAAATATAATTATTTATTTATTATAGTTATATCATAGATTCTGGGAATAGGAAAAATGAATTATATTAAATATATTATAAAAATTAGATTACACATGTTTATAAAATTAATTAATTGGTTACTATGTAATTATAAAAGAATGAAAATTGAACATAATGGATCTATTTTTATGAAGACTAATTTTATGACCACAATGAAATTGTATGTTAATAAATTAAATTAATAACTATAAGGGAAATATATTAATATAATTATAATATTATATGTTCTGTAAAATATTTTTACATTCATCCAAAACATTTTTAGATGCATAAGATAAGAATAAGTCGAATTTTACAAATAAAAGACTATATTTTTCTAAATGTATTTTACCACCTTTTAGTGGATACATTTTCTTAAATATATGTTTTCAAATGTTAATGAATTTTATTTGAAAAAATAAATAATATTTTTTAAATAATAATATCAAAATAATCGTTGGATATATTTTTGATATTTTTCTGATAAGTTTCATTTTTTTGATGAATAGTAATGTGACTATTAGAATAAAAATGTGACCTTTATAAAGAGTAATGAAGAATTTAGAGGAATAACTTAACTTATTAAATTATAATATTTTTGGAATATTATAAATGGAAAGATAAATTAATTAAATCATAGTATAAGTAAATAAATGTTTTATAAATTACTAATTAAGTCATTATATTTTTTTTAAACATAAATTTTTATTTTCAATTTTATAAAAAATATAATTATTTAAAAGAATAATTATATTAATAAAATTTATTCTATAATTAATGGTTTTACCTTATGATTATAATATGATTTTCTAGGAATTAATTAAATATTCAAAATGATATTAAATGAGTTATATTTTTAAAATCGGTATTTTTTTAATAAATGTGGATCATAAATAAAAATTTAATTTCCAATATTTATAAAAAATATTTCGTAAAATGGATTCCATTTTTGAATTCTAGATTTCACAAAATGGTCAGGGATAATTTATTAGATTTTTGTAAATTATTTGATTTTTTTATGAATAGTGAAATACAGTAATTTATGGTATTTAACAAATACATGATTTATTGACTCATAGATGATGTATGGCTATTTTAAGACCAAAATATAAAACTATCCTTAATTATTTTAACACATTTTATTAGAATTATTTAACTATCCATACTCTTGAGCTAAAATAAAAAACAAAGGGATAATATATTCAAAAAATACCCCTCTCTGCCTCTATAAATACCACCCCTTATCCTCACACTTCCAAATACTTTAAGTAAGATTATATTCATCCAATTTAATCTTCGAAACCTCTCCCCTTGTTCTTTTACAGCTGGTCTCACCGCAATCCTTTTTCCAATTCCCTTAAGGAGGTTTTGAATGACAAAAATTCAAGGGAGGTAAATATGTTTTTGTTCTCTATCAATTTATATTAATCTCTTTTGTTCTTATTATATCCATAAATAATCGGTAAAAATAGGAATTATAACACTATAATCATATATATACTATAATTCTATTATGACAATTGAAGATCCATCATCAAATCCTTACTCCTCTCCCTTTTATTCTAAAAATGAAAACATCAACCACGATGTGTCGATTTACCTCCATCGTAGAAGATGTGACTTCCTTTTCTATTAGTGACATTAATTATTATTATAAAAAATATTTTATGGTTAAAAAATATTTTATTATACATATTATAAGTTATTTGGTGTTCTAAAAGCAGTATATATACAAGATATTAACTAATAAGACAAAGGTAGTTTGTGATTATTCAAAAACTACCAATAATAATATAAATGATTGTCACTAAAGTCTTATCCAACAATTCATCCTCACCCCAAAGAACTGATTGAATTATATAAAATTTTAAATTTATATATTATTATTAATAACATATAACATCAATTCTATATATTTTTTTCCCATTTCACATGATCTTTCATACATGTATACGATAAACCCATCATGAAAACTATGGAAATGAACACTCTCGAATGATATAATTCAATCTTATAAGTAATCCAAAAGATCATAATTTAATGTAATAAAAATATTAATAATAATATAAATTTATAAAATGTTATGAAATAGATATTTAATTTATTTATGTTTTTTTATCTTTGACGTTAAGTACAAGTTCCTTATTCTTTCAAACATAAGGTTAGGTTTTTTTCCTGAACCTTTATATTTCATTCAGGTTACATTATCTCTCTCTTTAATTCAATGTTATTATTTTTTTCCTATTTTTATTTTTAATTATTGTTATATGTTCTAAAATAAAATATCTAGATCATTTAATTCTACTTTTATGAGAAATATCATGGTTAATAAGGTTCCCTTCTAAATTCTTCTTAATAAGCAAGCCCGATTTAAGGGAACTTCTCAATTTCTTACCCATATTCAATTACCAACCATAATTTGTTTTAATATACTTATACTTTTATAAAATCCCACATTTTATGATGGAAAATATATCTTCTATTTTCTGGTTTCATATAAAGAATTATTCCCTTTTCAATTTTAAATAATCTGTAATATTTTCCTTCAAGTACATTAAAGATGCTCATTTATAAATTTCTTAAACACTATTGTTACGTGTTTTCAATTCAGTTCGACTACAATTATGACCAAAATATACTTTCATTTTATTTCCCTTATTTTCTATGATATACATTTTTACAATCTTATTTTATGAAAAATAAAAATGATATTCCGAAATAACTCTTCTATTCAAAGTCAAAAAATGGTTTTTCACATCTATGTTTTAATTTTGTTATATATATGAATTGTTCCTTAATTATTCCTTGTATGTTATGTATTCCCTACCATAAAATATATAAAATTACGAGCCATATTATTTTCATTATATTCTAAATTTCATTTTATGAAATTCTTTTATATGGATTATGATTTAAATTTATCAAAGTGGTATGTGACACTTCAGAATGTTTAAAGATTATTTTCCTCAAGAATTTATCAATGAATTTATAAGATTTTTTTCATCTATGATTATGATTAAACCATTTCTATGTGGTATGGGATACTTTTTTTTAAAAAAAAATTTAAATTAATTATTCAACATTTGAGGAATGAATTGAACTTAGTAAGTGGTGGGTGGGGCCCTCTATAGCCCCTCGATACATCTATAGGCCTTATAAGAAAAACTAGATTTGGTTTTGGTTAAGTCCTTACCCATTTATGTATACTTATTGGATGAGGACTTGATGGTTTGTTTATGAAAAAAAATATTAATTCCCTTAATGTGATATTATTAATTGATAAATCATATGATTATTTGACTAGTAGAATATCCATGGTTACGTTTCATGTGACTATTTATAAAAAATTATTCATTTATAATTTATTCCTTACATATTATGCTCAATGTTATTATTTATGAAAATGAGGTTCATTTATTCACCATGACTTATTGTTTATGTTTATGATATCTTCTACTATATTGTTTACATTTATTTAGAATTTGAGCTGACCCATTTCTTAGGCATTATTTTCCACAAGATGCAAAGATGTATATTATGAGTGATGTTTAGGGAAAATATAGGAGTTATGGATGTTTCCAATGAAGTTTCTAGGTTGATATTCCTTTCATGTTGTAATGTTAAACATATTTTTGTATCTAAATTTCCAATAATACAAAACTATTCAGTCCATTGGGATGTGAACAATTGTTTATAGTACTATTTTAATGGATTATGGAACCTACTCAGGGATTCTTGGATCGGGGTCTTTACAGATGGTATTAGAGAATTTTTAGTAGAATCCATGGAAACTAGATTTATAAAAATAGTTTAGGGAACATAAACATAGATATACTTTGATGATAAGCATAAAATAATATCCTGTTATTTTGGTAAGATACATATTATGTGGTTCTTCCTTGAAATACATACCTATATGGATACTATAAGTGGTCATGGTTCAGGAAAAAATGTACTTAGGGGTAACAAAACTAAAAAGTTGCATCAGTCCAAACTCAACATAATGTTGTACACGACAATGAGACTTTGTACACACCTATATTGTCACTCCTAGGGGATATGCTTCGGATAATTCATATTTTACTTATAAACCATTATGAATGATATAAAAATAAATATCTCCCCAAAGAAACCATGAATATAATTATGATATTAGCTATGCATAATTCATTCAATTTATGTTTATTATTTCACTGGTGTTGAGATTATACAAAGTGAAATGACATAATATATTATACATAATCATTTAGAAATGTAACCAAGATAATGTAATGGGAACTTCATTATTTCATGTGATTTATAGAGTAAGAAGGTTCAAATATTTCTGCTACTGTAGTACAGCATTGTAGCAGTACTTTATCCATGGCGGAACTATAATAGTGGTGACACTGTAGTGGTAGAGGGACTATAGGAGAGTAGGTATTGTAGTAGGTATTGTACCAGCGCGAGTATTGTAGAAGTACTGACGACTGAGGGGTCCTTTGGGTCAATATATGTGATTTCAAGCCCTGTATTCGTGCCACATGGCCTGGGGCCTTTGGCCTATGTAATGGGTCACCCTCTACCTTGTCAAAAGATGACTTTGAGTTAAATAATAAATTGTGGCTTTGGCCCCAACCATTAAGAAAAATAATTATCTATGTATCATGGATTCATATGGAATAAAGATAGAAGAGGAAAACTAGGAAAATAATGGTAATGGGAAGAAGGGAAATAAGTATTCTCCCACTATTGATAATTGTGGAAAGAAATTCCCAGGTACTTGCTTAAAATGAATGGAATTTATCTAAAAATTTGGAGATAAAGGTCATCAATATTGTGATTACAAGGGAAACTAATAGGTTTCTAATGTGAAATGATTCAATTTCATGGAGATTGTAAACTATGGAAATAAATGACTCAAGAATAATATGAATGTACCTTAATAGAGTCTAATAGGTCACGATCATGCTTAGGATACAACCACAAATAATGAGGAATGAATAATATGACTGTTATTGGATTCACGAAATATGTTGTTTTACTATTTTATCAATAATATGTTGGTTATAAGAATCATGAGATATATAATGATTGTCATGAAATACTTCTTCTTTATGGAATTGAAATCATTTTTTTAAAGGTTGGGGCCGAATCCTCAATTTATTATTTGAAAGTAAAGAACACTTTAGACTGGGTAGAGGGAGACCCATTACATAGTCTAAAGGGCCAAGGCCAAGTGGCCTGAGTAAAAGGCTTGAAAGCCCATTTGAATGGCCCAGAAGGACCCCTCGATGAAGAGTACTGCTACAGTACCTGCACTGCTACATTACCAGCTAAAGTACCACCATCTCTACAGTATCTGCTATAGTCCCTCCACTGCTACAGTGCTGCCGCTGCTACAGTGCCGCTGCTGCAACAGTACCTTCTACAGTACTGCTACAGTACCTGGGAAATTCGCCACTGCAACAGTACATGTACTGCAATTATTAGATGTTTGGATTTAAGTACAAACTAAGATTTTAGTATTGGAAGAATGCATTTTTCACCATGTTGTAAAGTATATTAAGTTATTTATATTTTTATAATAATATAATAAGAGATAAATTATTTGGGGAATCTTATCTTAATTTTTTTTTGAAAATTTAGTGACCTCCCTTAAAATTTTTTAGTCATTTAATGTGGAAAAACTTGTTTTAGAATAGTCTTAGGATTAACAACTTATGGAATAGATCAAGTCAAACTTTAGAAATTATTGATCATATTGTAAACTTCATGTTTTCAATAAACATTTAAAGGATGATGGAATGGCATAAAAACCATATGAGTCATTAAATGTGCTTCAATCATGGAAAATTCATCAAGAACATTCATTTCTATGTGCAAGGGATGAAGTGAAAATATATTAAATAATGACCAAATGATGATATTATTCTTATGAAAGAGAAATTAATCAAGTGTGTTTATTTTATGGTGTGATTATCTAATTAAAAAAGTAATACCTCAACTCTAAGAAAAATATTTTAGAATAAAAAAATTATCTGTTTACTTTTATTTTTAATAAATTAATGGTCTTTTAATGGATCACAGGATTTTTGGTTTTGTTGTGTTTAAATTTATAACAAACATGTACTATATTAGATTCTATTATAACATGATAGTTATAATTATTTTCCTTTTCCATGTGATCACTTTCCCATAATGATTTTCGACCCAAAATCCTATTCTTGTGGCGACCTTCACTTTTCCATTTCCCTCTTACTAAGAGGATATTTTATTAACCCTATTTCTAATGTCGATTTACCAAAAAATAATATTTAAGTATCAACATCTAATTATATATAAAAATTTCAAATTAATAGGATAGTGTAACTCCCCGACCCTAGATACCCAGAGTCGGTGCATTATTACATAACATTGGCATGATCACAAGAAAGATTATGTCTCGAAAGACAGATTAGTTTAGTAGCCTTGGAAACACTAGATATATTCATAAAGTTTACATTACATCAATAAGTGAAAACTACAACAATATATTGTCTTCATATCCCCTCATACTATCCCAATAGGTCATTTATAAAATACTTATTCACATCCTAGGAAAAATAAAACATAGAAAAAGGGGTGAGCTCAAATGCCCATTAAGGAATATAATATAGCGGAAACGTTCATAAATAAGAATAAAAATTTACGACAATGTATAACTAAAACAAAAGCCTTTTAAACATGAACTTCATCATAGTATGGAAAAAATAAAATGAAATAATTCCATTTACATATTCACATGGATATTCTACTAATGGAATAATGACATGCAATATCAATAACCACTTTCATAATGATGGAATGCATAATGTCAGACTATCATAAACACATAACCAAGGCCTCGTGCAAAGACAACAATTAAGATTTTTCCAAGGCCTTGTTCCAAGACAATTTTTTGTCTCATGAGACCTACCGATGCATCTAGGAGTTATAGTGGGCTCCACCCGTCACTTATTAAGTCCAATGCATTCCTCATATGAACAGGTTTAAACATAACATAAACATTCGTATTAAAAGTAGGATACAAAATGTTAATACTTTCACCATGAACCATGAATGGTATAAAAATAACACATCCACAGTCAAACATATCACCAATCCTTAAATAAAATATGGAAGTTTAGTTTCATAATAAATCAACTTCAAAACAAGTTAAAAATCCATTAAAGGATTTTGACGTTGATGAAAATGATTTGTAAAACTCTTTGAGAGAAATAATCCCTTTTTTTGAAAACATTTAAAAGTCACTCAATTTGAAAAATAAGTTATTTAAAAACATTTTTGAATCAATGTTTCCCATACCACATTGAAACTTTTAAAAGGAATTAATATTTTAATAACATTCATGTCCATATAAATGAATCCTTAAAAACCATTTTGAAGACATGGACATTATTGAGAATGATTAAGAAGAGTAAATATTTAAATCATTTGAAATGATTTTTTAGTTAAAATTACCTTAGAATAATTACGTTTAAAACTCTTTCTTTAAACTTGGAAATGGATAATAAATATTTCCTAGTAGATACTTACGTAAAAACAACCTCAGATAATAAAGAGATTGTGAAATTAACCCTTACCAATTTGGTAACATACAAAACATACACCACATGAAAGGGGTATCATACAATTAATATGTAAATACACATAAATTAAAGTGTATTACATAAAGAATACAATTATGGGAAGTACATACACCACACAAAAGTTAATAGTGGCAATATGGCATGAATCTCACGGGAATAAGGAGTGAGATGAAAACCCATTACCTTGTACTTTTCCTTGGTTGGGGGTAGGTTAACCTCCTGTATAATGGTGAAATAATTTTTAATAAATAATAAATGAATCGTATACATTATTATGTTATCATATATGATCTTTTAACATTGCTTTGTTAATAATATCTTAGTATTATCGTCGTTTCGGGTGTTAACATACTCGTTTTCTTTTATTTGTTTTGTTACATAAGCCATGTTTGTCAAGGATAGGTTTTATCTTATACATATCTAGAATGATATAATGTCCTCAAAAATTATTTTTAAATCATAAAATGTAAATTATACTTGAATGGATACAATGGAGAATGAATCTCATAACGTTCGTGGAGACGGTATTCCGTACGTAGGCACGAGCGACAATATCATTCTTTTGATATTAAAAAATATTTAATTAGATGGTAAAACTTTTATAAAAATCATTATTATGTTATATTAATTATTTATATTAATTACACATCATTATTATACCCATCCAAATAATAGTATATTGAATAACAATTACACCACTACGTGGAGACGGTAAGCCGTATGTACACACGTATGGTGACATGTCATTCAAAGCATGGATAGAATACTGAATATGGTTGTACCATATTTATAATAATATTACAGTATATAGGAGATACTAGATTCATTATTTTAGAATGATAATAACAAAGGAAGAAGAATTTGAAGAAGAAATGAATTTGAAAAAGAGTGGTGAAAACATTACCTCTTCTCCGGGTTCTTCCTTTTGATTTGATCAAAAGGGCTCCATAGGTTTTCTTTATGATCAAAATAAGGCCTCTAGGTTGTAGTGAGGGAAGTTTAGAGAGTATTTGGGAAGGGGTTTTACGATCCAAGAGGCTTTGAAGGTGTGAATTAATGGGATGGGGGAGTGCCCTTTTATAAGAGGGGTGAGGGGCACCTTTGGAAAAGCTAGAAAGATTATTTTATAATAAATTAATATTCGGTTTTTAATGGCTCCAAAATAGATTATTTAAAGGTTAAGGTGGGTATGGGTCAATAACAACTCATCCAATACTATTTAGATAGGTTTGGGTCACTATGTTATCCTTATCTTTATGTATTAACTCTTAGTTAATTAGTTTCACTTTTACAATGTCTCTTTGTATTTTTATAATATATGGTTAATAAACATACTATATAAATCCAAAAGACCCCCCAAGTGGTCCATTAACCATACAAATATCATTATATAAGTCTCTCGAATGATCCTTAGATTTTTAGGAATTGAATATAAATTAATAACATAATATTTGTTTTAAAAACTCTTTTATGTCCTTATTTACACTATTCAATAATTGATTTTTGTGAAAATCATAAAATAATGATTACATAGGAAAAAGTTAATTATGTCAATCATAACATGTCATATTAAGCTATAAAATTAGTTTAATTCATAAAAAGACTCATATTATATTTATTTGGCTAATTATAATATCAATTATTTTAATTTTTCACTATTATGGTAATTACTGCATCATCATTGTGTCATAAATAAATTAAATTATATATTGTCAAATAATTATAAATAAAATATAATTTAGTATTTAATTGTTTTATATTTATAATGAATATTTATAGTCGAAAATCCAACATATATATCCCTATGTAAAAAATGTTTTTCTAAAAGATATATGCTTATGTCATTTTTGTATTTATTTTATGTTAATTAATATAAAGTGTCATTATCACCTAAAAGTGGCTACATGGGGTCCAAAAATCGATACAAAGATGCCCATGGTCGGAAATCTATCAACCAATAAGGTTAGGTTACGTTTTAGGGTAATTATTTATTATTATAATATTATTTTTTAACCCTTATTTATCGGATTTACCCTTTAACCGTGGTAAATAAAATTATTACCGAAGTAATTATTCAGAATTTCAAAAAATAAAAGTTACATATTTACACTATTTGAACTTCCTGATTCCAAACATGGAATCCATTTTTCCAAAATAAAATACACAGAAGTGGCAGAAATTAATTTAAAATTATTTCCCGTTGTTAAAACAAAAAGCGTGTTTTTAAGAGATAATAACTATCAAAAGATTGACACTGGTTTATGTCTGGTATAATTGTGAAATTATGTACAATTATCAAAACATTATTAAATGGTAAAAACATATTATAAATATACTTTAAAACCACTCAAATTCATAATTTATCAATATAAATTATTTTGATTAAAAATGTTGTTTTTAATTAAAATTTAGCAATTTTCACTATTCATCAAAATATAAATGTTATCCGAAAAGTTACAAAATTTTACCCTAGGATAAATTTGATATTCAGAATCCAAAAATGAAGTCCATTTTGAGAGATAAAATTTATAAAATTTCAAAAATTTGGTATTACTATTTATAACAGCTAGTTTGATTGGTTGTGGTGTGTTAGAACTTGATGTTGTGTACAACACACGCTATCACATTATTCAAAGAGAAGTGTACCGTAGAAGCTTGGGGAGTAACATTCTCCCCTCCTTCAATAAATTACGTCCTCAAAATTTGAAATTGTTCTTCAAAAATAAAAGTTTGAATATAGAAAATATATTTGTGGAAAAACCCACATCGGAAATTGGGTTAATAAAATTTAGTCTTAATAAGAGGAAAAGTGAAATGAAAGGGTCACCACCAAATTAGGATATCTATTTGGAGAAAATTGGTGGAAATTAGAGACATATAATTGGAGGAAAATGTAAATATTTATAGGTAGTGATTGAAGTCATCAATCTCAATCAAGTGTAAAATTGAGGGCCTTAAATTCATCAATCTATGATGATTTAAAATACCATCAGTTCAAGAAAACATATGGTATTTGGATAACACATTTTTTTGTTTTAAGATCGCTTCACTAATGTATAATAATTTATTTCTTCATTGAATAAGAGATGAAAAAAAATATATACTTGACAAGTAGAGTCTCATCCATTAACTAAGTTCTGCCACAAACACATCTTTCACTCTAAAAGATAATAGAACGTAAAAACAATATTATATTTATCCTATTCATATAGGGTAAAAAAAATTAATTTATAATTCATCTAGAAGAACCATTAAAAATGACATTATTCAATCCAGGACATCACGTGGGTCAGTTGTAGGTGATAAACCCTTGTCGCCCTTCGGTTGTGGAATCAAGTCTCGCGGCCTTGCCAGACGCGACGGGTTGCCACCCGACCTCCAGGTTGTCTTTTTTATGGCAATCCAAAATTAATCCAAACTAAAACTATCCAAAATACTTCAGTCCAAAATTTATAAGGAAGTTGAAAACAATGAAGATCTATTTTCCACGTAATAACATGTGAACACCTTCATCATGTATTCTTTTATAACACTGCAACATCCTGAATTACCATAAAACATTATTGATTACATTAATGATCCCTTATTCGTTAAAGAATAATAGATATACTCCTTCAATCCAAAAATGTTGTAAACCCCAAAAATGGGGGAATATAAAAATCATTAATCAGTTTCAAGTTAGTCAAGAATATCAAATATAATTTATCCAAATCAATCATGTATTATTCTAAAATCACTACCTCGGTATCAGTACCTTATTATGGTTTATCATTCTCTCAACCATATATTTTCCAAAAATTTAACCTACTATTGAGTCACTTTTCTTTGTTCCACACAATCTCAAGTCCTTAATGAAATAGTGATGTAGTACAATCCTTATATACTCCATAATTATTATAACAAGTACATTGTTGATACAACACTCAAATGATATAATCAACATAAGAACTATAATCATTCCTCTTCATATGTGGTAGTATCATAACTTTATTATTATCCAATAGAATCATTTGCGGCATAGTCTGATTACTGGGACATAGGTTCGCGTAGTGTCCAAACTCCTTGCAAATAAAGCATTGTACATTTGAAACCATTTTCTTACCCTTGCAGTCACGTACTTTGTGCCCTTTTCCTCCACACATGTAACAAACTCACATTCATTTCAGGAATGTTCCAGGGTGTTTCTTCCCACAGTTATCACATATGGAAAAATTATTTTTTTCTCTCTTCCCTTTATCCATATTTCTCTCTTCCATCCTTTTCTTCTCTTGCTTCCCTTCAAAGCCATAAGACTCAGTATACTCTTTACTTATCTTATCTACACAAGATATTATTTTTCATATGATGATAATACATGGGAGACTATTTCTATTATAAATTCTGGCTTAAGACCATGAACTATATGATCCTTCTTTCTCTTTGGATCATCTGCATTGCTGGAGTTTTCATTCCTTCTACTAGGTGCCATTTCTAAACAATGTCATACACTAGAATAGTTTATGAATAACAATACCTAATCCAAGACTTGTAAAAAATATAACATAAATTAAATAGTTTATGGATATAATCCATTATAATAAAAATGTCTCCTTTGAGTAAGTATATACTCATAAACCGTTCATAATGGTTTGTAAAGAAAATGAGAATTATCCTAAGCATATCCCCCGGGAGTGTTGTAACCAAGAGTGCAGCAAGGCCCGTTGTCGTGCACCGATTCCCGTTCGAGTCTAGCTCAAAGCGGTGTTTTTGGGATTTACCCCTAGGTACATCTGTTCCAGAGCCACCTCTAGCTGCTCGTATCCATACAGGGATGTATTGCTCAGAAAACTCACAAAATTTCTACAATACCAAAATTCTAGGATGTTCTTCTATACTAATCCTCAATTTCCATCTTAGATCTATGTTCTCTAATCAGAGTTTATCTAAATCTAGCTTCCAAGGTTTGTACTAAACTTCCTCTGATACCAACTATAATGCCCCGACCCTAGATACACAGAGTCGGTGCATTATTACATAACATTGGCATGATCACAAGAAAGATCATGTCTCGAAAGACCGATTAGTTTAGTAGCCTTGGAAACACTAGATATATTCATAATGTTTACATTACATAAATAAGTGAAAACTACAACAATATATTGTCTTCATATCCCCTCATACTATCCCTGTAGGTCATTCATAAAATACTTCTTTACGTCCTAGGAAAAATAAAACCTAGAAAAGGGGTGATCTCAAATGCCCAGTAAGGATAACAATATAGAGAAAACGTTCATAAATAAGAATAAACATTTAAGGCAATGTATTACTAAAACAAAATCCTTTTAAACATGAAATTCAACATAGTATGGAAAAAATAAAATGAAATAATGACATTTACTTAATCACATGGATATTCTACTAATCGAATAATCACATGAAATATCAATAACCACTTTAATAATGATAGAATTCATAATTCCTGACTATCATAACCACACAGCCAAGGCCTCGTTCCAAGACTACAAATAAGATTTTGCCTAGGCCTTGTGCCAGGACACTAGTTTGTCTCATGAGACCTACCGATGCATCGAGGAGCTATAGCGAGCTCCACCCGTCACTTATTATGTACAATTCATTCCTCATATGAACAGGTTTAAACATAACATAAACATTCGTATTAATACTAGCATACGAAATATCAATACATTCACTATGAAACATTAATGGTATAAAAATAACACATCCACAGTCAAACATATCACCAAACCTTCAATACAATATGGAAGTTTAGTTTCATAATAAATCAACTTCAAAACAAGTTTAAAATCCAATTAAGTATTTTGATGTTGATGAAAATGATTTGTAAAACTCTTTGAGAGAAATAATCCCTTTCTATGAAAACATATAAAAGTCACTCAATTTGGAAAAGAATTCATTTAAAGGCATTTTTGAATCAAATTGTACCATACCATTTTGAATCTTTTGAAAGGAATTAACATTTTAAAAACATTCATGTCCATATAAATAAATCCTTAGAAACCACTTTGAAGACATGGACATTAATGAGACAGATTTAGAAGAATAAATATTTAAAATATTTGAAATGATGTTTTAGTAAAAAGTAACTTAGAATAATTACTTTGAAAAACCTTTAATAAATCATGGACTTGGATAATAAATATGTCCCAGTATATACTTACGTGAAAACAACCGCGGATAATAAAGAGATTGTGAAATTAACCCTTACCATTTTGGTAACATACGAAACATACACCCCATTAAAGAGGTATCATAAAATTAATATGTAAATACACATAAATTAATGTTTATTTCATAAATAATACAATTATGGGATGTTCATACACTACACAAAAGGTAATAGTGGCAATATGGCATGAATCTCACGGGAATACGGAGTGAGATGAAAACCCCTTATCTTTTACTTTTCCTTGGTTGGGTGTAGGTTAACCTCCTATATAATTGTGAAATAATTGTTATTAAATTATAAAAGAATAATATACATTATTATGTTATCATATATGATCTTTTAACATTGCTTTGTTAATAATATCTTAGTATTAGCATAGTTTCAGGTGTTATCTTACTCGTTTTCTATTATATATTTTGTTACGTAAGCCATGTTTGTCATGGATAGGTTGTATATTATTCATATCCAAAATGATATAAAATCCATAAACTTTATTTTTAAATTATAAAATGAAAATTATACTTGAATGGATACGATGGAGAATGAATCTCATCGCGTTCGTGGAGATGGTAGTTCGTACGTACGCACGAGCGACAATATCATTCTTTTGAAATTAAAATAATATTTAATTGGATGGAATATTTTATATAAAGATTAATTATTATGTTATATATATTATTTACATAAATTACACATCATTATTATACCCATCCAAATAATAATATATTGAATAACAATTACAGCACGACGTGGAGATGGTAAGCCGTACATACGCACGTCTGGTGACATGTCATTCAAAGGATGGATAGAATACTGAATATGGTTGTACCATATTTATAATAATAATAAAGTATATATGAGATACTTGATTCATTATTCTATAATTATAATAACAAATAAAGAAGAAGTTGAAGAAGAAATGAATTCGAAAAAGGTTTGTGAAAACATTACATCTTCTTCGGGTTCTTCCTTTTGATTTGATCAAAAGGGATCATTAGGATGGCTTTATTATCAAACTATGTTCTCTAGGATGTAGTGAGGGAAGTTGAGAGAGTATTTGGGTAGGGTTTGGGCGAACCAAAATGCTTTGAAGGTGTGAATTAATGAGATGGGAGAGTTCCCTTTTATAAGAGGGGTGAGGGCCAACTTTAGAAAAGTTAGAAATATTATTTTATAATAAATTAATATTCAGTTTCTAATGGCTCCAAAGTGGATTATTTATTGATTAAGGTGGGGATGGGTCGAAAAAGACTCATCCAATAGGATTTATACAGGTTTGGGTTACTATATTAATCTTATTTTTAAATATTAACTCTTAGTTAATTAGTTTCACTTTTACAATGTCTCTTTGTATTTTTATATTATATGGTTAATAAACATAATATATACATCTAAGAGACCCCCAAGTGGTCCATTAATGATACACCTATCATGATATAAGTCTCTTGGTTGATCCTTATATTTTTAAGAATATAATATCAATTAATAATATAATATTTTCTTGAAAAACTCTTTTATGTCAATTTTGACACTATTCAATAATTTATATTTGTGAAAATAATAACAGAATGATTACTTCGATAAAAGTCAATTATGTCAATCCTAACATGTCATATGAACCTAGGAAATTATTTTAATTCATAAAAAGTATCAAATTTTATTTATTTGTGTAATTATAATATCAATTATTTTAATTTTTCACTATTATGGTAATTACTGCATCATCATTGTGTCATAAATAGATTAAATTATTTATTTTCTAAAAATTATAAATAAAATATAATTATTTAGGAAATAGTTATATTTTTCTAATTAATATTTATAATCGAAAATCCAACATATATATCCCTATTTAAAAAATGTTTTTATAAAAGATATATGCTTATGTCATGTTTGTATTTATTTTATCTTAATTAATATAAAGTGTCATTATTACTTACAAGTGGTTCCATGAGGTCCAAAAATCGACCAAAAAATGCCAATGATTTGACATGTATCAACCAATAGGGTTATAACACGTTTTAGTGTAATTTGGTATTATTATAACATTATATTTTAACCCTTATTTACCGGATTTACCCTTTAACAATGGTAAATAAAATATTTACCGAAGTAATTATTCAAAATGTCTAAAAATAAAAGATAAATATTTACAAAATTTGAATATCCTAATTCCAAATATGGAATCCATTTTTTCAAATTCAAAACATAGAAGTGGCAGAAATTAATTTAAAATTATTTCCGGTTTTTAAAACAAAAAGCGTGTCTTTAAGAGATAATAACTATCAAAAGATTGACACTGGTTTATGTCCGGTTTAATTATAAAATTATGTACAATGACCAAAATTGTATTAAATGGTAAATATTTATTCTAAATATACATTAAAACAACTCAAATTCATAATTTACCAATATAAATTATTTCTATTAAAAAAGTTGTTTTTAATTAAAATTTAGTAATTTTTACTATTCATCAAAATATAAATGTTATCCGAAATGTTCCCAAATTTCACCCTTGGATAAATTTGATATTATGAATTCAAAAATGAAGTCCATTTTGTGAGATAAAATTTATAAAATTTTGAAAAGTTTGTATTACTATTCCTAACAGCTAGTTTGATTTGTTGTGGTGTGTTAGAACTCGATGTTGCGTACACCACATGATATCACATTATTCGAAGATAAGCATACCGTAGAAGCTTGGGGTGTTACAGATAGAATTTATTTAATTATAGAATAATGTTACACACCATGATTTTTTAGTATGCCTCTTTTTAAATTTAACTTATTTGATAACATACCATCATAACTAATGATTTAAATATTATTAGTTAATCATTATAGTTTTCTCCGAGATTTTGGGAATGGAAGAAATGAATAAAATTAAGTAAATTATGAAATTATATATTACCCATGTTTATAAAATTAATTCATTTTTTACCAACTAATTATAAATTAAAACCAATTGAAAATAAATGCTGTATTTTTAGAAATACTATTTTTATTCCCACAATGACATTTTATATTAATAAATTATATTAATCACTATTAGTGTAATATATTAATATAATTTATATAATATATATTTAGTCAAGTATTTTTATATTCATCCAAAAAAAATTTAGATGCTTATGATAAGAATAAATCCAATTTTACATATAAAAGGCTATATTTTTCTAAACATAATTTTATCACCTTTCAATGGAAAACAGATTATAAATTTTTTTTGACACTTTTATAAATTATATTTACAAAAATAAATATTATTTTTGAATAATCAATATCAAAATTGATGTTGGTTATTTTTTTGGAAATTTTATGGAAACATTCATTTATTATGAATAGTAATTTGACCAATGGAATAATAATGTGACCTTTATGAATAGAAATATGGATATTATAACTATAACCGACCTTATAAAATATTAAATATAATTTATGAAACTTATAAATTTTCATATGATACAATTATATCATAGTATAAGTAAATAAATGTTCTAGAAATTGTTAATAATGTTTTGTTTTTTATCTTACAGAAATGTTTATTTTCAATTTTATTATTATTATAAGGTTTTGAAGAAAATTTATTTTCCTAAAATGTATTCCGAAATTAATATTTTGTATTATTTTGATTATAATATAATTTTAAAATTCATTAATTAATTTTTCAAAGTGTGATAAACGTAATTATATTTCAAAAAATGATATTTTTTGAATAAATTATTATTTTAATTTAAAATTAATTTTTTCATATTTGGAAAACTGTTTTCATAAAACGAATTCCATTTTTAAATTCTGAAAATTTAATATTAGTTAGGTTTGTTGTTGTATATTTTTCTACAATAGTTGAATTTTCAGTGAATAGTGAAATATGGTAATTTACAATATTAATCAAATAAATGATTTATTGAGTAATATATTTTTTATTTCTGATATAATCACATTATATTAAACTAAAATTCATAATTTAAATATATTTTTTAATAATTCTCAAACAATTCATAGTCTTGACCCAAATTAATAATCAATTGAATTAATTATTAAAAAAACACATATCTCTCCCACTATAAATACCTCCCATCACCACCCCTTATCCTCAAATAGATAATTCCTTGATGATTTTTAATATTCTTCCCATTTCCTCTCCAAAAAATATCCCCCATTGTCTGGTCTTTCTTGTATCTCCATAATACTCTTTCTATATCTCTTAATGAGGTTCTCAAGGAGATGAAATCAAGAGGTAAATCCTTTTTTCATTCTCTGACAATTTTTTTAATTTATTTTCTTATTATTCAAACCTTAATTATTGTTTCCAAACATGAATTACAACTACAATATATTATATATACTTGAATTTTATTATTTAAAAGGAATATCAATCATCAATCCCCTTGTCCTCTCTGTTTTATTCTAAAAATGATAACATCATCTGTGACGTGCCGATTTACCGCCATCATGGATAATGCGACTTAATTTTCCATCACCACTATAAATTATTGTTATAAAACCATTATATTGTCTAAACCATATTTTATTATACATATAAAAAGTTATTTAGAGTTTTTGAACTAGTATATGAATAAGATATTAAGTAATAAGAAAAATCTAGTTCTTGACGATAGGATAACTGAAAAAACAATCTAAAATGATTATCATTAATATCTTATCTAATGATTCATCCTACCCAATAATAACACAATGAATTATATATCCATTTAATATTATTTAATTTCATTAATATCATATATGTTCAATTATGGATATTTATTTCCATTTCACATGATCTTTTGTACATGTATACATGTGAAGCAATCATGAAAACAAAGGAAATTAACACTCCTGAATGAAAAACTTCAATCTAATTACTAATCAGAAAAGTTAAAAATGTAAATAATAATATTATACCAGAATAAATACAATTTAAAAAGGATATGAATTTATTAATTATTTAATTATTCAAATTTTATTATCTAGGATTTTAATTATAAGTTTATAATGATTTTAGAAATATGGTAAGGGATTCTTCTCGAACCTCCATTATTCATTCGGGTTACGTTATATCTCATTTTACACCAATTTAATTCTTTAATTATTTATACATATTATAAATTCTATTTATATGATCAAAACCCATTTATCTAGATCAATTAATAATTCCTTTATGGTAAAATACATGTTTTTAATGTTCAATTCTCAATTCTTCCTAATAAGCAAGCCTAATTTAAGGGAACATCAAAATTTATTTCCCATTTTTAAGTATCACCAATATTATGTTTTAAGATACTAATATTTTAATCATGAAAAAATATTTTTTTTTTCATTTCTTGTTTTATTCAAACAATTATGTCTTTTCCTTTTTATTGACCATTTATTATTTTCCTTAAACTGCATTACAGATGATCATTTCTAAAGTTTATTAAACACTCTTTTTAAATTTTTTCACTTATATTGGACAACATTTATGCCTTGAATATAATTTAATTGTCCTTATATTTTATTTTCTATGATATTCATGTTTAAAATTTTATTTTCTGAAAAATAAAAATGACTTTCCAAAATAAGACTTATTTCCAAATGAAACAAGGGGTTTTTTCGTTTCACTTTTAGTTTTCTGAGATATATTCCTTTTCACCACTTAATCCTTATAAGTTATGCATGTACTATGATTTGATATATCATATCCTAACCCTTCATATTCTAAGGATATTATTAGGTTATTTTACTGATATTCCTTCATATGGATTATGATTTAAATGTTTTAAAGTGGTATGAGACACAACAAAATGTTTAATGATTATTTTCCTCAATTATATATCAATGATTTTATTAGATTATTTTAATTTATGATTATGATTAAAATATGTTAAAGTGGTATGGAATAAATTGATTTAAGTATATAATTTTAAATATGTTATTCAGTATTTATGGAATGCATTAGACATAGTAAGTGATGTTCGGGATACATTATAGCCCCTCGATACATTCGATTCTCTCATGAGACAAACTAGAATGGGTTTTGGCTGAAACCTTTCCCATTTATGTATAAGTTTTGGATTAGGCCTTGATGGTATGTTTATGATGTCTGAAATTATATATTCCCTCAATATGATATTAGTCATTGATAAATCATGTGATTATTTGACTAGTATATTATCCACAGTTACGTTTCATGTGTCTCTTTGTATAGAATTATTTATTCATATTTTATTCATTCTATATTATGCTCATAATTATGTTTTATTGGCTTGAGTTTCATTTATTCACATTTCCTTATTGTTTATATTTACGATAGCTTACACTTTATTATTTAACCTTTCTGAGCATCTGAGATAACCCATTTCATATCCTTTTCAATTCCCCGTGATTCAAAGATGTATATTATTAATGAATTTTTTGGACAATCTAAAAGTTATGAATGTTTCCAATGTTTTTTCTATCGTATTTTCCTTCCAAAATATAATGTAAAACTTATTTTTGTGTCTAGTTTTTGAAAAATACTAAACTATTTTGTCCCCTGGGATGAAAAAACTTGTTCATAGTACCAATGTAATGAATTATGGCACTAGCTCTATGCTACTAGGATTTTTACCTTTACATCATTGGTATGGATCAAGATAGGGAAGTTAATAAAATTAATATTTAACTAGTCTTTCAATATAACCCTATCGATATTGAATAACTATTAATTTTAATAAGTCAAATAAACATTGACAATGATAGTTTAATTCAATTATATCAGTAATCTTTCCATAGTATCCAACCACTATAAAATTTTTAATTTTCATGTCATCATCATGATAAATTCTCCAAACCCTAATTCCCTTACTATCATATTCATCAAATATATTAGCATGTCCGAAAGAACCTTGAGTAATAAACTTAAAATAATTTCATATTTCACATTTATTCTTAAAATTCATTATCTAAACAAGAATATATAATGTGTAACTTTTACCATATAAAAAACAATTGAACAATAGTAATATGAATTTGAATATATACTTATATGAAGCATGAACCATTTGAAAATATATTCATTAATAAATTTTGTTAATTCCTACTCATTTGGAGCTTGTACCCTTAGTCACCTCATTGTTTTCAATCACATGTCTTAAATAAATAGATCTGAAATAAGATTATTGATATTCACATATCTATTTTCTTATATAAACTCCAATTATGTTAGTATAAAATTTTATCCCTATGCAATTGGTTTTCAAAAAATTTGAAATACTAATGAAGGTTTATCAGAATGAGAATTAGTGTATATGTCTTCAACTAATACAACATGATTGAATCTAGTCAAAATAACATCCTAATACTATAACATAGGATCATGAATCATTAAAATATGAAACATTCAAAATTAGATCCTTATGATTAATCATTAATCCTCACATATTATATCAAATGATCTACGAACCTGATGAAAAAAAATATTAAACCACCTAAGAAAAATTGCACATTGATTTGATCAAAATGAATCTTCTAATGAAAACAAAAAAAAAATTATCTACACACCTCTCAATTGGATACATTCGTCAATATTCTACTAGTCCACCATTTTTTTCTTCTTGAACCAAATTAATTGTCAAATTAATATTGAATGTGAAGAGTTAAGGTGGAAATTAAATCTCTACATTAAAGTATCCAAAAAAATCTTTATTTATGTTAATCAGCTTTAGTAAGATTTATTTTTTCCCATATTCTCCTTAAAAAGGTACAAACCTCAACTTGAACTATAATTAATTCTTTATGTAAACTGTAATGCCCTAACACCAGTTACCCAGAGTCAGTGTATTATTACGTAACATTGTCATGATCGTAAGGGATCAAATCCCGAAAGACCAATCAGTTTAGTAGACTTTGAAGTACTAGATAAATTCATATGTTTTACATTACATCATGAAATAAAAACATCATTAACATTTTTTTCCATTTTGAACACACTTATAGAGATAGCCTGTCCCTACAGGTCAACCATAAAAAACATCATCACATCCTAGGGAAAATAAAACAAAGAAAGTGGTGAGCTCAGATGCTCCCTAAGGACAAAAATATAGCTGATACATTCATAAAAAAGAAAAAACATTCGAGGAAATGTATAGGACTAAAAACAGCAATTTAAACATAAACATCATCATATTATGGAAAATATAAAATCAAATAATTTAATTTACTTCTTCACATTGTTATTATACTAGTCGAATTATCACATTTAATATAAATTTCCACTTTCATAATGATGGAATGCATAATGTCAGACTCTATAACCACATAGTCAAGACCTTGTTCCAAGACTAAGAATAAATTTTTTTCAAGGATTGTGCCAAGAAATTAATTTTTCTCATGATACCTACCTATTCCTCAAGGAGCTCTAGCAGGATCCACCCTTCACATACTAATTACTGTGCATTCTTCATATAAAAATGTTTAATCAAAAAATAAACATTCTTATTAAAAAAAGTATACGAAATGTCAATACTTTATCCATAAACCATGAATTGTGTAAAAATAACACATACAACGTCAATCATATCAGAAAAACATCAATACAATATAGAGGTTATGTATCCTAATAAATCAACATCAATAATGATTAAAATCTATCAATGCTTATGGACATAGATGAAATTAAAACTTTTTTTAGAGAATATCTATTTCTATTTTGAAATAATTTAAAATTTATATAATTATAAAAGGAAAAATTTATTTTGAAAATATGATTATCAGTTTGAATGAGATTCTTTGAAGATTTTATAATGGCATAAAATAGCCGCACCCTTCGTATAATTTAAATAAAATACATTTCTACCTTAATTTTTTCGAAAAGGTCATAAAGTACCTTCTTCGCAAAATGAAAAAAAGATTATTTTCAAAAAATATATTTTCAAATAAGGGTAGAAATTAAATTAACCAATATTCTAGTAAATATTAATAATGTTTTGAATTACATTTTTAAGAAAACATAGATGTGGATAATTAAGAGATCCCAGAAGAAACTTATGTATTAATAACCTCAGATAAGTAAAGAGATTGAAAAATTAACCATTACCTTGTAATTATCCTTAGTAAATAGTATGTTAAAATCCTGTATAACAGTTAAAACATTATTGTTATATTATAAAATAATCATATACATAAATACGATATCATATAATATCTTAAAATATTTCTTTTTTGAGAATATTTATTTAGTATCATCATTTCATTTGTTAACTGATTCATTTCCTTTATATTCTTGGTTACGTAATCCATGTTTGTTATGGATGGGATGTATTTGGTACATATAAATAATGATATTAGGTTCATAGACATTATTTTTAATCATTAAATTAAAATTATTCTTGAATTATTATGATGGGGAATAAATCTCATAGCGTTCATGGAGACAACAATCCATACGTACGTGTGCGGGACAATATCATTATACTGATAGTGAAATCGTATGTAATTGGATGGTATATAATATATAAATAATAATTAAAATTTTATATTTATTATTTAAATCATTTATATTAATTATTATACCAATCATAATAATGAAGTGTTTTAATAAAAAAACTACACAACGACGTGGAGATTATAATTCATACGTACACAAGTATGGTGACATTGTCATTCATATGATGGATAGAATAATGAATATGGTTGTAAATTTTTTTATAATAACATCAAGGTTTATAAATTATACTAGATTTATTATTTTAGTATTGAAACAACAAAGAAAGAGGAAGTGGAAGAAGAAAAGAACTTGGAAGAGGTGATGAAATATTTACCTCTTCTTCGGGTCATTCCTTTTGATTTGATCAAAAGGGATCCATAATTTGTATTTTTGACCAATGGAAGGCCACTTGGATGATGTTATTAATGTTGGGAGGATATTTGGGTAGGGGATTCCAAAGCCAAATGGATTTGTTGGTGTGAAATTAAGATAAGGGGAAGTAGCCTTTTATAAGATAGGTGATGGTCACTTTAGGAAAAGCTTGAAATATTATTTTATAATAAAATCATTTTCAGTTTCTAATGTAAAAAAATGATTTATTTTAGAGATAAGGAGGGTATGGGTCGAAAAAATCTCAACCAATTGGTTTTGGACAGTTTTAGGTCACCATATTTTCCTTATGTTTTAGATTTAACTCTTACTAAAATTGTTTGACATTTACCAAGTCCCTTTGATTTTTATATTATATGGTTTATAAACATACTATAAAAAGTATAGAGAAGCCCAAGTGGTTCTTTATTAATAAATAAAACCTTATGTAAGACTTTTTCCTGATCCTTAGATTTTTATAAATATTATATCAATTAATAATATAGTACTAGTTTTAAAAACACAATTATGTCAATTTTGACATTATTTAGTATTTGGTTTTTCTGAAAATCATAACAGTGTGAATACATCGAAAATAATATTTAATCAACACTAACCTGTCATAGTAACATATAAAATTAGTGTAATTACTAAAAAGTCTCAAATAACATTTATCTGGATATTTATAATATCAAATATTTTAATATTTCATTAATAATGTAATTTCTGCATCATAATTGTGTCATAAATAAATTAAATTATTTAATGTAGAAAATTAAAAATAAAATACCATTATACAGTACATCTTTTTTTCTTTCTAATTATTTTTATAGTCGAATTTATCTCTTTTAAAACCCTATATTAAAAATATTTTAGTTATTGAACTTTGAATTAAACTATATTAACTATTCTTTAAATAAAATAATAATAAATGTCGTAATCTTATCCAAAAGGACCAAAGGGGGTCATAATTTATTCCTAAAGTAGTTTTTTGTCAAATTATACATATCCAATTGAATTAGTACTTTTGTTAAGGTAATTATAATATCATTTTTACCTTTAATTGCCCTATTTACCTTTAACCGTGGTAAATAAAAGTCAAAACATAATATTCATCAAAAAATATTTTCATCTTATTGAACCACATTTTACTTAAATATTTTAATCGTTTCTCTTTTATTTTTGAGATTCAACTCATAATAGCTGTAAAATTAAGATTTATTCAAATTTGTAAATGCTATTAGAAGGTGGGTAAAAGATGGTAAAAAGTTCAATAAAATTTTATGTATCTAAACTTATTATAAAATCACTCCAATGAATTAAATTGAACATATAACTGTATTAGGTATCTATTTTAACCAAAAATAAATTAAAATGAATTAAATAATTTAAAAAAAGTTGGTTTTAAACAATAACACAATGATTTTCAGTATTCATCAAAAAATTAATATTTTCATAAAAATACCAAAAAATCACTGTAAGCTAATTTTGATATTATGAATCAAAAAATGAAGTCTATTATGAAAAATAAAATTTATAAAATTTCAAAAAGTGGGTATTAATATTCATAATGGATAGTTCGATTGGTCGTGGTTTGATAAAACCCCAAGATGCGTACTACGCAAGCTACTGTATTATTTAAAGGAAAACATTTTGTGGAAGCTTTATGAAAAACCCTGCTTTTATTACAAACATAGACATGGTTTATTACATAAACCATTCACTTGATAAAACATGGATGTTTGAGATGTCTAGTGTCATTGGGGTTTAGGATCATTACATAACAACATAAACCATGAAGTACAACATCATTATTGAAAACATCATTTATATGACCACTACATTCCCTCATACTTAGCATTGCATGGGATAACCTGAGAACATGCATAAGAAAAAGGGTGAGCTATAAATCACAGTAAGTGAATAAACATGGAAAAAATGAGGATTAAAATACATTTTAGAAAATAGGAATATCAATAGATCAGAAGAGAAACAAGAATATAAAGGCATGATAAAGCATGATAATCATATCATGGAAATGTGGCAACAACACTTAACATGGAATTAGCATGAGCTAAGGCTCATTTCACATAGACTATGAGTAAATACACATTGCACATGAAGAACGAGTAAACCCTAATTTCACTTGAATTATCATGAGTCAACACTCATTGCACATGATGTATCATGATACAATACTTTACCCAATGCATTGGAGCGCTATAGGGGTTCACCCTTCTTAAACATTTCATTTATGCATAAGTGTGCCACATGGATCATAAAACATGGATTCATTAAACATAATCATTTATTCTACGATAATGTAATGTGGAATTAATACATGAAACTTTATAATCAATAATTAAATGTGAATAAAGTTGAATATCCTTGATGGATAAATGGGCACTGTATTCAATACACAAAGGCATCTTCTTAGAAAATCGGTGAAATTTTGGCAGCGTAACGGTGTGACATAAGGATTCATAAAAATGGTTAATGAGAGAGAAAGGGGTGTCTTGTCATATTTAAATGAAATGGACAGTAAGGGGTTCATATATATACATGTCCAAACAACTGTAATGGAATTTAGATTCCTGATACAAAAGTATTGTTTTAATGTAAATTAAGAGAGAGAAGTACCTTTCAGAATTTCTGCATAGTAATAGGTGTACATGAGAGGAATTTAATGAGAGAGAAATGGGTCTCCCATAATTAAAACATTAATAGGGCTATATGGAGAAGGTACGAAACCATACAACATCATTTATAATTGAAATTAAAAGGTCAAAACAATATTAAGAAAATTGGACAAAAAGTGAAAGGAAGAAAAACCCTTAATTGGAAGTGTTCTTCCATAGTCTTGAGAGAGGTTGAGAGAGGATTCATGGGAGCTTGGGCCACTTTGGGAGGATTATAGATATAATAGGGCAGATGTTGGACGAACTCCAAAGGCTTTGAGTGAGGTGGATGTGGGAGCTTGGGTGGGTTTATATAGGAATGGTGAGTTAATTCTTATTTATTTAGGTTTGGGACCCCTTACATTAAACTATTCCAAATCACAAATCATCTCATGGTTTTTTCCCATGGTTTTTGTAAAAGGGGAGATGAAAAAAATATTTTATATGTTAAAGTTCTGATCTTCTTAAAATAATGGGGTTGCTTATGTGGAGTTGAGTCACACTCCCATGGAAAATAATTTTAAAAGACATGATGTTTTATAAGTCTTGAGGGGTCCATTAATTCTTTATAAAATAAGTCAAACAAACCCAAAATCACATTATTTCAATGGTAAGACATACATTGGCCGAACATAATGCTTATAGTATTTTATTACATCACTATTGGGTCATTATGATGTCATAAACCAAATTATATATTTAAATGATATTAAATTTTTACCGAAAAATTTTACTGTCTTCGAAAATTATGAAAAACTCTCCATTGGATAACGTTGACGTCCTAATTCCAGAAATAACATTTATTTTATCTAAATAATTTTCTAAATATGTTAATTTTCACTTTTAAATTAAAAACTGACATTTATCGAAAATTCATGGGTTTTGACAAAAATGGATTTCAAACCTTAAAAAAAATTACAATTGCATTCAAAATATTACAAGATTATTTATTTTTAATAAAAATTAATTTAATAATAATAATAATATTTTATTAAAATATTATTTAATTCAAAAATAACTTAATTTAATAACATAGAATTCTTAATTAAATAATAACTAAAATCACTAATTGTACTTTAAAAATTATTTAAAATGTATCAATAATTACAAGAAGTTATATTCATTATTATATACAAAAAGAATGCACATGAACATAGTACTAGTGATTTGTTACATAACTCCTTAAAACAGCCGCATAAGACCTATGGTTATGGTGTGCGATGCTGACAGACGCTTGGGGTGGCTCAGATAACATCGCTCGAATGGAAATCTCAATCAACATCCACTTTTCCCGTAGACCGTCTCGTTTGAGCGTGAAATGATAAAGGCCAACTTGGGCTTAGTCAAGAGCGAAGCCCAAATACGCCACCACTTTTCTGAGATCTGACAAATGGGATTCGGATGGAGCAATTCTACTGGATGAGGCCATCACTTCCTTTTTCTGAGTAAATTGGTTTCGTTAAAGCCTTATATTTATACTAATCATATGATCACTGTTCAATGACTATAAAAGTAACATTCAAAACTCTTAACATAAAACCAAATAAGTTGAAATTTTATACAAATTTTTTACATAAAGAGACATTTAACTAGATCAAGATGAATTTCCATTAATGAAACTTAGGGTCGTTACAATATTCACCCCTTAAGAAATTTCTCCCCCAAAATTTTCTATTCCCACACTAAAACAATTGTGGGTAACTCTGCTACATAATTTCCTCTGATTCCCAAGTCACTTCTTCAAACATGTGGTTTCGCCACAATATCTTGATGAGGGGCATTGTCTTATTTCATAAACTAGTTTCTCTATGATCTATGATCTTCACTGGTTTCTCCTCATATGAAAGATCATCCTCCAACTGTACCACCATAGAATAGAGTACATGTGAAGGGTCTGGTATGTAATTCTTTAATAGGGATACACTAAAGACATCATGTACTTTGTCCATTGTCTGTGGAAGTGCTAGTCGATAGGCCATAGCCCCGACACGATCAAGAATATCAAAGGGTCCAATGTAACTTGGACATAACATCCATTTATTTCCAAACCTCATGACATTCTTCCACGGAGATATGCATTAAAAAACCATGTATCCAACTTTAAACTCAAGGTCTCATCTACGATTATGTGCATAACTCTTCTATCGACTCTGGGCTGCCTTGATATGCTGCTGAATGGTTTTCACCTTCTCCACCATTTCCTTGACCATTTCTGGTCCAAGCATCTTACGTTCACCAACCTTATCCCAACACGCCGGTGTTCTTCACCTTTTCCCATAAAACGATTTATATGGTGCCATTTGTATACTCGAGTAGAAACTGTTATTATAAGAGATCTCAACCAGAGGAAGATGTTGAACCCATCTTCCATTAAAGGCCATTGAGCATGTTATCCACATGTCCTAAAGTTGTGGATAGTCTAATCAGATTGGACATCATTTTGAGGATGATAGGCCATACTGAAGTTCAGTTCATATTCAGAGCATGTTGAAGACTCTACCAAAACATAGAGGTGAATCTTGGATCTCAGTAAGAAAAAATAGATAGTGGCACTCCATGCAGCCTTATCACTTCCCTGATATATATTTGTTCCAGTTGATCCAATGAGAAATCCTACCGAATAGTAATGAAGTGTACAGTAATTGCAAGACGATCCACAAAAACCTAGATTGCATTGTTGCCTTCGGATTTCCTTGTAAGTCTGGCGACAATGTGCATGGTGATGTTCTCCCATTTCCATTTTGGTATGGGAAATGGTTGCATCATCCCCTTAGACTTTTGCCTCTATGCCTTCACTTTCTGTCACACCAGGCTCTTTGATGTAAATAAAGTCATCTCCTTCTTCATATTGTCCCACAAAAAAGTTTCTCAGAGATCTCGATACATCTTTTTGGTCCCTGGGTGAATAGAGAAATTTGAACTATGTTCGTCATCCAAAAGTTCCTTCCTCAGCTCCGGACTTGATGGAACACAGTCTTTTCCCAAATCGCACAATTCCTTCTTCATTAACATTAATCTCTGAGGATTTCCCTTTTTCAATAACTTCCACTTTTTTCTAAATTCCCACATCATCCTTTTGATCATCCTTTAACCCTACCAAAAGAGACGGTTGAGAAATCTCTTTTGAAAGGATTGACGATGTTCCCTTCATTATGATTCTCATTTCCATCTTCATCAAGTCTAAGAAGATTGGATCCTTCTCAATTATCCTCATTGATAGAATTGTTGGGTCATTTATACTTAGGGCATATTCCACCATGTTTTCTTTCCGAGGGTGGTAATTTATTGAACAGTCATAATCCTTGTTGAGATCTATCCATCTTCTCTGTCACATATTAAGCTCTTTCTGTGTGAAAATATACTTAAGACTCTTGTGGTCAGTTTATATATCACATTTATCCCCAGAGAGATAATGCCACCAGATTTTCAAGGCAACGACCACCGCCGCCAACTCCAGATCATGTGGTGGATAGTTTCAGTCATGGATTTTCAACTGCCTTGAGGCATAGGGTATCACTTTATTATTCTGCATCAGCACACAACCTAAACCCTTCTTTGAAGAAACTCGAAATACCACAAAAAGTTCCCCTCTTATGGGTAAATTGAGTACAAGAGTAGTGATAAGACACCTTTTCAACTACATGAAGCTTTCTTCCCATTCATCACTCTATGAAAACTTTACTCCCTTAATAGTTAGCTTGGTAAGAGGGTTGGACAATCTTGAGAAATTTCTCACAAATCGTCGATAATATCCAGCTAAACCAAAGAAGCTACAGATATCGATTACCAATGTTGGCCTCGAACATCCCTCAATTGCCTCTGTTTTGGAAGGATCCATAGATATCCCATTACATGTGATGATATGGACCAAGAATGAGACCTCCTTCAACCAGAACTCACATTTTCTATACTTTTCATAGAGCTTCTCCTTGCGAAAATTCTCTAGTATAGTTCTTAAATGCTCCTCATGATCCTCCTTGGTTTTGGAGTATATTAAAATATCATCTATAATGACTACCACAAATTCATCAAGGTAATCTCTAAAGACTCTATTCATCATGCCCATGAAGCTTTCTGGAGCATTGCTGAGTTCTAAAGGCATTACTATGATTTCATAGTGCCCATATCTTGTATGAAAAGCAGTCATGGGGACTTCTTCCTTCTTCACCCTAACTTGATAATATCCCGACCACAAATCTACCTTGGAGAAGTATTGTGCTCCGCGCAGCTGATCGAACACGTCATCGATCCATGGAAGAGGATACTTGTTCTTTATCGTGATGTTATAAATTTCATGATAATCGATGCAAAGCTGCATTGAACCATCCTTATTCCTGATGAAGAGGATTTGTGCACCCCATGGTGAAGCACATGGTCATATTAACCCTTTATCCAGATTCTCCTGAAGTTGATTCTTTAGCTCTTCATGATCCACGACAGCCATTCTATATTGAGTCTTGGATATTGGTAGATCCCCTGGTAAAAGTTCAATTGAAAATTCAACGTCTCTTTTAGGAGGAAGAATAGGGAGTTCCTCGGGAAACACTTCATAAAATTCCCTCACAATAGGAATTTCTTCAAGGGTGGTTTCTTTCTTGGACTAAATCATCTGAGCCAGATACACATGCTCATAGGGTTGTAATATCCATTCTTGAGATGATGGAGCTAAAGGAGATTCATCTTCCTCCTTACACTTGTAAAGAATCGGGGGTCGATTCTTCATATGACGTTTGATTTCCCTCTCCCGACCATTTATGTTGGCTCTATTTAAGGAAATACAATCCATGCCAAGAATTGCATCAATTTCCACCAGAGGGAGTATGATGTGGTTCACCGGGAAATTAAATCCACATATTAAAACTAGGTAGGACTTATATTCATGGGATGCAATGATTTCCCCATTTTCCATACTCACCGACCTCTTCACTTCCATGATTTTTGGCCGTGATAGGATTATTCTACAAAACTTTCGAGATATTAAAGAATGAGTAGAACCTGAATAAAAAATTATGTTCACTATTCCTGAATGAATTACTAGAGTACCTATCACAACTTCGTTGTTGGGGTTCACTTCTATAGAAGTGATGGAAAAAGCTCTTCCTTGCTTCCTGGGAGGTTGTTGGTTGCCAAAGAAAAACCTTGGATTAGGGAACTAATTTGAAAAATGCCCCGGTTCTTTGCAGTTGTAGCAATGAAAAATGCGTTGAGGCTCGAATGGAGCGGTCCTCTCCTATGTCGCAGCCACAGATCATTCTTACCGACAGTTAATAGCTAGGTTCCATTCTCTTCCACACCTAAAGCATTTCTTCATCCCCTTGAGGCTATTTTTATGGTGCTTCTTTCTGCACTTTTAGAAAGTGGGGTGCTGGATCTTCTTAGAACCATTGGATTTATCCATCGGACCGCCAGAAATGAAGTCCTCTTTACGCTTCTTGTCCCCATGATACCCATGTGATTCCCCGATCTCCATTTCTACCTTGAGGGCACATTGGACAATTTCCTCATAGTTGTCGATGTCACAGATCTCTAATGTTTTCCGAAGGCTAGGCTTCAGCACACCAAAGAAGTGGTCAACTTTGTATTTAGGGGTAATGAAAAATATGAAAGCATATCCTGCATGCCTTGTGATGATTGAGTCATACGCTCCAATAGATTCTTCGTATTTTTTCTTGAGGGAAAGGAAGCCCCTTTCCATCTTAAATCAGAGGGTGCGTGGAAAATATTTATCGAAAAACATCTTCTAGAAATCCTTCTATTCCAACGCCTCTATCTCCTCCGTAGGCTTCATATTTTTTTATCAGCGTCCACCATTGATTAGCTTCACCATCCATACAATAAGCCACTAAGAGAACCTTCTCTAATTCAGAACATTAAAGGATGAAGAAGATCTTTTCAATGGAGTTGATGCATTGTTCAGCAATCATGGGATCGTATGATCCACTAAAAGGAGGATGCCTTTGTCTCATGAAGCTCTCGATAGAGACTTGTTCCTTCTTAGGGGGGTTTGGACGTTCCTCATGACCCGTTTTTCTATTAAAATCTTGAGATAGCTGAGAGAGTAGCATGAAAAAGTTCGTGATTCCCATTCCCATTGGATTGGGCATCTCATTAGTACAGTCATCACACTGATCTTCACATCGGTTTTTAGCCCGTGTCCTCCTATAACCGGCCATTGGATGGAATAAAAAGAAATTTAGGTGGTAAAACATAAAGGTTAATACAAAAACAAAAGTTTATGACTTACAGATAAACTTTTATTTTCTTAACTCATGAGTCTATAGGCTTCAATCTAGGCTTTTCATGATCTACTTTGTAACATATATTTTTAGGGGAATTTTTTTTAATTCCCTTAATAAGGGTTCATGCTAAGTTTGTGAATTTATCAAAACATATCCACTAGGAGTGTCATAACCAAGAGTTCATCAAGGCCCTTTGTCATGCACCTCTTCCCGTTCGAGTCTAGCTCAAAGCGGTGTTTTTGGGTTTTACCCCTAGGATACTTCCGTGCCAGAGCTGCCTCTACCTGCTCATATCCAGACTGGGATGTATTTTCTTGATAAACAACTTACTCAATATTTACCAAAACATAGGGATTTTTTTATTATAATTAGTATTGTCTCTAAGTCCTTACTGGGGGTTTCTAATCCTAATCCCAAAAATAACTAAACCTATCCTCTGATACCAACTATGACCACCCTGCTTTTATTACAAACATAAACATGGTTTATTATATAAACCATTCACTTGATACAACGTGGATGATCGAGAGGTCTAGTGTATTTGGGGATCAGATCATTACATAACAACTTAAAACACTATGTAGAACATCTTTATTGAAAAAAATCCTTTACATGACCACTACATTCCCTCGTACTTAGCATTTCATGGGATAACCTGAGGACATGCATAAGAAAAGGGGTGAGCTATAAAGCCCAGTAAGGGAATAAACATGTAATACATGAGAATTAAAATACATTTTAGAAAATAGGAATATCAATAGAGAATAAGAGAAACATTAACATAAATTCATGATTAAGTATGATAATCATAACATGGAAATGTGGAAACAACACTTAACATGGAATTTGCATGAGCCAAGGCTCATTGCACATAGAGAATGAGTAAATCCTCATTTCACATGAAGCATGAGTAAACCCCTGTTGCACTTGAATTAGCATGATTCAACACTCATTACATATGACGTATCACGATACTATACTTTCCCCAATGCATTGGTGTACTATAAGGGCGCACCCTTCATAAACATTTCATTTCATGCATAAGTGTGACACATGGATTATAACACATGGATTCATTAAACATAATCATTTATTCAATGATAAAGGAATGTGGAATTAATATACGAAACTTTATAATAAATAAGTAAATGTTCATAAGGGAGAATACCCTTTATGGAGAAATGGGAATGGTATTCACTACACAAAGGCATTGGGTTAGAAAATCGGTGTAATTTCGGCAGCGTAACGGTGTGACATTAGAATTCATAAAAATGGTTGATGAGAGAGAATGGGGTGTCTCATCATATTTACATGAAATGGAAAGTAATGGGGTCATATATAATAATGTCCAAAAAAATTTAATGTAATTTAGATTCATGATACAAAATTATTGCTACTATGTAAATGAAGAGAGAGAAGTTTCCTTCGGAATTTCGACATAGTAACGGGTGTACATGGGAGGAAATTTAATGAGAGAGAAAGATGTCTTCCATCATTGAAACAATAAGAGGTATGTATGGGGATGGTACAAAACTATACCCCATCATTTATAATTGAAATTAAAAGGGCATAACAATATTAAGAATATTGGACAAAAAGTGAAAGTAAGAAAACCCCTTACTTGGAAGTGTGCTTCCAAAGGCTTGAGAGAGGTTGAGAGAGGATTCTTGGGAGCTTGGAGAACATTGGGAGGATTCTAGAGACAGTAGGTCAGAGGTTGGACGAACTAAAAAGGCATTGAGTGAGGAGAAAGTGGGAGCTTGGGTGGGTTTATATAGGAAAGGTGAGTGAATTCTTTATTATTTTGGTCTGGGACCCCTTACATTAAACTAATCCAAATCACAAATAATCTCATGGTTTTTGCCCATGGTTTTTGTAAAATGGGAGTGGAAAATAATATTATATAAGTTCAAAGTCAGAACATCTTAAAATAATGGGGTTTCTTATGTGTAGGTGAGTCACACTCACATGGAAAATAATTTAAAAAGACAAGATGTTTAATAAGTCTTGAGGGTTCCAATAATGCTTTGTAAAATAAGTCCAACAAAGCCAAAATCATATTATTTTAATGGTAAAACAAATATTTTCCGAAAATAAATATTATAGTATTTTATTACATCAATATTGGGTCATTATGATGTCAAAAAACAAATTATATATTTAAACGGTATTTAATTTTTACCTAAAAATTTGACTGTCTCCGAAAATTATGAAAAATTCACTGTTAGATAATTTCAACATCCTGATTCCAGAAATAAAATTTACTTTATCTAAATAATTTTTTAAGTATGTTAATTTTCACTTTTAAAATAAAAACCGACATTTATCGAAAATTCACGGGTTTTGACAAAAATGGCTTTCAAACCTTAATAAATATTACAATTGTATTTATAAAATTATAAAATTATTTATTTTTTATAATAATAAATTTAATAATAATGATAATATTTTATTAAAATAATATTTAATTTAAAAATCGCTTAATTTAATAAAATATATTTCTTAATTAAATAATAACTAAAAAGACTATTTGTACAATAAAAACTATTTACAATGTATCAATAATGACATGAAGGTATATTCATTATTATATACAAAAATATTGTAAATGAACATAGTACTATTGATTTGTAACAAAACACTTAAAACCACCGCATAATACCTAAGGGTAAGGCGTGTGATGGTGACAGACTCTTGGGGTGGCTCGGATAACATCGCTCGAGTGGTAATCTCTATCAACTTCCACTTTTCCCGTAGACGGTCTCATTCGAGCTTGACATGATGAAGCTCAGCTTGGGATTTGTGAAAGGAAAATCCCAAATACGCCACCTCTTTTCAAAGATCAGACTAATGGGCTTCGTATGGATCAATTCTACTGGATAAGGCCATCACTTCCTTTGTCTGAGGAAATTGGGTTTGTTAAATCCTTATATTTATACTAGTAATTTGATCACTGTTCAACGACTATAAAAGTAACGATCACAACTCCTAACATAAAACCAAAGAAGATGACATTTTATATAAACGTTTTACATAAAGAGACATTTAACTAGATTAAGAGAAATTTCCATTAATGAAACTTTGGGTCGTTACAAGCTTGGACTGTTACATTATCCCATCCTTAAAATAATTTCATCCTTGAAATTTCTAGAATATTATTGCATAAAAATATTCAGGTGTTTCTTCATCATATGTTCCTTGGGATCCCACGTTGCCTCTTCCATCTTACGGTTTCTCTATAGAACAATTACCAGTCGAGTCATCCAGTTTCTCTGCACTTGTTCTCTGGTATTAAGAATTTTGATAGGCTCTTAACAGTTAGAATATCAGGATACAAGTCAATTTCTCCCTAGGTGGGTTAGGAATGTATTTTCACAATTGTGATATGTGGAATACATCATGAACTTTGGAGATACTTGGAGGCATTATCCACTGATAAGCTACAACTCCAATTCATTCTGGAATTTTGAAAGGTCTGATGTACTTGGGACTTAATTTAACCTTCTTACCAAAATGTATAACACCCTTACATGGTGATAACATCATGAAAATATGGTCTCCAACTTAAAAGTCCAAATCGTTTGGTTATTGGTATAGCTCTTTGGCCTACTTTGAGCTACTTTGATGTCGGTTTGGATAAACATCACTTATTCCATTGTTTCCTCAATATGTTCCGAGCCTATGAGTTTTCTTCCCCCAACATCATTCCAACAAGTTGGTGTGCGACATCTCTTACCATATAATTCTTTTTATGGTGTCATCTGAATACTTTAATGGAAGCTATTCTTATAGGAATATTCGACCAGAAGTAAATATTGATCCCATATACTTTGAATGACAACTGAAAAGGATCTCAACATATCTTCTAATATTTTAATAGTATGTTCTAATTTTCCATCGGTTGGAGGGTGGTTGGAAGTGCTCAAAAGAAGTCTAGTATCGATGGATTTATGAAGACTCATCCATAATCTTGATGTAAAATGGGGATCACGATCAGAAACAATCAATAACTGAACTCCATGAAGTCTTACAAAATAATTAATATATAGTCTTTATAAATGTTAAAGTGGTAAATGTTCTCTTATAGCATGGAAATGAGCTAACTTGTTAAGACGATCCACAATGACCAATATTACCTCATTTCATGTAAGAGTCTTTGGTAGTCCCATGACAAATTCCATCGTCATATCATCTCATTTCCACTTAGTTATCTGAAGAGGTTTCATGACTCCTCTATGATATTGTCTTCCAACTTTCACATGTTGGAAAACCATACATCTCATCACAAAATCACCAATCTCTATCTTTATGTTGTCCTGAAAAAAATGTTCTTTCAAATCTTTATACATGTTTGTGATACTAGGGTGTATAGAAAAATTGGAGCTATGTGCATCATCCAACAATTCCATTTTTAGATCTGGTATATCGGGAAGACAAAGTCTCTTCCCAAATTTCAAAATTCCATCTTCATATACGAAGTCATCCAATCTCTGATCATTCATAGCTTTAATTTTCTTTTGAAATTATTCATCATCAGTGAGAGAACTTTTTAACCTTTCAAGTAAATAAGGTTTGGTAACCAATTGAAAATTCATTGATGTTTCACCTACCATGGTTATTCAAATATCCATCGTTACTAGATCCATGTATATAAGATCCTTTTCAACTCTTATCATTTTCAAAACTCCCTGATCTTTTCTACTCAAAGCATCTGCCACCTTATTTTCCATCCTTGGGTGGTAGTGTATAATGCATTCATATTCCATGAGTAGTTATATCCATTGTATTTTCCTCATTTTGAGTTCTTTCTGTGATAAAATATACTTCTAACTCTTGTGACCAGTATAAATCTCACATTTTTCACCATATAGATAGTGTCTCTATATTTTCATATCAAATATTACAGAACATAACTCAAGATCATGATTTGGATGGTTATGCTCATGAATTTTGAGCAGTCTTGATGCATAAACAATAACTACATCATTTTTCATAAAGACACAACCTTGTCCTTTCGTTGAATCATCACATTAAATAACAAATCCATTGTTCCCTGAAGGTAGATTCAAGATAAGAGGATTGAATAATATTCTCTTCAATTCTTCAAAACTTTTTTCACACTCTTTTTTCCAAACAAATTTAACAACTTTACATGTGATCTTTATTACTGGGTTAGCCAACTAGGAAAAATTATGGATGAAACATCGATAATAACCTGTTAAGACAATAAAACTGTGTACCGGAGTTATACTTGTCAGTGCTGAAAATTCATGGATTGAATTGGTCTTTGAAGGATAAATAGAGATTCCATCCAAAGAGACAATATGGATCAGAAAAAAAACCTCCTGATGCCAGAATTCCACTTTCTAAACTTCCAATATAATTAATTTCATCAACGAGTCTTTAGAATAATACACAAGTGATTTTCATGATATTCATATCTTTTAGAGTATAACAAGATATAATCAATAAATACCACTAAAAATTCATCAAGATATTCTTTGAAAACTCTATTCATTAGATCTATGAAGTCAGAGTGTATTCAATCCAAAAGAAGTTTCTGTAAACTAGTAATAACTATACCTTGTTCGAAATGCTGTTTTTGGAATGGCTTTCTTCTTCACACACAACTGATGATATCTAGATCAAAGGTCAATCTTTGAAAAATATTATGCCCCATGAAGTGGGTCAAATAAATCATCAATAAAAGGTAGGGGATACTTGTTCTTTATTTTTATAGAATTGATCTCTTTGTATTCAATGCACAGCCTCATAGATCCATCTTGATTCTTAACAAAAATGATAAGGGATACCCATAGAGAAACACTAGGTCGAATAAATCCCTTGTAACTAAATTCATTTAATTTTTTATTTAGTTCCACAAATTCCTGAGTTCTCATTCTATAAGGGATCTTTTCTATGTTTCTTGAACCAGAAACTAAATCAATGGAAAAATCAATTTTTCATTATGGATGATGTCCAAGTAAATCCTCTGGAAACACATCAACATATTATTTCACAATAGGTATGTCTTATATTAAAAAATTATTTTCCTCACCAATAGTAATTTTATTCTCTTCCTCCCCAATAATTGAATTTAGTAGAGCTACTGGGGGTGGATCTAGAAAAAATTAGGTGGTGACGTTTCTGCTCTAAAGATAATGTACTCTTTATCATCATAAAAAAATTTAACCTCCTTCTTCTTATAATAAATTTTCACATAATGGTCCAAAAGACAATACATTACAAGGATTCTATCAAATTCAATCATGGGTATGACGATGAGGTCAGCGAATAAAAAACACTTATAATCCCAAATGGGAACTGAATCACAAAACATTGTTGCGATGATCCTTCCCTTTGGTGTTTTGACTGACAACTCCCTTGACAAGTCATATTGAAAATATATAATTTTCTAAGAAACCTGGGATGATATGAAATAATGTGGTGTTATAGAATCAAATAAATCATTATCTAAACATGAGGAAAACATTAAATTACCTACCACCACATCTTTCTGAGGTTCAACCTCAGCAGTAGTTATCACAAATGCTTGGTCTTTCTCCCTTGGAATTTTCTTAGGTAAGTTCCCTTGGCACTTAAGAAATTCATTTTTATAAAATCCCTTTTCTCCACATTTGTAGAATTAATCTTTGACAACCTCTTTCATCCCCTTGCAATCATGATCTCGCTATTGTTTTTTACCACACTTGTAAAGGTCTACCATTACCTTCATGAAAGTTCCAGGGTGTTTCATCCCACATTTACCGTAGGATTGATATTTAACTTTTCCCTTCTTTCCCTTATTTCTATTTCAAGAGTGTTCAGTAGATATATTTTTTCCTTTCTTTTCTTTAAAGTCATAAGTCATAGAGAATTCCATTTCTGTTTTGATAGCACATGAGATAATTTCATCATATAATGAGAAGGATTTTGAGACTAAATCTTGATAGATAAATGGTTTTAAACCATAAAATAATTGATCATTCTTACTCCTTGGGTTACGTATATAATATTATTCATGCCTAGATAACCTTGTAATGTTATCCTCATACTTTGTGACATTATCATCCTCCTATTGCCTCAAACTCAGATATTGTCTATCCATATCCGCTCGATGGCCATGATGAAAGTATTTTTCTAAAAAATCACTTTAAACTCCCTTAATTCCATGTTCTATACTTATTCATCTTCCTTTATTTTTTGGATTAATGGCCATCATTGATCTGAATCTCCCTTGAGGTGATTAACTACCATGACAACTTTTTCCCTTTTTATACATCCCAAAGCATGAAATATATTCTCTAAGGAATTTAGTCATTGATTAGATACAAATGGATTTGTACTCCCATTGAATTTTGGTGGTTGTTTCCTCATGAAGCGGTAATACATTGATCCTCCGCATTGTGGATCATGATGCTCCATACGGGTAAGGTTATTATTCATAACCTAAGTAAGTTGTCCTAGTATGGTGACAAGCTGATATGCCCCAGTTGCATCACCATCTCCACTACAATTTGATTGAGTAGAAGAGAAATCCTCAAAAATGTTTTGTGCATTGATAAGGCTTTCATTCCTTACACTAGGGGCCATTTTTAAACAATGGAATAAACTAGAATAGGTTATGAATAGTAATACATAATTACAAACTTGTAAAAAACTTAAAATAAATTGAACAGTTTATGGATATAATCCATAATCATAAAATTGTTTTCTTTGAGGAAGTACATACTCATATACCCTTTATAATGGTTTTTAAAGAAAATGAAAATTATCCTAACCATATCCCCTATATGTGTCGGAACCACCTCTACCTATTCGTATCCAGACATGGATGTATTTCATGGAAAACTCACAATGTCTCTACAATACCAAAATTCTAGGATGTTCTTCTATACTAATCCACAAACTCTATCTTAGGGTAATTTTCTATAATCAGAGTTTATCTAAATCGAGCTTCAAAGGATTGTACTAAATTTCCTCTAATACCAACTGTAATGCCCTGAACCCAATTACCCAGAGTCGGTGCATTATTACGTATCATTGGCATGATCACAAAAGATGAAATATCAAACGACCGATTAGTTTAGTAGCCTTGTAAGTACTAGATGCATTCATAAGGTTTACAATACTTCACAAAATGGAAAAATACAACAATATTGTTTCCATATAAAACATTGAGATCCCATAGACTATCCCTATAGGTCAGTCATAATATACTTCTTTGTATCCTGGAAAAAATTAAACATAAAAAGCGGTGATCTCAGATTCTCAGTAAGGATAAAAATATAGTGGTATCTTTCATAAATATGCATAAACATTTAAGGAAATGTATAAGACTAAAACAAAAGAATAGTAAACTTGAACATCAAAATAATATGGAAAAGATAAAATCAATCAATTTTCACTTACTTATTCACATGGAAACACTACTAGTCAAATAATCACATGCAATATCAATAGCCACTTTCATAATGAGGGAATTCATAATTCCATATATCAAAACCACATAGTCAATGCCTCGTTCCAAGACAACAAATAAGATTTTGTCAAGGGCTTTTGTCGAGAAACTATTTTGTCTCATGACTCCAACCGATGCATCGAGGAGCTATAGCGGGCACCACCCATAACTTACTAAGTCCAATGCATTCCTCATATGAAAAAGTTTAAACATAACATAAACATTCATATAAAAACTATCATACAAAATGTCAAAATATTTTCCATAAACCATGAATAGTGTAAAAATAACACATCCATAGTCAAACATATCACAAAATATTCAATTCAATAAGAAATTTTGTATCATAATAAATCACCATCAAATAAATTTGAAATCCATCAAAGGATGTTGACATAGATGAAATAAAAACTTTTTTTAGAGAAATATATCTTTCTACTTTGAAATCCATTGAAATTCATGTAAATATAAATGAAAAAAAAATTATTGGAAAATATTCTGATACTATTGTAAGGGAAGCTTCGACGATGTTATAATAGTGGAAAATAGCCACACCCATCATATACGTAAAAAACATTCTTACCTTAATTTTGTCAAAATGGTCATAATGTACCTTATTTAGAAAATGACAGAAAGATTCCTTTCAAAGCATATAATGTCAAATAACGGTATAAATGACATTAAACCATTTTCATTTAAATAGAAAAAAAATTGAAATAGATTTTTAAGAAATATGGATGTGGTTGATAAAGAGATCTCAGTAGATAATTACGTATAAACAAACTCAGATAATTAAGAGATTTTGAAATTAACCATTACCTTTTACTTTTCCTTGGTCGAGTATAGGTTAACCTCTTGTATAATGGTGAAATAATTGTTATTAAATTATAATAGAATCATATAAATTAATATGATATCATATATGATATTTTATTATTTCTTTGTTAATAATATATTAGTATTATTGTTGTTTCGGGTGTTAACTGATTCATTTTTCTTTTATATTCTTTGTTACGTAAGTTGAATTTGTTATGGATAAGATGTATCTTATTCATATTCAGAATGATATTAATTAGTTAAAACATAAACATCAGAATAATATAGAAAATATAAAATAATATAATTCCATTTACTTATTCACATGAATATTATACTCGTAAAATAATCACATGCAATATCAATAGCCACTTTCATAATTATGGAATGCATAATGCCAGACTTCATAACCACATAGTCAAGGCCTTTTTCCAAGATTAAAAGTAATATTTTTTAAGGCCTTGTTCTAAGACACTAGTTTATCTCATGTGACCTACTGATGCATTGAGGAGAAATATCGGGCTGCACGGATCACTTACTAAGTCCCTTGCATTCCTCATATGAAAAGGATTAAACATAACATACACATTCTTATTAAAACTTGCATACGAAATGTAAATACATTATCCATAAACCATTAATGGTGTATAAATAACACATCGACAATTAAACATATCACAAAATCTTCAATTCAATATTGATGTTTTGTCTCATAATAAATGAACTTAAAAAAAGTTTAAAATCCATCAAAGGATGTTGACATAAGTGAAATCAATTTTTTTTAAAGAAATATCTCTTTCTATTTTGAAATAATTTAAAAATTATATAATTATAAAAGAAAAATATTATTCTAAAAATAATCATATAAGCTTCTATGTGAATCTTTGATGATGTTAAAATGGTGTAAAATTTCTGCACCCTCTGTATAAGTTAAAAAAAGTCATTCTTACCTTAATTTTGTCGAAAAGCTCATAAGGTACCTTGATTGGAAAACAACGGAATGATTACATTAAAAACATATATGGTAAAATAATTGAATAAATTACTATAACCCATTTTCTAGTAAATATTATGAATGTTTTGTATTAAACATTTATGAAAATTCGGATGTGGATGATAAAGAGGTTCTAGTAGATACTTACGTATTAACAACCTCGTATAAGTAATGAGATTGTACAATTAACCATTACCTTGTACTTTTCCATGGTCGATGGTATGATAAAATCTTGTATAATAGTTAAAAAATAATTATTAAATTATAAATTAATCATATACAAAAATATTATATCATATATGATCTTATAATATTTCTTTGATAATAATATTTTAGTATTATCATCATTTCGGGTGTTAACTAATTCATTTTCATTTATATGCTTGGTTACATAAGCCATGTTTGTTATGGATAGGATGTATTTGATTCAAATACCTAATGATATTATGTTCATACAAATTATTTTTAATCATAAAATGAATATTATTCTTGAATTATTACGATGGAGAATGAATATAATCACGTTCGTGGAGACAGTAATCTGTATGCACACAAGAGTGAAAATATAATTACATTAATGGAAAATCATTTGTAATTGGAGGGAATATCTTTTATAAATAATTATAATAATTTTATATTTATTTTTTACATTATTTATACTCATTATTATACAAATCTAAATAATGAATTGTTGGAAAAAAAACTACACCACAACGTGGTGACAATAAGCCATACGAGCCCACATATGGTGACTTTGTTATTCATATGATAGATATAATAATAAATATGGGTGTACTATTTTTATATTAACATAAAAGTATATATAAGTTACTAGAGTAATTATTTTAGAATGGGAAAAATAAATAAAGAGGAAGTGGAAGAAGAAAATAACATGAAATAGGTGAAGAAATATTTACCTCTTCTTCATGTTCTTCCTTTTGATATTATCAAAAGGGATAACTTGGTTTACTTTCAGAACCAAGGAATTCATCTAGAATGAGGAGAAGAATTTTTGGGGGATATTTGGGCAGGGTTTTTCCAAGAATAAAGGCTTGGTAGTTGTGACATTAAGAGAAGGGGAAGTACCCTTTTATAAGAGGGGTGATGGCCACATTAGGAAAATCTTGAAATATTATTTAATAATAAAATCATTTTCTTTTCTTAAAGGCTCAAAAATGCTTTTTTTTCTAGGATAAGGGGTGTATGGGTTGAAAACATCTCAACCAATAGGTTTTGGAGAGTTTGAGGTCACCATAATAACCATATCCTTTAGATTTAACTCTTAGTTAAATAGTTTGATATTTACCAGGTCTCTTTGTATTTTTAAATTATATCATCAATAAACATACTATAACAAGAAATGATAACCACATGTGGTTCATCATTAATATATATAACATTATCTAAGGCATTTGGATGATCATGAGTTTTTTAGATATATTTTATCAATTAATAATATAGTCTCTGTTTTAAATGTTCAATTATGTCAATTTTGACACTGTTTGGTATTTGGTTTTTCTGAAAATCATAACAACATGATTACTTGGAAAAAATATTTAATCAATACTAACATGTCATATTAACATTTAAAATTAGTGTAATTTAACAAAATTATCAAATTCTATTTATTTTCTTACTTATAATATCAAATATTTTAATATTTCATTAATACGGTAATTACAGCATCCTCATTTGGTCATAAATAAATTGAATTATATAATGTTTAGAAATTATAAATAAAATACCATTATGTTGGAAATATTTTTATATTTCTAATTAATATTTATAGTCGAATTTATCTTATGTATTATCATATATGAAAATAAAATTAGTTATTAAACATTGAATTTAACTCTTTTAACTATTCTTTAAATAAATTAAGAATAAATGTCATAATCTTCTCCATGTAGACCAAATGGGTCATATATTATTCTTAAGGTTTTTTTTGTCGAATTATACTTTTCCAATAAAATTAGGACATGTGTTAGGGTAATTATAATATCAATTTTCACTTAATTACCCTACTTACTTTTAACTATCGTAAATAAAAGTAAAAAGTAATTATTCCACAAAAATAATTTTCATCTTATTGATCCACATTATAGATACTGAGGTGAACCGTGTCTCTCTGATTTTTGAAATATAACTCACAGAAGTTGTAAAATTATGTTTTATGCAAATTTGTAAATACTCCCAGAAGGTGGGTAAAAGACGGTAAAAAGTTCAATAAAATTATATATATATATATACTTTTTATAAAATGATTCCAATTAATTATGTTGAACATATATAGGTATTTTATATCTTTTTTTACTAAAAATAAATTAAAATTAAATAACTAATTAAAAAAATATGGGGTTAAACAATAACGCGGTGTTTTTCACTATTAATCAAAAATTGAATGTTTTCATAAAAATACCAAAAAATTACCCTAAGTTAATTTTGATATTATGAATCCAAAAATGAAGTCCATTTTGAAAAATAATGTTTATAAAATTTCATAAAGTTGGAATTACTATTCATAACAGCTAGTTTGATTGGTCATGGTGTGTTAAAACTCCAAGTTGCATAAAATGCAAGCTATTACATTATTCAAAGGGAAACGTAGTGTGGAAGCATGGGATGTTATATAAGAAATTACACACTGCCAGTTGAAAAAAATACTCTGTCAGAATGTGTGAGTCATGACTTATCAATCCATGTAATGTTTGAGGTTTCAAGTCAACACACCGTGAAATGTTACATGACTATCTATATATTATTTTTACATACTATAACTTTCAATGTAATACATATTTTACATGATTTTTATTGTAAAAATATATTAAAGATATATTCCATTCACATTTTCCAACAAACCATGATTTATATTCCTTTATTCCAAATAATTATGATCATTAAAGTGATCCATCTATATACCTTGGTCATTAAGAAAAGTAAAAATTACATTTTCATATATGTTCTTATCAATATGAATTATTTCAGGATTATGAGATATCAAATTAATCTCCTAGTAAAGATTTTTAAAAAATGTACACATTTTTTCCACCAATGTGTTCCAGCTACTTCATATACTATACCTCATACCCTTCCCCCCTTCATTAAACTAATTACAGTTTTAAAATTTTATAATGATATTTTTTAATTGTACAAAATTATATGAGCATGATAAGAAATTTAGTGACTTTTTCAATTCAATATATCTATTTAATTATTCCCTTCTATCCCTAAATTTAATTATTCCTTTCTACATAAATCAGCCTTCATTTTGAATAGATTCTCATTGAAGTGTCATATTTTTTTCATGCCATCATCTCATAATTCCCACAATTCATTTATTATAGGTTAATGGTATACACCAATTTCATTTCCAGGAATATTATTTCAATGAATAATAATTAAAATAATGGAAAAAGTATTCATAATACACATTTATGGAGGTATATAATAGGGGTTAAAAAATGGTAAAATTCTATAATTTCTAGATAAAGTACCAAAAGGGGTCAAACCATCAGAAGCTAATCCCAATAAAAAATTTCTAGTATCTGCTGAAAAATATTATATAATGAATAAAAATCAATCCATGATGTTAAATATTATGTATTTACCATCAGTCCATCATTTATACTATCCTTTTCATGAAACCTCATTTCATATGTAGTCTTAGAGGACATAAATAATCATTACTAGTGTGGTTTTAGAGGAATGTAACACAATAAAATTGCTAGATTTTTCATATTCTATTTCATCCTTGGATTGCATCGATTTATAATCACATTGTTGTTCATTGAAATCCATATTATTGTTTGAAATATTCTTAATTTTTCTTTATCAAAATCCTATCCCTAGTAATGCCTGTAATCGTTTTGGAATTCAATTATATTTGTGTAATCAATTCCATGATTGTTGATGATTTCATTAATCCAAAAGAATGATGTCAGGATCATAGCTTTACTAAATAAATCATGAAGAAACTATAAAATCATGGGAATTTATTTTTTAGTAATCCTACAAGGACCCCTTAAATGATTAAACATTAGTAGACAAGACAAAATTGAATTCTTGGAACACTCTTCAAATAGTTCTTATTGATTATCTTCAACTAATTCAGAAAACACATTTTTTGGTCACTGAAGTTCTTAGAAAAAGTATCGCGCCCAGGATTACCTAAAATTTTCATCATCTATAAAAATCTATGTCATTATATCCTATAAAGAATAATGGGTCATTTATTAAATTCTGAACAAATTTCTCCTATTAGGGGTCACTTTGTGCTTTTTTCACAATATTTTCATTGTTTTGAATTTCAATAAAATTTGATTCACCATGTAAAATCCAATATACATATCATGATAGAAACTATTCCAATAGAAAATTATCATATTTTTTTCCATTAAACAATAACATTAATTTATAATTATTAAGCATAAATTTTATTCTACTATCCACTGATTAATCTGTAATATGATAATCTAAAAATTATTCCAAACCCTTGGCATACTGAGTTGTGTTTTAATGTAAATTAATCAAACATTAATATATAGGTATTGTATTTTATTTATTCCCCATCTATATTAATATATAAAGATATAAATTTTTATTCAAACATGTACAATCAAAATAAAAAATAACACTACTTGTCTATTAACCTGGATTGGGTATTGATTAAACATAATAAAAACTCAACATTAAAATGATTCAATCCAACATTAAAAACATAAAGAAACTAAATTAATAAATATTACACATCATAATAATATGGTATAATGTGGTGGAAAAAATTATGTTAGCCAAGGATAGAGGTTACTACGATGTCAAACATACTATTATCAATACACAATAATATATGAACATAATTATTCTATTAAATGATCACTACTTTTTTTACTTTTCATGTATTGTGAATTTTAATTTCATATTGCATAAACATGATTGTCTCTATTGATGGATCTTGCTCTGATAATTTTGAAAATCGACATTTCATGTACCTCAAATCTAGAACATGGAATTGAGATATTTGATTCATTTTTTCCTTATGCATCATATCATTTAATTCTATTATAATTTTAGAAGATTTTCATAATCGATTAGAAAAATAGTACTCAACTTGAAGATAATATAACATACAGAAAGCATCATGTAATCTATATCTATGTATCTTATAGTAAGAATTATAAATTGTAAGCATGATTAAGATTATTCTATATTTAATATATTAACATTATGATAATTTTTTAAATAAAGACAAGTGAGTGGTAAATTACTTTCAGCTTGTGTTCTTATACTACAGATTAAATGATCATTTTTTTCAAACGAAAACCCATGTACATATCATATAAAACAACTATTCTCCCCTAACTGACCCATAATTTTTCTTAAGGAGTAATAAATAGTCAAAATGTCATTTTAATAAAATTTAACTCATTATTAAATTGGTAATTAACACAAACGAAAAGATTAATTAACTTATTGATGAAAATATAAAAGCTTCTAATCTTACGCCACACACCGATAACACTATGGGAACCTATATCATGCCACGTGAAATAAAAATATATATATAAATTTTTTAAAATAATTATTCAATATTCTAAAAAATAAGAATACATACCTAAAAGAGCATTGAGTTTTACAGGGGTGGTGATAGGATCATCATCGAGAGAAGGGGGCTGGTGTCATAGGGGTCATAGATGAGGCACGGGTGAGAGGAGGTACCCACTGTGGAGAAGGGTGACAAGGACCGAAGGGAATTCACCATTTGGTAGAAGGGGGATTGGGGCTAAGAGATGGTTTCCATTGGGGTTGGAGAGGTAGGTATCATTGCTGAGAGGGGCGGATTCCATAGGGGGTTGGAGAGAGGGGGGATCAGGGTCCTGAGGGGTGGATATCATCAGGGGTTGAGGGGAGGGAGATGGATCAAGGGTGGGGGTTAGCGGATCAGGTGGGTTGGTGGGGGATATATATCTGATATAATTTAATTATTTACTAGTGATTTAAAAAAATCATCTCTAAATTTTAAAATAATAAAATATAGCTTTGGTTATATTAAACCAATTCTATATTAAAAATTATTTTTAATATAATTTGTTCAAAATATGTTATAATGACCAATGATAAAACATCTTTTTTTGTTGTTGGATTGGACCTAGAGGTTCGTGTTGGGATGATACACCCCTCATGGAGAGCATGAACCCCACCCCATCAATGATAATAAAATCCCACTAGTTGTTATTTATGTAACAAGGTGTAATTATAGAAACATACTACAACATATAGTCCTTTTAGAATCACAACAAAAATGTTTTTAATAGTTCCAAAAAAGAACTATTGTCCCCAAAACATTTAAAGGGGTGAATTTTATCTGTGTTAAAAGGAGATAATAAAGGGGTACTTTATCAGTATGAAAAATAACTAATAATGTCCACCCTTTATCAATGATAATTTAGAACTGATAAAAGTGCCCCTTTATCAGTGCGGATAAAGGCCCAACCTGCTACAATGTTCTATTAGAATAACAATAAACTATATAAAATATCTATAAACTATATGAATATGTAAATTTTAATTGACATAAATTTTACATCATGAATAAAAACAATACTAAAAAAACAATTTTCATTATAATAACATTTACAATTACAATCCATAATCATTTAAAAACATTATTATTTCCTCATCTTTGGAACCTGCGATCCCATCTCAAAAAGTCTATCCATGGTATCACTTTCTGAAAAATCACCCCAACAATAATAAAAGAATCCACCTATATAATAAAATAATTATTATATTAGTAAATCTAGAAATAAATAAATTAAACATTAATATGAAATAATGCATCAAAAATGTCAATTTTATGTAAAAATGAAACACTTGGATTTTTACAAGTCACACAATGAGTCATATAGAGGTGTGGTTGACTCTTATACATCACAAATGATTTATGGACAATTTTCAATAATTATGAAAACAATCCAAAATATTTTTCTCATTTTTCAGTATGTCACATGTTATTTTTTCTAAATTTAATGTCAATTTAAATAAAAGTCACACTTGGGGTGATATTGGTCACACCATGCGTAAGATTCAGGTTAGGCCAATTCCTACACATCAAAATTTTCTTATGTATCATTGTCTGAAAGTACAAAAACAATATGAATTTTCTAGATTAGTTTTGAGTATATAACGTTTTTTTAAATAAAATGTATCATCAAACTCAAGATGCATACATTGAGCCATACTGGTCACATCATGTATTAGTTTGAGGTGAAAATACATCATACACAAAACAAATCACTTTTGAATCATTCTAAATAATTTTAATGACAATCTGGTCATGTTTACATGGTTTTCAGTGAGTGATAGTTTTTTTGAACTAAATGCCAATTTTAAACTGATAATGCGCAATTTGAGTCATACATTCACAACATGTGTTAGATTGAGGTTTGGTTGATTCCAACACCTAAAAATGACTTATGGATAATTTTTATAATGTCTTAAAACAATATAAATTTTTCTTCATGATTTTCAGTATATTGATCCATCTTTTTACTAAAATTAATGCCAATTTTAAATAAAAAGACACACCTGGAGTCATATCGGTCCCACCATGCACCATATTGATGTGAGATTGATTCATACATGCCAAAAATGATATATGCAGTGTTTCAATAAAATATAAAAAACAATCATTAATTGGTTTCTTGGATATAAGTATATAACTTGTTCTTATTTCTAAAGTATGTGACAATTTTAAATAGATAGACAATCTTAGAGTTATACTTGTCACACATGGCATCATATTGATGCGGGTTTGATTCCAAAAAAGAAAAAATCATTTATATATCATTTTACAAAATTATCACAATAATAATAATTTATTTTATATGTTTTCATTTTCCACTTGTTTTTTACTAAAATTAATGTAGATTTTAAATTAAAAAACACCCTTATAGTTATACCTCTTACACTATGAGTCTGATTGATGTGTGGATAATTACTACATGTCAAAAATAACATATGTATCATTTTGATAATGTTTCAAAAAAAATTAGTTGTTTTATTTGATTCTTGGATGTCACTTGTGTTTTGTATTAAAATTTCATTTGAAACTAGAAACACACATGTTGGGTAATACGAGGCACATTGTGTGTTGGTATGACATCAGACTACATCCTACACATCACAACTGATATACGAATAATTTTCCCTAATTATCAAGACAATACTGGTGTGTTTCTTGATTTTCAGTGACTGACCCATTTCAAACTAAAATATAAATTCTTAACTGCTAACGGATACATTGAGTCATATCAGTCACACAATGCATCAAATTATTGTTCAGTCGATTCCTACACATCAAAAAATTCATTTGTATCATTATTCTAAAGTAATAAAATAATCAGAATGTGTTTTCTCCATTTTCAAAATGCCACTTGTTCAATTAACTAAAATTAATGTCAATTTTAAATATCATGACACACATAGAGTCATATCGATCACACCATGTGTTATATTGAGGCGTGATTTATTATTAAAAATCAAAATTGATATATGGACTATTTTCTAAAAGTACCGAAATAATTCCAATGTGTTTTATTGGTTTTAAGTATATAACTTTTTCTTTTTAGTCAAATTAATGTAAATTTTAAATAAATAGAAAAACATTGAGTTATACCAGTCACATAATGTTTTTTTAAAGATGTGGGGTTGATTTCTACCTAGTACTAATAAATTATGGATCATTTTCATAAATCATATAAAAATATAAATTTTTTTCTCAGTTTTCATTTTGACAGTTGTTCTTTTTACTGAAATTAATTTAAATTATAATTGAAACACAAACATTGAGTTATAACGGTCCCAATATGATTCAAATTATTATACAGATAATTATTACACATCAGCAATTACTTATTGATCACCATCCTAAATAATAAAAATATATATTTTTTTTCTTTTGAGAATGTCAACTGCTTTTTTTATTGAAAGGTCATTCGAAACTGGAAACACTCACCTTATGTCATACTGGTCACATCATGTATTTGTTGGACATGAGACTACTTCTAACACATAACAACAAACTTTTTAACAATTTTAAAAAAAATTATCAGTACAATCAGAGTGTGTTTTTATTTTTTAAATTAGTGACAAATTTTTAACAATAATGTCAATTTTTAGATGATAATGGACATGTTGACTCATACTTGTTTCAGACAGTGTCATATATAAAAAATAATGATTCCTAAAAACCAGAAAGGTCATTTTTTACTTTTAATAAATTATCTAAATTTCATAATGAGTTTTATTTGTTTTAAGTATGACAATTTTTATTTTTACTAAAATTAACATTAATTTTAAATAAAAAGACACACTTGGTGTAATATCAACCACACTGTGCATCATATTGAGATTTATTTGATTCCTACACATAAAAAATGAATTATGGATCATTTTACTATAGTATCAAAACAATAAAAATGTGATTTATTGGTTTTCAGTATGTAACATTTCTTTTTTTACTTTAATTACTATATATTTTAAATAACAGAAATACATGGAGTTATACTAGTCTCACCGTTCATTAGATTAAGGTAGAGTTGATTCCTACATGTAAAAATGAATTATAGATTTTTTCTAAGGAATCAAAACAATCTGAATTCATTTTCATGATTTCACTATGTCACTAGTTCATTTTACTGAAATTATATCAATTTTAAATTATAACACACTCAAGGAGTTATACCGGTCACACCATGAGTCAGATTGATATTTTTCTAATTTCTACATGGAAAAAATGACATATGGACCATTTTACTAAAGTATCGAAGTAATACAAGTGTGTTTTATTGGTTTTCTATATGTCACTTGTGTTTTTATTAAATTTTCATTTGAAACTCGAATCACACACTTTATGTCATAATGGTCACATCGTATGTGATTTTGACATGATGCTTATTCCTACACATCAAACCCTACATATGAAAATTTTTACTTAATTATTAAGATAATCAAATAGTGTTTGCATAGTTTTCTGAGAGTTTCTTTGAACTAAAATGTTGATTTTATACTAATAACGGATACTTTGAGTCATACCGATCACATTGTGCATCAGATTGAGATATAGTTTATTCATATACATCAAAAATGACACATGGATCATTTTCCAAATGAATTTAAACAATATTCATATTTTTTATCTATTTTCTGTATGTCACATTTTCTTTTTACTAAAATTACTATCAATTTTAAATAAAAAGATGCACATAGAGTCATACCGGAAACACCGTGCATTAAACTGAGCTGTAGTTGGTTCATACCCATCAAAAATTACATATGGACCATTTTCCTAAGTTATAAAAACATATAGAATGTGTTTTCTCAGTTTTTAGTATGTCAAATTGAGTTTTTACTAAAATTAATGTTAATTTTAAATGAAAAAAACATATGGTGTCATATTAGTCACATAGTGAGTCGGATTAAGGTGAGGGTTATTTATACACATCCCAAATGACATATGTATCATTTTACAAAGGTATGGAAACAATATGAATGTGTTTTCTCAGTTTTTAGTATGTAACATCATCTTTTTTTTAAATTATTTTCAATTTTAAATAAAAATACAACACTTGGAGTTATACAGGTCACACCATGCGTCTGATTGAGGTGGAGATTATTCCTTCACATCCTAAATGAATTATGGATTGGTATCCAAAAGTAGAAAAACAATCCAAATTCATTTTCTTAGTTTTTAGTATGTCACTTTTTCTTTTTAATGAAATTAATGACAATTTTTAATTAAAACACACACTTCAGTATGTGATATGGGTTTTTAAATAAAATATAAATTATAAACTTAAAACGTACAATACGGGTCTTATTGATAAAATTGTGTATCATGTTGAGGTGTGGTAGATTGAGTATGCAATATGCGTTGGTTTTTCAACAATTTATAAAATGTCGGAAAAGGGAGAACATGTTATATTTTTATGGTAGAGAAACCCCATGATCCTTGAAACACTTACTTTTTAGGTAGTATATAGTCATTGATTGCTTTTATGGATTCCCACAATTATTGATCTCAAATTTGGAAATCGCTGAGGTGACCTCTCTACTACATCAGACCTTGATTGCATGATTTAAGTGTCACCATCCATCAATAGATATAATAGATCATTGGATTTTTTGAAACATGGTGTCTATAAGAGTGTGTGATGGTAAGGATGATGGACTCCAAACATATAATGATCTTATTTTCTTCTAAAGATGAAATGATTCTTTCCTGGTCTAGCATTCCTCACAACTATGATGGCTCACACATTCTTCTTGTCAAATGGTCATATGATTTTCATTTGAATAAGTATTCACCAACAATGGTGGTTTGGGAACGTTTTCCAAAACATCCAATCCCATTTCAGAACACTTTTACTATTTTTATGTCAGCGAACATGGTTGGGTGTTATCTCTTTTTGGATAGTTGGACAAGAGAATGGTGACATCTGATCTTATTGGAGGTCTATGTTGAAGTCAATGTATCTAGGGTTCTTATTGAATACATATATATTTCTATGGGGGAGGATTTCTGATATAAGTTGTGCATTGTGTTCGAATCATGTTATGCGTTTTGTTCTTCATGCAAGAAACTAGGGCATAACATGGAAGTTTGTAGGTGTGGGGGGGGGGGGGGTTGAGGCTCTTCGATGATGCTGATTTTTAGGAGACTAAAGAAATATTCGGTTCTCCTGTTGGGTGTATAAAACTACTGTATGTGAATATCAATTAGGAAATTGAAGTTTGTGAATGTTCTGCAGCAGATGGTACTATATGTGAATCATTAAAGTAGAAGTAGGCAAGGATGTTGCCTTCTGAACTGAGTGTCACTAAGATATTTAATAGTTTGATTTGAAATTTTTAAGAATCATCAAGTGCTTTTTAGGTCATATTTGATACACATAGGAGTTCTATAGTTGATGTGAATCTACATATAAATAATTGGGGGTGTTAATCAAATTGATGATAATAATGGCTTGTCATGCCAAAATTCTGTGGTAGGGAGTGTTGGAGCCAATGATTGTCTAGTCCGGGATATTATTGTTAAGAATAAAAATGTGTAGACCCATTTTGATCTTTGTATGTATGTTTTGTAATAGAGGGTTGGAGATAATGAAAAACCTATTGTGGATAATCCTCTATTCTTGGTCTTGGAGGACACTAATATTCAACCACAATTCATGTGCTGTTGTTTAGTGAAACTGAGAAGTGTAGAAATTCCTATACCAGAATCATGGAATGAAATGCATGATAATTATAATTTTTCTTACAAAAATCCTCTAGAAACCCTGACCCATGATCTGGTGGGACATTAGGCTCTAGGCTAGTGATAGATCTAGCTGGCCATCCAAACCTGTAACCGCTTTGTAGGTTTGTAGGGTTTGGGTCAAGACCAAGAGGAATCCATTGAAGTTCATGTACTCAGTGGGATAGAGGTAGATGAGAATCTCTCTATATATTTATAAGAGGAAAATTTGGGAGGGAATCATAGTAAAATCATGTCCAATGAAACGAATAAAAAGGTTCATAAGTATGATCGGGACTCGGTAGGTTTCATCTTGACAGCAGGGAAGATAAACAAAGGGTGGAGGGACTACTCATACCATCCAAATCCAATGGAGACTTGTTCATGTAGAAAAATAAATCAAAAGTGTTTCAATTAATTCCTTATTTTATTTTGAATATTAAGGGGAACCCTGAAGATTCTATGACCGATTTGGGTGAGGTTGGTGCAAAAACCACTTGGGTTGAAAATGGTACTAATGATAAATCCATGGTACTTATTATCCATTCAAAAGATGAAATGGTAGAGGAATTTCTTTTAATGAATGATACTCAAGAAGAGGCAGACAAGTTAATGGGTAGTTCACTTCACATGGAATTCAATAGTGATTAGGAATCTTGGATTGAAAAATAAGACATTATTTTCATAAGGGGGTTTAATGAAAGGAAGATAAGTAAAGAGAAATACTCACAAACAAGGGATAAGTTGTAGAGTCTCTTTGAAGACATAATTACTTTTGTTCCAGATACACATGTGCACTCTCTCTCTTAGAATCACTTTTTGTATGAATCATCTAATAGACTTTTGTTCTATTTCAATAAATCAGTGCTCTCTTATGAGTCATATTCTCCTGGTTGAACTTTTGAGGTTTCTCACTTTTCCATAATAGTGTTTGTTAATATAAATTTATTTTTCATCTAGATATAGAGATTATCATAAAAATATAATATAAATTAATGATAAAATTAATTAAATAATTATTAGGATTTTACCTTTTCAGAATGGTTGTATAAAGTATTAAATCATTACATTGTCATCATTATTTGAGTTGTAGACTCGATGTCCAATCTTGCACAAGCAAGATAAGCGTTAAAAAAACAACCCAAACCTAAGAAAAATAATCCACATACATAATATAAGAGTTCATATGTTAGTAATACTATAAAAAAATAAATTAAACATAAATATGAAACAATAAATTAATAAAATGTCATTTTTAAACTGAAACCATAAAATGTAGGTCATACTAGGTATATTGTGTATCATATTGAGTGCATGAACATGGTACATGGGTGAATCATCCTTATTCATAAAGTCATTTATTTATGATATCTATGAAAATTAACAAAGTAATTATCATATAGTAATGTTGAATAAATTAACAAAAAAACTAGATAACGTGATGAGAAAATCAACTGAATAAAAAGTTGGAAGTCACATCTTCATGATATTTGTGTACACTCTACCATATGGTAAGATTCCCATTTATTTCTAGACAAATTTATTTCATCTTGTGAATCTGAGGATTTTTGACATTTATATTATTACAAAAAAATATAAATACACCAAAGATTAATATAAATATTAACTGTAATAGTAGTTATATTTGAAAGTAATGCTTTAGGGATTATAGTTTGTTGAGGGTATATGATATCTCATTTAAATATAAAAACATAATAACCATAATTTCCTCAATTTTTTTATTTCGAAAACTGAGTAAAGAAAGAAAAAATAAGTAATTTTTTATGTGTTTGGATAGTAAAATCCTATTATATGTACCCTAATACGTAACAACTTGTAGAAATTATCAGGGTCCTTATGTGCAAGGCATTCCTCATGCAATGATTTTCACAATATTTCCAAATTTCCTTATCATAATAAAATTCTAAATAAAAAATAATAAAAAATATATAACATGATGTTTAATTCTGAAAAATTGTATTCTTTGTATTAAAAATTGAAAACCATCATCAGGTGTTGTCTGTTTGTTGGATATACCTAAAGTTAAACATGAGAATAAATCATTGGAGTATCCAAATTTACCACAATTAGTATCCAATGTTTACTAAAACAAAAAAATTTAATATGTAATGAATTTAATGAAAATATATTTTATATTATTCAATTATAATTTTTTACCCCCGCATCATTAGTGTTAAGAAGAGCTTTTCATCTGTATGTTTGTTTCAAAACATATTTCTGTATTTTGAAATATTTTATTCATTTTTTTAATTTTTTTATTCTATTTCAATAGATGAGAAGTGAGTAAAAATTATTCCATATTTATGTTCATGGGTTAATATCATCAAATGGTATTCATATATAAATTAGAAAAAAAATATGAAATGTATATAGGAATAGTTAATATAGTATATCAACTATTGGTAAAACAAATATTAAAAACACAACACATTTATACAGTTACAACAGAAAATACTAGCTATTCATGATTGATGATTTCATTTACATTCTCAATATAAATGTAGTCTCTAATGGTATCTACCTAAATTTTTTCTTTAAAATCAAAGATGTGATTACTACCAATTTGTAACATTGTATCTTCATGAAAATTCAATGGTGGTAAATGTGAATATTGAATGGGAATGGAAAATTTGATTTATGAAGATATTTTAAATCAGTTGGTTGAGCCTTCATATGGTTTTTATTAGAACTTCTATTTCACTCCATCGCTTTTCCCATCTGTATTTACAATCATTGGTTTAGAAATCTTTTCATTAATTATTTAATGTTTATCATTAACATATATATTATAAATGAATTCATATTGGTCGACAAGATTTTTAGAAGAACATGAGGCCATGATACAAGTGTTCCAATAGCTTGGTCGACCAAATTAATATTTATGTCATTAAGTTGAATAGGTAGTTTGGTGCTCGACTCATGAGATATGATAATCCCCACTCTCACCAGACCTATTGGAAGTGGTCTATTTTGTAGACTATCGTCTAGAATATTGAACATGTTGTACCTCATAATAATGATATGGGTGGGTGTTAATAGATATAAATCATAGTAATTTTATCCCTTTATAATATCATTGTAGGAAATGAATCAATGTCTATTAGATTCACATTTCACAGAAACAATTATAAGAATATCTATTACCTCATCTATGAAAACTCATTGAATGTAATGGATTGCCTCAAATATAGTGGGGGTGGGGTTGCAACTCCCTGGAGTTGTTGTTCTTTTGTTTTTTCATCTCATAGAATCCACCGATAATATTGTCTAGAAACTCATACTGCCAATGAATTTTTTCTTCAAGGGAATATAGTATAGCTTTTGTCTCTTCCATTTCATTATATTTATCCTCCCATTGTTTTATTTTCACAAAAAATGTTCAGGGTGTCACCCCAAAACCCACACCTCTGATGTGACCACACTATTATTGACATTCTAAGGCCATCGATAATAAGTATTCACCCAGTATAGGTTTTGATTATTCCATGGGCTAATAAGGATATAAAATATAGGAAAATAAGTAATCATTGTTATGTAATAGTGATTTCAGGAAAATAATTTTTATAATATCATATTTATCCATGTTTCCAACACTTTTTATGTTTTTTTATCTATTAGTATTCCATATTTATTTACATGTGCCTCTTTCAAAACTACATGATATGGGATGGAAGTGGATTTGGATTTGGATTCATCAATGAACATATAATTGGAGAATCATAATTAAGTTTTTGTTTAATGTCACCTAAAATTATTATGACAGATTTAAAATATGTACTATAATTTTTTCAAGTGAAGTGTACCCCATCCTTGCATTACAGTATAGGTATATTGGTTTTTATACCCATTCCTTATTTTGATCACTTATTTTCAATTTCATAAATAAAACATTATGAGTTTAAGTGATTAATTGGTATATTCTTTAAAAATTTATTACCTGCAAAAATGTACCTAAAAATAAATCTCCCAAATATTTCTAAATAAATGTATCCTTCCATTCATGGATAATCAGCTATTCATACATTAGAAATGGAAGAATGTTTATTTTCTCTTAATAATCATTGAGATGAAACTTCATTAGAATTGTGTGAAATAATCTTTGAGTATTTCAATCTAGAAATCATAAAATTTTGGTATGGGAGTCATTTAATATAAAATCACTCTAGAAGGGATGATGATAATTATGTCATTGTTTTACTATTTTATTTTTTAGTAAAATTAATAATGAATATTTTATTGTTAATATAATCTCTCCCCAAATCAGTTTCATAAGAATGGTGACTACATGGTTACATGAATCTATATTAATCATCATGTCCTATTGAGTGATGATCCCAATGAAACTACTGAACATGGGTTAACTCTGGTTTACTAGCTGATTGTACACATTCCATCGGACCTCAAATTTGATTCCGTTAATTTTTAGCTTAATAATTTTTATCCTATGGATTAGTATGATTGGCATGTGCCTAAGTTAATTATTCTTTAACACATGAAGTATCAATTGGTTGAGAAATATTTCATTTCTCATGATTGGTAGAAATGACATGAACAAGGTCATTGTTCCTCTACAGTAGGAACAACACCAGGTTGATAAACCTCTTGTTCCTTGGGATTAAAGGCATAAAAATGTGTATAATTTATTATCTGTATTAGTGGTATAACATTTAATTTATATTAAATAAAGGAATCAATGAATAAATAATAACATGAGGCAACACAATGTATAATACAAAAAAATATATAACGAAATTATTTAACACTCTTTTTTAAAAGGTCTATGGGATTTGAACCCTTTATCAAGTATCCAAATCCCTTAATTATGGTATACCCTAATATACAAAACCATGTCTACATTAGGACTGCTGTGAAATGATTATGATTTCCTAATTAAAGGGTTATCCTTAGTTGAATTTTCATTTTACCCATCACCGGTTTTGGTCAATAACAGTACAATTGACAATTTTTTGTTTTTAGGATCTAGAATGTAAAATAATTTTACTTTGGGTAATTACATTATAAACGGTTCATCATTGTACCATTATTTACTAAAATCTACATTTTGGAATCCCACTTTGTAAAGACCTAGAAATTTGAAGGAAATTTTTTTCTTCTTCATTTTCTTTGGAATTTTACAAGAACCCAGTTTCTGAAGGCACCTGATTCCGAGGCCCGGTGTGTCCTGAATCATTTTATGATGTTTAGCTCATGTACGTTCAGTGAACGAATGAGCTGGTTTTTCTAACTTTTGAACCGGTGCTCGGAATTGAAATCTAAGGGCACTGATGAACTCACATCGCCGATAATTGCTTAATAAGACCCCTTTCTGGAGTTTCGTTTTCTCAGGATGTGTTGTTTAAATAAAGTGAAGGATAATAATATAATTGTTTTACAATTATATTTTATTTTCTTGTTATGTGCATTAAGTGTTGTGTCACAACACTTTTCATCTCTCTAATGTGGTTATAACCTATGTAAGGGAGTTAGGGGTGGGTCCCACTTGTTGATAACTTCCTTTGAGAGGATTAAGGTGGGGTAGGGCCCACACGATCCCAACCCCTCACCTTCCCCTAACGTTCATAAATTTTCCCCTCTTAATTTTGTAACACTCAAAAAGAAACCCCCCCCCACCACTTTTTAAAATAAAGTCAATGCATTAATTGTGTAGGTTTTTCAAGTCATTAATTATTGGATTCATTTGAATTTCAAACGAATTACTTGGGCTTGTGTGTAAATTAAATAATACTAAGTCTTATTTCGTGGGAGGATAGTTCATGGTGCAAAAGAATTTGGGGAAGAAAGATCTAAGTTCCGAAGGACGTTATTCCTCCTTAAAGAACGCGAAGAACGCACCATCACCGACGAAGAATGCAAAATTCCGACGAAGGACGACAGTGAGCGACGTCTTCCTCAGAGATCGACGATGCGACACCATGTACCGCGAAGCCAACGACCCTCTCCTTCCGCGACACCTTCTTCTGTGACGAACCTTCGTTCAACAATTTCATCAGGTGGGGGAATTATTATTTCTTTTATCCCTGATTACTTCATCGTTGGCTTATTGTTAATTTGGGGCCTCCTGTTATCGCATTAATGGGAGGAGGTCGGACCGCACGAACACGTCAGACTCTCCTCCCCTTTTTTGTTGTTGATATTGATGCGCCATGAGCAAGGCAACGCGGTGCCAAAGCACTGCACATGAATTATTAAGGGAAGGTGGAGAAGCGCAGCGCCGTCGCGCTGCGCCGTTGAAGACGAACCAAAGACGCGGCGCCGTCGCACCGCGCCGGAGAACCACAAAAGCACCGCGGCCGGAGCAGAGCCGTGACGGAGGGGCGCGGTGCCATCGCGCCGTGCCAGACGAACCAAGGCCGCGACCAGTTCCGGGCCGCGGCGGAGCAGGGGAACCGACGGTCGGTTTCGGGCCGCCGACGTTAGACCGGGGGGACCGGCCCTTACCGGTCCCGAGTCCGAAGCAGCCACCCGGCCGGATAGTGGAAGAGTCGGGGGTTCGAAACCCCGGCTGGTCGGACGTGAGTGGCCCCCATTGTGGGGCCTCGGTTACAACAAGCGGGGGGCAGCGCACCCCCCCCCCCCCCCCCCCCCGCATCCCGAATGGCTCGGTCGTTCGCCCGAGCCACCTGGACAGCGTGTCGGGCCAACGATCTGGGCCGGCTGCCCATGCGGGGCTGGGCCGGACTCAGACCCGGGTCGGGTAGACCCGGTTCGGCCCGCCCTAGGGGGGGTGGGACGGGCCGGGCCGGGCCCAGACCCCCCATTTCGGACTGTTTCTGTTCGAATGCCCATATAATGGGCCACAGATCTCTGATTGATGCACCGTCAATTGCATAGTGATCCTTGGATCGAGGCGGTCGTATTGGTATTTTAAACTCATGGATTTGGATAACTTTGTGTATGGTCGGGTTGGTTCGGATACGAAACCAACCGGGCCCTCAGAGCGGAAACACTAATATCTTGAGCTCCGGACGTTCGATTGACGTGTCGTCAACATTGTTGGATTCCTCTTGATGAGACAAAACTTTTTGAATACTTCGCCTAATGTTTGGACGCAGTTGGAATATGGCCGGGTTGGATTGTACCGAAAATCCAACCGGGCCCCTAGAACGTAAAAGCTGATAACATTCAGACCGGACGTCTGTTTGACCAACCGTCACCGAAGTTAGTGATATCGTGGAGAAACGTTCCCTATGAGGAAACCCTATGAGAGTTCGGGGTACAGTTGAGATGTGGCCGGGTTGGTTCGCACACGAAACCAACCGGGCCCCTAGGATGAAAAGGATAATAAATCACAGACCGGGCGTCTGATTGACGCGCCGTCTGTTGCGTTGAGACCCCTATTACGAGGCGGTCCTTTGAGATACTTCTTCATGGGACTTTGAGATACATGGAGTATCGACTTGTATCTCGTGGAGTGGACCCTCTCGGAGATGAGTGTACGGAGTACGGAGACCATGTAGCCGGATTAGACCTGACGACTGCTTGACTGACTCGACTTAGAGTGAGTCGAATAGCACAGTGGACGGAGCACTACTATGTTTGGGTGCAGACCCATGGCGGACAGAGCACTACGGTGTGACAGTATAGACCCGCGGTACTCGTCTGGAGAGTACCTCTACAGGCTATTAGGGGGTGTGCACTACTGTGTTAGGGTGGAATACCCCGGCGGGAAGAACTACTGTGTTTGGGTGGTTGACCCACGGTACTCGACAGCAGGAGTACCTCAGCAGTATTAGGTTAGTGAGCAGTACCTCAGAGTCGTGACAGGATCACTGTACACTCCAGAGACAGGTCTCTTCAGCAGTTATGTTTTCAATAATGAAATTCCTGGTTTGAGCTGAGACTATGACCTTTGTGTTTACCTCATGATTGAGATGGGTCACTTGATAACTTAGGTATATGTATGGGTATATACGTGCATAGTGGTTATCCGTTGATTTCATAATCTTTGTGTTTCCTCAAGATTGAGATGAGTTACTTGATAACTTAGGTGTATGTATGGGCATATACCTAAGTAGAGGATATCTATTGAGATCTTATTTGTGGTTATCCATGATGGTTTTATAGAGACAATGTGGGTCTTGGGGTCCATAATAAGTATCGTTATACTCACCCCTGCACGGGCTATACCCGCATCTCATTGTGTTGGTTGCAGACGACGAGCAGTGTTGATGGAGGTCGAGTGTTCGAGGACTGGACGGTACCCTGAGGGGGACCTCAAGACGAGTCAGTATCCGGAGGTGGAATTCACGACGAGACGACACACGGAGGAGGTTGACGGGAGAGAGCGTTATGGAGGCTATTTGTACCTACCCTTCAGGTAGGATCTATGGTGGACAATCCAGGAGCTGCGCCATCTGTACCTACCCTTCAGGTATGATCCGAGGAGGATGACCCATGAGCTGCTTCCTTTCATCAAGCTGTTTGTCTTTTTCTATTGTACTTTCGTTCAATTATAGCTGTACTTTCAGTTGGGTTTATATTCTGTCCAATTGACATTTCAAAACTTTCTTTTTTACTTAGTGTTTTACTTTCTCTTGTACTCCGTGGTGTTTTGTTGACTTTTATAAAGGAATTTCCTTCCCAGTTATCAGGATTTACGCCTTTGGTGGAAGTCGCTAGCCCCTGGCCTATGGAAGGCAGGCTTGGGGTAGTCACGGCACAGGCCCCGAGGACGGGTCATGACAAATTGGTATCAAAGGAGTTCGGTTCTACCGCAGAACTTATAACTCTGATATTTTCTTTCTATGAAGAGACAGTGATAAGAGTACCGAGTGTGTTTTTCATTTCAGGGAGTCCAGTGTTGGTGCGGGCGGCCGACATATCCATACACCTAGACCTTGACAACTGATTTCTGACATTGTGCACGAAAACACTGACTGAGTGTGTGTTTTCAAATGTTTTCCCTTAAAATAGCTCAAAACAGGTCAACTCACTAGGTATAAATCATTTGACCATGTCACGTTGTTTCTTTCAGGATGACTTTTCACGGACGAACAGCTAGATCCTAGAGGGATGTGTGTACTAACAGCCTACCATGCAATGAGGCTTCGGTACAGGTCCCTCTTGTAGTAGAGGCACTAGCGGAGGCACCAACGGTACTACCATATGTTGGGCCACCGATGCCACCAGCCCCAGCAGTAGGCGATGCACACCACTTGAGTGCGCTGCACGAGTTCCAGCGCTAGAGGCCACCCAGGTTCCAGGGAGCGATGGACCCACAGGCGGCTGAGGATTGGATGGAGGCTATGGTGAGAGTCTTCAGGCTAGTGGGGATGCCAGTAGAATTCATGGTGATCTTTTCTGCCAGCCTTCTTCAGGCAGCAGCAAGCAGGTGGTGGAACCACTTGTTCTAGTTTTGCGACGGGATGACCTTCACATGGGAATACTTCGACACCTTCTTCAGGGTGGAGTTTGTGCATGTAGCTCTACACCCCGAGCGTGTACAAGAGCTGCTACCTTTGCCACCAGATTTTCGATCAGTCTTCGAGTCATCTGTGGGAAGTAGAAAGATGATGCAGAGGTCCAAGGGGACCAGATCCAGTCATAAAAGGAGCATTAATTGTTATGAATGCGGCAGGAAGGGTCACATGGCACGTGAATGTCTGACACCTCGCACAGTCGATCCGCATGCGTTGGAGGAGCCACCGATTCAGAATTAGCGGCGGGTTCTTGAGCAACTGCTGGACAGTGGACAAGGCAGTAGAGCTCCGGGAGTAGGTGGACAGGAGCGGAACTACTGGATACGTCCCTTGTCCTTCATGTTCCATATTTTTGTTGTATTCGTGTCTTTTTACTATGAGCTGAAATAATAAAAAGACACTTATCTTTGTAATGTTTTATTTCCTGTCCTTTTTTTTGTTGATACTGAGTGGTCCCGGTTAAGACTGTTGACTTGTCCCTCACTTTCGATATTTCTAATGGAGGAGACCCAGTGACCTCACACTGATGCCGACAGTGTGACTCGAACCTTGGATGCGAGAGTTACAGTTGGATCTCTTGGTAGTAACATTGAGGCCTTACCACGTCATCCATGGAATGAATACATCATTCATGTTAGGATTGACTGTATTAGGCAATGGGCGTTGTTCGTCCAGGGGATGAGACCGAGTTTCTTTTTTTTGGAATAGGAGAAATTTTAGCAGCTCTTTCAGATCATAGGTAAAGAAGGTGCAGATCATCCAGGAGAGGATGAATACCGCACTATGCAGTAAGAAATGGGAAACCGGTGCCAGTCTTAGAGACTCGGGCGTGTTAAATATTTCAATAAGAGGAAGCTTAAAGGAGAGATGAGTCTGCGAAGTAGTAGATGTGGAGGCAGAGCTAGAAGAGAAGAATGAGGTGGTGTACGTTTTAGCATGGAACAACCACCCACATTAGTTGCCCCCGCCAGGCTCAGGGAGCTGGAGGGAAGGGGATGAGAGTAGCTGCATGCGGTCAAAGAGAGTGACCCAATGGCTCTAAGAACGATTCATGGGACAGTCTGTGTCCACTAATAGATGGCGTAGTGATAGAGGTTGATACGAATCATTCCTTCCTTCCACGAATCTTGTCACAGACCTGGAGTTTCCGGTAAACCGTAGACATGACCCTCACGCCTGGAGATACCGTGGGAGAAGAATCGATAATCGCACTTATGCCGACGGTGTGGTCAGACCCTCGAGGCGAGAGTTTTGGTTGGAATCTCTTGGTGGTAGCGTCGAGGCCTTACGGCGTTGGTTTGAGTATGGACTGGGCAATCAGAGTTCATACAAAAATTGACGGTATTAGGAAAAAAGGTTGTTGTTTAACTAAGATGTTGGGATGGGTTTTCCTTGGTCGGCGAAAAGGAAACCCCAGGCAGCACAGAATAAACTCATGCACAGGAGGGTGAAACCGATCGCTATTGAGTCGGTCAACCTTACCCTCATGGCAGTAGTCGTTTGGAGTTTTAGTTCTAACAAGAATTGGAGACCTCTAGAGTTCGAGGATGAAGATCACATCCTTATATGGGTCTCCCTCGTCGAGGATTACAGAGATGTGGCCGAGGTGACATGTTATCTCTGAGGTTCAACGGACCTTTCTAGGTCCTCAGCTGGGTAGGAGAGGTGGTTTACCGCTTGACCCATCCCCCTAAGTTCCACCAGGTGCATGACGACTTCCACGTATCTCAACTGAGGAGATACGTGCATGATCCTTCACACATCATCGACCTCAGGGAGTTGGACATCGACGACAGGGCAACATATGCAGAGATTCCAGTGGGGATCGAGGATCGACAGGAGCGGATCCTATAAGGACGGTCGATTCCTCATGTGCGCTTTCACTAGAAGTACGAGAACCTCCAGGTAAGCACATGGGAGCAGAAGGCTCAGATGCGTGCTCAGTACCGTTTTTGTGACCCTAGATTGTGTTAAATCTTTACGAGGATGTAAAGCCCTGAGGTGGGAGTAATGTAATGACCCGGAAAATTCAAGGAAAATTTTTTTTCTCTTAATTTTCTTTGGAATTATACCAGAACTCAGTTTCTGATGGCACCTGATTCCGAGGCCTGGTGTGCCCGGAATCATTTTCCAAATTTTAGCTCAGGTACGTTCAGTGAAAGAACGAGCGAGTTTTCTAAATTTTGAACCGATGCTTGGAATTGAAATCTGAGGGCACCGATGAACTCGCAGTGCCGATAATTGCTTAAGAAGACCCCTTTCTAGAGTTGCATTTTCTCGGGATGTGTTGTTTAAATAAAGTGAGGGATAATAATATAATTGTTTTACAATTATATTTTCTTTTCTTGTTAAGTGGATTAAGTGTTGTGTCACAACACTTTTCATCTCTCTTATGTGGTCATAACCTATGTAAGGGATTTAGGTGTGGGTCCCACTTGTTGATAACTACCTTTGAGAGGATTAAGGTGGGGTGGGGCCCACACGAGCCCAAACCCTCACCTTCCCCTAACGTTCATAACATTTCCCTTCTTAATTTTGTAACTCTCAAAAACAACCCCCCCCTTAAAATAAAGTCAACTCTTTAATTGTGTTGGTTTTTCTAGTAATTAATTCTTGGATTCATTTGAATTTCAAATGAATTCCTTTGGCTTGTGTGTTAATTAAATAAGACTAAGTCTTATTTCATGGGAGGATAGTTGATGGTGCAAAAGGATTTGGGGAGGAAAGCTCTATGTTCCGAAGGACGTTCTTCCTCCTTGAAGAACGCGCAGAACGCACCATCACCGATGAAGAACGCCGACCTCCGACGAAGGACGACGGTGAGAGACGTCTTCCTCACAGATCGACGACGCGATGCCATGTACCACGACCCCAACGACCCTCGCCTTCCATGACACCTTCTTCCGCGACAAACCTTCATTCAACGATTTCATTAGGTAGGGGAATTATTATTTCGTTTGTTCCTGATTACTTCATCATTGAATTATTGTTTATTTGGGGTCGCCTGTTATCGCATTAACGGGAGGAGGTTGGACTGCATGAACATGGCCGAATCTCCTCCCCGTTTTGGTTGTTTGTATTGATGCGACACGATCAAGGCAACACGGTGCCAAAGCACCGTGTAGGAATTATTAAGGGAAGGTTGAGAAGCACAGTGCCATCGCGCCGCGCCGTTGAAGACGAACCAAAGACGCGGCGCCATCGCGCCTCGCTGGAGAACCAAAAAAGCACCGCGGCCAAAGTAGGGCTGCGGTGGAGGGACGCGGTGCCGTCGTACCGCGCCGGACGAACCAGGGCCGTAGCCGGTTCCGGGCTGCAGCAGAGCTGGGGAACCAGCGGCCGGTTCCGGGACACCGGCGTCAGAGCAGGTGGACCGGCCCTTGCCGGTCCTGAGTCGGCAGCAGCTAGCCGGCCGGAGCGGGCCGGATGGACAGTGGAAGATCTGGGGGTTCGAAACCCCGGCTTGCCGGACTTGAGCGACCCCCATTATGGGGCTGCGGTTACAAAAAGCGGGGGGCAGCCCCCCCCCCCCCCCCCCCCCGCATCCCGAACGGTTCGGTCGTTCGGCCGAGCCGCAGAGCCGGGCTGCGCCCCGCCAGGCTGGACCCACAGCCGGGTCGGGTCGACCCGGTTCGGGCCGGCCCGGGGGGTTGGGCCGGGCCAGGCCGGGCCCAGACCCCCCATTTCGGACTGTTTCCGTTCGAATGCCAATATCTTGGGCCACAGATCTCCGATCGATGCACCGTCAGTTGCGTAGCTATCCATGGATTGAGGCGGTCGTTTCAGTTTATTACACTCAAGGATTCGGAGAACTTTGAGTACATCCAGGTTTGTTCGGATACGAATCCAACCGGGCCCTCGGAGTGGAAACACTTATATCTGGAGCTCCGGACGTCCGATTGACGTGCCGTCAAATTTGTTGGATTCCTCTTGATGAGACGGAACTTTTGGCATAATTCTCCTGATGTTCGGACATAGATGAAATATGGACAGGTTGGATTGTACCCAAAATCCAACCAGGCCCCTGGAACAGAAAAGTTGATAACTTTCAGACCGGACGTCCGTTTGACGAACCGTCAGCGGCGTTAGTGATCTCATAGTGAAACGGTCCCTATGAGTATAACCTATGAGAGTTCGTGGTACAGTTGAGATACGGAGGAGTTGGTTCGCACACAAAACCAATCAGGCCCCTGGGACGAAAAGGATAACAACTCACAGACCAGGTGTCTGATTGACACGCCGTCTATTTCATTGAGACTCATATGACGAGGCGGTACTTTGAGATACTTTTTTGTGGGACTTTGAGATACTTGGAGTATCGACTTGTATCTCTTGGAGAGGACCCTCCCAGAGACGAGCGTACGGAGTACGGAGACCGTGTAGCCGGCTGAGAACTGACGACTGCTTGACCGACTCGACTTGGAGTGAGTCGACTAGCCCAGTGGACGGAGCACTACTTTGTTTGGGTGCAGACCCATGGCGGATGGAGCACTACTGTGTGACAGTGCATACCCCTGGTACTCGTCCGGATAGTACCTCTGCAGGCTATTAGGGGGTGTGAACTACTGTTTTTGGGTGGCATACCCCGACAAGAAGAACTATTGTGTTTGGGTGGCTAACCAGCGGTACTCGACAGGAGGATTACCTTACCAGTCTTAGGTTAGTGAGAAGTACCTCGGAGTCATGACAGGACCACTGTACACTCTAGAGACGGGGTTCTTCATCAGTTACAGTTTCGATAATGAAAATCCTGGTTTGAGCTGAGACTATGACCTTTGTGTTTACCTCATGATTGAGATGGGTCACTTGATAACCTAGGTATATGTATGGGCATATACCTGGGTAGTGGTTATCTGTTGATTTCATAATCATTGTGTTTCCTCAAGATTGAGATGGGTTACTTGATAACTTAGGTGTATGTATGGGCATATACCTAAGTATAGGTTGTCTGTTGAGATCTTCTTGGTGGTTATCCTTGTTGGTTTTATAGAGACCTTGAGGGTCTCATGGTCCATAATGAGTATCGTTATACACACCCTACATGGGCTATTCACGCACCTCGTTGTGTTGGCTGCATATGAAGGGCAGTGCTAACAGAGGCTGAGTCTTCGAGGATAGGACGGTACCCGGAGGGGGACCTCACGACGAGTCAGTATCCGGAGGTGGACTTCACGACGAGAAGATACATGGAGGAGGGTGATGAGAGAGAGCGTTATGGAGGCTATCTGTACCTACCATTCAGGTAGGATCCGTGGTGGACGATCCAGGAGCTACGCCATCTGAACCTACCCTTCAGGTAGGATCCGAGGAGTACGACCCAGGAGATGCTTCCTTTCATCCAGATTTTTTTTTCTGTTGTACTTTCGTTCAGTTATAGCTGTAGTTTCAGTTGGGTTTGTATTCTAGCCCATTTAATTTTCAGCACCTTCTTTTGTACTTTGTGTTTTACTTCCGATTGTACTCTGTGGTGTTTTTTTAATTTTATAAAGGCAATGCCTTCCCAATTATTGGGATTTACGCCTTTGGTGATAGTCGCCAGCCCCTGTCCAGTGGAAGGCGGGCTTGGGGTAGTCACAACACGGGCCCCGAGGACGGGTCGTGACACAATTCATATATTTTAACAAAACTCTGATCATCAACCCACTGGTAATGAAAAATTATCACATTGAATGTCTTATAATTCAAATCACATATTTTTTTAATGACGTAAAACTATTAAAAAATTTCATAAATTTTATTGTTGTAATGAGTACCTGAAACATTCATTTATTCATCCATAAGTGTAACTCGTCTAATTTTCTTAGTAGTTCTCTCATCATGTTCATTTTTATAGAATGTATAACTATTAATTACATCACCATGGTAGGATAATACATACACTCTGGGTGATCCTTTTATCCATCAAAGTGACTCTGAAATTGAATCCAGATTTTTATTTGACTCCATAAAAATATATTATCGAAACCTTTGTATAAATTTTTGATTATTTTTATTTTATATCTATATTTTATCCCTTCGTCGTTTAAAATGCCTAAAAATTTCGTTATGGGTTTCAAAAAATGGGGAAAACTATAAATTATTATTTAAAATATTATGATGTCCCTACTCCTAATTCATAATTTTTTTGTGAAAACATATCTTCCGAAAATTCCTTCACCCACATACTTCCCAGTGTGATGAGATTTTAGAAGACCAATTCTTTCCAAAACGAAATGAAAATTGGTACAGAATTATACATCATTTCAACAATATATTTCATCACAATACAACCCTCTGTACAACTTATAATTGTGACATAATCATTATTAAACATCATATACCATTCAATGGGGTACATCCATCTATAATATATATCACCACATAGTTAGATATCTCTTACCAAGAAATCCATCATGTGAACCATCATACCAAATAATTCTGGTGGGAAGAACATTGGAAATTAAAATAATTTGATGACAATTTCTTTTCCACAGTTAGAAATTTTGATGGGACAATAACAATTCAGTTTATTACATTGAAAAAAAAGTCCTGGATAATTTATGATGAAAATTCATGGATAAAATGAAAATTAAAGATACAAGACATATATCTTGAATAAAAACATAATAATCATTTAATTTAATACACTTTAACTCTAAATATGTTATTGACATGATATTCTTGAAATTTTATGAATACCCATATAAAACCTTTACATCATTCAAGAAGAATTAAAACTGATATCTCACTAGGCTAGGGGGAATGTAAGAAAGTAGTGGAATAAATATATGTTTTCCACCTTTCACATGCACCATATAATTCTATATTTCAATGTAAATCATGCCTAACCTAGCATTAATAGTATGTTTTGTTTTTATGGGTTTATTTAGTAATGTTCCAATGACACAATCACATACATTAGTTCAACATGAATAACATAAATAAAATGCATGAAATTCAAAAAAATGAAGTATGGTAATTTAGAAAAAACTAATCAATTTTTCCAACTACTTCCCAAAAGGTTTTTAAAAAAAGTTATACCAAAATAAGTGTATATATCAATTACTTAATAAAATAGTTGATCATCTATTATTGGAGATGGTACAGTAAATTCTTCTGAAATCCGATCAAATGATGTCATCTAAGATCTGTAATTTTCAAATCTAGGTAGAAATATACATTTTCCTTGAAACACAGTATCCATTGAATGTTTCAACTTAATAATCTATGTAACATATTCATAAATATAAAACCCTTGAGTTCAATTAATGTTATATCCTGAAAAAATTTCCATAACCTCGAAACTAATTTATTTTCCAACAAAACATGGATCTAAATATGAAATCATATATTATTTATGAATCAAACAATGTAACACTTTAATCCCATAATAATTTCTAATATTTGACCCATTTAGACAAATAAATATAAATATCATTACGCAGTGGTTATGGCCTTGATATAAGTATAAATAACTGAATATATTATCATTTCAAGTGTTTCTATGGTGGAAAGATATAATTTTCCAACATAATCAGCATTGTACTACGATTGTTTCTTTGAAAATAAAAAGGATTGACTCCATCTTCAGATAATGAATGATAATGGTTTCTCATATGGTTTCTAAATTTAGTATAGTCATGATCAATTCTCCTCTAATAGAGAGAGTCTTCTGGGGGATGAAGTTTCCCATCTTTATTTCATGTATCTTCATGCCACATTAATTTTCTTGTAGTCTCATCCCTTCTATACAGGCACCGAAACATTTGAATGATCATAATTCACTATACAACATTATTAGGACCGGATTCATCATTTTTTTATCGAGAAGCACCACATTTTGGGAATTATTAATGTTATTTATATTCATTGATAAATAATATACAATCATTTGGAGAATCTTATATTTTTCAGAGATCATACCCATCACACATTAAATTCATTTAGATTCTTATGTTAAACTAGAGAGGTTATTATCTTGTGGGAGGACATAATTCAAGAGAGCAAGTAGTTCAGTAAAATTGACGACACTACATATTTTACAAATATTTTAATTATATAGCTTTATTACAGATGACAATGTTATATATTTATTAAAGATGTCAAAAAATGGTGAATTTTTACAACTTGTTAGATTCTCATTTTTTTTGAAAATAATGATATTCATATTAAAATGTCATTGTAATTTCCTTAGTATGATTTTCATCATCATTCAAACCTATAATCACATCCTTGATATGGTCTTAGTTATTATACACAATTAAAATTGCATTACATGATCCATAAAACATAGTTTTATACCAGTCATTAATTACATTCTCTTTTTTATCGTGTTTATTACTACATCTATAACTTCAATATATTCCATGAATGATCAAGTGTTCTTCCAATTCCCCTGGAATAATTATTCTTGAATGACAACAATAAAAAAATAAAATAATTATTTGATAAGGGTCATCTTCATGATATTTTTCAAACTTGATGAACTTTTTCATCCCAAATATAAACTCTTTTTTTATACGATTAGTATCTATCCATTTTTTTAATTCATATAAATCCTACATTATTTCATAATATTAATATTTTGAAAAATAAATAAATACAAAAAAAGTGATCTTTCAAAAAAGGGGATCCCAACATTTTAATATTTCAATCATTTTCATCATACATTGAAGGAAATGGGTAATTGAATTTTAAAAAAAGAATATCTACAATGGAGGTAAGTCTTATACTCTAAATTCATCTACAATATTCACCATTACCTAATATGGGATGACTACTGAAGAGAGTAGTTCAAGAAACATTAGTGAATTTCCAGAAGATATGGGGTGAATCTCAAGAAAAAAATGAAAAAATAACTATTCATGAGATGAATCTGATAAGGATGATATTTATTATTTAATTTGGTTTCCGGAGACTCATCCCCCTAGAAGATAACTCCAAATTAGATAAAAGATGTAGTTGTGGATGGAACCCTTAATTTATACCATGTAGGTGATGTTGGATGCAAATTAGGATTTTGAGTTTTAATGGGGTTAAAAATTAATTCACCTTTTATGGGAGTGAGGACATGATAGATATCCTATTGGTTGGATATATTTAGTGACATTCCCTTTCATTATATCAAGATCCATCTATATTATGTAGGAGGTGAGATTCTATGTATCTATAAGCTCTCTGAAGGTTAATATGATCATATAAATACAGATAACACCATTTATGTGTAAACCACGACCAAATAATGAAATTTTAAAAAGGAATTGAATATGTTACCCCTTTAATACATTATTTAATGTGAGATCGAAAAAAATTATAAAATTATGAAACTCATACAACACTAAATTAAAATAATACATCCAACGTAAATGTATTATTATTTATAGCATAAAATATTACGTATAATAAACGAACTTTTCATTTATACCATATAGGTGATGTTGGATGCAAACTATGTTTAAGAGTTATAGTGGGGTTAAAAATTAATTAACCTCTTATTGGAGTGGCGTCATGATGGATATACTATGGTTTGGATAGAGTTAGTCACATTCCATTTCATTATATCATGATAAATCTATATTATGTAAGAGGTGAGATTATTCATATCTATAAGGTCTCTGAAGTTTAATTTGATCATATATATATAGATAACACCCTTTTTGAGTAAACCACGACCAGATGATGAAATTTTAAAAAGAAATTGATTATTTTCCCACTTTATCACATTATTTAATTTAAAATAAAAAAACATATATAATTTTAAAACTCATTCATCACTCAATTAAAATCATACATCCAACTTCTATCTATTATTATTAAGAATAAAATTTTTCATATAATAAACTAACTCTTAATCGTCCAAATGAATTTTTTGAACAAATATTAATAATAATAAAAATTATAAAAATATAAAAGTATTATTCATAGATAAAAATATCATGAAACTATAAAAATATAAACCAATTTATAAATTCAAAAAATATACAGGTATAAATGAATAAATTACAAATGTATATTTATTTATATCAGATTATAAAATTATATACTTATATATAATTATAAACATATTTATAATTTATAAAAGAGTATATATTTTACAAAACTAAACATGATTTATATATTTATATAAAATTATAAACCTATATAAAAGTACATATATTTTATAAAATTATATATAATTTATCGAAGTAAACAACTTTATCAATTTATATAGGTATAAATTTATAATATATAAAAGTAAAATTTAAGAAAGTATAGAAGTATAATAATATATAATAAATAAAACTATTATTTTATATTAACATATAAATCTATAAAACATTAAAAGTATAAATAATTTATAATTTTTCGAAACTATATATTTTATCATGATATACTATAAAATTTATAAAAGTATATAAATTTATAAATGAATAAGAATATAAATGTATAAATATTTAATTAAAAACTATTATTAAATTATATTACAATATATACATGTGAAATTTCACATCCAGGGATTGGGTTGAGGCCTATATATTCTACATATTGGTAAATATGAATCTATTGTAATTATTATATTATTATAAATCCAATAATTTTGTAAAAATGGAATTTTATTCATTAATTGTATGTATGAAGATCATTTATCTCAATGAAACTGAGTTGGATAGAGTGTATCTCATTTTGTATTAATTTCATGATCACACTATATAACCCAGAAATGGATATGTTATCATAATTAGTAAAAAAGATATATTTTTCCTTTATCAATAGACAACTGAGGATACAATTACAATTTTCATATTTTTTATGAGACACATGGATGTGGTTTTTAGTGGCACCTAAAAGGTTTTTACATTTCCTTGTTCTTTATTTGGTACTAGATAATTTTAATTTTAAGGGCATATAAAGAACCATTGTTTTATTTTAGAGTAATAAAGATCAATTAGTATATATCATATTGATTTATAGAATATGAGGGTTAGATAAAACCCATATAATGGATTTTAGGGATGAGATAACTTTTAGATTTAATATTTTTAACAGCTGTAATTAATCCTTATTCAAATGATGATCTATATAGTCAAATTCATTAATAACCCATCATTGGATAATTCTTAGACGATTATTTGGGTATAATTTATAGTGAATATAAAATGATAAGTTAAATAACCAATGTGTTTTTAGGTAGAGATAATATATTTAGTTAATTTGTAACTCATAAAGACATGAATGGTTTCAAACTATAGATGTGACAAATATTGAATATTTAGGTTAATTAATTTATGGAATAGTATTACTATGAAATGGTATAATAAATATCAATATAAATCAATGTTATAGTAAGTCACATGCATCCCAAAATATTTCAAATTAATTATTTTGGGATGATGACCATGGATGATGTCTAGAAATACATAAGTAATGTTTAAAGGGAAATTTATAACAAAAATAAAAAACAATAAAAATATCTACATCCTCTAATATAACCAAATCAGATTGATATATTTCCTCATATGTTTATTTATCCAACAGTGGAGAACATGAGCCTCAGCTCGGTTGGTGAGGACTTAAAAGTGCATTCAAGAGACCCGGGATCAAATCTGGGTGGAGAAATATTTTCTGGGTACTATAGTAAGTACTATAGTGGGAACTATAGTAGCACTGTAGCAGAAATTGAAGCATGCAATGTTCGGTACATTAGAAGCCAGAACTATTCATCCATCTAGGCCTTTGGGCCACCTGTTTGGTCCTCGAGTCCTGCAAGGCTTTCAGGCCACCCAAGGCCATCAGGCGACAAGATTTAGATGTACCAGTCAGACTACAGGGGAAAAGGCTTCATATAAGGATCCGGGTAGATGCCTTCACTAGAGCAGAGCTAACCGGAATTGAAAAAATGATAGGGTATGGCTTTTCCATCTTTACTGGGGATGTGAAACCTTGAATAGGACTGTTAGCCGACTAACCCTGCGAAGGTGGAGTGTTGATGTAATGACATATGCTGGGGATGATCAGTTCCAAGTTTTCTTGTCATGGTGATTCTCTCTAAGACCTACGCATCATGTAATTTTCTCAAAGACATTGGGCCTAGTAAGGGTTCCACCTCACCCCTTGAAAGGTGTATTATAATCAATACTAAAAAAATTAAGTTATTCGTGCCATTATGACTGATTTATATGATCGTAGTGTACAAATCATACACTCTCGATTACAGTAAATCAAATAGAGATTTTAAATTAATACCCAGAATATCATATACTATGAATCTCATGAAAATTATAAAGGATTAATTGGAATAAAATTTGTACGCTTCCAAATATATATATATATATATTATTTAATAAAAAATTCTATGAACATAATTCCATTTTAGTATATTTTTCATGCACGAAGTAGGTAAGAAGGAGTGGGGAGTTTTGGTGTAGTGGTGGTTCAATTCGGTGTAGGGATGTGATGAGGTGGAGCGGTTCATCACATACATTATATTTGAAATGATATTTTAAGTGAAAGAGGAAGAAAAGTAAAATAAGAGGAACGACATGACGATATTGTAGTTCTATGAGTACAGCGGCAGCGGCGACATGAGAATTGTTCAGTAAGAATGGTGGCATGGAGTCAGTGGGGTTTAGTGCGAACAACGATGAGGATGGGAATTGAGTACGATAGAGCAGAGGTGTGGTGATAGTGGGGTTCTTCAATTATTGATGTTTTTAAGAGAGATTTCATCTAATTGTGTTTCTTTATATAACCAGGTAAGGATTTTATCAGCACTTTCCAAACAACGTTGATAAAGACACACCTTTACCTATGCTAAAAAAGAATAGAAAAAAATGTTTTTATTAGAGCTAAAATTATAGTTCTAAGATAGGCATGTTATATTAATGTTTTTTTAGTTCTAATAAAGGGGTATCATTGTCAACACTAAAAAAACTGATAATTATGTAACCATTATATAGTTTTAAATATAATTATACATATTTTTAAAATTATCTACATAAAAATAATATGAATATTAATTTATAATTATAATTATAAATAAACATATTTATAAATATTTATTATTATTATATATCATTTATTGTCTGTCTCTATTGATGAGAGCATTTTCTAGGGTTCTTCTAGTGTTTATGTTTCCCAGGTGTTCCTAGGGATGTACGTTTCCTTGCTTGGCACTGGAACCATTTGCGATGGTTGATGTTTTCTTCTTCATCTTTTTTAGTGTTTCTCATTCCCTTTCCTTATTATAAATATGGGATGAAATATTGCCTTATTAACCACTAGAAAAATCAATTTTTTGACAGATAAGGATAAAATGATGATATTCTCGAAGAAGTGTGGTGACACATTCCTAACTCATCAGATGTCCCTTCTTACAATTGGAAAACTCATCTCTGATTGAAACATTAACATAACTACCCTAAAATAACTTAGAGAACATATGGAAATTATACGAAGGTGTTTTCATTATATAAACCAGTGGAAATCTTCTAATCAGTTAATTTCTCTATGATAAAGACAAATATGAGATTATAAATAGAGACAATATTCATTTAAAAATAATATCATATTTATGGAAGATCAGGTTTTTGGATTTGTCTTCAAAAATAACATCTTCTGTAAATCTCTATTCTAGATACACCTCATAAGAATTCCTTTATATGGAAAAGCTAAATGAACTATGTGGGACAATGGAAGAATAGTTTTCTAGTTCATATAATATTATTGATTTGAACCCAATAATTGGAGATCGTAGGTGCGAATCATGGTTTTGTTATACATTGGGAATCTGCTTATTTATGGTATTTTTCTTTCTTAACAAGGATCAAATTACTAGATCTCATCTGAATATGAGAAAGTATGTATCTTTTGTCTCTTTTGTATTCATATGGTGAACATGGACAAATATTTCACCACAAAGTACATAAACAATAATGGAAATACACTATTACAATATGTCCTCTTGAGGAGAACTATGAATTTGGGAGGATGTTTTACACTAAAATATGTCAAACCAAATAAAAGTGATAAAATTTCCAAATATTATAATGATCAATAAAATTTCGGAAGAAACAAAGTCATTAGTTTGGATGACTAGATTTCCCTATAACTTAAAGGCAATATATCTAAAAAAATTAAGATAAATTCCTAGGTATAGTGGTTTCATAAGATGGACTTGATATTCCTAGATCAGTTTTCCCCATTCATTGAGAATGATGTTGATTGATATTGTTCAAAAGAATTCTACATATGAGGATATAAATAAACCCCCCACTAGATCAAAACTAATGTTCCCAGACCTCCAAGACAATATTCTAATTCAGTACCTTAGACACTTCTTACCCCTCTCTATATTTAATGTGGACACATTTTCTCCTTATGTGTCAGATCATAAGAAATTAATAATATGTAAGAGAATACCATTAGGTTCTTTTTGAATCAACCCAATTATGGGAGAAAAATATTGGTTCTAAATGATGTGTGGAAGAAACTCCATTTAGTGAGAGGTCCCCCCAAAATATAGAAAGTAATGGAAGATGGATCATTATTTGATTTCTCATAGGTGGAGTCTAGTGTGAACCAACTCCAAATATCCTCATTATTGTTTTATAATAGAACTGTTGTGGGCTTGGAAACCCATGATCAATTTGGATGCTTCAGTTCCAAATTGATAGAAGTCAGCCCGACATGGATTTTTTGTCAAAAACCATTTTTGAAAGTAAGGAAATTTTTTTTGTAGAAAAAAACTGGGTTTCCAATATATCTTATCAGTCTCCCATCTTGACCACTTGGCTAGCCTTTACCTCTTTTGGAAAGAACAAATAGATGTCAGAATTTCCCCTCAATCCTTGAACCACATCGCAACCATCATTTACCATCCTACCATCCCAATATAGACCTTTATCAATTTATATGGTTGTCTATCCCAAAGGGATAAATGGGAATCCTAGATAATTCATCATTCCCTACATGAAAAACTCCCTAAGCCTCTTATTTTTGGTGGGGATTATAATGAGACATTTTTCCATCATTAAAATAGAGATGGTTCATACAAAACTCTTTCCAAAATTATTTATTTCCTTAATGAAATATAGTTTTCTAATATTATTGACATGGGAAAATCTATTCATTAGTTTTCCTAATTTATAGGAATCTCATAAAAATGCACTATAGAATGGTTGGACATATTCCTCGGAATAGGTGAATGGACCTCTATATTTAAGCACTATAATGTCTCCCACATGTCCCATATAATATTAAATCATAGCCTAATTCTATTAGATACAAATTATGGATAGATGAAATAGGTTTACAATCATAGATTTAGGTTGTAATGTTTCTGGATCAAGTACACAGAGTGTGAAGAAATTTTCCACTAATTCTGGAGTACGAGAGATCCAAGTATCGATAACAAACTCCAATATGTTTCCACAAGTCTAAGGAAATAGAATACCCTTATGAGTTGCTATAAATATGTAACTTATGTCTAAAATTAAAGTAATATTAACATCCTTTATTCCTACTCTCCAACTGATACTATTCTATCCGGAATTGGTAGGATGGAAGTGAAGCACGATTGGGCTCTTTATGATAAGGAATTCCTCTATGCTATATGAGTGCATGAAACACACATTAAAGAGAGAGAGTCCAACACCACCTATTTCCACTAGAATTCTTCGATAAGTAATCTTAAGAACTCCATCACATGCCTTAACAACATATATGATAGGTCTATCACAAAGTAGGAGGAGATTCATGACACTATTATTCCCTTATTCCAGGATCTCTACAAGACAGGTGAATCTTCGATTCTCATTTATTTACCTATTATAATAATCCAATGATCACAGACACTATTAATCATCTTACATGATATCTCTCTAATGAGGAAATTATCTGGTCTACTAACCAAATTCACTCGACCATAGCCCCTATACTAAACAACTTTTAGGTTCACTTCTTCAAAACAATTTGGAATCTAATTGGTAGTGATATCATAGTACTTATAAAGAATCATGGGGAGGGAATAAATAATTTTAGTTCCCTAAGTTAACCCATCATAACTCTTATTCCAAAAATCAAATTTCACCTTTAGTATTTAGTCTATAGATATATTGGCTTATGCAATGTGGTTTACAAGATTTTCTATAAGGCCATATTGAATGGGCTATACATTTGGATTCTTTCTGTAATTTCTGAATACCAATGCACCTTTATCCCTCAATGATTCATTACTGATAACATCATCATAACTCAAGAAATATTCCCATATATGAAGACCATATCTATTGCAAAGAGAGGCATCATGGCCTGGATACATGACATGACCAAGGATTACGATAGAGTTGAGTGGTTGTTTTATGGTTTATCGTGGAGAATATGGTAATATGACCCAAGTATTTCAATGTCATCATGAAATTTTTCACTATGTTATCTTTTAAAATCAAGATTAACGATGTATTTCCTTGTTGTTCCCCTCCCTCAATAGGTTTCTACTGAGGAGATCCTCTATCCCCCTTTCTCTTTATTATGGTTATTGATATTTTTTGAAACATGCATTAAGAGGAAGTGAGGTACAAATAAATTTATGGGGAAAAATATTGTAGACATATCCATCCTATGACTCACCATTTATTCAATGACGATATACTACTTTTCGTAGGAGATACACTGGAGGAATACATGTCTATATGTTAGTTTATTCAACATAATGAGAGATCCTCCAAAAAATCAATCTATTTTGAGAAATGTGAACTCTACATTAGATCTGGTTTCTAAATGGATAATAAATATGTCCTAAATAAACTATAAATTATATAGGTGGTTGATAAACACAACAATTACTTCAGTCTACCAACAATCATTGGCTGATCAAGAAAGGAAGTGTTTTCAAGTATTCTCGACAGGGTGGAAATGAAAATCTAGGGATATACTCCTAATAGGACCTCAAAATCTAGGATGGGTAAATTTATTAAATATGTATTAAAATCAATCATTACCTATATTATTTTGATTTTGAAGCTTCTATTCACGATTATCAACCACATCCATGCGTGTATTTCAAACTTCTAGTGGGGTCACAATAACTGGAAAAACAAAACCTATTGGCTTTTTTGGAATAAGACTTTCAAATCAAATGGGGTAATGGGTTTGAGGGTCCATAATTAGTTCAATAATTTCTTTTTGGTGAAACCATGTTGGCAGATTATCCTTAACTAAGATTCCCTCTACGCACCAATCCCTATATCCATGTACTTCTTCCACTCTAATTTCCGAGACATGGCCTTGGGTCCTCCCCGAATATTTATTTATATATTATTTTTTGTATATCACACATTTATTTGGTTTGAGATAGTCTATAGGATTTATAATGGATTCTTAATCAAGCTATAGAAATCTATGTGGCTTCTAGATGACAATTTCCCAGTGGGAACATCACTTTTAGTCATTGTATTTAAATATGTAAGGTTTTTATCTCTTTTTAATGATATGAGTGATAGATAGTGTGTGTGTAAGTTGAAGAATTATTTCAATAAAAGGGATTAAAATGTTATTCTTAGAATTTATCAATTAATTAATATGGGGAAAGCCAACTTTTTATCATAAAATGAAAAGTACAATGTTTTTTCGATTAGGATTGGTAACATCTTGCCACATGGAATCCAGAACCTGCAAGGCATGAATCTTTGGAAATCTCTATAGTGTCTCTCAATGCCTCCGAAATTCTTCTTTTTGTAGTGGATGATTTTTAGTGGAATCCTCTAATATATGAAGTTACTCTTGAATCTACAATTAGTTGGTGGCCCCTCATGTTATATTTTCATGGAAACCCCAGAATCTCCAATTCACATAATCGTTAACTTCTTAGTAAAAAGGGATATCAATTATTTTTATAATACATTTGTTAATAAATTCCTCTCTCTGTCCCCAGACCATTATGTCTTTCTTTGGGCCTTGTATTCCTTTTTCCATGCGGAGATGGTTTCATTCTTATGCACTCTCTCATGGTTCATGTGGATGAGTTTAAATAACCTTATTTTCAACAAGATTTCTCAGACTCATTCATTCTAATTTCAATTTAATGAGTATGGATAGAATCAAGGGTTTAGTACGACAAAAAAAATGAAAAACTTGTCCCTCAACCACTCAAATTCACATGGAATACTCCCCTAATATATTTCCTAAATATAAAGGTTGATGGAGCACTCCCAAAGAAAGGAATGGTGGGTATAAAAACAATTTCCTGAAATTATTCTATACAAATAATGCGGTACACCATACTTATTTCAATGACTTTTCGGTACCCCTAATAACTAAATAACATGAAAGCTTCATCATTATAATATTTTATTTGTATAGATGATGTCAATTGGTCATTATTCAATTATAATACCTTACAGTGATCAAATCCATTCATGAAATTGAATGAGGCTTCTTATATTTTATCGCTCTAATTTTGAAGATATGATATCTACTCCACCACCTTGCAGCATGCTCCTTATACATTATTAAAAGATAATTGAACATAGTATACATTTTTTGGTGACTATGAGTCTCTTAAATGGTTCTCTCACATGGATTGATGATTTCCCTCCATGGATATTTTATATTGTACTCTTAGACCTCTGGTCCCCTTAATATATTTCATTGTTTTTCAAAAAATAAATTTTTATTTTTATATTTATATTATATATATATATATATATAAATTTAGATATACTAAATATATTTTTTATAATTTTATAACAAGAAGTTTGAGGTAGCGTGTGTACATGACCCTAAAAATTATAATGAAAAGAAAAAATAGAGGTAGAGTTTCGTACAAATTTGTGGCTTAAAAAACACCACCAAACCAGGAAGTGAAAAAACACAACCACTATAAATACCAAAAAACTATTTTAAAGACCCACAATAAATGAATTACATGCCCATTTATTATTATTTTTTTTCCCACAACATAAAATAAAATCCCAAATAAATCCTTTAAGGCCCAACACCCTCACCCCATATGAATCCACCACCATCTAGATAAGTCGTCACACCTACACCAAAATGAATGAAGGTAGGATGTCTCCGGATTGTCCCATTGTCACTCCCTAGGTCACCATATCCCTTGTTCTAAGAACACCCCAACCCGCATCCTGATTCCCCACATTCAACCATCGTTGATGCACCTTTATAGCTAGCACCTTGTCACATTCCACTATATGATGGAACCCTACTACAATGGGTCAAAATGATCACACACTATATCTCATTGAATCCACCAGGATCCCAGACCTCAGAACCCCCAATAACCATCAGTTTCACTTCCCCACATCAGCCCTATTGTTCATCAATGTCAATGATGCATCCCTCACCCAAGAATCAACCTCACTGTAAAGAAGAAACCCCTTCACCTTATCGTGAAACCCCATTGTGTCTCGATGCTATCTAAGTGAAATGCATAGACTCATGCAGCCTAGTCGTCACCAGCTGCATCTTCCATGTGTTGTCGGTAGCACACATCTTGCAAAAACCTTATTTTTCCACACACTTCACCATTGTAAAATAGAACTACAACTTCCAAATCCACTGGTTTAACAAATATTCAAAATATAACTTCATTTATGAATAAATATATTATAGAGATGAACCGCGTATTTGAAATTTTTCAGATGATGGAAAGATGAAGCTTGCATCACAACCTATCACCGAAAATGTCTATTGGGACCGAAAAATTATTGGCCCACCAGTGCAGTGATAATCACAAAATAAAATTAAGTGAAAATGAATAAAAAATGACAGCAGAGGTAATGTGAAAAAAACCTTATTAATATTGATGAGCAATTTAGAGGAGGCTTCTACCTCTTATAGGCCTTTGATAGCCCTCCTAGCCTCTATATCACAACCTTCTCCCACTAGATGTTTGGTGGAGCTGGCCACCAACCATCTACCACACCTGCCTACATTATAATTTTTCAAAGTGGGTGGACACCATCCTGGAAATAAGAATCTACCAACGCATCTCCCACTTTTATATTTTATTGATAACCAATCAAATATCCCCACATCTTTTTTATCATACAAACATGCAACTCACATCTCTGTGAGGCTGCTCAAGGATCAGCACCGTCTGAACATGTTAGAGTTAATTTCCTTCGTCAGAAAAAATATTCCAGATTTTCATTAGCATAAATTTTCTACAAATCCAAACATACGTCCTGCACCACATCTTACAAAAACTGTAATTGTACCCAAATATGCTTCATCCTGGAATGAAAAGACGGATTCATTGCAATGTGAAGGTGCTCTAACTATGAAAAAACAATGGAATCTTCTCATGTATATGCCCAAGATCATTCAATAACCTTATCATCCAAATTTCTTATTTTGAATCCTATTTAGCTTCCAAATTCTCTACCTCTATTATGGATATCTCCACAACATACTGTAACTTTGAAATCCATCTCACAGGTTATAACGACCCTTCTCTTTATTTCACCTTTAGACATGATTTATTACATAATAATGTACATAATACTACCTCAAAGAATGAGAGGTATAGTTTATTTGGCTATTAGGAACATTACATGAAAACTTAAGACATAACATACAACATCTTTAATGAAAACATATTTTACATGACCATGAAATTCCTTCGTACTTAGCATTGCATGGGATAACCTATGGAAAAACATAAAAAGGGTGATAAATAAATCCTAATAAGAGATTAAATGGTCATAAAATGAAGAAGAATATACATGTTAAAAAATATACATATTAATGGTGAATAAGAGAAACTCAAACATAACGTCCTTATCTAGCATGACCATCATAACATGGAAATGTGTAAACAACATAAAAATTGTGTCATTAATACAGAGAAATCAAGTAATCCCCTATCCCAAGATGATATACAAAAGTACAATAATGGAATCAGGTAATTAATTCTCCCAACATGAAATATCATGATACTAAACATTACCTCGTGCATTGGAGTGCAATCAGGGCACACTATTCAAGAACATTTTAATCACATGCTTAAGTGTGCCACATAGATCATATAACATGGATTCATTCAATATAATCATTTATTTCATAATAAAATATTTTTGAATAAATATATAAATATATAATTAATAAATATATGTTCATAATGATTAATACCTGTTATAGTGAAATGGGAATTGTATTCACTACATGATTAAATTGGTATGGCAAATCACGGTGCAATTCCGGCAGCATAACGACATCACATAGGGATTCATAAAATGGGTTGATGAGAGAGAAAGGGGTGTTTCATAATTTATACATGAAATGGATTGTAATAGTATCATATAAATACATGCTCCAATGTGAGTAATTTGTAATAATAAGGCATAACATAATAATGAAACATCAAGTAGGAGGAGGAATGGAATAACTCTTACGAAATTTCAGCATGGTAATAGGTGTACATGGGAGGGATTAATGAGAGATAAATGGGTATATCATCATTCAAACATAATAGGGGATGTTTTGGGGAGTTTTGAAAACATACCCCATCATTTTTAATTGATAATAAAAGGATTATTAATAGAATGAAACTTGGATAAAATTGAGAAAGGAAGGAAACCCTTACTTAAGTGTGTGACTTCAGAAACATGAAGAGTCAATTATTGAGATATTTGGAGAATTGGGGGGATTATAGAGAGGGTATGAATAATTAGGGACGTTTTAAATTTATTTTTAGAGATGATAAGTATGATCTTTGATGGTTATATATAAGAAATGATAGGGGAATTATTTAATATTTCACAAACATTGGTTTTGGAATCTATATATAAAATATTCAAAACCAAAATCCTTACCATGGTTTTTCCGAAAATTTTTAACAAAGATGAGTGAAAAAAATTATTTTATAAAGATGTGGGCTGAAGATATTAAAATATTAGGCTTTCATATGTGGAGATGAGTCACATTATTAATGATATGAACTTAAAATGAAAAAATAAGTTATACATTTTAGAGGATTTACTAAGGCATTATAAAATAATTATGATATATATAAAATCACATTATTTTAAAGTTAAAACGTATATTTTATCTAATATACCTTTTATGGTATTTAACATCTCACTATTGGGTAATTATTATGTCATAAAACAATCTATTTAATTATATATTATTCAATTTTAACACAATAATTTGGTTGTCTCAGAAAATTATGAAACATTACCCATTGGATAATTATAACATACTGATTCCGAATGTAATATTAATATTTCCTAAATAATTTTATAAATATTTGAATTTTTTACTATAAAAATGTAACCGATATTTATTGAAAATTTGATGGGTTTTGATAAAAACTCTTTTTAAACATTAATAAAAATTACATTTGACTTCATAAAAATAAAATACTCATTTATTATAAATAGAAGTAATTTAATAATAATATTTTTTTAAAATAAGAATTATTTCAAAAATTAATTAATTTTTGAAAATAAATTCTCTAAAAATACACTTTCTATTTTATCGTATAAAAATATAAATCTTATCAAACCGATTACCAAATAATTTAATGATATGGAACTGATATATCATCATCTATAAGATGTTTTTTATAATATTATTAATAAAAACCATAGTATAATATAATAATATATATATTTCTCAAAAGAACCATTTTTACTCGAAAAATGAATTAATCAAATTCATCATTTTTTTAAGAAAGACAATTATTATAAAAAAATTGATGGGATAAGAATTTTAACTAGAAAAATGAATTAAAAATTAAGACACTAATAACTTATTACAAAACCCCTAATGAAACCCATGTAAGACCTAACGGTATGTTGTGTGATGGTGACTGAATCTTGGGGTGGCTCGGATTACATCGCATAGGTGGTGATCTTTATTAACTTGAACTTCTCATGTAGGCGATTATTTTCAAGATTAACTTGTTGAAAATTGACATGTTCCTGGTCAAGAGAAAAGTCCAGTGGTGTTACTTCCTTTCTGAGCTCTGAAAAAAGATGTCAGTACAACCCAAGTCTATTGGATGAGGTCATCGTCTCCTATTTCTATTTCCAAATAATTAGATAAAACCTTATATTTATATTAGTTGTGTGGTCACAATTCAATGGTTACATTATAAATGGTAATGATTCATAACGGTCATTTAAAAACATCAATAAATAAAAATAGTGCATGAATATTATAAATCCATAAGACCTTAAAATAAAGTGAATTTTATTCATAAATGATAAGTTGTTTACACAAATCCTCATGAAAGAGTAAATGAATAACAAGTAGTGGATTTCCTCCTTCCAGAATCACATGAAAAATCTGAATCGACACATCCTCTAACAGTGAAATCTGAACCTCCATAACATAATGCAACATTTGAGGTCTCCTTGATGTATCTCAAGATCCACTTCACTGTGCACCAATTCTCCCATCCTGGACTCACTATATACCTGTTAACTTCCTCAACTGCATGAGCAATTTATGGTCGAGTACAAACCATATCGAACATCATTCTACCCATTGGTGTTGCATATAGTACTTGAGACATCTCCATTCTCTCTGCTTCAATACTAAGACTCATCGTTGAGGATAAAATGATCTTAATTAGGGGAGGGGTAATGATTGGTTTACATTCTTGCATGATGAATCATTTCCATACTCTCTGTTAGTAATAATTTTTTGATAGATAAATCTTCTCAATATTTTTTTCTCATTAAATATGCACCCCTGGAATCCTGTTTTCATGTCCAAATTCCTTCATATCAAACTCCATAGAAAACTGTGTCTTCATCTCATAGAGATTCTCTTTGTTGGGGCTTACATTCAATATGTCATCCACATACAAAATAATAATGAAGATATAATTTCCATCCAAATCATGAAAATATGCACAAGGATCTAAATGAAGTCTGTTTTATCCAAGACTCATGATATAGAAATCAAATCACTTGTACCAAAACCTTGATTCCTATTTGAGACCGTATAAGGATTTATTCAACCTACAAACCCATTTATCTTTTCCTTCTTCTTAAAAACCTTTTTGCAGGAGCATAAAGTTCTATGGATAAATATCACAATGGAGGAATGTCGTCTCCACATACAGATTCTCTAGATGTAAGGTTTATGTATCACACATCACTATAAGGATCCGAATAGTCATTAATCTATAAATTAGAGAAAATATTTCATCAAAATCAATACCTTCCTTCTGAGAATATCTTATGACCACTAGTCTTTCATGATATCTTTCTACATGGTCTTTTATATCTCTCATGAGTGCCATATTGGTGTTATTTTCTCCTTGAGTTGACTGTCATGGTCCATACTAAACTAGTACTTGATCTTCCTGCTTAGGTATTGTTTTAGAGGAAACAGATTCTAAATAAGATTTTTCCACTACTTCGATAGTTGTTTTTTAATTCTCTTTATCCAAGTATTTATTAGTTTTCATTTTCACCATTCTTCTACTAAAATGAATTCTTTACTAATGATATGTTTGTAGGTAGTGGGGTATAAAAAATGGTTCCCCTTCACACCATCATCATACCCCAAGAAGATACATTTCTTGGATCTCGAATCCAACATCGAAATTTCTTGTTCATTAATAATTTCATATACCGAACAACCAATAGTATTTAACCAAGAATATTCAGCGATTTTACCAATCCACATCTCCATTGGTGTCTTTAGATCAATCTCTAGTAAATCAGATACATTGATCACATAACAAGTAGTATTCATTTATTCTGCCCAAATTTTTTTGGAAATTCTTTTAGTGATCAACAATACAATGTTCAATCTAGTAGGGTTATGTTATTTTGTTTTTCCACTCCATTCTGTTGAGTACTGTACACCACTGTGATCTTTCTCTTGATTCATTCATGTTGAAAAAAAGTATAAAACTCATTACTTGTATAATCTCCATCATTCTCAATAATAAAACACTTGATCTTCATTCCATATTCATGTTCCCTGCACTCTTTGAATGTTTTAAGAGTTCAAAAACATCTTCCTTCCTATTTATTGGGTATACTCGACATATCTTGGAATAACCATCAATTAATGAAACAAAGTACCTTGTTCCTCAAAGGGATATAACCGGTGCTTTCCAAACATCAGAATGTATCAGTTCTAAGATCTCCTTTATTCGTGCATTTCACATCCCAAACATTAACCCGTGTTTCATTCTCAAAACACAATGCTCACAAAATGGTAAGGATAAATTTTTTTCCCAGGAAGCAACTTCTAATCCACAAGAATCATCAAGACTCATTCTAACATATGGCTAATCTTCTGATTCCATAATGTCGTCAACAATTATATTGTGGTAGTTAGTGAGACAACCTTCTCTGCCTCCATTTATGTTTAAAACATAATAACATACATGTTTTTTGAGATCTTTTGCACCTTCATTACCACATGGTCACCCTTCACATTTCTCATCATGCCATTATCGGCGTGATTCATGCATCCTTTATCATATAATTTTCCCAAATACAATATGTTCTTATTCAGGCCCATTACATGACGTACTCTTAGGATGGTCAGTACTATTCTATCATTCATCTTAAATTTGATGGTATTGACTCCAATGATGCTAATGTTTTTGATCGTTCCCCTTGTACACAAGTCCTTCCAGGATGGTTTCATACTAGAAAAACCATTCATGTCAAGATGTTATGTTCCACATTACTCCTAAGATGATTTTCCACGTGTCATAGAGATTTTTCATGCTTCCAATAGTAATCCGTACTTCACTGACTAGTATATCTTCATTTCTGAAATTAATCATCACATTCACTTGAGGTGTATTTTCTCTAAAGTTATTTTTCTTAAAAATCCTTCTGAGAATTCCCCTTCATTCGAATATTAAAACATGTGACATTATTATTTTTACTCCTTGATTTGGACCTGCCAGGATTTTGGTTCCCACTGGAACCACACTCCATCATCCTTCCTATCTCCATTGAGAGAGCATTTTCCTTGTTCAAATTTTTCTGTCTATCCTCCTTGTTCTTGTGTCGACTTTATTCTTCATGAAATATGACTACAACATCATTGAATGATATTATACCCATCAGGATATTATTTGTGGGGATGATTATGAGTTATTCAGACGAATCTAGAAAACTCTGGAATAGAATATCTACACTTTTAGTATCCACAATTTATAGGCCAATGGTGCCATCTTAGAGAAGAATGTATTTAGTTATTCGATGTGGTCAGTCATTGATGATGACTCCTCCATTCAATGTGTGTACAATTTTCATTCCATTAAAATTTTATTTTTTAGTGACTTGGCCTCATATAGCATTGTCAGAATATCCTTTATTTCCTTCCCCATCATTTTCTATGCAATGCCTGATAGAACACCATCATCCAAATCCAAATGGATATTAGAAATAACATTCCCATACATGTCGTTCAATTTATCCAATTCCACACCAGCTTGCATTTTGGCAATTTGTAGTAGGAATTATCCTTCCGTAGTACTATGGACATATTCATATTCCACAATGAAATATTATTCCAATTGATTTTTTTTATCTCGAATTTTACCGCCATATAGACATCCGATCAGTCAAAAACCTCCTCAATTTCTAAATATGGTATTTAATAACCTCAATAAATTTTTTCTGATGTAAATGATCAAACAGAGTCTAAATCACAGAGAAAACTAAAATTTATAAAAACTATTAATACCCAAAATCGTGAACAACATCAGGCTAGATCTTAACCTCTGATACCACTTGTTGTGACCAAAATATTATTTTTCCACTAGTACTGGGTTAATCAAAATATAAAATGAATTAAAAAATGAGGAAAAAAGGACACCAGATGTAATGTGTAAAACCCCCAAATGGAATGGGTAAAACCCCATGAGTAAATAGAAGGATTAATATGCGTAAAAGATGTAACACACTCTCTATCTTTTAAAATGGGAAAAATTTCTTAATGTTCTATCTTGAATATGTGGGGAAACCACCTCATGAAATACCACTCACAAATGGAGAACCGTCGGTGGTGAGAAGCTTATTGAAGCTGATGAAAAAATAAGAGGTGGATCCCGCATTTTATAGGCCTCTGATAGACCTCACAACACCTCTTATGTAGCCTTCTCCAATAATATGTTTATAGAAGCTAGCCACCAACAATATACCATGTCTATCTTCCTTCCAATGTGTCAAAGGGGTTGGCCACTATCATGGAAATAAGCACCTGCCAACACGGTTGACGATTCATCAGTTTTCAGTGCAAAGGGGAAGGGTGTTGATAGGCTTGAGGGGAAAACAAAATAGGGTGGTGAGCAGGATGACGGCATCCAACACCATCACACTAAAATAATCTCCTATGGTAGATACAAACCAAGGCCCTCAACACATCAAATCCATCCTGCATTGCATGATTAACACATCGTCATGCAAACCCTGATTGAAATAAATATTTAATATTGAGTAAATATATTTTTAAATTTGTAAATTGTTGTTTATATTTACAAATTTTTGAATATATTTGTATATATTTATTATAATACCATATATATATATATATATTTTTTAAAATTAAAATTATAAATAAATTAATATATATATATATAATTACAAATAAAAATATTTATATATATTTATATATAATTATAAATGTATTTATAAAAATATATTTGTGGAAATATAAAAATATATTCATAAAATTGTAATAAATGTATTTATTTAAATTTTATAATTACACAGACACACATAGATATATATATATATTAAGGATGAGGTCTACGCAATAGGCTCTCACTCTCGAGCTCGATGGGGACATCTAGGGTTCTTCGATTATGGCGAGTCGACCAAATCCTTATGTTGCTAAAATATTCCAGGGTCAAAGGTAGTTCTACTTATATATGTATGGTATGATTGAAGTGAATGATCGTAGGGACACATGGTGTGAATCCACATCAAAGACATTATCATTGATTATTACGAGTTCATTCTCTCTATATAATGGTTCTGTTATTGGGGAGATTCTTTGGAAGGGGAACATAGATCGTGTCAAAGTAGATGATGAAGTGGTTTAAGAATGCATGAAATTAGGTAAGAATTTTATTATTGTAAGATTAATTTTTACCAGGGGATCCAAACTATGAAAAGTGAATATTTTGGTTTAATGCCTATCAGTAGTGTGGGGTTTTGATAAGTGGAGATTTGGTTCTCTCAATAGATGATTTTCCTATATCCTCTTTCCCATAGAGGAACTAAATATGTAAGCATGGTGTCTTGATTCAGTATTTCTAAAGCCCGGTATCCTTCACATTTGATAAGAGGATAATAAATTCATCCTAATATAGTTATGTGACTCGTTTTTACAAACGAGGCTCAAATTTGTTTTCCTTAATTGGATATTATGGCACTTGATGATTCTGTATGACCTTGTGCTTTCAATTAGAGTTACTATCAAAATTGAAAAGGTGACTAAGATAGTTATCCTTGTACATTATTACCAATTTTTTTTGATATTTTCTTGGGTTCTTCTATGTTTGGTGAAAACTTTATCCCCACTAAATTTGATGAGTATGATCTCATAATTGAATAAGAGAAGGTCATATGTTTCGATCGGACTGCAAGTTAACTGGTCATGACCAATTGAGCTATAGAAGAGTTGTTTCTTCTCCTTTTTGTTTATATCATGGTCATGAGTAAGGACAATAAAAAAGAGAAGGACTGATATGTGAGGATATATATCCCTAATGAAAATTATGGACTAATTGAAGACACTCTAGTAGGGTGGACCGTGTTGGGAAAACCATCAGTTTCACAACATGGTGATTGCAATCTGCATGAGATTTCACCGTTGGATAGATCTGCAGGTGTAAGTAGGGGGACTACCTCTGATTTAAACCAATCATCACTACTTCAAGTGTCTGAATGTATTAAATATATATGTGAGTTCCCTGGACGTGGAAAACCCACTATGGAATCTACTTTTATAACCATGAGAAATTATGATAATGCTATTATGGTACCATTCTCTTCCTTGGGAAAAAATTCATGGGCTAACATTACTGGGGAGGATCAGGTCATTATTGAAATGAAGGTGCATTTAACTCATGAATCTAATATTAATGACCAGTCTAAGGATGACATAGCTACCCAATAAGAGGTATATAATTAAATGACTCCAAAAATTAAAGGTAATGAAAAATGTTTATGGTCACCTCCCGTTCCCATCAGATCACTCCCAATTTAGATTTTCATGATAGTAATTAATTTACTATATATTATATTAAAAAAATCATTGATGAACACCAAGATGAGGATAATGTGTCTGATGAGGATGTAATGTCTAATCATTTCAGTGACAAAGATGTTACTCCGGAATTGGATGATCGACTGATTAGATAAGGATAGATGAATATTTCAAGGACTGGTATGAGGAATAACTTTTTTGGATGAGGAGGGAGTCCAAATGGTAATCCATTTGAAATCTAAATCATTCAACCCGCCAGGCTAAAACTCTTCAAAGTTTTCTCCCCTGCATCGTATCCTTCAATGTGTTGATGAGAATGAAGTCCGGTCATGGCCATATCATTTCAATGATTTAATGAAAAATACATATGCCGCATTTTTTTATTAATTAGACAAGGAATATAATGATAAAGGTAAATTTAATTACAATATCATACTAAAAGATAATCTTGATGGTGAAAGACCCATTAAGTGTCTAAGTAAATAAGTAGCTTCTTGGTATTTTTTTCTGGATTTGTTACCCGTGAACTAGATTTTTTGTAATTTATTATAAACATGTATTCATTGGATGGATATAAATGAACTCCTTATCACATCATGATTGATCTTATTCATTACATTATATGTGATAACTTCTGAAGAGTAAATATCACACTAAAAGGTTATAGAGGATCTATGATATAGTGAGAACCTTGAAGTGTCAAGAAACTATTCTTTAATATATGTTCTATTTCATGATTTGAAGGTACGAAAATGATACAAGATATCAGGGGTGGAGACTCATATGGCTTTAAGGAACCTTCTCATGGTGTATGACCTCGGTAATGTCTATGAGGAAAACATGAGAACAAGACCTACCAGTAGGGAATCCAAATTTATATGTTTCATTAGATATTCTTATCTATGGACATGTTTATTGGTCATTAGACTTTACGTTTACTATTAATGGGTATTATGACTCAGACACTTAGATGTATTGAAAAAAATGGTGATGACATATGTTCTCAGTGAGGTAGGATATATTAGGTGCATCATGAGTAATAAGGCATTAATGAATAATGCAAGAAAGGATTTGTACCTTCTATTCCATAATGGAATTTGATATCTTAGGCCCTTTGATGTAAATGATAAGGACTAAATAAATCCATATCCTTGGTGTTCTGTAGGAATGTTCAAAATTCTGGAAGTCAATGAAAATGAAATCGACCAAATGGGTTGATGTCACTTTCATTCAACTCACATGATGGGAGATATCGATAAAAATGGATTATTATTCACGGTAATAATTTTTATGTTGTGACATGTAGTTGTAGCATTATGATAATTATCTATGGGTTCCTTGTCATGTTGCTAGATGATAACCTTATATTATTGGCTACTCCGCCTAATGCAACTGGGAAAGAGGCCTAGAGGTTCACGCACTAAGTGTGTCCAGTATCTCAATTAAATAATATATTATTTATTAATTAAAAATTTGAATAAATATTATTCCTTATGGTAGTTTAATAATTATTCATGGATGTATGCTCACATTTTTTGGACACTAGTTATTCTAGAGAATATATTTTGGGAAGAATAATTAATAAATATCTATTTCGTACAAGTGAATATAACATTTATATATTTATTGGTGAATAATGTAGTGATATCTATTTAATAAATAAATATTCATTATTCAAGGTTCAATAAATATGGTGGGGGATTGGAGGACCAAGTTAGGGGTCTGATGAGAAATAAAAATATTCAATATTATTTGATTAAATAATATTAATTTATAACTCATTTGTTAATCACATGTTAAGAAATAATAATTTTGATATTAGTATTTGAAATGGGATTTTTATAGGATTAATTAAATAATTAAAGGAACTTGTGCAAATTTTTTTTCATTACCCTAGTGAAATAAATGCTTGGTTATATTATTCTCTCATTAGCTAAGGGAATTTTATTCGATGCCTATTGTGTTGGGAACAACCAATTGGAGCAATACACTAAAGCCTATAGAGTTCACCCCTCTCTGTGAATGCTCTCAAGAACAAGAGAGGTCATCCTCCACCAGATCCATTATAACACTTTGGAATTGGTTCATAAATAGATCGAAGGAAAACATCGCAAACGCATGGATCATTCATTCTAGCACCCAAAGATTTATTTGGCTAATTCCAGAGATATGTGGAGCACGTGTGGATCAACTCTATAGAATATCTACCCTTGATCTCTAAAAGGGAATGATGTTGCACTCTAAATCTATGGTCAGATTCATCAATGAAGAAAGAATCACCTTGGAGGAAATTATTAGATTTAATTAAATTAATTATAAAAAAAATATGTTCATCCTTTATCTTGGATTCAGGTATTATTAATTTTTCAAAATATTTGATTTAATTCCATGGAAACTAGCATTCATACTCATATTGATCCTGGATTTTTCATTTAATAGGAAAAAAATAACATTTTTTCAATTTTTCTCCTAAACATGTACTACGCCAGAAACCTAAAAGTTGTTTAAGGGAAGCTATATTATTGTTTATAATTATTTAATAATCATCAGTGATTTGTGCATTTATATTTCAGTTTTTCAATTCACGTTTAATCATTCCCTTTTAATATGAATAACAAGTTCTGTTTATTCCTCTCTCAATTCTCACAGATCTTAGATAAATGATTAATATTATGATTAAAATTATTTTAAGTATCTCATTCGGAGGTGCTAAAGGTTCTATCAAGTTAACACAGAAGTACATGATGTGTAGTCAGATCTATACATTGTGTAGTTATATTCAATATTCCAGGAGTAGTTTGACAATTATTGGTTCCATGTCCATTAATGACACATTGTGTAGTAAATTATTACATATCATTTTGAATAGGAGAGACCGGCACACGATCATCTTGAATACATACCATTTGGCTCACTTGACATGGCATGTAGTTCCTTTCAGGTCAGGTCCAGGCCGTGTATCCCATACATGGCTTAGCCAACCACTTACCGTGTAATACGGATTCAACATGACATGTGTCCCACTAGACATATCATGTATTCTGAGACTTTTGAATTACACCTCACAGGCTGAGTCCCTAGGCATGTACTTTAGATACATAATGGATAATGTATATGCTGTGTATATTGGATCTATATGATGTGTATTGTTACAAGTTACACTGATTGAAATTTATTATTATTTGTATCCCTTGAGATATATACTTACATGTGGGGTTAATGCTAGGACATACCATGTGACATGATTTAATATATATATGTGTGTGTGTATGTGTGTGTGATTTTTTTAATATCTACATAATATTCAAAATTTTCATATCATATATGAGTTGTATTATAGTTATTATTTTATGTGCATGCTAAATGTCACACAAAATAAATTTTATACAAGTATAATGAATGTTGGGTAGTTTTGGACAGGTATACACTGAGTTACCTCCAATTTACATGTTACATAGAGAAACAATTTTAATTGAATTTATTCATTCGTTTAAAATTATATACGATGAGAACTTAACAAAATTCTGAAAAGGATTAAGATAAAACAATTGATTATTGATGATCATAATTAATCGATTCAGGTGAGATTTATCTTAAATAATAATTACTAAATATTTAAATTCTAGTTTTATTAAATGAGTAAATTCGTTGCATGCATGTGGATGATCATGGTCTAGACCAAACTTTTCTATGTGATTGTTTTACTTTAAAATTATTAAATTAAATTGTTTCCATATACGCCTTCTCTCCTTATTAATATGTAGTGAATGCATTCTCATGGTTTCTTTTATGTAAACCCCCTTTTACCCCTCACATGTGTGTGAGTAAAATCATATGTAATAGATGGATCTCCCAAGCTAGTGGAGACTGTTCACGTAAGGATTTGAGGAGAAATCAATTGAAGGAGATACAATTTTGGATAGGTGGAAATCATTAAAAATGAACATAATTGGTTCAAGGTGTTTCTTCTCTAGCATAGTGTTTAGTTTATCAACCTCTAGATAAGCTAATCATTAATAAAATCTCAAGATCAGACCATTTATTTTATTACTGTCAGTAGTATGGTTATTCATTATGGATGTTTTGATGCGATCACATAATTAATAAATTGTTCAAAATGAAAGATATGACTAATATAAACTATCATATGCATAAATATTATCTAATACATGGTTAACCTTTTAATCATAAACCACATAATATTAACTATCATGTGAAATTATTATAAATTTAAATATACGCATAATAGTTAAAATCATTTAGCTAAATATTATGCTGGTATAGACTTCTATTACATCAATTATAATCGAACCATAGTTCAAAGGGCTCGACAAGCCAAAGTTGGGGTGCTAAAAATTTTATGAGAATTCAAATTTGAGGGTTTTGGTTGACTGGAATTATTTTATATCATTCTTTGGCTACCAAATAAAGACTTACTGTAACTTAGATGCAAAGGTTGAGGAAATCCAAAATTAAGGATTTTAGGATTGGGGTGTCTACACAACAGATCAAATAGTAGTGAGTCAATGTAGTTGGCATTTGGAATTACTACCTAAAACCATTAAAATTTATTGACTATCCAAATTTGGAGTAATGAGAATGAAAATATGGATCTCTACCACTTGAATGTCCAATATATTGGAGTTGGTGCCCTGGAAACCAACTTTTTTGTACATTTTGATAAACCTGTATTCATTGGATGAAAAGTAATAAAATCTTTATCACATCATGATTATTCTTCTTCATCACATAGTATGTGATAATGTCTTAAGAATAGCTATCATACTAAAAGGTCATAATAGATCCCATAATGATGATAAACCAAAAGTGTCATGATAGTATTCTTGAATATATGTTCTATGGCCGGATGATATCATTTAAAGGGACAAAAATGGTACATGCTATTAGGGATGGGGAATCCATAAACATTGAGGAACCTTATCATGGTGAAAGCCTTTGGTAATATCCAGGACGATGTTATGAGAATATGACCTTCCAGTAGGAAATCGTCATTCATAACTGTCATTAGATGTTCTTATATGTGGGCGTTTGTATTGGTACTTATACTTTATGATCGTTATTAATGGGTATTATGAATCACCCACTTAGATGTGTTCAAAAAAACCACAATGAGAGATGTTCGCGGTAAGTTAGGATATGTTTGGTTCATCATGAGTAATACTACATTAATGAATAATGCATGAAAGGATTTTTATATTCTACAAAATTAGGTATCTTAGACCCTTGGATGGAAATGATATATCCTAACAAAATCCATTTCTATGGTGTTCTATAGGATAGTTCAATTCTAGGAAGTCAAAGAATGAGAAATCAAACCCATGGGTTTATGGTACTTGCATGCAACCCACTTGATTGGAGATATCAAGACATATGGATTATATTACATGGTAAGCATTCATATGAGGTGACACATCATTGTAAAATAAAATTCCCTCTCTTGGGTTCCTCGACCCGTTTCGAGATAGTAATATTGGACATTAGGCATTCCCACATAATGCTAATAAGAAAGTGGCCTAGAGGGTCACACACTAAGTGTATTCAGTATCTCAATTAAATAATTTATAACTTAAAAAGTTGAATAATTATTATACATGGTTCTGGTTGAATATTTATTCAAGTATGTGTGATGGAATTTATTTCATCGTGAGTTATTCGATAAAATATACTACTTATGGAATATTTATTTATGGCTGAATAATGTTGTTATATTTATTTATAAATAAATACTCATTACCTATTGAATTAAATTCCCCTTTATGTTATTATTCATTAATTATCCAAGGGGTTATCTAACTGTCTAACCAATTGTTGTGTATAAAACATCCTTGGAGAATAGATATAGACCCTAAATTACTTTTCCCTATCCAAGAACGCTCTCAAGAATGAGAGATATCCTTCTCCCATGAAACTAGGAGAATGATTTGGAAACGATTGTTATGGCGATCAATGGAAGACATCGTAAGCAAAATTATATTCCATTCTAGCACCTAGAGACTCCTTCAGTGATGTCCAAAGATTCATGGAGAACATCTGGATCACCACTAGAGGAATCAAATCCTTAGATTCTATATCACCAAGAAGACGCACCTAAGACTTATGGTCAAATGTATCAATGAAAAAAGAATCACTTTAGAGGTAATTCTTCAATTTAAATTTAATTAATTATAATAAAAATATGTTGATCCTCTCTTATTGGTTTTCAGTAATCTCCTTTGTGTATTATCTTTGATTTAATTTCGTGGATAATGGTGTTAATCATCATATTGTTTTCTCATTAAAAATCGATCATAGAAATTTTCCATCTTGGTACGAGACCATTGTGAGAATCCGATATGTCGGGAACCTGAAAGTGGTATCCTAGGGGTCATATAATAATTTATAATTATTTAAATAATTAATTGATTATTTACGCTTAAATAATTTGTTTTTTCAATTAATGTTTCTTCATTCATGTAATATGTATTTTGATATCTTTTCTTCCTATTTTTTTGTCGCAGATCTGACAGAAATGAATATATTTATAATTAAAATTAAATAAAATATCTCATCAGGAGGCACCAATGATTCTGTCAGTGTAACACGAGTGTATATGCTGATGATTCTGTCCATGTATTCAACATGGTGTGTAGCCCACTGGATACATTGTGTACTCTGTACATTTCCAATGTATTCCTCACACACCATTTCCGCGGGCATGTACTTCATATATATAGTGAGGAGGGTACATGCTATGTGTCAGATCTACACACCATGTACAGTTTCTGGATTATGTAGATTTAAAAATTTATTATTTTATTTTGTAACCCTCAAGACATGTACCTTCGTGTGGGTGTAAATATGAGACACAACATGAGATAGGTGTTTGATATATATATATATATATATATATATTTGTGTGTGTGTTTAATTAACATCTCTGTAATGTTCAAATACATTAACGTCATGCATGATTTGTATTACCATTATAATTCTACATCCATTCCACATGTCACATTGAATAATGTGTATGCATGTATAAATAAATGTTGGGTAGTTTTGGATGGGTATTTATCAGGGCAACTAAAAGGTAAAATTTATGTAAAAGGTTATTGATGATAATATCATGGAAACTCAGAAAATGATTAAGATAAATAGGATTGATAAATTAATGATAATAATTAATCGATTCGAGCGTGATATATATTAATAAGAACGAATAAAGAATTGAATTCTAGTTTTATTAAATTTGTAATTCATTTCGTGTTCGTGGATAATCATGATATAGACAAGACAATTTTATGGGATTAATTTCCTTTTAATTTATTTATTAAATTGAAATTGTATTCTTATGTGCCTTTTTTCATTAATATATAGGGCATGCATGCCCATGGTTACTTTTATGTGAACCCCCTTTTACCCCTCACTTGTCTGTCAGTTAAAAGCATATGTAATTGATTGAACCCTCAAGCTATTAGAGTCAGTTCCATGTAAGAGACGATGTGAAACAAATCCATGGTGATAAAAAGGTAGATAGGCTGAATGATGTAAAAACGAACCGTACATGGTTCCAAGTGTTTCTCAACTTGTCCAAGGATAGTTTATCAACCACTAGATAAACTAACTTATAGTAAATTTCATGATCATTCTCTTTATTTATTTATTTTCAGTTGTATAATTATTGATTGTAGATGTTTGAAATGATCACATAATTAATGAACTAAAAATCATATAATATGTAACTAAAATAAAATGGATAATGAGTAATATTATATATACATGTTTAATCACTTAATTATATCCCACTTAATATTTAAAAGCATGTGAGAAGATAATAATAGTACATTTATGCATAAAGGATAAAATCCCTCAAATAAATACTAAGTCGGTATAACCTTACATTACTTCAGTTATAATCAAAACATAGTTTAATGTGTTTATCCAACCCTAGTTGGGGTGCTTTCAATTATCAAGAATTTCTAATTTGAGGTTTTCAGTTGACGTAAATTAGTTTACATCACGGGTTGACTTCTCTAACAAGACATGGTGAATCTAAGAAGAAAAGGATGAGGAAATTCAGAATTATGTATTTCAGGATTGGGGACTCCACTCAATAGATCAAGGAGTAGTGAATTAGTGTAGTTGTCATTTGGAATGCCTACCTAAAACCTTTCAAGTTTCTTATCCAACCCTAGTAGATGTAATGAAAAGGTAAATATGGATCATTTCCACTATAATGTACAAGAAACAAGATATTCTGAAGCCAATAGGTGAGGGTTATTGGGTTTAGAAAAAATAATGGGAGGCTAATAGTTATTAATATATTTATTTGTCTATATTTATCAAGATAAAGTACTAAAACTCGGTTCATATTAGTTTTAGAAACAAAAACAAAAATGTAATAAAACATATCATTACAATCCATACATGATAAGGAAAACCTTCTCACCAACACTAATTTCTAGGAGTAGAAATGGGTCATTCGGGTTATCGTTCCCCAGTAGATGAAACATTTGTGCTTGAAGAGCCTTTACCAGTTGATCATGGAAAAGGAGTGGGTGATTAGGAACTCTATGTGTGAGAGAAACATCTAAATGACATTACAGATGTTCATTTTCTCAGGCTATCATCCATGAAAAATGATCTCGTGAAGAAACATGAATAAATTAATGCTTATATCATGATGTATCACCTTCAGGATCTTTATCAAGAGAAGGAGAGATGGAAGAGGAATTAGATTTCCAATGCTTTGTTCATTACTAGGCATTTATATTCTATGGAATCTAGTCTACAGGTAGAAAATTTATTGTTTATAAAAATCATCTGAACATATTAGGGATTAAATTCCAAGAGGATTTATGTATAGATCTCATAATATCATCATTTTCCAAGACCTCCACTAGTTTTATTGTGACCTATAATATGAGAAATAATGAGAAGAGACATTCATAGATTCTTACCCTAATTCTCCATGTGGACTAGTACATGGGGCCAAAAAAATCCACAATCCTTATTGTGAATAATAAGAGGAAGTACAAGGAAAATGGGCATAATATTGTTAATCAATCTAAATCCTCTGAGCATCATCTAACCAAGAAGAAGAATATCCAGTGGTCGAGCACGGAAAAGGATGTATTATGCATTCTATGTGGAAATTTAGGCCAATGGAAGAGGAACTTCACACCGAGGCAAGGGGAAGCCAATGGTGCATTCATTATTGAGTGAATTTTTTCCATTTCTACACATTGGGAATTAGATACATATTTTCAGGATAACATCTATATTACAATACAAGAACCAAGTAGATTCTAGAAAATTTCCAGGGGATAGGTGGATCTGTGAGCTTCAAATGGTGTGAGGTTGGATGCTCTTTCCCTTGGCAACTACCACCTCACATTGCATATGAGAATGATTTTGTTCTTACATGGCTGCATTATATTCCTAGTGTCACTAAGAACATAATTTCTTTATCAACTTTAGATACAGATGGATTTATTTTCAAGTATAAAAAAATGTTGTTGCTTTTATAAAGAAAACATATGTTATATTATGGAACATTTTAATAATGGTTTGAATGTATTAGATTACGAGAACCAAGTGATGTAAATTAATAAAGAACCTAATTCACATGACTCATAAAACACTCAGTTGTGGCATCTTTAAATTGGTTATGTAAACATGAAGAACATGAAAAATATTTTCCATTATGGTTATTTCTACTCTTATGAGATAAAACCAAATGGTAGATATCACGCTTTTTTACAAGGGAAAATGACCAGACAACCATTTGGTCGGTAGGGTGAAAGGGCCATAGAGCTTCTAGGATTGGTACACAATGTTGTGTGTGGAAAATTTATTGTAGAATCTATAGGTGGATATTCTTACTTCATAAGTATTACTGGGGACATGAGTAAATATGGTAATATTTTCATGATGAGGTATATGTCGAAGTCATTTGAGAAATTCAACAAATTTAGGAATGAAGTATAGAATCATCTTGGTATGAAGATAAATATCCATCGTTCAGATCGAGTTTGAGAATATATTATTCAAGAGTTCATCAACATTCAGTAGAAGTTTTTGGATTCTATCTAAACTAAATCCACCTTATATACCATAGTGGAATGGTGTTAGAAAAAGGAGAAACTATACCTTATTAGACATAGTAAGTTCGATGATGAGTCATGCAGATTTTCTGCAGTCATTTTGGGGATACACATTAAAAACAATGGAATAAAAATTAAATTGAGAACCAACTAAATTGGAAAATGGAATTCCCTTTGAGTTGTGGAGTGGAAAGAAACCCATTTTATCTCATACATTGTATGGGGATTCAGGGTGTTTGATAAGGCTTTATCAAGCAAAAAACTAGACCCTCGGGTCATAATGTGTATCTTTATAGGGATTCCTTAGGAAACAACATGATGCTACCTATACAACCTCTATACAAGAAAATGATTTTTCACAAGATAATCCATCTTTCTTTAGAGGGAGAAATCCACAGAAAGGATTGTGCGGTAAAGATTGATTTTGATGAAGTTGATGCTCAAGATACATAAGAGTTGGTATAGGAACATGTTCCATAGGTGCATGTGTACGAATTGGTTCCTATAACACAAGTACTATATTGGATTGCAAGAGAGCATAGGGAACCAGAGAGATATGGTTTTCTTGTCACCGAGGATGGTGACTCATTATTATTCGAAAATTATGAACCTATCTCCTACAAGGAGGTAGTAGACATCTCAGAAGATATAAGACAGATATAAGCTATGAATTCCAAGATGGATTCCATGTATCATAACATTGTTTTGGTTTTATTTGATGTATCAGCTGATGATTATTCTATGGGGTGTAAATGGATTTTCAAGGGGAAACTGGAAAAGGAAGGTAAATTAATTACCCATAAAGAAAGGCTAGAGGTTAAAGGGATTAAATAAAGTTAAGGAATTGACTATGATGACAACTTTTGACCAGTTTCCAAGTATAAATATATCAGAATCATATTTTCTATGATAGCTTACCATGACTATGTGATTTGGAAGATGTATGTAAAAAATTTCATTCCATAATGGGAACCTTTAAGAATATGTCTATATGACACAACTATTAGTGACCCCAGGTGATTCGAAAAGGATTTTAATGTTTTAGAGATCCATTTTTTGATTGAAGAAATCATCTTGGTCCTGAAACATTCGATTTGATGAATCCATAAGAGAAATTTGGATTGATTAAAAATGAATGTGAGACATGTTTTTAAATTAGGTTTTATAAGAAAATTGTCATTATCCTACAAGAACATGTTGAAAATATATTACATATTGAAAATTAAATACCAGTCTCAGAGTCGGTTATAGACTGGTTAAATAAGTGATTCTCTAAGAATGACTTTGGTGAATCACCCTACATTCTTCGTATCAAGATCATTTATGATACATACAAGAGTTTTATTGGACTAATTCAATGTATATATATTGACTATATACTAAATAGATTTAGTATGGAATGATCGAAGATGTAATTGGTTCCAATGTCACATGGTTTACATCTTTATTGGAAAATGTGTCCCTAGAAAAAATAGGAGAAAGATAGAATAAGTAAGATCCCATCATCTTTGGTGATAGGATCAATCATGTATTCCATGTTATTTAATAGAATTTGTGTTTTCTATGCATTGAACATGGTCGGAATATATCAACCAGAACCAAGAAATCAAATTGGAAAATTGTTAAGAATATCGTTAAGTATATAAGAATAACTAAGCACATGATCATGGTGTATGGACGATACGAGGAGATTATCATTAGAGGGTATGATAATTATTGTTTTTAGATAGATCAGAATGATTTGAAGCTGCATTCAGGATATTTTTCTTATCTCAACTAGAGATCTAGGAGTTGGAAGTGTTCAAAAAAGCCAGTTGCCGCTGATTCTACAGCGGAGTCCAATTATATAGCGTCTTCTGATGTAGCCAAGGAAGTATTCTGGATTAGTAAATTTTTCTAGGGTATTAATTAAGGACATTTCATTAAATACCCTATCACATTGTATTGTGATAATATTATATTACTGGATCTTGCAAAAGTTCAATGGTCACATCGATGGAAAAATAACATACTCTAGAAGTATCGCCTCTTGAGGGATTTATATCAAAGGGGTGATGTTGTAGTGTGTAAAATATCCACGTAAGAGAACAGGGTGGAACCCTTCAATAATGTCATATCTTAGCAGAAGCATGAATATTCTATCAGAGAAAGATGACTGAATATTGAGCGAAGTTAGATCTAGGGAAAGTGGGAGTCTGTTGGAGTTGGATCCCCAGAACCATTTTCTTTTTACATTATTATTAACATGTATTCATTTTAAGGATATTAATGAACTCCTTATCACATCATGATTGTTCTTACACATGGAATTATATGTGATAATGTTCTAATAGTATTTATCACACTAAAAGGTCATAGCGGATCCATGATATGATGAAAACCAAGAAGTTTCATTACAATATTCTTGAATATATAGTCTATTGATGGATGATATCATTTTATGGGAAACAAATGATACATGAAATTAGGGGTGGAGAATCATTGGACTTTGAGCCACCTTTTTATGGTGCATTCCCTTTGTAATGATTAGGAGGATGTTATGAGAATGAGACCCTCGAGTAGGAAATCCACATTTATTAGTGTCACTGGATGTTTTTATCAGTGGTTGTGTGTATTGGTCCTTATAATTTATTATTATTATTAATGGGTGTTATGACTCGCTCACATAGATTTATTGGAAAAAATCGTGACAACATATGTTTTTGGTGATATAGGATATGTTGGGTGTGTCAAGAGTAATACCGCATTAACGAATAATGTGAGAAAATATTTTTCACTTCTATTCCATAATGTACGTTGATATATAAATCCCTTTAATGGAAATGATATATCCAAAATAAATCCATTTCCAGGGTACTCAATAGAAAATTTCAATTTCTATGAAGTTAAAAAATAATAAATTGACCACATGGGTTGATGGAACTTGCATGAAACCTACTTGATTGGAGATATTGATACAAAGAGATTATATTTCCTAATAAGTGTTCGTATGAGGTGAAATTTCGTTGCAGCACTAACTTATTTCTCTATGGGTTACTTGGCATGTTACTCTACGCTAACCTCGATCATTATGATGCTCCAATTAATGAAACTAAGAAATAATCCTAGAGGGACACACACTATGTGTGTCTGGTATATAAATTAAATAATATATTATTTATTATTTGACATGTTGAATAAAGATTATTCCCAGTTGGGGTATAATAATTATTCATGGATTTTTTATCACATTTATTTCTACACAAGTTATTTGAATGAAGATATTTTTGGTATAATAATTAATAAATATTTATTTTCTATAAGTGAATATAATATTTATATATTTATTGGTGAATAAATCAATGATATTTATTTAATAAATAATTAATCATTATTCAAGGTTCAGAAAATATGGTGGAGGATTCGAGGAAATATTTAAGGTTCTGGTGAGAAATAATAATAATAAATAATATTTGATTAAATAATATTCAATTATAACACGCAAGTTAAAATCATTATGTAAACTAAAATGTAGCTTTTATTATTTGACATGGGGTTTTTCTCGAATTAATGAAGTAATTAAAGCTACTTGTTCTTATTATTTATTATTACCCAAGTGAAATAAATTCCCTATTATATTAATCCCTCATTAGCCAAGGGAATGCTATGTGATTCCTATTGTGTTGTGTACAATGAATTGGAGAGAAGTTCTCAAGCCTAGAGAGTCTATCCCTCTCTGACAACACTCATAATAATGAGATTGATCCTCCTCCATCACATCGAGTAGAACACTTTGGAAATGATTCTCAAGGTGATTGAAGGCAGACATCAAAAGCGCTAAGATCTTCCATGCTAGCACCCGGAGACTCCTTTGGTGACATTCAAAGGTACATGGAGAACGTGTGGATCATCAATAGAGGATATCTATACTAGATCTATACCACACAACAATGTCTCACTCGAGATATACGGATAGATACATCAATAATGAAAGAATCAACTTGGAGGTAATTCTATAATTTAATTTAATTATTTATAAACAAAATATGTTGATCCCCTCTCTTGGATTCGAGTTTTTATTCCATTGTCTAAATAAATGATTCAATTCACTAGATAACTTTATTCATAATTGTATTGATCATGGATTGTTCATTGAATATGAAAAAATAAAAGTTGGGCAACACCCCTCCCGCACTTTCAATGCACTTGAAACGTACATTTTTTACATCTTGAATTCATATAGTATATGATGGACCAAATATATTTTGTTCCAATGAATATTTATCTTTCTAGATGTTTTTACCGATTAACATTGAGTATAGAATTCGATATTTCCCAAAAATGGATTTCCATGATTTTTCTTGGAAATTTTGGAACTATGACACTCATGGGGATTCCTCTAACTCCACAATTGATATGAGAGATGAGGAACCAAAAAGTAATACATGAAATAGAGGTCAACATCCAAATGGTAGGGGTAAGTACCCTATAAATTTGGTATCCAAAGGGAATTTAAAGATATGATATTCTTCTCTTGATTTATATTGTCTAATGTTGGATATATGCCTTGTATGACTCGTCTCTTCTCTATACTTTTATATTTTCTTAATAAATTTTGAGTGATGGGTTCTCAAACCCATGAGTGAGCAACATTCATAAACATTTATAATTATAAATAAATAATTAATTATTTAAATATTTAAAATTATAAATGTAAATAAACATATTTATAAATATTTGTATATAATTATATTTATTTATTTATTAATATATAAAAATATATATTTATAAAATAATAATTTATATATTTATTTTAATTTTATAATTTTTTAAATATATAATTATTTATTTATAAATATAATTTTAAATAGATATTTATTTATTTTGAAATATTTTAGTAGAGAATGGGAGCGGATGTGTAGAGAATCTGTTGTGGCCATGATTTCTTATATGGTCCATTGCATAAAATGGTGTTTCCCTGGCCTCTGGATCTTGATCTACTAGCCGGAGGTACACTATATAGTTCATTTAATGATGGAGGATCCTTGCTGAAGTGTCTTGAGGATATTCCACACTCTGTGATGAATGGGTCTGAGAGTCATCAGTTCTTCTCGGATCTCATGGGGATTTTGGTACACCAATGAATCGAATTACTCACAAAGGTTCATCAGATATGGTTGAAGTGAATTCAATGGTCCTTTAAGAATGAACTAAAAAATGTATGTTCTCTATTATTGTGCATGTTTTTATTCTATTTGGAGAAAATTTGTGGAATGTCGACGATTTCATGGATTTCCTTTCGTATTTGAGTTTTTGATGGATAGAACATTTTTTAGATAGGGAGGGGATTATGTCATCTTGTTTCCCCTCAAAATATTTAAATACCAGAACCTGGGGTTAGTGTCTCGTTTATATAAAAAATGGATTTTTTAAGATAAAATATGGGGATACCCTCTTTGATCTTGGGAAATTCAAGAACTCTATTACACAATCTTTGTCTTTATAAGTGGATTGGGTTGAATATATTGGAAACCTAAAATTATTTGGGATGTTTCTTTAGCCATTGGCATCCCTATAAAATTTCACAGTGACATATAGCATGCCTTATATTGGTGGTTTAAAAGGGTTCTAGTTGATTTATACTTCTCTATCACACTAATTCAATGGGTTATTCTTGTTTTTGAGGGGAAACACATTGACTTATCAGATGAATGTGAGAGAAGATCTATATTTTGTGGCACTTGTAAATCCATCGAGAATTTGCCAATTTTTCTGATGGAATCATTTTGGCTCACACTATAGGGGAGATGGAGATCAAAATAAAGACTCTATGTATAGGTGGGATTGTCCTTCCGCTGCTTTCATTGATAGAAATGGGATAAATCTGGATGAAAGTTACATAGTGGTTGATTATTCTAATAGTTGAGAAGACCCAATGGAAAATACTATGTCTTGTGAAAATTCTTTTAGACAGGAAGTCACTCCTAAAGGATCTAGTTTGGAAAAAGGTGAGGAATTGGAAAATGATGGGAGGGGATTTATAGGTGAGGTCATGTGCACTAGTATTGATAAAAACCATGTGATTTTTCCATGCTATAATTTTTAATACTTTTTAATGTTGGAAGTTGGGTGTTATAGTAATTTATTTGAGGCACTCTGGGTCTAATGCAACTAAAGAGGACTGTGCTTTTCATGACCAAGCATCCCCAGGGAAGCCTATTGAATATAGTGTCCAAAGATAAGTAAATCATGAATTGGATCATAATGAACTTTTCACCACCATAATAAAGGTAAAAACCAAGGTAGTATATGAATAGGGTATCCAATTTTTTTACTTGAATACACATTGCTTCCCCACCTTTACTCAAGAGTTCCTTGTGTTGGATCCAAGGCTTCTCTTTAAGGGAAATGGAGTTGGTTTGTTTTTCGTGTCCATCCTCACATGGATGATTTGGGAGTTTTGAAGGAAATGGATCTTACAGTTCAATCCAATAACAATTTTGAATGAGGCATCATTTCCAAGTGTTTACCAAATTTTGGGGTCAAAAAATAGAGAATAGAGAAAAGTTTTTTTCGAAAAGGATGTTGCACACAAGATTTAAGATAGTTTGGGACGTTGTGTGCAATCGATGTTTTTAGATCATGACATTAAAATATGGAAAAGGAAAAAAGTGTGAAAAGGATTTATATATGCGTGAAAGATGAGGTTGTGCAGAAGATACTTACACACCCAATGTGATTAAAAAAGGGGTTTTGTGAAAACATAAGTAATCATACACACTCAAAAGAAGTTGTCTCATAATCTTATGCATACGGTCATTGAGACCTATAAATAGGTGGCTACCCCAAATCAAAACATATAACTTTCCAATTAAGATCAGGTTCTTCTACCATGTGAAATAGTTGCATGTAGAAGAGTTTTAGAAAGTAAATCTTTCCCAAAAATTGTTCCTTTAGTCTAAAAATACCATGTGAAACTTATGGTGTAGCTGCATGAAAGGTAAGTGTTACATATAAAATAACGGTTCTGTGATATTCATCTTATGTGACAATCCCATATCCTAATTGCAAGAGAATGTATTGCCCAAAATATCCTGTGAGTGCTTGTAGCAGTTTATGAATATCTAGTTTTTTATTTGTTCTTTCAAGTGAATCAATTCATGAAATTGATGAAAGTAGAGTCTCGTGCTATCCAGAGACAAAGTCTCTAATGATAATATATTGATGCAACCTTTATGTCGATAAACTGAGTTTGACTTCTTTCAATGCACTAATCTAGGGGTAGTCGGTGAAAGCATTCCTAGGGGTACAATGCCCTATCACTAAAAACATGTAAAAGAATTTTTATTAGAATATAGTGATTATGTTAGAACTTTTTTATTCGTCATCTAGTGAAGAATTATTCATTTCGGTATGACCAACACAATATCAACGTATGGTCCTTGGAAAATCCCATAGTCGTAAACCAAGTAAAATTACAATTTTTTCTTTATACTTGTGAATGTTTTTATTACTACACATTACCATCAGAATTATTTAACAAGTTTCTACCATCATGGGAAAAATATCCATCACTTCAGAAGAAATAATTTGACGCCCGGATTCACCCCTCCCCTATCAGGGTTTTCTATGTTCCTTCAGGTGTTATCAAAGAATAAAGGTTTTTTGATATTAAATTATTCTTTCTTTGTTGTCTTGGAAAATTTAGTTAATGTTAGGGGAGTCCCCCATGTTAATGGAAGTAACATTTTGATATGGAAGAATGGGATGAGAACACAACTAATATCTCCTGGAATGAATGTACTCTTTGACATTGCACAAGGGATATAGGTCACTAATCCAACATGTATTTCTATGACTTATATGTATAGAAAAATTATTTATTTAGATGCTATATCATAGAATTCCCTCATTTCAACCCATTCTAGTCAAATCAATCTAATGATGACAAGTTGTACTTTAGCTAAGTCTATTTGGGAAAAAACTGGAGAATAGTTTTGGAAGGAGGCAACAATGTGAAGGAAGAAAAAACTAATGTCCTGCATAATAGGATTGATGACTTGAAAATGCATCATGATGAAAATGTAGATACCATTTTTAATCGACTTACTGATGTTTTCATAGTTATATGTAGACTTGGTGAAGAAATCAAATATAGTGACATTGTAATGAAAATTTGGAGAAGGCATCCACCTCTCTACAATGCAAAGGTATCAATCCTTGTGGAAAGGGATATATCTAAACATTATCTGAATAATATTTTATGGTGTATGATGGCATCTGAAATGAGAATCAATCCTCAAGATGCAACTACTCATGTATGTAATGAAATGGATTTCAATTCCAAGGAAAACCGTAGGTGTCTGGAGATATAGATTATTATGATATTTAATAAGATTAAATTATTTCTCTTTTTACAATGAAATTGAAGAGAGTAAATGGTATATTTGAAGGAATGGTTCCTTTGGCCTATTTTTGTTGTGGTAGAGTATGGAATATTTCCTCTCGATGGTCAAGGAAGCTCGATGATTAAGAATGTGAAGAAGAAAATTCACAGAAGCCTAAAAAAAGGTTTTAACAAAAGGGATACCTCAAATATGGAAAAAAGTTCAAATAAAGAGTCTTTTACATGAAGAATAATATGATGATAATGAGTTTTTTAAGGAATAATAACTATAGTTTAAATATGGAACCCACACATTAATAATGGTTACATTTGAAGTGAAGGAATCATCAAAATATAAATCTTGGGATAATCAGTTGATTATTGAGAATGATCTCATGTTCTAAATTAAGGATTCTTAAGAAAATCTTTAGAATCAAAGTAAAATATGTAAAAACTGGAGATTAGTTGTGGAAGAATCATCAAAATATATAGATCATCATGAAATTGAAATTAAATGACTTCAAGAAGTAGTGTGAGAATAGTCAACAACATGTTAAAGTAACTAAGATTTACTAGAACTAAAGAACATAATTTAATAACAAAAAAGGTCAATAAATGAACATATATACAGACTAGTGGAGAAGCCCCTGAATATTTATGGTGTTTAATTAAAATGTGTTACTCTTAGGAATAAACTTGAATGTGAATCAAATCAATGGAAAGAATGAAGAAAATACAGTTTCGAATATTTTTAGCTGCTTAGATAATATAGAGTTCCAAGCATAGTTCCAAAGGAGTAGAAAAGGATTTCTAGGATCAAAGATCCACATGAATTGGAAAAAGTGGAATTCTTGTGTTGATAAAACATTAAAGGATGTAAAAAAGATGAACCAAAATAGAGTTAACATAAAATTTGAAAATAGCACAAATTTTTCTATGGTCAAAATAAATAAATCTTAAAATCAAACTAAAATAAGAACAAAAAACTATACTAAAGATTCTAAAAAATTTTCATCACAATATATCCCTAAAGAAGGCGATATGGGGAGAAATAGAAGTGAGAATACATTTCCTCTTACGAAATGTCAATTCAGTGGCTATCTGGTCCATACCATGTCATACTCTGAATGGGTAAGGTGGTATTTTAATGGAGAAGAAATAGGATGTCAACAAAAGATAAAAAATTCATATCCTACTTAGTATCAAATAAATAATTTCTATGGATTTCCTTCATTATTCAAACATTGTCCATAAAGCTGTTTGTTGACGGAAGAGGAAAGGTATGAACGATTCATATAGAAATTAGATATATGAAAATACTCGTTAACCATACCGTGTTTCTCATACAAATTTATTTTCTCTTCAAGAACAATATTATGATTATTATGAACATGTGAACATGGAAAATAGATTTTAAAATCCATCTTCATCCTTCACTCAATCAAATATTTCATTGACGAAAAAGAAGAAGATCAAGAAATCCAATCATGTTCTAGTCTCTCTCAAATCAATAAATAATAGTAGAACCTGGATTCTTAATAGAGGTTGCTCATCCCATATGACGACAAGTGCATATTTATTGATGAATGTAATGAAAAGGTATGATTGAATAGTCTGGTTTAGTAATGATAGTTATTCGAAGATTATTGATAGTGAGACCACTAAATTGGCTAGTAATGAGATTAAGAAAATGAAAGTTATTTATATGGATGGTTTGCATCATAATATCTTCAGTGTGAGGAAACTATGCGACTCAATACATATAGTAACATTAAATCAACATGGGTTCAGTATAAATGCAAGGAAAGAGAATTCTCTAATGAAATTATATAGAACAAATGGAAACATATATCAGGTTGAAAGTAAAGAGAACATTTTTTACATTACATTTGAAGAAGAGAATATCTTTTGGAACTAGAGGTTGGGTCACATTAATCAACAAGACAAGGAAAAGATATCTAAAATGAATATTCTCAAGGATATCCCTAATTTGACGTTTGAACAAGAGAAGACGTGTGATGCTTGCATGTAAGGAAAGCTGGTTTGCAGTTTATATTTCCCAAAGAAGAAAAGGCATTGAATCTCCTATTCCTCATAAAAAAATAATTATGTGCACCGATAAATGTGGATTGAACATATAGAGAGAGGTACTTAACTTTGTCTAAAGATAATTTCAGTAGGATAGGTATTATGATGGTTATACAAAGAAATTAATGTACTAGATTGCATGAAAAAATATCAGCAAATAGATGAGAGTTATATTGGAGGACAATCAATGTTTTTTGGTCTAGAAATGGAGGGGAATACACATCCATTGATTTTGAGAATTACCTGAAGAAGCATGTAATACAACATGAGGTGGCTATTTTGAGAAATCCACAACAAAATGAAGTTATTGAGCATAAGAATTGGTAGGTGAAAATTATGTCTAGAACTATGTTGATTGAGAGTTGTATTCCATTCCATTACTGGAAAGAGGTTGTTCAAGATGTAGTGTATACTAAATAATCAAACAATGATTTATATGTTAGAAACAAAGACACCATATGACATGTGGTGTGAAAGGAAATCCTCTTTGAAGAATTTTGTTGTTTTTTAAATTAAATGTTTCATAAAAAACAATGAAGGAAATCAAGGGAAGTATGGTGATGCTACAAATAAAGGAATATACCTCAAAAATTAAATGAAGAATGAAGCCTACAAATATTTCAATAATCATCTTGGAAAAATTGTGGAAATCAGTGTTGTGAAGATCATTGAAGATAAGAACAAAAATGACTAAAGGAATTATTATGCAGATATGATAGAAGATGAGGAAAAATGTAAACATAAAATTGATACAAATACAAATGTATATGAACATTATAAAAAAAATTAAGGGTCACAACATGATGTTGATTTGGAAGAATAATCAGAATAGGAAACCATGGCTGAAGAAAATTTATCGTAACCTCACTTGATAAATCAATGAGTGAAGATTGATCAATCTATCATCATTGGGGATTTGAATGAATCCACAAAAACATGGATAATCATTATTAATAAAAAATACTCTTTCTTATCAATTTTGGAACTATCCTAATTTGAAGAAGATGCAAAGGATGAATCCTGTGTTAAATCGTTGCATGTTGAGTTAGATCATATTGACACAAACCACACATGGGATCTTGTAACAAGACCCAAAAGACACAATGTAATTGGTGTAAGTGGATCATTAAGAATAAATTAATTGAAAAAGGTAATGTGATAAGAAATAAGGAATAATTAGTTTGTAAACGATATACACTGATTGAAGGAGTTGGTGTTGAAGAAGAATTTTCTATTGTGGAAAGACTGGATTCTGTCAGGTTTTTTCTTTCCATGGTAATTCATAGAGGATAGAAAGTGTATCAAATGGATGTAAAAAAAGATTTATCAAATGGGTTTATTGAATAATAAGTATACATTTAACAACAAGTGGGTATCATGATTGAAAATAATGAAATGAAGGTTTTTATAATGAATAAGGAACTACATGGTCTAATACAGTCATCACAGGTGTGGTACTCCTGGCATGATTCCTGTCTAAAGAAGACCAAATTTAAAATTTGGGTTGATCACAATCACTGCGTGAAGAATTATAATAAATATCATTTCATGGTACTGGTGTACATATATGATATTATATTTTGAGGGAGATGATAGGGATTAGTGGATAAATTTTCCAATCCCAAAAAAACAGAATTCGAAATGTCTATGATTGGTGAAATCACATACTTCATAGGGAATCATGTGATTCAGATGAATGACTACACTTTTACTTCTCAAGAAAAGTATGTAAGAGAGTTACTGAATAAATTATATATGAATGATTCCAATCCAATGTCCACTCTAATTTCGGTTTGGAAAAAATTGGGAAAGAATGCAGATATGAAATCTGTTGATCCTACAATGAACGGGATAATCATTGGAATCATATTGTACTCCAATACGACGTTGACAAATATTGTCTTTTAAAAATGATTAATGGGATCCTTTAAAAGTTATCCAAAGGAAGAATAGATGGAGGTAGTTAATATAATTCTAGGGTACATTCAAGGTACTCACAATATTGGATTATACTTTGATAGAAGAATATATAGTAAACTATTTAAAGTTTCTAACATTGAATGGGTAAGAGATGATGTTGATTGAATTTCCAAAAGTGGTGGAGCGATCAATATTGTAAATAAATATGTGGGTTGGTTGAGTGAGAAATAGGAAAGTAGTTCTCTTAGTACTACTGAAGCTGGGTATATCTCTATTACAAATTCATTCACTAAGCTAATATGGATTAAGAAACAACATACTAATATTGAAGATGTGGTGAAATAGTAAATGTTGTTTCAATGTGACAACAAGACCAGGATTTATCTTTTGAATAATCATATTCATCATTCTAAAAAACATATAAAAATCAGATATCACTTTATCAATAGGAAATATTAACAAATCATGATTAAATTGGATCATTTTTGAACTGATGACCAATTGGAAAACATTCAAATAATTCCATTGGTAGCGCATGTGTTCAAGAAACATCAGTTAAAGATCTTTGTTTAGGCACCTCCCAGTGCATGAGGAGGTTATAAAAGATCCCCTCTCCCCAATTACATTAACTTTTTCTAATCTATTTTTAGAAGTGATGTAGGATTATGGAGGAGATATAATACATAGGACGTGTGTTTTGAGCTCTATAATGTACAAATACTGGTCGTTGGTTTTATTTCCAAAGGGGGAGAATATATATATTCATTTCTAAAGTTTCAAGAGAATGTATAAGGGAGAAATTCATTATTACAAAGTGATTTACAAAAGTGGAAATATGATGCCACCATAGTTTATCAAAAATAGAGAAATTCATAGATTTAAAGGGGGATAATAATGAGTTAAAAACGGTGGAATTAGAATAGAGAAACTATTAGGTGTTATAAAAAAACAATTAGAGCTTATCGTGGACATATTTAAGATTTAAAAAAAATGAGAACATAATTCATCCTTCTTCTCTTTTTTTCACACTGAGAATTTATCATGTCGACATACAGTGTTTTAGGAGTTGCTTTTTTCACATATTGTTTTGATAGTGGTTGTTGCTTCATTGAATTTTTCTGTAGATTTCAAAAAAAAACCCATAGAGGTTAATTATTGGAACCAATGCTATTTTGTTCTGGAAAAGAATTATGGATTATGTTTGTTGTCAATCCTCACATGGATGATCATGTATTTTTCTTGGTAAGGTATCTTATTGTTCATGCATACAATAGTTTTTATAGTGGCATCATTTTCCTGTGTTTTCCAAATATTTTGTTCAAAAAATTGGAAAATGGGGAAAAATATTTTGTGAAAACGATGCATTGTATAGGTTTGAATATCATTTATAATGTTGCACAAATGCTATCTTTCAGGATCACCACAAAAAAATATGGAAAAAGAGAAAAGTTCATGATATATTTAAATATGTATAATGGTCAAGGTTGTGTGGAACATAATTATGTGCCCAATGCGACATCAAAATGGTTTATGCATGCTCATAGATAATCATACACACAAAGAGGAAGAGAAATCGTAGTCTTATGAGCAGGGTCATCAAGGCCTATAAATAGGAAGCTAACCCCAATAAATACTTATAAATTTTTCATTGACAATCCGGTTCCTCTACCGTGTGAATGATTTGGGTTTGAAAGAGATACAGAAAGTAAATATTGCTTGAAAAGTGTTCGTTGAATCCAAAAAGACCATGTGAAAGCTATGGTGCAGTTTTGTCGAAGATAAGCATTTCAAAAAAAATCGGGGTCATGATAAATTCATCTTACACAAAAATCCCAAATCGTGTGTGCATGATAATGTGTTATGCGCATGTTCATGTGTGTGACTCTAGGAAGTTATGAACATCCTATTTGATTGATCAATGATTTGATGTGCATTAGTTCAATAATTTGATGCATGAAGAGTCTCATGCTAGTCAGAGACAATGTATTCCAAGAGAATATATTTATGCAACCTTCATGTTGATAAACTGTGTTAGACTTCTCTCAAATTAGTGAGCTTGGGGGAGTTTATGGATGTTTTATTAGGGATACAATGTGCTATCCATAAAATCTAGTAAAGGTAGTGTTCCTGGCGTAGAGTGATTGTGTCTAAACATTTTTATTCCCCATCTACTGATGAATATTGGATATAGGTATGGCCGACACACTATTGGTGTACTATCCTTATACTATACCTTAGTAGTGAACCAAGTAAAAAAATTAGTCTTACTTATTGTGAATGTTTTAATTTCTTCACATTGTCATCAGATAGGTTTAATAAATTCTTATCAATGTGGGGACAAAATCTGTTACTTGAGAAGAAAAAGTTTACACCCTAATTCACCCCTCCCCTCTCAGGTTGTTTTGAGGTCCTTCACCTGTTATATGAATCTCGAGGTTTGTTCAATGGAACATATACACATTAATGATCCTAATTCTAGGATATTTTCTTCTCCTTCCTTGTACTCTTCCTCAAAAATAGAATGGGATAATATAACAAAAAAGGCGGTGGAAATCGATGTCACAAGGCCATTGGAACATGTTTCAATTTATAGTGATATCACCTCAACTAATATTTTAAATATATATCAAATAACATATGTGTTTCATGAAGAGTTCAAAAATGTTCATGATGAATCTATTTTGGTTATAAAAATTTATCTCCATGCACTTCATGACATGGAGTGTCATGGAGAGATAGATGGATCAACAAGTATGGATGAAATGGATAACTATTTGTAAAATCCCAACTAATAGAAAAGAGTTAGGCACCCAAGTCGAGGTGGATCTCAATGAATGGGTGGTCGATATAGGGGAAGTTAAATTTGGTTGTTTTATTCTTTTGTGGCACTTCAGTGTCATATAACATTTCAACTTCTTTTCTCCCATGCTAGTACAATCGCTTTCTTATAAATATTTGGAGACCATGGGCTCACCCTTGGTGTTCCCTATTTTGGGGAAAATGTTTCTATATAATTATAAATATATTTATATAATTATAAATAAATATATTTTAAAAAAATTATATATATTAATTGATATATTTATATAATTATACATCATGGTAGACACAGCTTTTGGCATATTAATATAATTATATTTATTAATTTCAGTATATAAATATATATAATGACATATATAATAACTATATTATTTATATAAATATATTTACTATTATTTTAAAATATAGATATATATATATAATTGTTAAATTATAATTATAATTATTAATAACTATATTTAATGATTTTTTAGATATAACTAAAACATTACAATTATAAATATAATAAATATATTTATTATTTAAATATATTTATTTTAAATTTTAAATTTTTTATGAGAACATAATAAGTTCATTGTAATAAGATGAATGAATCATAACGCTACACTAGGTCTTTGGACAATGTAATGGTCTAGTTGGCCTTGAGCCTATAGGCTTTGTAATGGTTCTCCCTCGACCCATATAGAAAGAGGTCTTTGAATTTATAATAAAAAAGTGGATTCAACCCCAAATTTTTATTATATATTTATATTTATCTATTTTATTACATAATTCATATATTTATTTGTTAATAATTATAATTATAAATATTTTTTTTGAACAAACTGAGACATAAATTGGTTAGCCAACTGAAGTCCCTGATAAATTTGTTAAAAAAAATCAAGGTTAAAATGCATGGAGGAGTTGTGATGAGATTACACCGTCAATGAATTGAGGTAAAAACCTGATGATGTAATATAATACCACATATAAAAGTACAAATAGTGTTATACAAATCTAAAAACTACCTACCATCTACCAAGAAATCACCACATCCAATATGGAAATCCACTCCATATGGACACAAATTTCTTATAAGAATAAATATGTAGGCTCTAACAGATGCATAAAAAATATTTCATTAGTAATAATGTCAGAAACTCCATTCATTGTCCCATAATGGTGGGGTTCAATTTTAGAGTTCACTTAGGTTCTATATGGAGAATCAACATAGTATCACAAGGTACATCACAACATCATGTGAAACTCAAAAGGTATAGTTCAACAGACAAGGAAAAAGACACTGGAATATATTTATGAAATGATCTCCTGACCAATATATAGTATACATTTCACACCATTGATTGCATTGTAAAATGGTCATCAATGTATATCTACTACCATCATTAAATTCCAATCATCATCATAAGAACAAAAACAAATCTAAGAAGCATAAATCTGCAAAAAAAGGTCGAAAAGAAACAATGTGAAGAAATAGAGAAATAATTTCGGGATGAGTAATAAGATTTGAAGGGATAAATTTATAGTAGTCACCTAGAAGCAAAAGAATCATAGAATAGTAATTTTAATAATTAAATCAGAATCATGGAAAAACTAAAACATTACTATAATTATCTCAGCCGACTCTAAGCAGTAATATATGATGAAGAAAACCCTAATTTCCTTGCATTTATATTCAACAATATATTACTTTATCAACAAAATCATTCTTGTGCATGTAAGATTCCTTAAATTAACTTATTCCCATAAAATAGATATAAAATATAATTTATGACCTAGAGAGTTCAAACACAACATAAATCCATCCTCATCATGTTATATATTATTTTAGAAAATCACCTATAGAACTAAAAAACCCACCACATAGAAACCCATGTAGGTCCTTGAGAATCAAAAGACCCAAAAAATTCATGTCCAAGAGATGAAACATCAGAACAATGTTGGAATTCATAGACCAGTCCCAAAAACTCTATCCAAATATCCTAATAGTGTCAACACATCATCATTTGGAGATGGAAATTCTAAACACTTCAGGGGAAAATAAGATGTCTTTCATACCCCTATAAAAATGGGTTCATGATTTCAATAGAAACCTCAGCCAAGAATAAATATCTCTCCAAAAACATAGAAAAAATTGAATTAATAAATCATTGAAAATCTATCGAAATTCAAACCAATAAACCGAGAGGCCTTTCATTATCATTTAAAACCAAGAATTCAGTCCACCAACACAGGGTAATGATAATATTAATATCCATGGCATGTTTCTGAAATTAATGTTCGGATTTTGTTTAAACTACTCCATCAATTAGATAAATTTTTCTTTTGGATTTAAAGGTAGATATCCACATTAATTTCCCCATTATTGTATCAATGGAATACTTTTGAGTCTTTCTCATCAATCCAAGATTCATGTTCCTTCATCACATCCTTGTTAAACTAATAAGAATCTCTTAGATCTGGTTCAATGTTTTCATCCTTATTAATGTTACTTCAGTTATTTTCACAAGAGTATGTACTTGAATTTTTAGAAACCCTAATAAATAGATGAATAGTTGTAATCACCTGCCTTGAATCCTCGAAATGTCTAGTAATGTATTTTCTCTCGATATTAGAACAATCATATAATTTCCAAGTCTGATTGGGGTTTGGAATGCTAAATACATCTGAATTAATAACTGATTTTTTACACTTCAAATATCATTATTTCAAGAAATCATCCTTAATTAAAAAATCTTGATCACAAGAATCATGTAAAGACTCACTCTAATCAAAGTGTTAACTGTTATCATCCTCTTGAAAGGTATCATGTGGTTCAATAGGGTATATCAGAACCCCAACCAGGTTTGGGGTATCAGTGGTGGATTGTAATGTGATGTGAACAAAATTAACAGTAACTGAAAGGTCATTGGCCTCAGAAGAATGTCTCATGGATTTTCCAATCTGTTCATTTTCCACATCTTCAGTCTCAACCTCATTGGGGTTCTTATTGACATAATTTTTTCCTCAGTGAGAATCATGAACCCCAAAAGGGAAATCAGTAACTGTATGACTACCATTTCATTCATCCAAGTGAACCTTTCAATTCCCCATTTTTACCATGTCAGTTTACGTACTAGAGGGTGTTCTGCCTTATTGTCACTATATTTATTGTAGTGTCCATTTTTATGGTAGACACTACAATAATCCGGTAGATTTTCATAAACCTCTTTCTAAAAGAACCCATTATATTGATTTTTAATCCATATTTTTCTTGGGGGAATTTGGGAAGTGTCAATATTAGCAGAAACCCTAGAAACTGAGGGTCTTGAAATATTCATCAATACAAATTTTAATTTTATGGGATTGGAAATAATTCTTGGAATCATAAATATGTATTCTTGTTAAAACAATTGAATGGGTAATCTAGGGAATGTAACCCAGATCATAATAATTGGAGATTCTGTGTAAGGATAAAAAATCTGCAGTCCATTTCAGAAACATCCTAAAGGAGCCCTTGTAAACACATAATCGTCTTTTCCAAAGCCTATTGTAATATTTTTTAGAAGAGAGATGAAAAATAACATTGGGGGAATTTAGAAAGACAATATGGAATCTCGTAAAACATAAAACTTCATGATATTTTCGTAAAAAGGATAGTGAAAGCATAAATTTGATGAATTAACCAATGATAACAATGTGAAAGTACGAAAATATAATGTTTACCACATTTTCTGAGAATGAAATCACAATATGACCTATGTGATTAAAATGTTTTGGCTCTATGTGTGTGTTAGTATCTATGACTACCCCCATTCTAGATTTAGTAGGCTTGATGGATTTTCTAGAAACAACATCAGTGAAGGATTGAGGATTTGTGTTAGGGTAACATGGCTGATCACCCCAGAGTAGGGATGTAGTTTCCACAACTCTATGGAGGTACATCAATGAAATAATAAATATATTTGAAAATTATTCATATATAATTATAATTATATAATTATAAATATTTTAAATATATTTATTATTAAAAAATATTTATTATAATTTTATTATTATTTAAATAAAAATATATACATATTTATAATTTTCCAAATAATAATTTTAAAATATTACATGTACAGATATTTAAAATATTAAAAAATATATATTAATATATCATGTTTAAAATAAATATAAACATCTGTATTTTAATTAAAATATATAACTAAGAATTATTATTTAATATAATGAATATTTTTATTTATTTTTATTATTTTGTTGAACTATGAATAGTTTTGATAAAGGTACACTTTTATCATCACTTTTTTAGCACTGATGAAACTAAAATTTATCAGCGCTTTTATGTAGCACCAACGAAGGTGACACTTTTATCAGCACATTATGTTTAGCAATTTCAAAAGATGATGCTGATTTTGTTTCAATTTTTACTAGTGGTAATTTTATATAAAAAATATATATGAGGAATCTATTTTGGTCCATAAATTTATTAAAACTTTTATAGTTCATACTAGAAGATGAACTAAGCTTACAATAAGCTTTCTAGATCAAAGTACACATTAATGCATCCTACCAGATCCATCACATAACATCCCAAACCCCCAAAAATAAGAATATTATGACCATGTACCAATAGAATATGGTGTTCGTTGAACAAGGGTGGTGGTACACCATCTTAAACAACCCACGGTGGGAAGGGGAAAATCATCATCCCCATTTCCCACCTAATAAGGGGAAAATTTTCTTACTTTGGTTGATGATGCATGGAGAATATCCACCTAAATGAATCTTCATTATCTAGGAGGGATATCTTATATTCTACAATTTTATATATTTTCATAATTCTAATGAACCATATACCCTCACAAACAACCCTTAAATAATTTTTTATTCTCTTCCATCCATTCTTTTTTTCCACCGACAATCCTTGATCTAATATATTATTTTCACAATGCATGATAATTTCAATCTGTGACCACCAATGTAATTGATACATTGATACAAATAATTCTAGACCCATATGTGATATTAAATTTTGAATTTTAATTTTCTTATATATTACGTAGGACATTGTCAATACAAATCTCCTACTCGGGATTTCTTCATGGAATCTCTAATTAGAGATTTTCCCTTAAAATCTCCCATGATACATAAATATTAATATAAAAATTAATTTATATATATACTTTTATTTATATGTAAAATATTATTGTATTTATAGTTTTTTATTTATATATAATAATAATAATTATATATCTATACATACATGTATTAAAATATACTATCGATTTTTTCTAGTTTCATATGTCCGTGTATATATATTTACATAGGTGTGCATTAATGTAGTTATATAAATAAATAATTAAATTAATTAAATTTTTGTATAATATCAACAATATATATTTATGTTATTATATTAATATATATTTTTTATGTTTGTACGTATATACGTTTAGCTAAAGATATTTATATGAGAATATATGAATATCGATATAGTATTTGTTTAACATATGGAGGGAAATATATTAAGGGGACCGAAGGTCGAATGTAGAAAGAGATAACAACCATGGAGGAAATTCATCCAAACAATTGAGAGAACCAAACTATATACTCATTGTGGAATAATGGTGAGAAACTTTATTCCCCTTTATTTTAATAAAGATGGAAAAATCCACTAAGTGATGAAAAATAGACCATATCTTCGAAATCATAGGACCAAATGATTGAATGCTACTATCAATGTCATGAATAAAATTAATTGACATGAGCTAGTCTGATTCGATAATGATGGAATTCATGCCTCTCTTGATAGAATAGGACATTCTGACATTAATTTCAGGGGATTTAGCTAATAGGGGTTTTGATATGGTGTTGAGAGAGACGTGGTGAGCCACATTAATTTGACCAGAAAAATTATAGGAAGTGACTCATGTTCCATTAGTTAAATTCCTAAGAAGGGAAGAATAAATTTTTATTATGGACATAAAGTGGCGGAGCTTCCCATGAGTAAATACGATGATGAGGGATCAAGGTGTTCTTCTAGTTGTTCTGGTGATTCCTTGTATCCAGCCACATTTTATCCCATTCCACCTAGACAAAATTTGGTCTGGAAATATTTCTTGAAACATGCTAATTTCATCGTACCAAAATGAACCATGCCAAAGTGAATAAATAATCCACCATTGTTTCCAGAAATAATGAGGAAAAAGGCTCAATAAGCACTTGGATATTTGGGCATAAGGATAAATATCTATCAATAGTAGGGAACTAGGAATTACAAAACAACATAGAACTTCAGAAACAAATGATTACATGAAAGGGATAATCCTATACATCCATGCAAAGAGGGTATGAGGGGTCATCAACATCATGGAGTTTTGAGAAAAATCATAGAAGGGTAATACCACTGCAAATCTTGCACAAAAAAAATAGCACAAATTTGAAGGGACTGAATGATTCCACAATGTTTTTCCATATCTTATCTCCCCTTGAGATTTGAATACAGTGAGCCAGGATGTAACATTATTGAAAAGAGAATGTGCCTGAATTAAATTTATAGCAATAAATAAAATATTTCTCATGTCATTCAAGTAGTCGATGATAAAAAATAATAATATGAAAAGTTTCATTGAACAATTTTCCATGATTCTAGGATCAATAACCATTCCCTGTAGCATTAAAGAGATAGCATACCATATCATCTTAAAAACTAGGGACCCCTTGAGGGGTTTCCATTAAAACATTATTGTATGATAGCCACAGATATTTCCATATTCTCCCCAAAAATACAATACTTATCCTTCAACGTAACCCAGATTGAAGAATAATGTGAGAGACCCCAATACATTCCTATAGGAAGGCGGGATGCAGAGAAAAAAATGATCCAAAAAAATTATTTTGGGGAAAGTACTTGCATTTTGGAATCCAATCATAAGAAGAATGTGGGTGAAGGGACTGAATCCAGCCTTGTTTAACCAAGTTTGAATTGCTGGAGTGGTTAATGTATCTAAAACCCATTCTCCCTCAAGCTTGGGGATTCTAGGACCTATCCCAATCTACCCAATGGGATATATTCTTCCATTTATTACAACCCCACCAAAAGTTCGCAGTGTATGCTTGGATGTGATCAATAATGGAGACCTGGAGGTTGAAAAGGGTCATAATGTATCTTGGTATTGATTAGAGAACATTCATAACCGGAACATACATCATAGATTTATAAATATTCTTTAGAGTACCTCTATAGATTTTCTTATCCACCCTAACTAGAATATTCCAAAACACCTCTTTTTTATAATGTTCAATGATCATAGGGGGAATGAAATATTTGTTATGATTATCAACCACATGGATTCTTGAGAGAATGTTGAGTGAATATTTCCAATCTAGTATAACATTGGATCTATAGGATATTTCATAATTCACATTATTAATATATATACTTTATTATTTATTATAGTTTTAAATATGGTGAAAAATTTATGATCGCTCTTCCTATGTAGCTCATAAAAATAGGAGACTATCATAAACTAAAATAAGATGATACATGGAAGGGATATATCTACAAACCTTTTCCACATGGATTCTTTTGTTCCTTGAATCATATTAAATAAAATTAGAGAAATCATCAAAAATAAAAATAAAGAGAAAAGGGGAGATTTGATCCCCTCAACATAGGCCTCTAGAGGGGAGGAAACTTTAGGAAAGGTCACTATTGATCTTGATTCGATAAGACACCGTAGTGACACTTTGTATAATTATATTAATCATAATTGAAAAAACCCTATATTTTCCATGAAGAATTGAAGAAAATTCCATTTAGATATATCATACACCTTGTTCTTGTCATGTTTCCAAGACATAATACACCTCTTGGAAACGAATTGAGTCTTCATAGAGTGAATGATATAAAGAGAAATAGTGATATTATCAATAATAACTCATTTAGGGATTAAGGTGATTTGATTTTAGAATATTTATTAGAGACGTAAAGAGCAAATAAACATTCTTATAATCTTATAAAATGTAATATAAACCATATAACGTAATATTAAATGTCTGAAATATTCAACCTGGGTTTATTATTATTTTTTTGATAATAGTGATTATGGTTTCATTGAAGAAATAAATGTCACCCTTTCCATCTCAAAGCTCCTTCACAAGGGACGGGATATCCTTACCAATCAGATTCCATAAATTCTAGAAAAATAGGGAAAGAATTTAATCCGGTCTAGAGTCCTTAGTGGAGTGGATTTTATTGATAGTCCATATAATTTCATCATTAGACAGATTACATGCATGATTTGAATTGATAGGATTTGTGATCACATGTTTAATGCGGGAAGCAATAATTGGTAACGAAGAAGGGACACCCACCTCATTTAGTTCTTGGCAGAACAGATTAATTGTTTCAAGGATCTCTTATAACTTGAAAGTAGGCTGGTGTTCTGAGAAGTTAAGGATGGTGATATATTTCCCATAATTCCATGTCGACACCTTCTGGTGGAAGTAGGAAGTATTGGTGTCACCCTATTTTTTGTGACTATCACATTCCTATATAGACCAACATATTTACTTGATGTGATTATCATTATCTATCTCATTTTCCATGGGTCTAATTCTAGAAAAAATGGAATCAGATGGGAGAGAAGAGTAATGGGTTTTAAGGATCATTTCAATTTTGTCTTAATCCAAATATGGTTGGTCATACTTAAGAAAAATCCATTTACCCAATTTTTTCAACTTATTGATTATTATTCCTAGTTCCATAGTTTCTTGTATTTTAGCATGTGTGAACAATCTAATAAAACATTTTTTATTCTGTTCAAAAGCATTAAAACTTGAAGACCCATTTTTTAACTCATTCCTTTTGGCCATGCAATGTATCTTACAGGATGTGACAATGGTCTGAAGTATATGGGGCCATGTGAGAAACTTATAATTTTTTAAAGGTGTATTTCCACTTGACCGTACTCATAAATCTGTCTAAAATTTCAGCAATATGGGTATTTTTTTAATTTCTTCAAAAGTAGGTAAAATTAGTACTAGTGTACCTAAAATATACAAAATTTTACTATACTGTTTCTTGCTAGAAGTCAAGAATTTGGGAGGAAGAACTATGGGACCCCACTATTTTATCATTTTGATACATTATTTAATTAAATTTCCTTACAAGGGGTAGGGTTCAAAATACATATATTTCACATATTGGATATGCCTCCAATACTTCTATTTTTCCCTTTAGGATGAACAACCATAGAATCCAATGATTGTCCATGTTGGGGTGTTCTGTTGGTTAATAGATGTAGCCACCTAGATTTGGTATAAAGATAATATTATTTCATCTTAGACCTCTAATATTGAAAAGAATCTTTGAAACCTTTAATTTTTTAAATACCATCCTTGTCCATGTTTTCCAATATGGTCTCATATAGGAAACCTATATTAGGGTAACTTTTAGCTCAATGACACTGAAGCATCCAAAATGATCGTGGGATTCCAGGCCCATGATAGTTAAAATATAAAATTATATTTAGGATTGGAGGTGATGGAAAAATCAAGCCTCCACCTCTAAGGATTCATGAAGGGTTCCATATTTTGTTACTCATTGTCTTTTGTGAAATTTCTCACAAACTAAATAATCTTCCATATGTCTTTTAGATCTATTATTTTCCACCATGGTTTAATCACTTCCATAGTCCCCTCTTCGTATCCTGACCCATATCGAATATTTTTTTTTGTACAGACATCAAGGGGAAATGGGATACTCATTTAGATCCCATATGGTATAGTTATTCTTAAGGAGCAGGGGTATGAGATGTCTAGGGGGTACAAACAGATTTTATCGTGATTAGAGGGGAGTTTATTTTTTTTCAATAAGTGTAGTTCGCTTTTCAAAAAGAGATGTCATATTCACCCAATATGGGTTGGTAATGTAAATATATATGTTTATAGGATCATTAGAAGTGACCCCAGATCCTTGTTTTTTACCCACATTTTTCCGGTAGTGTTTCCTTTTATCTGGAGATACATCAGGAATTCCCAACATGACCACTTTGTTTCAATCTGTTAAGGATTGAGAAATGAATGCTTTGTAATATTTTATTTATTCAAATATTTTTTTATCTTCTAGAGTCAATATACATCCCATGTTCTTGGTGCACATCCATGATCCAAAATGCAACACAAATTTTTCCCTCTTCACCGACAATCTTTTTTGACCAGTCATTATCTCCATGCCCCAAGCAATTGGAAACAATACAAAAAACTGTAAACATCTCGTATTAGAATTAAATCCAATTGTTTGATCCCTCAATAAACAGGATAATATTGATAATGAGGGGTTTCCAATGTTAACCAGTACCTTGATACGAACCCTAGGTCACCAATTATTGGGGTCTGACTGATCCCATTCGATGAATTCACCAATTTGTCCACCAATATCATGCATAGTCTATTTAGTTCCACTAATATATCATATATGTTTTATTTATATATGTACATATGTGTTTATATATATATATATATGTGTATGTATATATGAATATATGTAAGTGTATGTATGTTTATATGTGTATATATATATTCATTGGTATTTATAGATGTGTGCGATCAATAATTTTTTTAGGAATATAAGAATATTAGTATTTATAAAGATATTTTATTACATGTACATACATACGCATAGATATAAACATTAGACAGTATGTATGTACATGCATATAATCATGCAAATAGAAAGTATATACAAATATAATTATTTACAGTTATATAAATATAAACATTAACGCGTGAATTTTGTTATAAACAACATATTAAACTAATAATATATAATCATTAATATATAATGAATACATACATACCTACATACATATATATACAATCATGAATAAAATTAGATATGAGTAAATAAATGCATGCATATATATATGTGTGTAATTATTTACAAATATATATATATATATGAAAAATATTATATACATGCTTGTGTACATATATATAAGTTTATAACAACACATATAATTCTATGTTCCTATGTGCATGAATGCATGGATATATATTAATGTAATTATTTATAAATTAAATATATATATATATAATTTAGAATGAATTTTTTTGTATAATATTTATAGAAACTGAATTTTTTATACCAACATATCAATAAATATATCTAAAAATAAATGATCATGTTGACACAAAAACCAATGAATGTATATATATATAAACAAACATACTTAAAATCACACATAAATAAATATATACATACACTTTAATATATCCGTATACATACGTGGTTCAAACATATCTTTATGTATAAGTAGATAGGTACATACATATACAAATCTATATCAATATATGCACATGTATACGTAAAGACAAATAAAAGGTTATATAAAAAAACATTAAAGTAATTATTTACATGCATAAAAATTTATAAATTTAATTATTTATAACTATATATCTATATAGTTACCTACAAAAACATGTACATGAATGAATTCAAAAATATGTATATAACTATATGAAAATATCCAATAGTTAATCTCCCTAGGGAGATTCATGCTAAAAATCTCCATGGGGAAATCCCCTCTGGAAGATTCATACCACAAATTCCCATCATGAAATATCTTATGAGAGGTTCTCAGTTCCATACTATATTGGAAAATCTCCACTGGGAGATGTTCAACTTCAATCTATACAGGGAAATATTCCATGGGAGATTCTAAACACCTTTTGGCACTAGAAAATATTCACTGGGAGATATCTTTGTTCGTAAATTTATATATTAAATTTGTAAATAATTGCATTAATATATAATAATTCATGCATGAATAGGGTAATTATATTTATATTTATGTATTTTTTTTATGTATGTGTTTGTAGACACTTATATATATATACATATTCTCATTTATAACATTATGCATATACATTTATATATATATATAATTACATTAATATATATATATATATGAAAACATGCATGTATATATATATATATAGATATTTATATGTATGTATGAATGTATGTATATTAGTGTATAAATATACTCTAATGTGTCTGTGTACATGCATCAAAATATTCCAATAAATATTTGTTGATGTGTATACCTATAAGGGTGTGTGGGCGTGCACACGTGCATGCACGCCTACATGCACTTATATTATTAAATAATTTCTTTAATTATATTTACATATAAATGCATTAATATATATTTAGGTACTTATGTTAAGACAGATTTATGTATATTTATACAAATAAACATTAAAATACACTTATAAATATTTATATTTGTATATACTTATATAGGTGTACAATTGTAAATAATTAAACTAATATATTTATAAATATACATGTTTATTTTTATGTGTATGTACGTACATATAATAATATTTTTATACATGTATGCACATTTATTGAAGTGTTATTATAAATACTTATATTTGTATATACCTTTAAAATTTATTGATGTATGATTATAAAATATATAGAAAATCTATTACTAGTATAATATAATTACAATAGTACTATAATTGTTTATAAGTATACAAAAATATACACACTCATCTATATTTATAATTATATATATATAGTATGTATTTATGTTGATATATAATCAATACAATCTATATAAAATGTATAATTTATAAAATATTCAAAAAATATTGTCTCTGTATGTATTTATATTTATACCCAAATTTAATCACTGATTATTTTATATATTGTTTTCTATACATATACGTTGTTCGTAGTTGTTTGGAAACAAAATATATACTGTAAATTTCCATGTCAAAATTTTAGTGTCTTTTTGGGTAAAAAAATTACATTATGTTCATGTGCTTATGTAAAAAATATATGGTATATATATATTCATTGATTATTACATATATTTTTGGGGTAAAAAACATAAAATATATTTATCTAAATAGAGGTTTAAAAAACATTATTAATATATACAGTGTATACAAACAAAATACACAGTAAAATTAATGATGTTTGTATGATTATATATATAAATAGGCTCATTCATGTACAAACATATAGTTAAATGTAGTTATATATATGTATATTCAAAAAAATTATAGTAATATGTATTTATGTAATTGTATTAGTATATGTGTATTTATGTATATCCTTTTGTGCATTCATGAACATACATATTGGTATACATATTTTTTATTTTACAAATATATATATATATATATATGTTATTTATTTAGTATATTTAGTTTTTATATATCAATATGTATTAACATTTTTAAAAAAAGTGTAAATATATACATGTATATAACATAATAATTTACAAAATAATTTATCATATATGGGTCAACAATTATTTGTATTGATACAAAATAATTAATGAAAGAGAGAGAATAATATATTAGATCAACGATCATGCCATGTATATTAAAGAAATAATATATTAGACCAATTCCAAATATTATATACAAAATATTAAAATTCAAAATAATATATAATATATGGGTCTATAATTATTTTTATTTATGTAATGATCACATTGGTTGTCATAAACTAAAATTCTGATAGCATTTTAAAATAATACATTAGATCCATGATCATTTGCGTCAATAAATCAATGGATCAGGGAAAATATCAAATGGGTTTAGATTTGTGTGTAAGGGTATTATGGTATTTATAAATTTTCAATTAAAATACTAAACTATGGAATAGAGAAGATCGTTCAACTTTCATGTTCTCTACATGATACAATCCAAACATACATATTATCTAACATGGTCTGGTGGGAATTGGAATGGTTACTGACTAAGGCAAAGGGGGAGTAGTGGGAGATTCATTGCAACACGTGTGTATTGCAATAAAATAATGGAATCTTGGTTTTTAGGTACTGTCTGATGGGTACCTAAAGAAAAAACTAGGGGATTCATTCTAATTACTCCAAGAAGAGACTCTAATGTCGCATGATGGGGCGTAGGTTGGAGAAAGAGAATCCATAAAATATTGTTTTATGCCATATCAAACCATGTTTGAAATAAATAATAGCTGTAAATATATGTTATTAAATATTTATTTTTAAAAGTAATAATTATCATAACTAAAAAATTAAATATTTTAATTTTATATATATTAGTAATTAAATAGTAATAGTTATTATCATTAAAATTTTCATTTTATAGTAGTTACTCGTATTTAGTAATAATCAATAATAATTATTTGTAATTAGTAATAATTAAAAAAAAAATTTCTAAAAGGATGGAGGTGATGGTTCTTTTATTAGAAAAAAGAAAAAAATATAACATAACCATAGAGGATACATTAAAACAAAGAAAAAAAATTCCCAAAGCATAAAAGTTAGCCACCGAACAATTTTCACTTTCTTTCACTTATTTTTCTGTCTTTCTCACTAATTACATTCCAGTCGACTTTTCTGTATCTATGCCCCCGACCTCTATTTATCCCCTTACATGAAGATATTAATTTATAAAATATTATTATTAATTATTAATATTAATTTATAAATAAGTATTGAAAAATAATAATTTATTAATTTTCATTATTTATTAGTAAGTAATATTTAGTAATAGTAACTAATAATTAGTTTAAAATTTAATTGTATATATATATAAAATGAGAAATAGAAAGTTATAAAAAACTAATAAGAATAATTAATAGTATATAATAACAATGTATATATTATTAATGTTAATTATTCATTACATAGTATAAATAAAAGTAAATAAAAAATAATACTAATAATAATTGTTACTTAAAAACAATTAGAAATAGTTGATAGTAAATAATGTTATAAAAATAATGTAATAATAAGGATAAAATTTTAATCAAAATAATACAAATAAATGTAATTATAATATTAATTAATATAGATATAACATAAATATAATGTTATATTTTTATTATATATAATAAGTATATTCTATATATAAATTTATTAAGCATTTTTACAAAATGGATGTAAAAAAACACACAAATGGGTTTAAGATTCTAAAATATTTTATTATCAATTGTGTTGTGGCGTTCAACACATTTCTTCATTATGAAATTCCACTTGTGTGGAAACATCTAAAACAATTCTCAAAAACGTAATTTAAAAATAAAAAAATTAATTAAAAAATTAATTTCATTTAAATATATTTGACAGTTATTTATAAATAATATATTTTTTAAATAAATTAATGGTTTATATATGTAAATATTAAAACAAAATATAATTTTTATATTCAATGAAAATGAATTCTCTTAAAATATATTTATGATATTTATTTATTTTAATAAAGATTATAAAATTATTTTATCATTAACATTATTAGATATTAATCACTGAAATGTGAAATAATTTAAGTTGTGTATAATATATAAAATTAAATAGTGTAATTAATTTTCATTAGTTTCTCAAATGGGGGTAATCCCATAATTATGAGTGTGAATTGGATTCCCATATCAAAAACATCAACCTCCCCAATGTGGTTGAGATTGATGAATTGAAGGGCAATCTTCCTCCTATATAGTAACCTCAATTGTCTACTACTTTTTAAGATATATCGAGAGGATGTGTACTTATTACCTTCACGATGTCAATATGTGATAATTTACAACTTGATATTTCTCTCAAATCATAAGATGAAGGGCCAAATATACCATAACAAACCCCCTATATTTTTGAATGGGTTAGTCGTAAATGGTGATGAAAATGATATCTTATATGAGATTAGATCCTCTACATCAATAAAATACCATGGATATACTGATAGAAGATGTGGATCTCATGCCTACTGGAATATATGACCTATCGACTAATGCAGGTCTCTTAGAAGTGCGTCATATATCTATGGAATAGGTGAGGCACTATGTGAAACTTGATGTGGTATATGATATCTTCACATGATGATGCCAGTCTTTTTTGGCAGGGTGATTGTAAGGGGTAAGGATGAACCACGCAAAAACAGAACACACAAAATCCAAAAGGATAAAACTAGGTATTTCTTACAAAGAGGTAAAATATAATATAATTATTCAATAATTATGAAATAAACAAACAATTAATAAGAGCACAATTATTTACATGATTTTTTCCCATGGAGACCTACACACACTTCAAGAATATAAACCACACACACATTTTTTTATGCTTAGGTAATAAAATGATATAAGATATAATAAAAAAAATTGAAGATAAAAAAAAGTATAGAAAAATGAAAAAGTTTTAAAAATATGAAACCAAACCACAATACATATAGAGTTATATTGGGTAGCACTCTCGTAGATCCTAGTCTATTGATGTTGGAAGAGAGAAGACCAATGCAGCGGGATGTGAAGATGATTTCTTCCCTCTGAGCTTCTGGAACAGTCCATTGAGACGGCCACAATTCTTCCAATAAGGAAGGACATCATCTCCCCCATAAGTAGACCACGAGTTGAATCCAAGGATTATAAATGTCTAGATCTAGTGAATCAAAGATGAAGATTGTCAATGGTGAACTAGGATTTCCCTAGAATGATCCAAGAACCAAAACATGAGAGGGAGATCAAAAATGTATGAATTCTGAACCAATGAGGTATGAGGGGGTCATTAATCCCATGACACACAAGAAAGGACACACCAAATAATAAGAGGTAATGAAACCACATCCAAAATAATTCATGACCACATAGTCAATTAGATGGTACATGTGGATGGAATCCATAAAAGTTGTGTAAACCCACATCAACAACCATGAATAAATCTCATGCTAATCAGTGAATAAGTAGAAGAGTTAACAATGGGTCAGTCGAAGGCCAATGCCCTATGTAGAGACCTATGTGGGGTGTAAGTGGATTAATATATAGTATATTCTCTAAAGATCAAATATCGAGATTATAAAATATAATGAAAAAAAATTCATGAATGATATTAATACAAAAATTTATAGTCAGAACATCAACATAGATAATATCAATATAAAACCAAATTGAATGACCATAATTCATAAGTCACCACCATTGTCAATTGAAATTGGTGATATTTTTCATCCTATTGTTATTTAATTGTAAAAATATACCACCTATCTAAATAGTATTTGAATTTTGGACAACACTATGATTTAATTTAAACTATTAGCTGGGTTATTTTGGGTCCGTATATTTTTGGTGCACATAGTTTTGGATTCCATAATGTCTCTAATAAAGTGTATCCTAATGATTTTGTGTTTAAATTTTCCATGACACACTAAATCTATAGAAAAAATTATATCATATTGAGTATCATAATAAACATGATAACTGACTTATAAAGGATGAGTTCCAATGAAACGACATTATCCATAATGTTACTTTGACAACCTCTTTCAATGTTGTGTTCCCTGAATTCATGGTAGGAAGATAAAACGATGACTTCTAGTTACAATTATAGGAAATAGGGACACCACTATTAGTAAAAACATACCAAGTAAAATACTTTTCAGTATCATTATTTCCAGCATAGTTTGCATCTACGGATACAACAACAATTTTAGAAGAATTCATATTTTTAACCTAATATAATGATATATTTAAACTACAAGAAAACTATCTAATAATCCATTTGAGGTCATACCAATGTGCCTTTGGATTGGAAACAAACCTGATATGGTTAGAAATTACAAATTATATGTTATGATTAATGAATATCATGTTATAGATGATGTTTCCAATTATATTACAATAAGGTATTTTAGACATAAACTAAATATCATCAGTAGTTGTGGGTACCTATGTCAAAGATAATTTAATGTGATTTGAATGAGTTAAATTAATAGGTTTGATATATTCAAACCATTATATTTTATGTATCTTCAAAATATAGGAATGTAGTGATAAATAAATGAGTTTATTAGGTCTATCTATAATTATTTAAACACCTATAATTTTATTAGATACACATAATTATTTCATTTCAATAGTTACATTTAGATATTATTTAACCACAGTAATGAGACTTGGGTTTTTGAAAACAATAAGAATATCCTCAATATAATGTATAAAATGAATTATATTGTTTTTAGTTGATTTGAAATAGATAGAAACATCATATTAACTCCTTATAAATTTTTTATCGAACCTAAAGGAATCAAATTTCTTATACCAATTGTTAGACTATTTTTTAAAACTATATAAATAATATTTCAGCATGCATACTTGATTTAATTTAAATTTTATAGAGTAACTATCAGGAGGTTTCATGTTAATCGTAACATTTAAATAACCATGAAAAAGGTATTTTAAACATTAATATGTTCAATGTGAAGTTTACTATAGAAAAAACTCTAAAATCATAAAAAAAATTTACGGCACGGTAAAAATTTTTGAATAGTAAATGCCTTTACTTTGTTGGAATTCATTAAAAAAATATCCATTATTTTTATTTATTTTTATTTCCATTGGTGTTGTATTCTTTTTTTTATTAATACACTTTCAACCAATTATTTTATCATTTAGTGGTTTGTTTTAATTGTTTATGTGTAGGTTTTTTCTTAAATAATGATATTCTTCATCCTTTGAAAGGACCCACCATTTAGAGTCATTGTCTATTAGATATTTCAGATATGTATGAGGATCACCATCTACTAGATCATGGGTAGCATGAAAAGCATAGGAGTCCATGTAATATTGGATGAACCGAGCAGGGGGTCTAGGGACTCTGCAAACTATCTCGTGTGAATTGATAATATGAATTGTTGGTAGGAAATTCATTTTTAGAATAAAAATCAGAACTAGATGTGGAATTATCTTGTATAGTGGGCTATTTAACTAGTGGAGGTGGTTGGATATGAACCTCAAACTGGGATGTAGGCTCAGTTTCATCAGCCTGTTATAGGGACGAATCACAACTAATAGATGAGGTAGGTTTAGAATTGGAAGAAGATGAATCCTAGAAAACTATATCCCTACTTATATTTCCTTTTTGGTAACTAATTTTATCAAAACAATGGTTGTAAGACTTAACACACATTTGATACACAAAAAATATCTATTTAAGAGATCGTAGTTCTAGTTTATATATTTTGATGTGTACATAAGCAATACAACTAATAACCTATAATTAGCTATAATAGGTAGGCTTACAATTCAATAATTTTTTGAGGGAATTAAATTGATTGGAAGAGGAATGAAATTTAATAATGATGTAGCCAGAAGTTCTAGAAGCCTTTTCCAGAAAATATTTTGTGAAACATGAGCATGCAAGCATGCTTTGAAAATTTTCTAAAATAGTTCTATTCATTCTCTCTACAAGACCATTTGGGGGGTCCTAACGTTTCTATGATTTTTAATACCATTAGTTTCTCAAAATTGAGTAAATTTAGTGGATATTTACTCTAAGACATTATCTATTCTCATGTTTTTAATTTTTATCCCATCCTAATATTTAACTAATTTTTTACATTGTTTAATGGTCTGAAAGTTATCAGAATTATTTCTATGAATTTAAATCTAGAATTTTTTTGAGAAATCATCTACTAGTGTGAAAAAAATGAAATCTCCACCATGATAGGTAGTCCTATATTTTCCCCATAAGTCAAAATGGTTTTATTGTAAGGGGTTTACAACTTTAATGTTGGACCTATTAAAGGTTACTCTCTTAGCCTTTCCCATCACATATTCTTTACAAAAAGGAAGGTTTCTTGGATTGATGTCACTCAACAACCCTTTATTTTTGAGTTTTTCTAAACACATAGAGCATACATTCCACAGTCTCTTTTTACATAGTATTGTATTATTAGTACTGTTGGTATAAACACTTTTTATCTATCTTGAATGGTTCTTCACACTCAGAACATATATCCCATTAATTACAAGATAATTTTTGATAGTTATAGAGCCCTTATAGATTTATAGACATCCTGTTTTAGACCAAAAGGTGAACCCATTTTGTTCTAGAATCCCTAAGTAAATTTGGTTTATATAAATGTTGGGAAACAAAATAAAATAAAGAACAATGATTAATGAATGGTAATCGAGTTATAGTAAAATAAAAACTATTTCCTCTATCACACACCCTTATTATTTCCTAATAGGACATCCCCTTCTACTATTTATACCAATTCTAGGAATGAATCTCTAAAAGTAAACATGTGAAAGGTGAAGCTTGATTTATGGACCCACTATTGACATAGAGTATGTATGGACACATTTAACACATCAGTTGTGTCACAACAAAAATCCACTAAATGGGACTGGTCAATGGGACATTTTGATTCATGTTCTTATTTTGGTTTCTTACATTAAATCTTAGTGTGACCAGGTTTAACACAATGGAAACAAATATTTATTATTTTCCACTAATTAGAAAAAGGATTTAGTTACATATTCTTCATGAATCTAACATTATCAAACTATTTATTTTTACCTTTATAATATGTTATACCCCTTCTAAATACGCTCTATGCCTCAACAATTATTCTAGGTATAGAGTGTAATTATTTGGATATAAGGTCATATATAACCTCTTCAAGGGTTAATAAATCACGACCATATATAATGGTTTACACTAAGGATATGTAGTCATTGTATATTTATATTAGAAGAGTCATTACTTGATATTTTTCCTCAAAATGTACTATTTTCTTTGATAAATCTAACATAAATTTTCTAAATTCATCTAAATGTTCCTTAATAGAAATATTAGGTTTCATCTAAATGGTTAACATTTAATTTTTTTTATAAATCCATCCATCAAAAGAAGTTGGCATGTACAATTTTTCATGTTTAACACAAATAACATAAATAGTAGATTCAATGAAAACACCTCTAAGAAAAATATCTCTTAAAGAAAGCAGTAGAGAACTATGCGCTTTAGATAAAACATTATGGGTTACATCTTTATATTCAGTGCTGGTATGTCTTGTTTCATTTTTAGTAAAAATGTTCTTATTAAGCCTAAAAAGGGAATCAATTAATCTTTAATGAACAATAAGGGATCTTATCTTAATTATCCAATGGTTAAATTCATTATCCACATTGAATTTCTTGATTTCAAACCTAGTTGTTGACATGTTTACCCAAAGTCTAGATCCCTTGTTCGTGAAGAAAAAATTATGTGTATGCCCCCCAAAACCGAAAAAAATCATAAGGGTAATATATGTTTATCCAAAGTGACTCAAAATATAGAAAAATTATTTATGGTAAAATGGATCTAATAAAACAAAATAGACATCAATAGGTTATTTAAGAAGAGATCACAATGTTGAAATTAATCAAAAAATATATTGATATATGAAATAGGTTCGACAACAATGGAGAACCAGTTAGGCAATGATACTAGTTTGCGAGGGGTAAAAGATAGAAGAATAGATAAAGAACACATAATACATGAAAGGAACAAACTGAGTATTTTTCACCAAAATTTTGAATAAAAAAGAATAAAAATTAAATAATTAAGAAATAAAGAAACCAAAAAATAACAGTTAATTTCATGATTTGGTCATATGGGGACCTATGTGAATGGAAGGAACACCTCCCATAGAAATGTTTTATTATGATCAAATAATAATATAATAAAAGTTAAAATCCTGAAAAATTGAAGATTAATATATGTATAGAGATTTGGAAAAATTCTAACCAAATTAAACCAAACCACAATACATAGATATATAGAATTGGTAGGACACCCGACAATTTTAATCTCTTGATTCCAGATGAGGGATGTACAATGTAACTAGATTAGAATACTATTCATTAACCATGATATTATAGAACAGTAACTGATATGGCCACATTTCTTCCTCTGAGTAAGGAATTCATCTCCATTATAGTCTACCCACAAGGTGAAGATGAGGATTACTCCATATTAGTATTTGTGCTACGAAGAAGAAGAATGTAATTAGAGAGATAGGATTTCTCTAAAAATAATTGAGAGCCAAATAGGGAGAGGGAAATCCAAAATCATTGATTTATGAAACGATGAGGGATGTGTGGTTCATCTATCCACTGACTCCTTAAAAGATCCACACCTAATTATAATATTCCATGAAACCACTTCCAAAAGAAAGAATTACAATGTACTTAATTGGTTAGGATAAGTAGATGAAGTCCACAAAAGGTGTGGATACCACATCAATGGAAAAATATAAATCTCACAAAGATCACTAACTAAGAATAAGTATTTTTAACTCAATGATAAATGGCCAAGGGCCTAATAAGAGGCCCACGTTCGGAGTAAATGGCCCAATATCAGAATAATCCCAACAAATAAAATTTTAAGCATATAAAAAAACATATTTTTTTATGGATGAAAATAAAAAAAAATTAATATAATATTAACATAGAAAATATTAGAATGAAAAAAATTGAATTCTTATAATTCATAGGGATGAATCCCATTAATCTAGGTGGAAGTGGCGGATATTTTCAATGGAATCTATGATGGCGTTTAGTGGTCAAAATCTATAGTGAGTCCACTGAAAGAGACAATTTATAAGCCATTTGGATAAAAAACTGTGGTTCAAAGGGATAAATCCTAATTCTAAATGGTAGCGGTTGGATTGTGGGGGTAATCAGTGAGGGCCCCGATGAGAACAACTAGAGGCAATGGGTTATCTACAACAAGAGGACACAAGACACATTTTGTCACCTCACACATGAGTGCTTCTAATCATTATATTTGGCCAATGGGCCATGAGAATGTGAACCATGTATTTGGGGTTATTTTTATTAGGAATTATAAGGTCGTGTAATGGGATCTCCTATCTTTAAAAATAGAGTAGTTTGTATTTAATTAAAAGGAGGGAGGGTGGGGGTGTGGTACCCTTACCTATTTAAAAAATGTGAAATACTGTGTAAATGGTTCATATTATGAATTTCATCCTGGAATGATGTTTCACTAAATATTTTCCCCCCATATGGTTTGTATATCTAGATAATTTGATTTAATCAAGTGTGTTACAATAAAATTTAAGGTAAACTACCAAAAAAGTACACAAAAAACAAAATAATGTAAAGTTGTTTACTCTCCAGATCTCAGATCCCTCTAACGTGTAGTTACAATATAGATATCCTTCTATACCATGGTGAATAATGTAACTTATTTGATAAATATAGTCACATTTTTTGTGTTACCTTAATAATAAAACATCACATTTATGTCCCACATGTCGACACACTTTTCATGATTCCACCTTCATTTGACACCCTTCATTGTTATCGTCTTCAAGGAATGATGTATTGGTATCTATCTTGATTTTTATGGAAAAAAACAAATGATTCCATAATGATGCATAACACTATATTTTGGATTCTACTCAATAGTATTAAATAGTTTAAAATGTATTATAACCCTTTCGTTCTCTATACTAGAAGTTTAGTATGTTCATAGTAGGTCAAAGAGACCCTAATACATCTACCACGATATTTAAAATGATATATTAGATTGTTTAGAAGATTTTTTTATTAATTTTTTGAAAAATATAATATTCTATAATTTATTACTCAACAAAGTAAGGTATATACTTACTTTAGTATCTAGAAGACTATCGAACATGAGATGGTATGCTTCGAAACTATGTCTTAGTGCCCTGACATGTTAGGCTGCCTGGTTAAAATTGTAACATACAATATGGAATGTGATAAATAATAAGTAATTAATAACAATATAAATCATATTATCATTAGAAAATAGTAATTATAAGCGATCACACAAGTGTCCATGTAAGGAATCCTGAAGCACATCTATAAGACCTTCGTAACCATTAATAATAGTGTATGAGAGAGGGTTGTACTCCCATTCCCACATCTAAAGTAGGGTGACACGTATACTTATATCACCACAATCTAATTATCATACCATTCATAATGATATATATTTGAATAAAAACAATGTATATTCCCATCTATAACTCCAACCCTGATTGAAGTCTTCACGAATCACCAAATACTTCATATAGACATTCAAGATTGAGTGATCGCTACACACTGTCCCACTAATGAGAGCCAATATTTATTCACATGATTGATGCATGATATAATACTCATCAACATCACTGGGTAAATGTGTGCAGTACAAGTCAGGTCTTCTCATAAATAGATTACAGTCATATATAGTTTTATCATCCTTATCAATTTCAAGGTGTAGCGATTGATGTACAAGCTCGGGTCTGTCTCTATGGGTCGATCATATAACAACATCACCCTGAATATGATGATATATGATAAAAACATCCATTAGGGTGATGGTCATCCATATCTCAGAAAGTTATATGCGTGAGTCTTAGGTCTCCAAATCCCAATGAGGGAAATAATGAAATGATAATGAAAAAAATGTATAATCAGATACTAGGTTCCCATAAAAACCAACTCTTCATTGGTATGAGATAATATAATTTTGTGGTAGAATGTGATGATAATGGTATACCCTACACACCAATAACCATTGAAACTCATGACCTATTAGAACATCTCGTGATACATATCTATATTTCACAATGAGTTGAGTCATATCCACCATCTCAATGTTTAAAAATTAAAAAAAACTATTAAGTATAATGACAAAACTATTAAGTAAAATGAATAATCAATATTATTTCATTATGATAATTTTTTTTTAAAATATGTTTTTTATATATGTAAAAATATTTATATATACATTTAATTTATTATATATAAATGTGAATTTTGAAAATCATTTTTTTGTTTTCATATTGAAATAAAATTTATAAACTCGAAAATTTATACTTATAATTATTCATTCATGAAAAATGATTATAATTATATAAATAATCAATTTATATTGGAAATTTTTCTATTGGGATTTTCTAGCTTGTTGGGAACCTAATCCATAAGGGATCTTTCTCCTGCGGCCTTGGCCTTTTGGCCAGCCTATTTCCCACACAATCCTATGACATCATGGAAATCCATTTTCTATTTAAATCTATATTTTTTATTACTCATGATGTCTTTTGTATCCACACCATCCAATTGTCTGGCCACATTGTTGCATAGTTTTGTTTTCTTTTTTTGTGCCATGTGTGTGGCGTTCTCGGGTTGGTTGTGTTGTTTCATTGAAACTGGTGGTGTTAGGGGGAATTGTTGACTCCTATGCCTTCACAGCTTTGGAGGGTCATTATGGATTTGAATCCTTTTCATGATATCTAAAACTCCCATAACGGGTTACCAAAAACCCTAGACAACTTCTTCCTGTTCTCCAGTGGGGAACCTCCACACCTATCGAACTCCACAACACACTACTGGTATACAACTTTTGGTGGAGCTTCGACGACAGTGCTCTAATTCATGGTTGAGTACCTATGAAACAAAATCCAATTTTGGGAGGTGTGTGTGATTTTGGATATTGGGAGAGATTCCAAGCCGTATATAGAGAGAAGAAGGCTTGAATAGATTAGGATGGCTAGACTTATCTATGTCAAATACTATAAGTCTATTTCATTTTATTTCCTGATCACATTTTCTATCAGTTGTATCCTCTACGGTTATGGTGTTTATTATTCATTTATATTTACAACAAATATTTTTCATTTATTCAGCATTACTAAAATCCATTCATGGGGAGTTCTATTCCATCCAGGCATATAGGTTCCCACAGGACAAATCACATTAAATAATCATGTTCTTTACCTATTATTGAAATATTTTTTTTCTTATATTCAGTTTGTATAATTATATAATTTTCATCATTTTCCTAAAAAAATACAATCTGGTCCTATTATTATTTGTTACTCTCCATTGTTCAGATCACCACTCAACTTCAAAAAGTAGCATCATCGCCTCAATATCTTTCTTTTTCTATCAAATTTTATTGTTGGTTTCTTATTTCCTTACATATAGTTATGGAATGTAGTTTTATTTTGATAATGAGATCTAACCCTAAAATTACCACTGGCTTTATTAAATTAAATCATTTAATGCCACATCCCCTTCTATAGTTATTTTTGTTTATTATATGTTTTGATAAAATAATGTTTACCGAAGATAATTTTCGGTTGTTGGGGGCATATTCCTGACATTTTCCACAAGAACCCAACATCTAAATTATGGGTAAACAATTAAAAATGATATATGAAATTGAGAAATTTTATGGTGAAAAAGACATTATTTTCTGCTAAATTATGATGAGATCACTATTTTCATAGAATGTCTAGATTAATGTGCTATGTGGGCCTAAAAACATTTTATTACTATGAATGAAACTAGACAGCCTAGTAAAGAATACATAGGTGTTTTCCATGATTTCTTAGTTAAAGAACATAGATCATTTTTCAATTATTTAGGTGATAAATTCATTCTAGAAGTATCTTATGAGTCTATTATTGCATAAATTTGGCTTAGACATGAGAAATTTTACATGACTATTTCATTATTAGGTAGTGTTTACAATAAACACCACATGTTCACATTAAAAATAAATCATGGCTTCTCAATTAAACCCATATATATGCATTAAATAAAGTCGTGTTATATTTATCTAATATTAGAGGTTCTATTGATGATGAGAATCAAGAAATCATCCTCTTAATCTCTTTAGATAATTCCAATAACACACTTGTTGATACCATGATGTATGATAGAGAATCAATAACCTTGGAGGATGGTAAATCAACTATTCATTATAAGGAAATGCATTCTAAACCTAGAATCAATAGTTATTCCTTGATATTTTTCAAATAAGGTTACATATAAAACTGAAACTAAGAAGACATTGTTTTATAAAGATATGAGTAAAATCAATAAATAAACCAATCCTAGGTCTATTTATATAGATAGAACGGTCACATGTTTTCATTATCTCCAACCAAGTCACATTAAACCCTTGTGTATGAAAATAAAGCATGCTTTAGAGTCTTAAATACCCACTAATCTATCACTTCTTATAGACTCTAGTTATGACACTACTTAGTTCCTTACTGTTGTACACATACACCCAATAAGGATTGTATCCTTGAATCAGGATTCTCTTTTCATATTTGTCTTTTTAGAGAGTCTTTTATAGAATTTGTTGATGGGTACAAAGATATGTCCTATTATGTAATAGAAATAGTTGTAAGGTTGAGGGTATAGGTTATTCTTTGTTTGGACATGATGATGATATAATCATTACATTTGTAGATGTATGGTGGGTTTCCAACCTTCATATAAATCTTGATTCCTTTAGTGTCCTAGACCAAAAGGTATTTACCTTTCGGTCTAAAAAATGTTGTATTAATTTTTTTGAAGGATCTAGAACCATTATTAAGGGATAATTAATCAATGGGATTTATTTCACTAATTGAAATACTCATTCAAGGGATTTGGGTAGTGTCTATTCATCCAATACTAATAATAATATTGTTTAAAATAGAATTTTTGTCCATGTTAGCTTGAACGTACTTGAATAACTCAATAAGAAATTCCAATTAAGTGACATCACACCATGAAATCATCCATTTTGTGAATATTTTGTGATTAGAAAGGCCAAGAGTGTTAGATTTGGTAGGTATAGTTTCAAATCCACCATAGACATAGAATATACCCACATTAATATTTGGGGTACATCTAGAACTTCCTCTAATAGGGTAGGTTTTTATATTGTTACATTCATAGATTAATTTTTTAGTAATGTGTCGGTTTCAATTTAAAAAATCAAATATGATGTTATGAATAATTTTAAAACTTGGAATTTTTTAGTAAAAAAAATATTGGGAAGAATGTTAAAACTCTAACAACTAAAATTGGGATAGGATATGTATCCACTATGTTCATAATGTTTTTTGAATCTGAAGGTGTTATAATACATTGTAATGTTTGGGAAAATATACCACAAAATGGATTAGTAGATAGAATTAATAGGACTATCCTAAAAGAGTATGTAGGACGCTTCAATGTTTTGGCCTACTGAAATCCTTTTGGGAATATGCTACTAGAAATCAGGTATACCTAATTAATAAGTTACCTTATTCTGCTAATTAGTTTAAAACACCAAAATAATTGTAGAATGTCAAACACCATTCCTATACCTACTTATGAATATTTGGTTATACAAACTACCCTCTTATCATGATTGAAATGTTTGAACCTAGATATGTAAAATTCATCTTTTTTGTGTATCCAAATGGTGTTAATGGGTATAAACATTGGGTAGATAACCCTAGTTATAAAAATTTAATTATAAGTAGAGATGTAGTCTTTCATGTGTCTTCATCTCCTATAACCAGGACTTCCACATCCAGCCGTAGTGAATCATCCCTTCAATTGGATATCATAACTGAGATTTATGGCTAGTTTTAGGCTTTTGTCTTTTCTTCTCCACTTGATGAATATCCTGTTGAACTTGTTGGTTCCTATTATTTTTTAGATTCAGTCTCTGAATCTAAACTGGTAGCCCCTAGTAGAGTCTACCAAATGACTAGAGATAGTGAATGGAGAGTTCCAAGACCTCCATCTTTGTTTAGTTAGTATGATATAACATCTTATGCCTTTAATTTATCCCATTATCTTATTAATGATGATCTTCAAACCTATAGGCAATCCATAAATGAAAAAGAATCAAAATAATTGTTATTTTCCATGAATGATGAAATGAAATATTTAAAAAATTACAATAAATTTAATATTGTAAACAAACAATATAATGAAAAATTAATTTATTCCATGTGGATATTTAAAAGAAAATAAGATAACACTGAGGGAAATAAAATCACCTAAAAAATCTAGGTTAATTACTATGAGATTCCTATAAATAAATCGAATTGGTTACTCTGAAATATTTTCCTTTATAGTTAAGAATTATTCCATTAATCTCATATTAGAATTTTCTGCCAATAATGATCATCATTTTGAACAATTAATTGTCAAAACGTTATTTTTTTCATAAAATTTGAATGAGAACATTTATAAGAAATATAATGATGATTATCCTGTGGAACTCAAATTGAATCATATCTTCATTTTAAATAAATAATTATATGGAATTAAACAATCATTTAGTTACTGGTCCCTTATTTTTTATTCCTATATTTGGGGCAACTAGTATATTAGAACTAAATTTGATATTTGTTTTTACTTTAGATCAACAAAACAATATATGATTTATCTGCTTCTATATATTGACGAAAAGCTTATAATTTTTCCAAATATGATCTTAATTTTTTATATAAAATTACAATTAAAAGGAATATTTTAAATTAAATACTTATGAGCTACTAAGAATATTTAGGGTATTGAGAAAATCATGGGAAAATGAAACAATGTGCATTATTTATCTTATTGCACTTATGTTTTAAAAATACTTAAGAGATATATGTTTGAATCTCTCAAACCAATTAGTATACCTCTTGGACAACACTTTAATCTATCTTTAACATAATCACCCATAGATGTAGATGATATACACATTATATCACAAATAACATATGCTTATATTTTGGGAAGTATAATGTATTTTATAATTTTTACTCTCCCATATATTTACTATGTACTTTTCACCTCAATAAGATTCATGGTCAGATATGAAAAGCTACATTGTCATTCCCTTATGTGGATTTCATGATACCACTATTATATATTTAAAATTTCATTGTTTTATGGTAAAAACATGGATAGTTTTTAAATTATTTCTAGTTAGGTTGATGTTGACTATGATGGAAATATTGACACTCTAAAGTCTTTGACCAGTTTTGTATTTACTACATGTTGTGGACCTATTTCATGGAAATGAAACATGTAGTCCATAATTGCTCTTTCAAACATGGAATCTAAATAAATTTCATTAACTAAGGTAGTTTAAGATGATGTATGGATCAATGGTGTTTCTTCTGAACATGGCCATTATAATTATGTTGTCAATGAGTATTCTAATATCTAGTTCGCAATTATGCTATCAAAAAATTTAATATTCCATGCTAAATCTAGGCACATAGATATTAAAATGCATTACATTAGAGATGTTGTTCAATCATGAACTATGTATGTTAAGAAGATACACACTGACATCAACCCAGTAGATAGTTTGACTAAAACCATGGTGTTAACTAAATTAAATTTTTTATATTTAGATATATTGAATTTTTTTTCATATTCCATAACCTTAAGTGAAATAACATCACCAATTTCAAATGAAAATGGTGGAGATTTTTAAATTTGGATATTCATTTTTTTCATATTTAAATGAAATGTTTTAAAATCTCTCATTTATATTAATAATTTTTCATACATGAAAAATTAATGTAATTATTTAAATGATCTATTTAAATTTGATCTTTTTCTATAGTTATTTTTAGGCTCACTAGGCCCCTGATCTGTGTGGGATCTTGTTAAATGTGTATTGGCCATTTAGTTGGCCTATTTCTAATGTACTACTACAAAATCATGTAAATATGTCCACCATTTCGATCATTGGATTTTATTACACTTTCCTAGATTTCTATATACATTGTCCGCTTGTCCCACCACTTGATTTCTCAGTTGTGTTTTCTGTTTCAGCTGCATGTGCATGGAACAATCTGGTTGGCAGTGTCATTTCATTGCTGCAGATGGTGTTAGGGGGAATATAATCTCCTTGGGGAATCCATCACTTTGGGGTTCATTGTAAATCCATATCCTCTAATGGTTCTCTTGTGCTCCCATTTCTAGTTCACAAAAAACCTATCCTACTGCTTCATAATCTCTGGTGGTAAATCTCTACACCATTCAAACGACATGTTACACTACTATTGTATCCCCCTTATGGGAGATTCGATGACAAATCTCTTGTGAAAATAAAATTACATGGGGAACTTGATCTAGACAAACGATGTTTCTGAGCTAAAGGATCTTTAGAGAGATTCCATGCCTCAAACAAAAAGATGAAGTCTTTATGATATTTGGACGACCACACCAATCTACATCCTTTACATTAACCATTTTTCAAATTTTTTCTTGAATATCATATAGTATCAATTGTATCATCTAATAATTTTATGTTGTTTCTCCATTTATTTATATTGTAAATCTGTTTCCATTTCATGAGAATTAATAAAATACATTCGTAGGTGGTGGTGTTCTTACTGTGCATGTAGGTACCCACGGTATTGAATCATGTTAAACCATCATGTTTGTAACCTCTTCATGTAATATTTTGTTTCTTATATTCAATTTGAATAAATATATAATTTTATTATATGGCTTCTAAATATATAGTTCATTTCTATTGTTGTTTGGTTCTCTCCAATGTTCGGATCACAAATATACTTCACAGCAAATTTATTAAAATGTGTATATATTTAAATATAAATTAAACTAAAATATAATAAAATTAAAATTTAATCACTAAAAAATCCTTCTTTCTATAATACAAGATAATAATGTTTGTCTCTACAGAAGATGATAAGGATACATTCCCCAAACCGTGTTTTAAATTCAATAAAATGTTCATAAATTTTAGTACCCTGAAAGAAACTCAATTTTCGAGACCTTCCAAGAGATTTTTAAACACAAATAATATTGAACTATAGCCACCTAAGTCACCACATCATATATCATTTTTCAATATTTTATTTCATATGTGTTATATCACAAATGTATACCCTATTCAAAATCAACGTTTGTTTGAAATTCAATTCTGGTTTTGAACTTATCTTAGATCGTTCAAAAATTTATAAAATTTTTAAGTCACCAAATTGTAATGAAATTTTTTTAATCAATAATAATTTAAAATTTATTATTAATATTAATTTTTATAATTATATGAGCCATTTTTTAATAAATATCATATATAGATAGTGTAAATAAATATATAATCTTATATATATCTTATTTAATAAAATATATAATATATAAAAATATAAATATATTTATACATTAGTATATGAATTTATATGATATTTGTTAATGAAATATACCTTTTATCAATAGTAGAATATTTCTAATAAAGGAAAATAATATTTATGAAAAAAAACAAGTGCTGATAAAAGTGACTTGTAACATGGATTTTATCTAGCATTGAAAAAGGTTCCCCCTTTATCAGTGCTTTTTGAGAACCGATAAATGGTAGCATGTGTTATCAATTAATATAGAGTTTTTTTCAATTCATATTTAATATTATATCAATATGTGTATATAAAATATTACTTATATAAAAACCTTAATTAGAATATAAGGGTAAATTTTTAATCAGCACCAAAAAGTACTAAAAATGGTATCTGTTTATTAAGGCTAAATAAAGTGCTCATAAGGGGAACATTTTTATTAGACCTTTTTTAGCATTGAAAAAGTTTTCAATTAACAGTGCTTCTATTTAGCATTAATAAAAGTTCCCACTTTAACATCATTTTTTAATAATGATAAATGGTAGTTTTAAATATAGAAAAATATGTAGTAGTTTGTGGTCCATTATGTTAATGAAATAAATTATAATCCTAAAAATTAATTATTTTTATGAAATTGATCAACCCTGTATTAACAAACTTTTTTTATTGAAATGTTGGGGTAGGTTCTTGATGTACAACACGTAATAAATACTATGTCTGAACATTTGGTAGAAAAAGGATATACATCATCTAATCCCCATATAGATTGCAGGAATTCAGTTCTTGGTTCGTCATTTTTTTCACAATGGGAGGATATAAGAGAAACATTCATTTTCATTAAAGATTTTAATGTATTATAGAATTAATTATTATAGAACATCTAATCTATAGAATCAGATTATGGTTCTATAACTATACATTTTACAAAAATTACTTACACTCTATCATGCATTAATCCATTTCATATTTAAAGGTTTTAAAATAATTCAATCATTGATCTACATCATCTTCCACTTTTATTCATCATTATAATTTCTGTTTTGAATATAATAGTATTCAACATTCATAATCTACTTAAATTGTATTGTTTAAAATATAATATATGATTTCTATTATTTTATTAATTTAAATTCTTCATTAAATTATCTTGATAAACATAATACTTGTTAAATTCATATAAGAAATAGAAACCCATGATTCTAGAAATTCAAGTTTCATATGTATAATAAAATAAAAAATTATTCATTTATTATAATGGTTAATGAAATTTCTTTTGTTACCTAATTTTTTTTTACAATTTTGATTGAATAAATTCATTTTGAGAATTTATTTATTATGTTATGAACTTGAATGGATTTTTCAAAGAATAAAAATTATAACTATTTAAGGGAAACATTAGATGCAATCTACCCTCATTAAATATATATTATATATCGTTAATTTTTTTTGTTAAATAATTATTTAATTATGATTTTTCTTAATTTATAGATTCATTAAATCATATTATATTAAAAATATATAAATTTTACATTATATGTAAAAAATATGATATTTTTTATCAAATGATTTTCTATTATTTTTTCACGCAAATCTCATGGGGTATGGTAGGATGAAGATAACATTAGAGATTGATTTTGGTCATGATGGAATATAATAATCTCTCATGGGTGTGGAAACTACTATTGAGATTTATAATACATCCAAATAGATCCTCAATTACATGGTAGGGAATACAAGCCTGAGATACCCATTGTAGATAAGAGGTCATGTGGGAAGGATAGGGAATGGGTTCATAGCTTGGTTCAACACCTCTGATCGAAAACCCTGTAAGTTAAAAACACCAGAATATAAAGTGGGATAAAAAGGTGAGACCAAATATTAATAAGATTTTGTGGGATATGAGAAATAAAATGGGTGAAACCACTATAGTAGCATGAATGAGCAATAGTAGAGGAAGGGGAATGAGGGGTGATACAGAGAAATGCTTATGAGTATCACCTCAAGGACTTATTGACGATTATTAACCAAGAGATTTATTAAAATTTCACTACAAATAAATTCAAAAAAAGGGTGAATTAGCCTCCATTATTTCTATAGTTTTACTCCAACATTAGGTCAATTGTATAATGTAAATAATGTATTTAATTTTATCTTTTGTTTACATTCAAAACATACATTGTTTACTCTATAATTTATATTGTTAATCATGCATGCATGAAAATTTTATATTTATTGGAATTAATTAAATTGTCAAATAAAATTGGTTTTTTATCTTTTAGGAATATGTTGGATCGTTGGGAATTTGTTCCACATGGGATCTGGTTTATTAGGCCTTGGATTTTGGTCGACCTATTGCTAGCACACTCTCTTGCCATGATGGTTAACCATTTTCTTTGACTCATGTTTATTGTTCAGCCCAAGATCCCTATTGATCTATGTTGTCTGTGTTTCCATATTTTTAAATGATGCACTAATGTTCTATTTGGGTAACGTTTGTGAGGTGTTCTCTTGTTGTGTATAATGTTTTAAGGTTGTGTTGGTGTTAGGGGATTCATGACCCATGTACAAATATATCTTTGCCTTTTTAATTAGGTATCTCTCTAGCTCTCAGATGGATCTAATTTTGGTTATCCTTTAAAAATACCCAAGCTCAATAGTGCTATGTTAATGGGAAATTATCCAGACATGTTGCTCCTAGGGATGCATCACATTTCCAGTTATCTGCTGGGGACAACATTCATCCATGGTAGAAAATTTGATTCTCTTCATTGAGATACATCATTTAGCATATATATGAGAAGAATAGATGTGTCCATACACATTGATCATGATTATCTTCGATTTTTAAGATATTAGGACAGTTCAACCATGAATCATCCATTACTGTAAGTTTCATTTTTTTGGGTTTTATGTTTTTATTATTTCAAGCATTGTAGACATTTTTTATCATATTTCTTATTTATTGATCTTGCTGATTCTTTACACATTGTAATGTTTTTTTTCGTTACGGTTAATAAAACTTATGTGTTGGTGGTGGTTTTCTTGTCATGCAAATAGGTCCCAATGGAACCAAAGAATGTTAAATCTCTTTTGTTCATTTCTCTTTCCTTGCAATATTTGTTTTTTTGTTTTCTATTTCAAAATTTTTAAATTAATAGTCCCTATTAATAAAATAATATAGTTTGTTCCTTATGATATTTGGTAATTTGCCTTTATTTTGGTTACCAATTTTCCTCACAAAGTGGTATCAGAGCCCTAGTAATTTTCATATTCATTATAATTCAATTACTATTTCATATTATCTTTACTTGCATTTTGGATTCTTGTTTTAATTTTCCACAAAAACATTTCACTCTTAAATCAACATTGCCTTTATTGATTTCTTTTATTTAAATCAATTATTAATACTATATTTCTCTGAATTTTATACCTATTTGAATAAAACATAGTTCACCGAAGACTTTTGTCGGTTATCGAGGGCATACGCTTAACATTGTCCTTATGAACATGGAATATTCTCTGTGGGTAAACATGTCAAAAATGATATATGAAATTGATAAATTTTATGGTTACAATGACTTTAATTTGTGGTGAATTATGATGAGATTCATGCTTTTACAGAATCGCTTCATTTATGCCCATTGAGGGCCAAATAATAATGTTATTACTGTGAATGAAATTGGATAGCCTTTTATATAATATATTGATGTTTCCCGAGATGTTTTAGTTAAATCACACTGCTCCCTATTTCGTTTATTAGGTTATAATGTACATAGAGAAGTTTCTTATAAGTCTAATACCGATTGCCTCATTAATAGGTAGGATTTACAAAAAAATAGCATTTTTTTAAATTTAAAATTAATCATAGTACTTAAATTATAGCACATCTAGAGGAATTTAATAAATTCATGTTATACATAGCCAGAAATAATGTTTCCTTCAATGGTCATGATTAGGTATGGATCCTATTAATCTCTTTAGATAATTCCCACTACAGCCTATTAGAATCCATTATGTAAGGACGACACTCTTTAACACTAGAATATGTTAAATAAAAATTTCTTTTTAAGGAACTACATTCTAAACCTAGAATCAATGGTGATGCCAAGATCTTATTATCTAAGGGTATAGCTCAAAATAAAACGAAGATTAAAAAGATTAATAAATATAAGATTAAAAGAAATAAAGTGTCAAAACCAAGGTATATTTTTTGGATACAAAGTTGAAATGGTCCAATTGTGGAAAATGTGGGAATAGTAAACCAGAGTGTAGGAAACTCAAGAATGATATAGATTATAAACAACCCATTGATCAGTCCCTTCTTCTATAATCTAGTTGTGAATATACCATTGTCTTCAATCTGTCCACCCATGCTCTCAATCAAGAGTGGGTCCCTGATTCAGGTGTCTCATTCAATATGATTCCTATTATAGAAACATGTATATAGTTGGATTAGAGTGTAGAAGTACATTTCCTCTTACTTAATAATACAAGGTGCAAGGTTTTTGTTAGAGGTTCTTTTTTGTTAGAATATGATGACCATACTATCATTACTCTAGTTGATGTTTAAGGGGTTCCCAACTGCTAAGGAATATTTTTTACATATGATTCATATATATAAATGGGTCTACCTTTTGGTTTGAAACATGTTTTCTTAGAATCTATAAAGGCTCTAGTACCATTATTAAGGAATCTTTAATCAATGGGATGTATTTCTTTAATGGAATGACCCATTCACGGATGTTGGGTAGTGCTTATTCAAACTAATACTATAAATACTATACATTAGAATAGGATATTAGTGAATTATAGTTCTGAAGGCCTTGAGGAACTGAATAATTAAGGTATGTCAGATGATATCACACCTAGAATTCCTTCTTTTTTGTGAATATTTCATCACAAGAAAAGCAAAAAATGATTATCTTTGGAAGTTCTAGATTCAAAGCCACCAACACATTATAATATTTCCTCACTAATCTATAGGGTCCATTTAGGATTTACCCACATGGTGGAGGTTTTTATTATGTTACATTTATAATTTAATTTTATTATGAATATGTTGATTTACATTCATAAAAAAAATATAATGTTTTGAAAACATTTAAAATCTAGAAAACATTATATGAAAATCATACTAGGAAGAAACATAAAAATCTAAAAACTGAAAGTGGGCATAAATACCTGTTTACTAAGATAAAAAAAATTATGAAAATATGAAGATGTTAAAATACATATAACATTTAGGGAAACTCCCCCATAATGGAATAGTATAAATGAGGAATAAAAAATCCTAGGAGTTAGGATAATTATTTCATTCTCGGAACTCCCCAAATGTTTTTGGATATAGGTTGTCAGAACAATTTCCAATGTAAATAATAGGTGTACCTCTTATTTTAATTAGTATAAAATACCTAAAGGTTTTATGAAAATTAAACCCTCTTATTATTCATAATTAAAAGTCTTTTTTAATACATCTAGTGCATGTTAAGACTAAAAAAATTAGAAACAAGATCTCTAAAGTGTATCTTTGTTTGTTATCCCGATGGTGATAAGGGGTATAAACATTAGGTAGATAAACCAGGTTATCAAAAGATCATTTTTAGTAGGGATGTTTCCTTTCATGATTCTTCCCCTCCCAAAACCAAGGCTTCCAAATATGACAACAGTGATCCTTCCCCTAAAAAGGCTTGTGAAACTGAGTCTCCAACCCTATTTGAGGATCCTATCTTGCATTATCCACCTGATCATTAGTCCACTATTGGGGATAATTTTGATTATTAATTTTATTTATATCCTCAATCACAATATGTTTCCCCTAATATAGATTACAAACTAACAAAAGAAAGAGAACATAGGTTTCTAAGATCTCTTTATCAGTTTATTTTGAATGATATGAAATATTATGTCTTTCATATAGCTCAAGATCTTGTTAATGATGATCCTCAATCCTATAGGCAATATTAAAAATATAATGACTCAAATCAGTGGTTTTTTCCTTGAAAGATTGATGAAAAATATTTAAAAAATAACCACACATGGAATATTGTGAATATACTAACTAATTAAAGAATAATTGGTTCGGAGAGGAAATTTAATTGTCAACAAGATAACAATCTGGGAAATAAAATATATTATAAATAAAGGTTTTTTAGAAAAATTTCTCTAAATAGAGGGAATTTATTACTCGAAAAAAATTACCTTATTTTAGTAAATTTTTTATTTGACTTTTATTAGACTTTTCTACCTATAATGACCAACAAATTGAATAGTTAGATGTCAAAACTGCATGTTTGAATTGTGATTTTAATGAGAAAATTTATATGAAATCTCCTAATGATTATTAAAATAAATTCAAATTTTAAAAAAAATTTAATAAATTAATTTTATTCCCTAAAATAATCCTCTAGGAAATGGTACCTAAAATTTGATTCATTCATGTTTTCTAAAATGTTCATTAGGGGTCAATATGATATATGTATTTAATTTAAATGAAATAAAAAATTCATGATTTATATGTTGTTATATGTTTATGATATGCTTATCATTTTCAAAAATATGAAACTCATTTCAATTATTAAATCAAATTTTAAAGGCACATTTTAAATTAAATACTGAGGTGTAGATTAAAAAATATAGGGTTTCGAAATCATAAGGGGTAGACTAAATAAATTTCATTACGTATCTCAGTATGCTTATATTTTAAATATTCTCATGAGATAAATGTTTGAATCTCTATAATCTATTAATATAACTCTTGGATAACACTTTAATATCTCTTTAACACAAGAACCTACGGTTGATGTTTATGTTAAATTTATGTCTAAAATTTATTATGCTAAAATTGTTGGTAGAATTATGTAGAATATGATTTTCACAAGACCTAATATTTCCTATTGAATCTACACACTGATAAGATTTATGGATTCACCTGGGAATCCAAATTCGCATGAAAATAAGTGGATCATAAGATACCAATCTCTTAGATCAAGTATTTCTTTGTGTAATGGTAATGATTTAGACTCTACAGAATTTAATACCGAATATGTAGATCATGATTATGATTTTAATATTGACACTATAAAATCCCTCAATGGTTATGTGTTCTTGGGCTATGGTGGTCACAATTCATTGAAAACCAATATGCAATCCATATTTTCTCTATCAACCATGAAGTCTGAGTATATTTCCTTGACAAGAACAGTGAAGGAGACTTATTCCAGAAGGGTTAGGCATCAGAAATGCACATGTAAAATCCATTTATTAATTTCTAATCTGACTGTCCATAATCACTTCATTTATCATAGAATTTATTCTCCTATGGTAAATCAATGAACACAGATATTAGGAAAAAATTTATTCATGTTGTTGTGGAATAAAGAGACATGCGTGTCAAAAATACATACACATACATAAACATAAAATATTGTTTGAATATATTAATGGTCCTATCTAAGATCAAATTTTGTTTAAATAAGTTGTAATTGGTTCATATTCTTAACCATAGTTGTAATACATCACCATTTTCAACTAGAAATTGTCGAGATTTGTGAATTATAGCATTTATTTTATCTTATTTTTACATGAAATCGTTCCTTGATTACTCTGTCATATATATTGTTAATCATGAATTCATGAAAAAAATATATTGATTGGATTTATTTAAATGCTAAAATTATATTGGTTTTTACTTGTTGGGATTATGATGGATCCTTGGTCCATTGTTCCTCATGGGATATGGTTTATTAGGCCTTCGACTTTCGGCCAGCTTGTTGCTTGTAAATCCTCTTGCCACACTGGAAATCTATTTTCTTTGATTCACGGTCATTTATTAGACCCACCACTGTATTTATCAACTCAGTCCATGTACCCTCTTGTTAATAGATGAACTCTGGTTTTATTTTTGAAACATGTTTGTGGAAAAATCTTCTTGGGAATGGGGTTTTAAGGTTGTTTGGGTTTCTGGGGAGTGATGGACCATGCACCCCTATCTCTTTGTATCTATAGATTTGGTATCTCTCCCACTCTCATGTGTCTATGCTCTCGGTTATCCATCATAAAAAATATATCTCACTAGTCCTACTTTAACGAAGACATGCCCTGACCTATTTCTCCTCATGGATCCATCTCATTGCAAGTTATCTCATGGAGAAATCATCCTTACAAGGGTGAATATGTGAAGTTGTTCCCTTTGGAAATTTCTATACCATGGAAGGAGAAATAAGAGACATGTCAAGACATGTTGATTATGTTTCAATTCCAGCAAGAATATATCAGGATAGCTAGACCATGAAGCATTCAAAACACTAAGTATTGTATTTTGGGTGTTTAGTTTAGTTCATATCTAACCTTATAGATATTTTTTGTACTTTTTTCTTATTTTATATTCTTAATGATTCATTAAAACTTGTAGAATTTATTTTCTCTAATCTTATTAAAACAAATGTGGGGGTGGTTGTGTTCTTTTCATGCATATACGTCCCCATAGGACTGAATCACATTAAATATTTGTGTTCTTTACCCTTTCCTTGAAATATTTCATTTATTATGTTCTATTTGAATTGTTTTGTAAAATAAGTCTTCATTCTACTAATCATTCAGTTTGTTCTTTGTGGTGTTTGGTATTCTACCTTTATTCGGGTTACCACTCAGCCTCACAGATAATATGAACACACTTGGGATGATTTACTAGACCATGGTTCTTACATTGTGTATGTTTACACCATCATGGTTTCATATGATGACATAGTCCATTATTTTACAACCATAGTGATTCAGGACCCCATTTCCCACATAATCAAAAACCAGCATGTATCAAACATTGTAATAATGGTGTGGTGGGATCCACAGTGATATTGTAGGGAACTCTATGGAATGGTGTCAGGAGGTACTATACGTGGTTTGGGGTTCATGGGATGATATAGTTCATGTTTGACTCCCTTGGTAGGTCATCACCACAACCCATCCCTCATCAATGACTAATATGAAATGATAGTTCACTAGAAGACAATGTTAATAAATTGTACTACATGAATTAACTAGGAGAACATTTATGAAGATAATGGGGACGTGTAATAAAACATACACAATTTTTTACGCCGATGGAGATGTAAGACCCCAACCTAGACATGATCAACATCCTACAAGTCACGAATAATGAAAAATGGTGTGTTGGGATAGATCATTATGTAAAATGTTGTAAAAGGCAACAATTTTATTCCCACTATGGATCAACGCTATTATAAAACATGAAAAAGGCCAACTAGATTTTATAATGAGCATTATAGCATAGATTTGGTGTCATCTAACCTCACTCAATCTAGAACCACTCATCTCAAACACCCCAAAAATTTAAATCCAAGTACCATGTACGTACAAGATGTAGTGGTGCATAATCTAGTGTGGAGGTGAACAACTAAAGTTGTGAAGTGAGGGGGGGCTTGAGGATATGATTTGTAATGCATGTGGATTTCAATCCAATAAGGGAACCCTGGTTATAGAGTACCCACCAGTGGGTAGGCCCAATTTCAAACATCATATTCTTTCAAATTGTTCCCTGAAGATACATTAACTAACGGAGGAAAATATGCCACAAATTTTTCAGTTTGGAATTTTTTTTGGGAAAATGTGAAATGAGAACAAACTTTTTGCATGATTTGGCCACTCAAGGATCCCCTATAAAGGACCTTTACTCCATAGGGAATGCATAAATAGTCCCTTTTTTCACCCTTAGTGATATAGGAACCAAATGCTTCTATAATAAACCATCCAAAAGACTCTAATAAAGAAATGATAGTGTGTCTGATGCCACTTTTAAGAAATGATGTTATAAGTGAGAACTCCATGAAAGGCCACATGGGATGAATTTGAGGACACATGTCAATTTTTTTCTAACCTGGAGATCCATCTGCCCACACCCTCCAGGATCAATAACGCATAAGTCAAGAACTATGAAAATATGGTGAAAAATTTCCTGGTGGTATTTTTTTAATTATATAGGAATATGGATTTATTAATTAATGGAAATTAGTGGGGCCATCACAACATCATTTTGTACTAGCAGGAAAAGCGGTGACTTCCAAATGAATTGGCACTCACCTACTATATATATATATATATATTTAGTTATATATATAATTATATATATATATGTATATATGTATATATATATATATAACAACACTATATTTAAAACAATTTCTTGATTATTAATCTACGAAGGTTCAAGTAATATTTTTAAAACCAAAAACCTGTCCAAACACAAAACATATTTATAAATATTTGTTTATAATTATATTTAGGGAAATATATTTATAAATAAATATTAACTAATATATATTTTAATATTTTAATTTAAATATATTTATTTAGGTATATATACTATATTTATACACAACAAGATCAGGTGATGGATAGATAACCAACCCACATCCTCAAATTTATTAAAAAAAGAAGAATGTTGGTACATGGGGTTAAAATAGAAAAAAGTGGCAAGACCACCATCACAAGCATGAAAACTATAAAAGAACAGAAATGAAAAATTATAGACCTTACAATCAACTCAAAAAAACTCTTTTGGACACAAATTAGTAAACAACCCTACCAGTTAGACGGTGATCCATCCTCCATGTTTAATGTTTCATCCATGTCCCGGTATCATCATCATGGTGATGAATGTAATTCTCCATTTTGGTGGGATCCTAATGAGACTGAGGATTTTGTTCACTATTCAGACCTGAACCCTCCAATTTAGAGGCACTCCTTGCATTAATATTCTTAGTTACAAGGAAATAACAAAATTTGGTAGATTTTACCTCCAAAATATTGGACATGATTAAAATTTCAACCATACTATAAGATTAATCCATTACTAAGTAGATTATCCTTTTAGAAGAGTGACTAAACCACCCTCCGGAGAAAACACCAAATGCATTGATTGGGTTACTAAAACATTATAATTCACTCTAGCATGCTCACCAGCCTGTTCTGACACTTCATTAAATTCAGATTCATTAAACTATTTGGATCATAGAGTAACCTTCAGGATATACCCATAGGTTTCCTTGAAGTGATCATCCTAGCCATTCACATAATATCTTTGTTGACTTGATATTCAGTAGGCACAACATTCCAATGGGATCCACTATTTCTCTTCATAGAAAAAAAATTGAATCATCATTGTGTTTCTTACCCTTACTACTGTCTCACCTCATGAAGGAGACATCTAGAATATCAGTAGTGTCCAGGGCATCATCACCATAAACCATCTCGATCGCATTACTGTTCTTGGAATGAACATTAATAGGGTCAAAATCCTATTGGGCCTTCTCCTAACCAGGAAGGAAGGTCTTTTTTATCCCTTCAAGGTTCTTCTACCATATGAGAAGATTTTCTCATTCCATTGAATTATTCCACAATGATTCTATACCTATTGTAGTTCTAACATCGATCCATTTGGACCATCATAAGGGAAGTAGAAAATGTTGTTGTTCTAGTATCCCTAGAATCATCCTACTAAAAGTCATCTTCCAACTCTTCATGAGAAGAAGACATATCCCTCATTGGATTAAGCATGAACAAGTAATCTGAGTGACCATATTTCGTTGAGAGAGATAACAACATGTTCCTGCATAATTTATCAACAACATGGAAAATTAATTTATATTTAGAACATAGATCAAGAACTCTATCATACTCAATTGATAGATAAAGTCTATATATAGAAGCCACATGCGTTAAATTTTGGATCAAACGTGAAGTAATATCATCTTTGACCAAAATTATAGGAAATTTCGCATACTTCACAAACATGATCTCCATATCAAACATGATCATAACACCAACACTTGAAGAAACGTCCAACAAGATTTGGGGGTGCTTGAATAACTATTTATGTCAAAAAATTGAGATCATGAACTACAGGAAAACGTGCGTTTCATGAGGGTTTTTTCACAACGGTTTTATAAACCGCCGTGAAATAGCTATCGAGCAGGTATTTCGCATCGGTTTTTAAAACCGCCGCCAAATGTGTAAATTTTTTTTTGGGGATTAATGTAGGTTTTTTAAAAACACTTTGTGAAATAGCTGCGGTTCGGGTAAAACCGCCGCGAAATGAAAAGATAAAAATAAAAAAACATGAGAAACCCCGAAATCACTAAAATGACCATAACTTTTGATCCGAGCATCCGTTGGAGTTCCACGACCATTCAAATCAAATCTCATGAAGAGATATAGAGGCAAGCGTAATAAAAACCATGAGACAGCCTATGATGCGGAAGATATGAGAGTTATAAGAAAGTTAAAAAAAAGTTCTCCAACTTTAAACAGCCATAACTTTCGCTCTGGGTGTCCGTTTGGGCTCTACCATATATGAAATCGAAGCCAACGAAAAGATCTATGCACTTGTTTGACAAGAAGCACCCGTTCCCCATCTGTTTTTTAAATGGTCATAACTTCTGATCCGCCGGTCCATTCGGCATCTTTCATCGATCTGCTCGAAGATCGTTTTATGATATTTGATTTGACTGGTCGTGGATCTAGAACGAACTATCAGATCATATGTTATCTCTGTTATTGTGATTCCAATGTTTTTGTCACTTAATGACCATTTTGAAGGGTTTAAATGGTTGCTCAATTTATTACTATTTATTTGGGTTTCCATGACTTGTTATCTTTATCAATGGGTTTTTGTTGGTTATTACGATGATTATATTGAATTCTTAAAGGGAATTCTTGAGTTTTCATGAGTTTTCAAGCGTTCTCATGCTATCTAATGCTTCCTTCTTAATGCTTCTCCATCTGTTTTCAAGCGTTTTCATAATTTTTCACCCCTTATAACACATTTTTGTACTTTTTCATATGTTTCATTTATTATTTATTATTTATTATTTATAATATACTTTAATTTATTTATTATCTATTATTTTTTACTGGTTATTTATTATTTATTATTTATATTTATTTATTATTTATTATTTGTTATTTGTTATTTGTTATTTGTTATTTGTTATTTGTTATTTATTATTTACTATTTATTATTTATTATTATTATTATCAATATTTTTTACTCATTATTTATTATATATTATATATTATATATTATTATTATTATTAATATATTATATAATATATAATATATATTATATATTATTATTTATTTATTTATTATTTATTGATTATTATTTATTATTTTTTGTTTATTATATATTATATATTATATTTTATATTTTATATTTTTTTTATAGTTATTAATTATGTGTTATTTAATATTATTATTTATTGTTTATGCTTTATTGTTTATTATTATTATGTATTATTATTATTATTTATTATTTATTTTTATAATTTCTTATTTCTTATTTATTAGTTATTATTTATTAGTTATTAGTTATTATTTATTATTTATTATTTATTATTTATTATATATGTATTATTTTATATTATTAATTGTTGTTTATTATTTATTATTTATTATTTATTATTTAATAAATAATAATTATTAATCATGTGTTATTTATTATTATTCATATTTATTATTTATTATTTATTGTTTATTATTTTAATTTATTATTTTAATTTATTATTTAGTATTTATTATTTATTATTTATTATTTATTATTTATTATTTATTAGTTATTAGTTATTCGTTATTAGTTATTATTTATTATTTATAATTTATAATTTATAATTTATAATTTATAATTTATTAATTTTTATTTATTATATATGTATTATTATCTATTATTAATTGTTGTTTATTATTTATTATTTATTATTATTTAATATTTTTATTTATTATTATTTATTGTTTGTTATTTATTATTAATTTATTATTTATTATTATTTATTATTTATTATTTATTATTATTTATTATTTATTATTATTTATTATTTATTATTTATTATTTAATATTTATTATTAATTATTTGTTTATTATTTTTTATTATTTATTATTAATTATTATTTGTTATTTATTATTTCTTATTTGTTATTTGTTATTTATTATTTATTATTTATTATTTATTATTTATTATTATTATTTATTATTTATTATTTATTATTATTTATTATTTATTACTTATTACTTATTATTTATTATTTATTAGTTAGTTTTATTATTTATTATTTATTATTTATTTTTATTATTTATTATTTATTATTTATTATTTATTACTTATTACTTGAGGGCTCCATTAATGCCTTGAAAAGTAATTCAAACAAACCCAAAACCTCATTATTTTAATGATAAAACACATATTGGCCGAACGTAAGGATTATGTTATTTTATTACATCACCATTGGGTCATTATGATGTCATAAAACACATTATATATTTAAATGGTATTTAATTTTTACCCAAAAATTTGACTGTCTCAGAAAATTATGAAAAATTCACCATTGGATAATTTCGACGTCCTAATTCCAAAAATAATATTTATTTTATCTAAATAATTTTCTAAATATGTTAATTTTCAATTTTAAAATAAAAACCGAATTTTATAAAAAAATTCATGGGTTTTGACAGAAATGGCTTTCAATCCTTAATAAAAATTATAATTGCATTCATAAAATTATAAGATCATTTATACTTAATAAAAAATTAAGTTAATATTAATAATAATATTTTATTAAAATATTATTTAATTAAAAAATCCTTTAATTTAATAAAATATAATTCTTAATTAAATAATAACTAAAAACACCATTTGTACTTTAAAAACTAATTACAATGTATAAAAAATGACTAGAAATTATATTCATTATTATATAAAAAAATAATGTACATGAACATGGTGCTACTTATTTGTTACATAACCCCTTAAAATAGCCGCATAAGACCTCAGGGTAAGGTGCGCGATGGTGACAGACTCTTGGGGTGGCTCGGATAACATCGCTCGAGTTGTAATTTCAATCAACTTCCACTTTTCCCGTAGACGACCACGTTCAAGCTTGACTTGATGAAGCTCATCTTGGGCTTGGTCAAGGGAAAATCCCAAAGACGCCACCTCTTTTCCGAGCTCCGAAAAATGGGCTTCGTAAGGGGAAATTCTACTGGATGAGGCCATCACTTCCTTTGTCTGAGTAGAAATGGGTTCGTTAAAGCCGTACATTTATACTACTCAGATGATCACTGTTCAACGGCTTTAAAAGTAACGGTCACAAATCTTAACGTAAAACTAAAGAAGTTGACATCTTATAAAAACATTTTTCATAAAGAAACATTTAACTGGATCAAAAGGGATTTTCTATTAATGAAACTTTGGGTCGTTACAATATTCCCCCATTAAGAAATTTCTCCCTCGAAATTTTCCTTTTCCCACACTAAAACAAATGTGGGTAACTTAGCTTCATCATATCCTCCGACTCCCAAGTTGCTTCTTCAACCTTGTGGTTTCTCCACAACACCTTGACGAGGGGCATTGTCTTATTTTGTAGAACTTTTTCTCCACGATTTAAGATCTTCACTGGTTGCTCCTCATAAGAAAGATCATCTTCTAATTGTACAACCTCGAAAGAGAGTACATGTGAAGGGTCTGGTATGTACTTCCATAAGAGGGATACATGGAAGACATCATGCAACTTGGCCATAGTAGGTGTAAGTCCTAGTCGATAGGCCACAGCCCCAACACGATCAGGAATCTCGAAGGGTCCGATGTACCTTGGACTTAACTTCCATTTCTTTCCAAACTTCATGACCTTCTTCCACGGAGATATGCGTAAAAACACCATGTCTCTGACTTTAAACTCAAGGTCTCGTTGACGATTATCTGCATAACTCTTCTGTCGACTTTGGGCTGCATTGATATGCTGTTGAATGGTTTTCACCTTCTCCACCATTTCTTCGACCATTTCTTGTCCAAGGAGCTTACGTTCACCGACCTCATCCCAACATGCCGGTGTTCTACACCTTTTCCCATACAGGGCTTCATATGGTGCCATTTGGATGCTTGAGTGGAAAATATTATTATAAGAGAAATCAACTATAGGAAGATGTTGGTCCCATCATCCTTTAAAGTACATTGAGCATTCTCTCAACATATCCTCAAGTGTATGGATAGTCCGCTCGGATTGGCCATCAGTTTGAGGATGATAGGCCGTACTGAAGTTCAGTTCAGCATTCAGAGCTTGTTGAAGACTCTTCCAAAACTTAGAGGTGAATCATGGATCTCGGTCAGAAACAATGTATATTGGTACTCCATGCAACTGTACCACATCCCTGATATATATCTGTGCCAGTTGATCCAAAGAGAAATCCTCTCGAATAGCAATGAAGTGTGCAGTCTTTGTAAGACGATCCACAGCAACCCAGATTGCATTTTTGCCTTTGGATGTCCGTGGAAGTTCAGTGACAAAGTCCATGGTGATGTTATACCATTTCCATTCTGGTATGGGCAATGGTTGCATCATCCCCTTAGACTTCTGCTTCTCTGCCTTCACTTGCTGACACACCTGGAACTTTGATTTATATTCAGTGATCTCTTTCTTCATATTATCCCACCAAATGTTTTCTCGGAGATCTCGATACATATTTTTGCTCCCTGGGTGAATAGAGACATTTGAAATATGTGAATCATCCAAAAGTTCCTTATTCAGCTCCGAACTTGACGGAACACATAGACTTTTCCCAAACCTCACAATTCCTTCTTCATTAACATTAATCTCTGAGGATTTTCCCTCTTTGATAGCTTCGACTTTTTCTTGGATTCCTGCATCATCCTTTTGAGCATCCTTTAACCTTTCCGAAAGATATGGATGAGCAATAATTTGTGAAAGGATTGATGATGTTACCTTCTTTATGATTCCCACATTCATCTTCATCAAGTCTAGGAAGATTGGATCCTTTTCAATTCTAATCATTGATAGAATCACTCGATCCTTTCTACTTAGGGCATCAGCCACCTTGTTCGCCTTCCCAGGGTGGTAATGTATTGAACAGTCATAATCCTTGATGAGCTCTATCCATCTTCTCTAGCGCATATTAAGCTCTTTCTGTGTGAATATATTTTTAAGACTCTTGTGGTCAGTATATATCTCACATTTATCTCTATAGAGATAATGCCACAATATTTTCAAGGCAAAGATCACCGCCGCCAACTCCAGATCATGCATTGGATAGTTTTGCTCATGGATTTTCAACTTCCTTGAGGCATAGGATATCACTTTATCATTCTGCATCAGCACACATCCTAATCCCTTCTTCTAAGCATCACTGAATACCACAAAAAGCTCCCCACTTGTGGGTAAAGTGAGCACGGGTGAAGTGATAAGCCTCCTTTTCAACTCAGTGATGCTTTCTTCGCATTCATCACTCCAAGAAAATTTTACTCCCTTTCGAGTTGGCTTGGAAAGTGGGTTGGACAATCGTGAGAAATTTCTCACAAATCGTCTTTAATATCCAGCTAACCCCAAGAAGCTACGGATATCTGTTACCGATGTTGGCCTCGACCATCCCTCAATTGCATCTTTTTTGGAGGGGTCCACAGATTTCCCATTGCTTGTGATGATATGTCCCAAGAATGATACCTCCTTCAACTAGAACTCACACTTGTTGTACTTGGCATAGAGCTTCTCCTTGCGCAACATCTCTAGTACAGTTCTTAAATGCTCTTCATGGTCCTCCTTGGTTTTGGAGTATATAAGAATACCATCTATAAAGACTACCACAAATTTGTCTAGGTATTCTCTAAAGACTCTATTCATCAAGTCCATGAATATTTCTGGAGCATTGGTGAGTCCGAAAGGCATTACTATGAATTCATAGTGCCCGTACCTTTTACGAAAAGCAGTCTTGGGGATATCTTCCTTCTTCACCCTTACTTGATAATATCCCGACCGCAAGTCCACCTTGGAGTATTATTGTGCTCCATGCAGCTGATCAAACAAGTCATCGATTCTTGGGAGAGGATACTTGTTCTTTATCGTGATTTTGTTAAGTTCACGATAATCGATTCAAAGACACTTTGACCCATCCTTCTTCTTGACGAAGAGGACTGGTGCACCCCATGGTGATGCACTTGGGCGTATAAACCCTTTATCTAGATTCTCCTGTAGTTGTTTCTTCTGCTCTTCAAGCTCAACAACAGCCATTCTATATGGAGTCTTGGATATTGGTAGCGCCCCAGGTATATGTTCAATTGAGAACTCAACATCTCTTCTTGGAGGAAGACCATGACGTTCCTCGAGAAATACTTCCGCAAATTCCCTCACAATAGGCATTTCTTCAAGGGTGGTTTCTTCCTTGGAATCAATCATCTGAGCCAGATATGCATGCTCATAAGGCAGTAATATACATGCTTGAGATGATGGAGCTAAAAGAGATTCATCTTCCTCCTGACACTTGTAAAGAATAGGGGGTCGATTCTCCATATGGAGTGTGATTCCCCTCTCCCGACAATTTATGTTGGCTCTATATAAGGAAAGCCAATTCATGCCAATAATTGCATCAAATTCCACCAAAGGGAGTATAACAAGCTTCGCCGGGAAATTCAATCCACAGATTATAACAGGGGAGGACTTATATTCATGGGATGCAATGATTGCCCCATTTTCCGTACTCACCGACATCTTTACTTCGATGATTTTTGGTGGTGCAGGGATTGTTCTACTAATCATTTCAGATATAAAAGAATGCTTAGAACCTGAATCAAAAAGTACGTTCTCTATTCTTGAATGAATAACTAGCGTACCTGTCTCCACTTCGTTGTCGGGGTTCACTTCAGCAGAAGTGATGGAAAAAGTTCTTCCTTGCTGTCTTGGAGGTTGCTGGTTGCCTCCGATAACCCTTGGATTAGGGCACTGATTCCCAAAATGACCCGGTTCTTTGCATTTTTAGCATTGAACAACGCGTTGAGGTTCGAACGGAGCGTTCCTCTCCTCTGTCGCAGCCGCGGGTCCTTCTTGCTGACAGTTAACAGTTAGGTGCCCTTCTCTTCCACACTTGAAGCATTTTCTTGTCCCCCTAAGGCAATTTCCAGGGTGCTTCTTTCCGCACTTTTGGCAAGTGGGGTGCTGGAACTTCTTAGAGCCGTTGGATTTATCCATCGGACCACCAGCATTGAAGTCCTTCTTCCGCTTCTTGTCCCCATGATACCCCTGTGATTCTCCGATCTCCATTTCAACCTTGAGGGCACATCGGAAAATTTCCTCATAGTTGTCGAAGTCACGGATCACTAATTCTTTCCTCAAGCTAGGCTTCATCCCACCAAATAAGCGGTTAACCTTGCATTCGGGGGTAACGACAAAGCTGGAAGCATATCGTGCAAGGCTTATGAAGTTTACCTCGTACGCTCCCATAGATTCTTCATCTTTCTGTTTGAGGGAAAGGAATTCCCTTTCCATCTTAAGACGGAGGGTGCATGGAAAATATTTATCAAAAAACATCTTCCGGAATTCCTTCCATTCCAAAGCCTCGATCTCCTCCTCAGGCTTCGTATTTTTGATCAACGTACACCATTGATCAGCTTCACCCTCCATACGATAAGCCACCAGGAGAACCTTCTCTTTTTCAGAGCATTGGAGGATGGAGAATATCTTTTCAATGTAGTTGAACCATTGTTCAACGATCGTGGGATCAGATGATCCACTGAAATTAGGAGGCCTTTCTCTCGAAAAGCTCTCGATAGCGACTTGTTCTTTCTTAGGGGGGGTTGAACGTTCCTCTTGACCAGTGTTTATATTCAAAACATGAGTTAGCTGAGAGAGAAGCATGACAAAGTTCATGATTCCTGCTCCCATTGGATTGGGCATCTCATTAGTACAATCATCACACTGATCTTCACAAGGGTTGTTAGCCCAAGTTCTCCTATTACCGGCCATTGGCTGGAATAAAAGGAAAGTTAGGGGTAACACATAAAGGGTAATCCAAAGATAAAAGTTGATGACTTATAAATAAACTTTAATCTCTTTAACTCATGAGTCTATAGGATTCAATCAAGGCTTTTCATGATCTTCCTTCTAACATATATTCATAGGGGCATTTTTACCTTAATAAGGGTTCATACTAAGATTGTGAATTTATCAAAAATATCCCCCGGGAGTGTCGTAACCAAGAGTGCAGCAAGGCCCGTTGTCGTGCACCAGTTCCCGTTCGAGTCTAGCTCAAAGCGGTGTTATCGGGTTTTACCCCTAGGATACATTTGTTCCATAGCCGCCTCTACATGCTCGTATCCAGACAGGGATGTATTTATTTGATAAACCACTTACTTAGTATTTACCAAAACATAGGGATGTTTTTATTATGCTTAGTCTTGTATCTAAGGCATTACTAGGGTTTCCTAATCCCAAAAATAACTAAACCTATCCTCTGATACCAACTATGACAACCCTACTTTTTATTACAACTTAAGCATGCTTTATTACATAAAACTTCACTTGATACAACAAAGAAGTTCGAGATGTTTAGTGTCTTTGGGGATTAGGATCATTACATAAAAACTTTAAACTTGAAAAACATCATCTTTATTGAAAACTTCCTTTACATGACCACTACATTCCTTCGTACTTAGCATTTCATGGGATAACATGATGATATGCATAAGAAAAGTGTGAGCTATAAAGCCCAGTAAGGGAGTAAACAATGAATAAAATGAGGAGTACAATACATGTTAGGCAATAGGAACATCAATAGAGCATTAGAGTAACATGAACATAAAGGCATGATAAAGAATGATAACCATAACATGGAAATGTGGCAACAACACTTAACATTGAATTAGCATGAGCCAAGGCTCATTGCACGTGGAGGATGAGTAAACCCTCATTGCACATGAAGCACGAGTAAACCCTCGTTGCACTTGAATTAGAATTATTCAACACTCATTTCACATGACATATCATGATACTATACTTTACCCAATGCATTGGAGCGCTATAATGGCGCACCCTTCTTAAACATTTCATTTCATGCATAAGTGTGCCACATGGATCATAAAACATGGATTCATAAAACATAATCATTTATTCCACGATAAAGGAATGTGGAATTCATACATGAATCTTTATAATCAATATGTAAATGTCTATAAAGTTGAATACCCTTGATGGAGAATTGGGCATGGTATTCACTACACAATGACATTGGCTTAGAAATCGGAGCGATTTCGGCGGCGTAATGGTGTGACAGAAGAATTCATAAAAAAGTTTGATGAGAGAGAAAGGGGTTCCTCATCATATTTACATATAATGGACAGTAAGGAGTTCATATAGATACATGTCCCAACAATTGAAAAGGAATTTAGATTCATGATACAAAAGTATTGCTTGAATATAAAAGAGGAGAAAAAGGTTTCTTTCAGAATTTCGACATAGTAACGGGTGTACATGGGAAGCTTTTAATGAGAGAGAAAGGGGTCTCCCATCATTCAAACAATAAGAGGGCAGTATGGGAGAGGTTTGAAACCATACCCCAACATTCATAATTGTAATTAAAAGGGCAATACAACTTAATGAAAATTGACAAAAATGAGAAAGGAAGAAAAAACCCTTACTTGGAAGTGTGCTTCCAAAGGCTAGAGAGAGGCTTGTGAGAGGCTTCTTGGGAGCTTGGGGAACCTTGGGAGGATTATAGAGAGAGTAGAGAAGAGTTTGGACGAACTCCAAGGGATTTTATTGAGCAGGAAATGGGATCTTGGGTGGGTTTATATAGGAAAGGTGAGAGAATTCTTTATTATTTAGGTTTGGGACCCCTTATATTAAAATAATCCAAACCACAAACAATCCCATGGTATTTGCCCATGGTTTCTGGAAAAGGAAAGAGAAAAACAATATTTTACAAGGCCAATGTCCGAACATATTAAAAAATTAGGGTTGCTTATGTGGAGGTGAGTCACACTCCCATGGAAATTAATTTAAAAAGGCAAAGTGTTGAATAAGTCTTGAGGGCTCCATTAATGCAATGAAAAGTAAGTCAAAAAAACCCAAAACCACATTATTTTAATGATAAAACACATATTGGCCGAACATAAGGATTATTTTATTTTATTACATCACCATTGGGTCATTATGATGTCATAAAACACATTATATATTTAAATGGTATTTAATTTTTACCCAAAAATTTGACTGTCTTAGAAAATTCTGAAAAATTCACCGTTGGATAATTTCGACGTCCTGATTCCAGAAATAATATTTATTTTATCTAAATAATTTTCTAAATATGTTAATTTTCACTTTTAAAATAAAAACCGACTTTTATAAAAAAAATTCACGGGTTTTGACAGAAATGTCTTTCAAACCTTAATAAAAATTTTAATTTCATTCATAAAATTATAAGATCATTTATACATAATAAAAATCTTATTTAATATTAATAATAATATTTTATTAAGATATTATTTAATTAAAAAATCATTTAATTTAATAAAATATAATTGTTAATTAAATAATAACTAAAAACACCATTTGTACATTAAAAACTAATTACAATGTATCAAAAATGACTAGAAATTATATTCATTATTATATACAAAAATAATGTACATGAACATGGTGCTACTTATTTTTTACATAACCCCATAAAATAGCCACATAAGACCTAAGGGTATGGTGCGCGATGGTGACAAACTCTTGGGGTGGCTCGGATAACATCGCTCGAGTTGTAATTTCAATCAACTTCCACTTTTTTCGTAGACGATCACGTTCGAGCTTGACTTGATGAAGCTCAGCTTGGGCTTGGTCAAGGGAAAATCCCAAAGACGCCACCTCTTTTCCGAGCTCCGACAAATGGGCTTTGTAAGGGGCAATTCTACTGGATGAGGTCATCACTTCCTTTGTCTGAGTAGAAATGGGTTCGTTAAAGCCTTATATTTATACTACTCAGATGATCACTGTTCAACGGCTATAAAAGTAACGGTCACAAATCTTAACGTAAAATTAAAGAAGTTGACATCTTATAAAAACATTTTTCATAAAGAAACATTTAACTGGATCAAGAGGGATTTTCTATTAATGAAACTTTGGGTCGTTACAACCCCTAGAATAGGCATGTGGGATTGTAATGAACTTCTCGTTGTTCCCTATAGAAATGTTTAATAGGCTAGTTTTGGGAAGGCATCTAGAAAGGTCACTATAGGTACTAACCTAAGTAAATGTATGATTTCAATAATAAATTTTTAAATAATTATAGTTCTTATGAAATGTTGAACTAATTTTTTAATAGGTATGAACATGTGTTGTAGGGACTAATGTAAGTGGAATCTTGGACCCAATGATAAGGGGCTGGTGGAATTTAGGCTTTTGATAAGCTAGATCTTATTAATGGTGGAAAGGATTGTAATAATTTAGAATATATTTATGGTTTTGGAAATTTAGGGTTTAATTAAAAATAAATTTACATTTCTAAAGGGAATACATATGTTCGGTGATGAGGGATTTCTAAGGTTTTTATCCATGAAACCCGGAACTAATCACCTTGTTTTAAGAAATAAATAAGAGAAAACTGATATTGAGACTCCTATGAGTTCTGAAAAACAAATCAAGGTGATATTGTGCCCTACTTCATAGTAGGGTGATATTTTAGGATTATTTGGGACTATCTCCCCAAACCCAGGATCTTTAGGTGGGTATGTTCCATTGAAGATTCATTATGTGACTCTTCTTCATTTTTAGGTTATAAAATGAAATCCTCTAAGGATGAGTGATGGAGACATTATAAAATAGGGTTGGAGTTAGAAACCTTATTTTGTGATTTTATGAATGATTCTTATGATATTATTGGCAGAAGTACATCTCCGGAATTTGACACTGCGGGGATAAAAAATTCCAACACTACAATTTATATCGGGGAATCTGGGCATACGAGGTTTTCCAAGGTCCTCATTGATGATACTACTGACTAGTTTGACACATAGGTGGATATTTTGTATAAAAATATGGATCCATAATTAATTTTCTTTAAATACTGACTTTCATACTTGAGATTCATATTAATCATCATTGAAGCTTACTTGCAATCCAACTTGATGATGGACATGAGGGACATATCATGGAAATATGGTCCTTCTCCCCTCAAGTACAATGTCACCTTGAAATCATTAATTGTTTCCATGGATGTTTTTCAGGGTCTAAATTTTTCAAGTATAGGTAAAAAAAATGCAGAATAGGTCTATATCCTTCGAACATGCATGGCATAGTATAATTAGAGAAGTGAAGTTTTTGGACCTTAGCATGAGGCCTGTTTTTTTGTTTTGTATTGTTTTTGTAGGAGAAATGAAATTATATGTATGACCCCATCCACTTTATTTTCCCTTTCACTTTTGATTAATAAATGGTCATAGACCCAAAATTGTTTAAAAAAAGTAATACATATTTTTAATATATTAATTACTACTTTATTAGTACTATTTACATTATAATTCAACATTGCTAAATTAATTATTGTAAACATGTAATCATATAATTAATATTTATTAATAAATTAATTAATATCAATCAATAATAAAATTATAATTACTAATAATTCATAATAATTTAATTAAATATAAAATACTTAATAATATATATGGCCATAAAAATTTTAAAATATCAATGTAATTTTCTTGATTGATAATATTTTTGTAAAGTAAATTAATTTTTTGTTCCTATTTTTTTTAATAGTTATTTATATGTTTAGTGTGTATTAAAAATTCCATTTAGATAGTATTTATTTGTTATAATTTATATATTGTCAAAGTCAGCTACATGTAACATAACATTGTTACATGTTTGTGACTTTCAAAGTCAATAAATTAAAAAGTATAATTATATTCTAAATGAAATTTAAAAAATTGACTAATAGTATAAAAACTAATTGAAAATAAAAAGTATTTAGTGAACATTTTTAATAGAAAATAATATTAATGCCATAAAATATCATTTCCTCAAAACAAAGCATTTATATTTATAATTTGTTTCCATTTTATTCAATATAGTAAATAGAATCTCTTAAAATAGAATAAATAAATGTTTATTCCACTAATCACCACAACCTTATTTATAAAATTAACACCCACTACACTTATGGTGTATCTGTCACTCTGGTGTCCTAGATATAGGTGTGGGTTCTTCATCATGTGGTGTTGCTAGAGCCTCCTCAAGCTGTTGAATAGAGGGATACCCAAAATCATATGTGGAGGACCTTGTAATATCAAACGTGGACCTATATGGACTTGATTTTAGTGACACAAATGGATATCCTAAAGATGAGGGAAATGATATATCAAATAATTCATCATCGGAGGAACTGTCACCCAAGGAAGCCATAAGTAGTGTTACCCTCGCCAGATCCCACTCTATCAAAACTATCTGAGATGAAGATGGTATATCATATATATAAGAAGACATATATGGAACATAAACCTCTCCCGGATACGAAACATCCTCCTCCAGTTGTGCAAGATCTTCTCTCTACAGTGTGGTAGCATCTGCAAGAGCCTACCTCGGGCATTTCTCTCTCTATCCTTTCCACTATGCTCTCATATTTTCACTTTTATATCCTCTAGATAGTAGTTTAATTGGTGGTGGATCATCCTCATCGGGCACAAAAGAAACATTATCATCCCTAGGTGAATCATATGGATCTTTTGGATCATGATATAACTATGGATCCTCATTGTAGACACTATCACAAATCGAATTGTGAGAATCTATAAGATCCACCCGATCTGCATGAAATGAATCCATTCTACTAAATTCCTCATCTTTAGGATATATGATATGTATAATTATATCATTATCATTTGAAAAAGAATTAAATTAAATAAATATTAATACAAAACATTATCTAAAAAATAAATAATAAATGTATGTAAACATACCAACTATTTAATGCATATCCCATGGAGTGTAAGGTACATGATCAAGTAATTTTAATACTAATATTCATAATCCACAAGATCATATAATTGAAATCATGTTGTGGGATATATGTGATGAAATATACTCTATTGGGTACGTGTTTCCCAATAATCAATGTATCGTGCATGATATTGTGGTAAATCCATCATGTGTCTACCTTTTCAAATAGTAAAATATAATCCATCGACCTGTTGTGGTGTAGTGGTGGGATTCTAAATATTGGATAACTATCACATGACTCATATTGGATGGTTCTACTCAATGATGTGGATGTATAAGTGTCTCCCCACTGATCTACTATCTCCAAACATAGTTGTGCACTATGGATGTAGTGGTATGTATAAAAATATTGTATATAGGCTCCATGAAACATAAAAGGGATACTCTAAAAGTGTTGCAAAAATTAACATTAAAATATATCTTAGTTGACATTTTAATATTTTAAATCAAGTATTATCGAAATTATTTGTTCTATATGAAATTTAATGTTAAACTTACATTAGTATTCTGTATAGAATAAAATATTTTTTGAAATCTATGAACACTATGTCTCATAGTATGCGCATAACATAAGGCATGGCTCCACCTAGTTAAAAAAATCAATATATTGTATTTCTATGATAGGAATTAATAAAATTAAAAAATAACTCCAATTAATGATGTAATCACACTCACATCCCCGACTACATTCCATAAATATTTGTGATGGAAGTGGTGTGATAACTCTAGGATAAATGTCTTGAAAAAAATCCCAATACTGCATCTATACAAGAGGAATACGACCTAAAATATACTACACATCAACTCAATAACTAGTAAAAATTCATAGTTACAGATGTTTTAATATAGTTGATATCAAACTATATCTACCCATATGGTCAAGATCATAATTTTTTATAGGTACATCATGTGTACCAATTTGGTGTCATGGTCTAAAAACAACATGCTTATGTATGGTCACATAATGTAGGAATTTTTAGGTTAAATAAGTATAGCCTCAAACATATCTTCATGAATGAGAGACAAATTATCATCAATCCATCCCAGGTAGAGTCGAGAAACCTGGAAGACACATGGTATGCCAATAATTTCAATGCCTAGTAAAGAGAATATGACTACAAATCCAATTCAAATAGTGGAAACCGTAACCACATGTACATGAATGGGTAGACCAAGATTCTAAGATACATTTTCTAAATTCATGGTTATAACCCCCATAGGTGGATGAAATGTGTGTATCTTGTTAGAATCTCTCAACGAGTGCACCAATCAAAGGGTGATCAATCTTCGTGAAGTTTCAAAGGTGACTCTATAAAACAAATCATGTATGAGGTATGGAATAATGGCTTTGGGGCGTGAATAATTTTGAAAGCAATGTGATATATGAATAGAAAAATTTCTAAAATTACATCATTACAACATTTCACATGACACATGGTACATCTAGGTATATAAAAAAAGAATATATATCTAAATTTATGTATAATAAGACATTAATAGAGACAACTATTTAACTCATACTTATTTATATGATTTGGTATAAAGGTTTTTTAAGTTTCTAATCGGTTTTTCTTAAAAATTAAGTATCTTACTTATGATATAGGAATTTTTTTTTTATTTTTTTTATATATTAAAATTATAAAACCTTATTTCATTATAGTGGTATATTATAAATTATATAGGCGTGTTTAATTAATTACATTGAAAGATTATAATTAAAACAATAAATGCATGTTAATTTTTTTACATTATTTGATATAGTATGTCTATCATTTTAACTATTTTATCATTACCCTATACATATAGGGAAATTTTTTCATTTATTAACTTCTTGGATGTGTAAGACACAACTCCGGGTATGTTCATATCCATTGGTCTAATCCATCTAATTCTGAATATGGGTCGACATTGGACTCCCCCCTATTGGTCACATCCTAGTCATGTTTATTAGACGTGTGGTAATGTCAATAGATAGAAACAAAATTCTAATATTCCACCACATGAATCCAAAAATAACATTAATAGTTGTGAACACTCTCTATTTGATAAACTCGTTCAACAAAATGCTCCCAAGATAAGCTTACATATGTTCTTATAGTGATCAATTTTATTCAAGGATGCCTTAATGCATTAAATCACCTCAATCATAGTAATGTTACTATAGAAAAATGAAAAGAACATAACGTATAATATCATTCATAGAATCATGAGACTTAGTGAACTCGCATATATGTTATCCACAATCAAATCCATGGACCCCAAATGTTGTAGCCTCTGAAATAAATCTATCAATCTCACACTAGAAATTGTAACCACATAACATCCCTCTATTTGGTCCCTCTTCTGCATTCTTTCCTCATTTCAAAAAATGGTTTACAGTGTGATAGAACATTTCTTTTAATAAAACATTCATTTAAAATTAAGATATTATACTATTATATATTATTATTACGAGTCTTATAATTAATATATAATATAATACTCTAAATTATCTGTGATGGGAAATTTTCAAACTCCCTTGAAAATTGTACTTTCATATTCTAAGATGGTTTTCATCATATGTCCATTTCCCAGACATCATCATATTTTATTGACTATTTATGCATTATAATTTTCATAATGTAATCATAAGCTTCCTAATGATCTCTATTAATATCTTCAAAACACTCCTTTTTCCTTTGTTTTTGAGAATTTTATTCTAACAAAAAAGGAAAAATAAAAATAATTGTTATAATAACAATAAAAAATATTTTAAAAAAGGATATTTGGGCCACTTTTAATGATTTCTTTCTTAATTTACTCATTATTGAACTTCATTAACATATTTCTTATAATGTTTAAAGTAGAATATCGATTATGGGAATGGGGTGGTCTCTATAACAGATATTCAGACTGTACTGCAACCTTGATTTTTTGATGATGTTATTAATTAAGAAAAATCCATTATGTGTTTATTAAAAAAATCTCTCTAGTCCAATCCATAAACCAAATCCATGATAAGATGTTTTCCTTCTCAATAATACAAATCTACATGTGATTGAATAAGATTGTGTTTGGTGAAAATAAATGATTCTCTTGTATAATTTCCATCCAAAAATGTGTCATCAATATAGATAAACTTATTGCAATATCATAATGTATTCAAACATGGTAAATATATCCAAAATAATATATCAAACACTACCTTTGACTTATCAAAATGGTTGTGTTGGAAAACATATTGAATTGTTTTTAACCAACATATATCTTGTTTTTGGTGGTATAAAACCGCTATAATTTATGGTAATACTTGATTGGAGTCATCGAAGTCACTATAAACTGTCATAATAATCATCTATCATGTAGCCCAATACTTTTATTAAGATTTTTGATACCAAAAATGATTCTTGATATTCTCCACCACCATAACATAAGTAAAATCGTGAAAAAATCTTATCATTTAAACAATAATAGATTAATTCAATTTAGTATCTAATGATGAGTGATCATGTTATAGGATTGGATTCACACATGTGTGTGGACAAAATCAAGTTATTCACCAATAGAGAAAAATGTTATCAATTATAGGTCACAAATGAATCTTACATTTTGAATCATATTTTTCACACCTAATCATATAAATATTACTATTTGTCACTTCAATAACATAAATATAGTTTATTTCAATTTAATAAAATTTTATCACATTTCTCATTTCGTGTTTTCTATAAAAATTTCTACCAATATAAATAACACCTTCAACCTACAGTCAATTCATGCAACAATAATTCCTAGAAATTCTATAAAATGAGTAATAATTGACTAATAAAGTAATTTTAGGCATGTCTGGCCTTTTGGTAAACAAAGATTAAAATTGTAGAAGATGGTTCAATGGTTGGTGGAACCTCACAGGGATGGTCTCATAATGTACTTTTCCATCATGTTGTCATTAAAGATCCTCTTTGTATTTATTTTATGATTTTTCATCATCATCAATGTATTTGACAATGAAATATAAATTATACAGAGGCATATCCATAGAAATATAACTTCCTCTATGTGAAATCACTACTAGAAGATATAAAATTTTGCCAAAGCGATGTAACAGAACTAATTCCATTATAGATAGAACTTATTGAGATGATACAACTTGAGGATGTTACATTGTATCCAAAATTTGTGATAGAGAAAATTCCAATATCTATTGAACATCAATGTTAGAAATGGTGACATACAACTCCATGGTTATATTTTCATATTGATTCTTAACCAATGAAAATGCGTGTACCAAGTCATTATCCTCAGTTACAAGATTGGAAATATTCCACAAACTATAATTAAATTGTAGATATATATATTTGATGGAATATATCACTTTATTAAAAAGAATTCTTAACCATAGATGAATTTTTCATTGAATAGATTCAACTTTTTAAACTCTCAAAACATTGTAACTATTTCTGGTAATATACTATAACTAAATCCTTGATCATTTTCAATTATTTCACTATTAAAACAAATATAGGAATCCATCTTTTTTTCTTAAATAAAAATTCATTTTTAATTAAATCTAATCAAATAAAGGTAATATGAATTTTAAATATATCAATATTTTTAAGGAATCACACACCAGATATTTTAGGTGTATTAAATCTAACCATTTTATATCATGTTATTCTTTTTTTTCAAACATCCTTCTAGTAAGTTAGGTTGGAATCTTACTCCCTCCACCTAGACAATATACTCAATCCATATTCTTATGTAACTCTTTACACATGCCACATGTTTGTGTTTATTCCCCAAAGGGAATGGAAAATATATGTTTGTAGGTACATCACCTAATTAGTCCAAGAAGACCCCACATAGAAGTGATGGTCTTCCTAGCATTACAAGTCCATATTTTGGACGTGACTAGTCCCTTTAAGTGATAGTTTTTTAATCTCTGGATGGAAATAATGTATATCCATCTAATAGAAGAATCAATTGCATGGATGAATAAGTATTTAAAATCATTAATCTTATAATATCTAGATAACATGAACCCACCCACAATCTGGGAACACACCACCTCTTGACACCTTAGGTGATATGACATTGCATATCCATTTTGAAGGTCCTATTTATGTGGAAACTCCATCTATAAATACTTTTTAAATGATAAGGTATGACGAAACATAGAATGAAAGATGGTATTATCCTCCTCAATTATCTATTATAATGAAAAATTTGTACGATCTATTTATAAAGGCTTCAGAAATATAACATGAATAGAGAATATTTAGGAATGCTAACATCCCTACCCTTCTAGAGGACTATGAATGTGAAAGGGTTCTCCAAGGCTTTGGGGAGGATGTAGTCGAATGGATTGATTTATAGATTGAGTTATATTTACTAAAATGGAACTAGAATTCATCAGATACAATAAAAAACACATAGTCTAGAATATATTTTTTTCAATCATGAAGAAAGAAATCATTCAAACCATAGGTGGGACTTTAGAGGCATGTCGTAGAAATTATGAACTTACTCCACTCAAGATGAAACTTTTGATTCATCATGAGATGATAATCATGAGTCGCCTAAAAACCTATACATGGAGGAGATGCTTATATCCTCAGGGCAGAGGTTGATATCCCATAAAAAAGGGTGTTGGAGGAAATTTCAAGACATGACCTTTTTGTTTAGTTTATGTGGTAATTTTATTATATTTTTGACCCCATATTACCCTCTTGTACTTTAATATTTTTTATTAATAAATTGTTTATGGTCAATTGGATCTATCCCGGATTTTCTGAAAAAAAAATTGTTATTTATTATTCATATTTATATCTATTAACATTTATATTTTTTTTAAATAAAAATTAATTTCAAATTAATTATTAATTGTTCTTGTTAATTATTAATCATGTTTCTTGTCATATTATCAATAAAAAATATTAATTTATTATTATTACTTATTTACTACTTTACTTTTAATATATTATTTAATAATTAACAAATCATATATTTAATAGTTAATTATTATTCATGTTATTTTATAATGATATTTATTAATTAATAATTAGAAATTATTCATCCTAATTGTTAAACATATTGATAATAATATTAATTACTAATCATATTAATTAATTATTGAGGGACTAGTAGATCATATTATGTTAATTTCTACTTACAATTAATTATTAATTATAAATTTATATTAATTTTTTATTAATTATGTAGATATTTTAATTAATTTATTATTAATAAATTGGTAATTACAATTATATATTTATTAGATAGACAGTAATTATAATTAATTAATTATTAGCTAGTAATTATATTTCATAAATTATTAAGCAATAATTAATTATAATTAATTAGAAATTATAACAAATTATAAGGAAAAATTATATAAATAATTAAAAATGTAAATTAATTTTATAATAATAAAAACACTAATAATATTAAATAAATAAATAATAAAATATTATAAAAATAATACATAAATGAAAAACCATAAAATTTAGAAGGTCATAAAACATGAAAGAACCGTTGAAGACGGGCCATTTAAGATGCTTGAGAATGGGAGTGGGAGGATTGATAATGGATGAAGTGGGGTTTGGGTTATTAACCATTTATAGGGAGTTAGGGTAGGGCACCACTTGAAGTGGTACCCCATTGTATATTTTTTATGTGAATTGTGATAGATGAAGTGTCCATCTTCCATTTAAATTATAAGCATAAATTCCACTACAAGTCTTGTTTGTGAATATTGTTAAAAGTGTCACATGTTGTGGTTATATAAAATTCCATCAAGGAATCTTCACTTCATTTGGAACTGGCCTCTCCCATCTCCACAAATAATAATATCCTAATCTCACGTAATAATAAAAAACTGATAATTTTTTTTAATGCAACAACGGTGTGGTGGGAGCCAATTTAAATCAATAGGAATTCCTGAAGGAACATCATGAAATTCCATTAAGAGAAAATTTACTTGTTAATAAAGAGTCATTATACCATATCCACCCATCATTTTCACCTATAGAGAGCCAATACCGCACCCTACCCATGATCAATGGCTTGAAGCCACAAAATATGCAACAAAGGTGTGCTTGAAAGAAACAATTATAAAGTACACTCTAGGCAGGACACTATTTTGCCCCTATATATATCAAAACAATTACAATGCATTGTAATAGATGAAAACAAATTCAATGATATTTTAAACTAAAATAATTCTCGAGTGTATTGAAAATTCTACTTTGTGTTTGTGTTATATTTTTTTCAATGAGTATGTCAAAATGTATTGAATAAGACATGATTGGATGTTTATTTTTTCCCCAAGAATTGTTGTCGAGGACAGAATATCCACCCATTGGAAGCTAAAATTTCACATATATTCTATCTTGAATGAAGTGATGATGCTTGGATAATTTGTATGGATTCCTTTAATGATATTGAATGTAATTCTTGAATAATTATCCATTCAAGATTAATGATTAATGAATAGTACCTAATGTTCTAAACATATCCAATATGTGATTTGAGATTTTCCATTATTATTAAAACCATTGATGTGAATAATTTGAAGGTAGTGCCCACTGATTTTTGAACTTGCGTGAATGGAAGGATCCATGCATGAAACTTTCATAAAGAAGAAGAATTATCATACTCTGTTGATATCATGAAGGAAGAACCACATACCTATTATATCATTAGTGAATAAATAAGGTTTCTGGGTGTGGTTTGTGGGAATAAGATAGTTATTCCCATACGTATGAAAATAATATTAAGAAATTTTTTGATTCTTACATGTTAAGGATATTACATGATGGTAGTAGATATACACTAATGTGAGGAGAACACAATATGGGATATCAACTTATAAAATCTGAGTCACAATTTTACTTCATACAATCATGTTCATAACATTCATGTATTCTCAACAATATCTCATTCATGTTCATTGTGTATCATGCATGGAATATTAAATTCATACTTTAATATTAGTGTATCACACAAAGACCCAAATTTTCAAGGTCTTCTATGGTTGTGTGAACTATTATTCATTCCTTCGTGCAAGGTTTAATACAGACATGGATTTACCATAATAAACAATAGTCATATAATTAATATTGTGTTTATATGGTATCACTTTTTTATCTTCTCCTCATATTAGTGTATGTATAATACATTCATGTAATAGAAATCCCAAGGATGGATCAAACAAAGTCTCATTCTTCTTCATATAATTTCATGAATACCTGTCTTCATCATGAAAACCAGGCATGAAAAACTTATTTTTCCCATACAAAATAGTTGGTATGTGGTTCTTTAAAAATTATCTCAATAGAATATCATGGGTCTTATTCTTTAAAAATGTGTTATGCATAGAACCTTTCCATTAGGTAAATTCTTAAACTAGAGGGGTTTACCTTAAAATTCGTTACATAAATAGTTTTAGTAATAATATGAAATCACTAAACACCTATTTTATCATAGAACTATGGGTCATGTAATGTGTGAATTAAGCCTTAGGTCCTTTTAAGTGTTCCCCATCATCCCCTTAAAGGGGGGTTATCATAAATAGTTAATAAATGGTCTTCAGGCCATTTAGGTCAGACACCTCTTTCATATCTTTAAAACATTATGAATAGTTCAAAAGTAATCTGACACGAGTGGATAACTGTTAAAATATGAAATTTAATTCCTGTAAATTAATCCGTAACATTCATCCAAACTTCACCAATTCATCAATGTTATTATATATATGACCTTCCCATGGATATATCTTCAATCTTCCCCACGAATTCTTGGGAACACCAATGAAATTCCAAGAATTTGTTCGTCAATATATACTGATAAACCATTTCACAAAAAATGAATTATAAATAATAATTACGATCTACAATAGCTCCCATTTTATTTTTTGTCAATATGAGTAGAAAATTTCATATCAATGTGTTCATCGAATTTTATCCAGTTTGAACATACGATCTTATTGTCTCCTCCTTTCTCATTAAAATACTCATTTTCTTCACTAACCCTTATTAATTAAATATTCACACATCCTTGTATAAGATAGTAGAATTTCATTCTAAAGAAATCTTCAATCAGTTATTACACTCCTTGTTTACTTGGTCTAACCTGGTGTAGAAACGAAGAGGGTCCAATTTTGACATCAATGATTTCCATTATAAAATTAAAATATGATGCTAAATGAGATACCACATCTTGAATCATTCTTGAGGGACTATTCATCTATTTATTGGTTGATAAAAGTTTGTTTATACCATTTGAGATAGTATATGCGGAACATGTCTAATACAACTTGTTGATAAGAAGATCCTCAGGAAACATAAAACATGAAATTCTTGCACTCATCTCTATACAGAGGTTTTAAATATTCATGTATAGTAGGAAGGTTATGTTCTTGAATTCAATCATGTAACATATTTAAAAATATTTTTTCATTTAATTGATTCATTTATGTTGACCCACTTAAGACCAAAATTCATTTCTATTTTTTATAAGTACAAGAGAGTTTTCATATATACCTTATCTTTTTTTTCTTCAACAATTAAATTCTATATATTACAAGTTTATATGAAATATAAAGGTGTAGAAATATCATTGGATTATCCCACTTAATTAATTATATCCATACTTTCTTTATCAAGATGGATCTTAAAATTATTTGTTAGTATGAATTCTAACTGATGTGAATACCAATTGTTGTGATCACATCCAAGATGGTGTCTTCATATTTTTTCATCATCTATGATTGCTTGATTATCTTCCTCAGGGTTGATCTCTGATATTTTCAACAAATAATATTAGTGATATTAGATGATAAATCAAACCAAGATGGTTCATTAAAAATGCATGAAACGAATATTCATGCATGTAAATCTAAAAATATAAACTTATTCTATTCAGTTATGCCTCTAAGTATGATCTTATACTTCACTTAACAAAAAATAATAAAAAAACAATGTATAATGGAATAATGTGGATATTCATAGTTTTTTTAGTTAGAGAAATAGGGGTGATAATTGTTTCTCAACCATGAAACTCCATTCATCCCTCCACCATGTAAGGATGAACTCTTTGTGTATAATTGTATATAAATTTTTATGTCTTTTGTAATTATGAATTATTCACTATACTTTCTAATAATGTTTTGTGGAATCTTCATTTTTACATGGGACATAATGAAAGATTCACCACATGGTTCTCTCTAATACTTCATTATAATTTAATTTTGAGATAGAATTATGAGAAAACACTCATCAGAGATATTTCAATACATTTTCACCTTCCATTTCATACTTATGATATTAGTTGGTTATCATTTATTAAAAATATCTCACTAAATTAGATTCCATCATGGGGATTCTTTTTCATAACTTCAAAACCTAATTTCACTTGTGATTATCCGGATTCCCTTTAAATTTACAAATCAGATTGTAGAATTTCCTATATACAATTTGAAATATACACAATATGCTTATTATAATAACATAGATTCTTAGGTCTATTTTTTATACATTAGTAAAATTCATTCTTTATTGGACCGGTAATCCATTTTGTTTCTTAATATTTTCTTCTTTCATTATGATATGCACTGTCTTCTTATAGTGATCCATGGTGGAGCTTCTTATCCGAAAAAATAAATGGGTTAGGGTATTCGGTGTAGCACAATTATTGATCTTCTTAGGTGTTTTTATCATACTTTTTTTGATATTAACCGAGGGTTTAATTTGTTGAATTATTTAATGAATTATTGGCAATGATCTTGGTAATACTTTAATCCTGATTCATTCCCAAGTAAGGATTCATCTCATGAGGCCTTATCACTTGCATTATTATATTAGCATGCTTGAATGATTTAAACATTATTGCATATTTATTGTGACCACATTCATTTCAAATACCACAAGGATTCTAGAAATTATAAAATCAAACTGTAATTGGAATATGATTACCTTTTTATATGGTGTTTTCTTCATCACGAATTTTCTCCACCTTAATGCAGGAATCCTTGGATTATATATGTTAACCAATTTTACCAACAAGCGGATTCACTATACCCAAATCATTCTTAACACCACCAATAGCCAAAAAATCCTGATCTCTTATATGAAATAACCTACTAGATAGAATGGTATTCTTACTAATATTTATTTTATATTCATTCTTATGTTGGGATTTTTTGGGGAACATTTCCATATACACTTACCTTTATTCATTAAGGATATAGTGGTAGTAACTTCATCACCTTTCCCCACCAATGTTATCGTAGGTTTTTATTTTGAACTTGCACTATTCATTGATAAAAAATTAACAAAACATTATATCAATGATAGTTTGTGACATAATATTAGATAATTATTAAAATTCATCAGATTATGATTTAAATCCTTTATTTCCACCAAATTGGGGTCTTTTTGATAAAAAACCTCAATATATGGTTGTGTGGCAGCAGATAATTAACTAACATATATTCTATAATCTTGTTTTAAAGACTCAGCCTAAACATTTTTAAAATTATGTAGTTTAACTCCATGTCCATGAAATAACATATTTAGGATGAATTTATCATCCTACACTGACTAAAATATTTCTTCACATTTTTTCATGATATTTAAAACTTCTTAATCATAAATTATATTAATTTCTTGTATCAAAGATACAATCTATTTGAACTTGTGTTATTTGATATCAAGTTGGAAATTATTGACATCAATGATGTTCTTGTTATTTTATTATAATGTATAGAGATTTTATTCAAATTCATTAGTTGAATGCATTTTCTCATAAATTTGTTTAGCCAATGATCATAAAAAACTGGAGAACCTTTCTTCATGTTCAACAATAATTTCTTCAACAGATCCCATTTTCATAGAGAGAATAATATTATATTAAATTATTACATCAAATTTTTTCTCCCTGTTCTATAAATTTCTTTCAATCATAGTGAAATATTTTTGAATTACTTGGAATGATCCATAGATAAATGTTAATACATATTTGGGAATATTATAAATCATATATTTTTATGTAGTAAATTATTTATCATTAAACATATTAGATATGTGATCACTTCCACTAATTATTGGATAATCAACACCTTCTTTAACTAAGAGGATATTCTTCATCTTTTTCATGTTATTCATGGAAAATAAAATTTTAATTATTATTTTTAATGGAATTTATGATATCTCTATGAAAATAAATATTTTCATGGTCTCCAAAGTCCATCATGAAAATTATTAATTTCATGATCTTTATAAAACTATTCATTGCACATAATGAGTGTAGGTGTATAAAATTCCTCGTGTTTTCTCAAGGAGTATGTTCAAACTAAAAGGTGTCATGTACTATTAAAAACATTCACTGAATATGTTTTGTACATGGAACATGATTTTATATACGAGACCCTTGAGAGTGATGTTTTCAACTCATGAGGCTGTAGTAACTCTCCTTATTCATGAATGAAATATTATTTTTGGGTCATATTCCCTTCACATATTAAAAATGTGGTAAGAGACTATGATCCACAATATCCTAGAAAATATGAATGGAAAAAATTCATACAGGCCTCAAGGATCAAATATTTATAGGCATAATATTAATTACTTACAATACCCTATATCAATTCATTTCATTTCATATAGAGGCCATAAAAATAAATAAAATTTTATGTATATTGAATCTCTTGAATAATTATGTGACCCTAAAATATCTTACACTGAATCTAGTGGTGTCTTCTCTTACATGAGTTTTCACTAGATCATCACGTGCATGTGATGATAAATACATGTTTCTCCTCATATATAAACTCAAACTCATCTATCTATGGAAGATACATGAATATCGGACTATGGAATTATTTTAATTAAGCATATACATAATTATCCATCTTTTGATTTCATTTTAAACGTAGAATATTTCAAAGAGGATTTATATTCTCATAATCTTGGCCTCAGATTGACTGTGTAAGCCATGAGTTTGATTTACAATCATGTCATAGAAAACACCATAAAACATGAACCTATCGCATGTTTTGAAGTAAAAGATGAATGTATTTTGATCAGAGAACTAGGATTAAATAGATCAATATGTCTCTGTTTTTTCTACATGTCGTTATTATAGAGGAAAAGTAACTGCATTCCACCATCCCATATCTCTACTCCACATGGTTGAGTAACATCTTTTTATAGAAATGGGTGACAGTTTCTAGTTTTTCAATGGTAGTGTGGTATTGGCACCCACATACAACTCTTAACACATGGGCCACGACCCAGCTATCATTTATGGTCGATCCACTAGCTTGCTCAGGTGTCCACTCTTTTGAGAAATTACATTACGCATCCTCATACATACCATTTTGGATTCCCAAGTGTGGGTTGGATCCCTTTTGGTTGATCATAAACTCCAAAAAATGGTTGAGATGGACTCCTTCAGTGGCCAAGGTTGGACCATAATTTTTATATTAGGTGTTAGTCAAAATACAGAGAAAATATTCTAAATATATAAGGTATTTCATAACTTTTCCCAAAAAATTTTCTTCAATTTTCCTCTTAAAAAATATATATTATTCCTTATGTCCTATGTTTAATTATAATGAAATAATAGAATTGTTTCATGGACATTACTGATTTCATCTTGTAATTACATTTTTTTGCATGAAAACCATTGTTTCACCATTTTTCACCCCTTAGAACAAGTAATTTACATTGAATCAATCATCAGGTTTAAAAGTTGAATTAACTATGTTTTACATCCAATGTCATTTTCTAAATACAATAAAATTATACAAGAATCACTTCTTTTCACCAGATACATATTGACAATAAATTCAACACCAGACCTAAAAATATCTCCTTTTTATTTTTTTGTCAATATATCATTATTTATTTTAAATTCAATAAGTGTTATCAAAGAGGGGATTGAATATAATAGTACAAACCTCCATATAAGAAAGTGAACATTCTAGCCTTTATATATTTAATTAAGAATAAATGAGGGATTTAATATTACATACATGATACATAGTATACATGAATGATATATTAAAGATATTACATGCATGTTATGAACATGATTTCATGAAGATAAGTTGGTATTTAGAAACTAAAAATTGCTATCTCATATTTTCTATTGATGTTAACAAGTTGAATAAGAAGTGAGTGGAAAATATGTATTCATTTGATTACCATTTAATTTGGAGGATATTTTATATTTCTAATCCATTGTATAACAGATATTATTCTATTGTAAGAAGAAGTAGGGGTAGTCTTCTTTTTTATTGAATAACGAATACAACCCATTAACTGTTGTGGTATAATGGTAAACATTTGATTCATGTATTATGGTGCAGTTTATCAGGTTAATTATATTCAATATAAGATGACTAATGCTACACTGGTGGTCTCATTTTAAGGGGTAGATTGATGTCCTAAAATCTTGTGATTTAAAGTAAAATATTTCATTATACATGGTCGATACTAGAAGACATGTTTTATTACATTCCATTAGTCTTGAATTTTTTATAATATAAGTAAATATGTGAGTGTGGGGTAATAACCATAATACCCTAGGGATGTAGTAATCCATAGAAAGGATAACCTCACTAACTAACCATAGTTTTCATTATGATTTACTATTTTATTCGTATTATTAATTATTACAAGTGAAGAAAAAAGAGAACCATTAAATGAATAAGTAACAGAAGAATCTAAAATGGATAAAAGTTTGGCTATGAAAAAAATTCATCCCACACTAATTCAACACATCTCAGTTTGTTCATCCCTAAAGTGATCCTATCATGAATTTATCCAAAATTATCAAAGGATAGGAATTCAAGGTCCAAATACAAACACGATGTGGTCATGGTTGATCCATGGTGGATGTGCAGTAGTGTGAAATCCCTAATGTGTGAGAATGGGTAGTAGAGGGAGATTCTATAAAATGCATGAGTGTTGAAATCAATAAATTGAAACCTGGTTATTGAGTACCGACTGCTGGGTATCCTGAAATTAATTTGTGGATTCATTCAAATTGATTATAGAAGATACATTACTGTATTAGGATTGCCATAGGAGGACAATGAAAAGTTATAAAATAGTGTTGTATGACTTGTCATAGTTTTGTGTCACCTCATTTGGGGTGTTGGTTTTAATAGATTAATTAATCTTATATAATCTTGTATTTTATTTTTTTCTAAAGCCATCACATGTCTCAATCATTATGGTCCAAATATATTCATTCTACCCATGACCTATGATTTGATGGTTTGTCAAACATATTATTAATGAAATGTTTTTGTAATCATATATTTTTGGGAATGTTTTATTATCAAGGCCTCACAAAATAAAAATGGTGACCTTCTAATTTAGTTTTGATTTGTTATGAATTTCAATATATTTAAATTTTCTACAATATTTATTTTTTATTATAAAAGTTGTAGATGTAATAATTTTATTTTAAAATATTTTTGGGAATATAATAATTGAAACAGGTTTAGGTTAAAATATTTTTTAAAAATTGGAAAGTCACATTTCAACCATGAAAAATGCATTAGGTCCCTTAATGGCTTTTCCCAAATACTTGAATAGAAGGCATTAAAATTTTTACCACCCTGTGTCCAGTTTTTTTGTTTTTAATATATAACTTTATATGTTGAATTTTCAATATTAATTAATGTTTTTTAACTAATAAAGTAATCTACAGTAATTTTTGAAATATACAAATAATGTGTAACAAAAAAATAATTATTAAATAGTAATATATATTGAAAGTAGTAAATAATAGTTGAAAATATATGTTACTAAATAGTAATTTTAAATAGTAATAATTATTCGTAACTAAAAATAAATATATTAAATTTAGGTATATTAGATATTTTGTAGTAATAGTTATTATAAATATTAGTTTCATTTTTGTGTTACTTATATTAATTAATAATCAGAAATAATTAATAATAATTATTAATAATGAACAAAAAATAGTAATAAATGAAAATAATAAATATAAAATTTTTACAAATTTTTTTTTAATAATTTATATATTTTTTATAAATATGATATAAAATTTAATAAATTATTTATTTTAATTATTTATTAGTATGTAATAGTTAGTAATAAAAAAATAGTTTCAAATTTACTTGAATATATATATATATATCAACATACATTAAGTTTTAAAAAATTTATAATACTAATTAATAGTTTTTAATGATGATTGATATATTATTAATTTTAGTTTTTCATTTCACAGTATTGAAAATAATCAATAATTAATAAGACATATGACTTATAATTTTCTGAGTGATTAAATAATAAATGATACAAAAGAGGATGGCGCGGGATCAAGGGAATTTCTATGGTGATCCTCTCATTGGCATGGGTTCCCCTACTATACTGGAAATACCACACTTCTTGAGATTCAATAGTTTGTCTAGAAAGTCTGTCCAAGTTATTCCACAACCCCAGGTGGATGATACAAAATCTAGATAAAAATTGGTATCTTTGCAATAGGATCCACAACATCAAAAAGTGAAGGTGTATAATAAATGATTTTCCTTTTCTGCTATAAATAATTAATCCACTATTAGATTTCTAATGAATGGCTTGATGGAACATGTATATTCTCATCCAAGATATTATTTAGAGAGGATGTACTGGGGAAAACATTCCCTCATTACATAGCTTGGCCATCAAAATGGTGAGAAACCTTGGCTATGGCACGAGTCACTTTGCATGATCACTCTAATTTGGGGATTCTTTGCTGGAGGTGTGTTTCTCTTGACTGAGGATTTTTAAATTTCCATTACCCCTTAGATGAGTTCATACTCTTTATTTGGGGAATTGGATCTCTCATTATGAATCATGGAATGCTCTACCTCCATGAGTGGACCTTTAACATCAATTCTCAAATTTCAAGACCCTTTTGAGATAAAATGTATTAACATTCAATAACTAAAAGAGATTTTATTAAATATATATATTCTCTATGATATTTAATCGAGAATTAGAGTCCCCATTAACTTTTATAGGAAAATATAACAAGTTCTTTTTATTGGAATTATTCCATAATTCTAAGGGAATTGGAATTTAGCAGCACAATTATCGATAGGGTAATGCTTACAACCCCTTTTGATGATATTACGTAGAATTGTGATTATTATAAACCACATAAATATTGTGTTTTGTGTAATTATTTATGAAATTTACAAGTGGGTTTTTGAAGGAATCCCTCCTTCAAGACCTATAGTTTAAAAGGTTTGTTGGCCAAGGAAGTCAATTACAAAGCTAAAGACAAGGCTTCAAGACTAGAAGGGTACACACATGGAGTAAAGGATTCATATGATAATGAATTTCTATTTGGAAAATATAGTATTGAAATATAGTCACTATTAGATATGTAGAATTCATGAATTGGGACTGATAATGATCATTATCCTTTTTAGAAGGTTTTGGTGGGTCATGATCATTTTCCCATGAGGCTATCGTACCCATGGGTAGACCAGGCTAAGGAAAATGATATTCTTCAATATTAACTGTCTTTTAGATATGATATTATTGAGAAAAATGGATACAAGTTTGGTTATGAGCTTCATCTGACTACGAATGTGAACTATAGTCCCAAAGGGATTGTGATCATCAACTATGGTAGGAGCACAACCTAAAGTTTTCAATGAATCATAAAAGAAAAAATGTAACTCGTCTAAAACATCTCAATAAAATCTTACAATTCTTTGAGTAGAAGAGTGAAATTCAAGGTAAGAGATAGTAATTCTTCATAGAAGCCTCAAAATGGGGTCTTTGTGGAGATTTAATGAAGGGAACCCTATTTATGGTACTCCCTCTAACATCTTATAACATGTGGGGGAACCACATGAGGAGGGTGTCATGGATATGACTTCTTTGAATGAAGGCCCTAGGGATCCTTGAGCAATTATTTTAGAGAAATTGAAGGACGTGTCTACTATAAATGTAATTTTTCAGGCTAATGATGTCCATTAGGGACATTTGGTGACCAAATAGTCTTTAGTTCTAGAGGAACATTAGCTGATTTCAAGATCTAGTGTTGGGTGGGATCTGCTTTCACAGTAAATCAATAAGTGAAAGTGTCATGTTTTTGTTGAGTCATTTCATAAGGTTACAGGAATTTATATTAGTATAAAGTATGTCACATTATACATTGTTCCCCTTTTACATTATTCTATAATTAGCGGATATTCTAGAGTTGATGAAATTAATTTATGTCTCGTGATGGTTATCTAGGCCTTCTCTCCGCAAGAATCAAATCATAAAGAAATAATTAAGGCTTAGGTAAATAGTTCCAATAATTTTGAAGTGATTTACTCACATACCGTTCATGGAGACCATTATAGAGAATATGAGTTTTGGCCTATTTATTTTTTGATTTAGACCCCCCGTTTAGAAGGAAATTTAGTGGCATCCCGTCTTTTTAATACATAACTTTTCATTACATTTTATATACAGAGGATCTTCAAAGTCTAGTGTCTTAGAAATTAGGAACAATAAAAATTGAATAAAATATAAAAAATAATTATAAACCACTTGTAAGTCTTCATCATAAGATCATCCTAAGTACCATTACTAGATTTCATATCCTGGAGACATACATCAATGGAAAGGGTCTGCAGAAGGCCCAATAAGGGTAAACAAGGGAATTATTGTACTTGTTATATCAATAAGAACATGAATAACAACATAATGATATGAGAAACGGAAGTATAGTCATATCATAATGAAAATAACATGAAACATAGCTTGAATATGTGGCTACAACATTTCATTTATACATTCATGAATATATCACAAAGGTCCATCCCCAAGGTGTCAAAAAAATTACCAAGGTTATTCACCAAGGTACCGTGAAACTTGTCATCACTAAAGATTAAATATTTACCCAATGAATTGGAGTGATATAAAGGTTCACCATTAAAATGTATTTACTTAAATGTGAGCCTCATAGATCATATTAAAAAATTCCATAAATAATCCATTTATAATAAATGAAATTGGTTTCACTTCAAAATCGTGACGTTTTAAAAGCTCTTAAAAATAAGATCATTATATAATATATAATGCATGAAATGGGAGTGAGGGTTATATGTATGTCAATTCCAGAATCAAATATATCATATATATATATATATTTATGAAAATTCATAGAAATGAAATAGGTCTGGTTATTCACATAAATAAACCAGGGAATTTTATGAGAGAAAGAGAGAGAAATTTTGAGGCGAAATTTCTATAGCCTAACAGCTGTATAACATGGTTAAATACAACATTGAAAAGAGAGGGGACAAGGTTCAACCGCTCATAAATTATTTTCTAATATAGTATGGGTACTTATTAATATCATCGTATGGATATTTTAATGTCATACCACATGAAAAGGAAACATGAAATAAAAGATAAGATGTGATTTCTTTTACGAAAAATTCGTCAAGCTAACGGCGTCACATAAAAATTCAGAAAACAAATTTTTGAGAGAAGAAATAGTCTCTCATAATTTGGACAAGAAATGGATAGTAATAAGAACATATAAGAACACACCCTCAACATAAAGATATTGAAAATATAAGAAAAAACATAAAGCAAGTCATGACTTAAAAGAGGAGGGTGAACGAATCCCTTACCGTGAAGAGTAACATCGAACGCATGAAGGTCGGGACCTTGAGAGGCTTGAGGGCACCTTGGGAGGACGAATTTGGAGTTAAGGAGACCATAACTTCGTTTAGGAGTATTTTTAAATTAATATATTGAGGGAAAGGCTGGGTATTTATAGGAGAGGTTAGGGGACAAGTCATTAATGGCCAAGGGACACGTCATCAGTGGTATTGGAAAAAACAAGGGCTTTCCCATGGTATTTTCCCATGCTATTGGAAAATTGGGAAATCTCATACCAAATATTACTCTTAATAAGGCGACCAGAATGATTATATAACTATTACATCCTTAATGAAGTCATTAAAAACATGAAACAAAAAACTGTATTTTCAATATTCACCAAAAATTAATTTTTTTTCAGGAAAATCCCAAAAAATCACATTAACCTAATATCGATGCTCTGAATTCCAAAATGACCTCCATTTTAAAAAAATAATTTTCTATATATTTTTAATTTAGTTTTTAATTAAAAAACATTATTCACTCGAAAAAACTAATAGTTAACTAATAATTTCTGAAACAATTATTTACCTATTTCTTTGAATCATATTACTTAATCAAGGTGCCTAAATTATATTAATATGTTCTTTAAGTGAGATTACTAATACATTTGGTCACATTACTAATCCTATGAATAAAATCACTCTTCATAATTTACTATTCTCAACGAAATTATGTTGATCTTATTAGATTACAAATTTCTTACTGAACAAATTTCCAGAAGAACATTTTTTGAAAATAATTACGGATAATTATTTATTTAAAGTTTACATAAATATTTTAAAATATCCCCTTTTCCGAAATTTGTTAATATATGTCTTATATTCAATGGAACATATGAACAAAAACATAAGCTTCACCATAGGAAGAAATCACAACTTTATTTAACTAAAATGATTATACAAAGTATCTACGGTCTCGTGACATTGGCCCTTATAACCCCATCATAGGAAATAAGTGTAAGGTGTGATATGGTGATAGAATATGCTGGAGGCTCTGCCCAAATTGCTCGAGTCGTGATTTCTATAAGTTTGAACTTCTCTAGAATGAGATTCTGCTCCATCTTCACACGATGAATTTCGGCACGGGTTTTGTCCAGAGCAATGCCCAGTGGTGCTACCTCCTTCCAAAGATTCTTTAGATGGGATTTGATTAGCCCGAGAATAGTGGATGAGTCCATTGAATCTTCTTTTTGTATTAATTAAACAAGATCACTTGTATTTAGTGGCAATAATTCCATCATTTTGTTTCCAATGGTCATATTGACCAACGGTCATATAACAGTCAAAACCCAATGGTCTCATTTTAATTATACACACATCATTAATTAAAGAATATAGTTTTGTTGAGTATAAACTAAAATAACACACAAAAATTAAAAAACAAAAATTCATTCAAAATTTCGGGTCGTTACATTCATCCCCCCATAAGAAAGTTTTTCCTAGAAATTTTAACTCTAATCCTCAGAAAATAAATGGCGTGGGTACTTCTTCCTCATAGACTCCTCTGGTTCTCACGTCTCTTCTTTATACTTGTGATTTCTCCACAACATCTTCACAAGGTGGGTAGTCTTTTTGCGTAGAATATTGTCTCCATGATCCATGATCTCCACCGGCAGCTCCTCATAAGAGAGGTCATGTTCTAGTTGTACCATCTCTGGGTTTAGTACATGTGAAGGGTCAGGTATGTACTTCCTCAAGAGGGATATGTGGAAGACATCATGAACTTGTGCTATATTTGGAATAAGTGCAAGCTGATAGGCCACTGCTCCCACATGATCAAGGATTACATCGGGGCCAATGTTTCTAGGGTTGAGCTTCCCTTTGTTCCCAAACCTCATGACTCTCTTACAAGGTGATATTTGAAGAAAGACCTTGTCACCGACATTAAACTCCAAGTCCCTTCAACCGTTGTCAACATAGCTCTTTTGCCGACTCTGAGCATCCTTAATGTGTTGATGGATGGCATGGACTTTTTCTGTCATCTCATGAAAAAGATCAGGCACAAGAAACATTCTCTCACCAGCTTCATCCCAACAAGTAAGAGTTCTACATCGCTTCCCATATAGAGCATCATTGTGTGCCATTTTAATGCTCGTGTGGAAGCTGTTGTTGTAAGAGAAATCAACTAAAGAGAGATGTTGATCCCATCCACCCTTAAATTCCATTGAGCATGTTCTCAGCATGTCCTCGAGTTTTTGAATAATCCTTTTCGATTGGCCATCAGTTTGGGGGTGATAGGTCGTACTGAAATTCAATTCAGTGCTCAGATCTTTTTGATGTCTTCTCAAGAATTTTGATGTGAACCTTAGATTACGATCCGATACGATAGAAAGTGGAACTCCATGCAGCCTTACCACTTCCATCACATAAATCCGGTCAAGATAATGAAGAGAAAAATCTTCCTCGATAGAGATAAAATCGGTAGTATTGGTGAGACGGTCCACAATCACCCATATAACATTGTTTCCTTTGGATGTTCTCGAAAGACCAGTGATGAAGTCCATAGTGAGATTGTCCCACTTCCATGATGGTATGTGTAGTGGTTGCAATACCCCTTTTGGAGGTTGTTTCCTTGCATTCACTTACTGACATAATAGGCACCTTGAAGTGTAGTTAGCAACCTCCCTTTTCATATTATCCCACAAATAATGATCACGAAGCTCGCTATACATTTTTGTGCTTCCAGGATTTATAAAGAAAGTAGAGCTATGAGCATCATCCATCAGCTCCTTCTTTATTTCTGGAATAGATGGAACACATAGTCTTGTACGAAATCTTAGTACACCTTCTTGATCAAAATTGAACTCAAGAATCTTTCCATCCTTTACAGACTCAAACTTCTCTTTTAATAATGGATCTTCTTTCTAAGCCGTCATGATCTTCTCTAGTAATGACGGTTGAGAAATCATTTGGGTTAGGGTTGATGATGTCCCCCTCCTTATAATTCCCATGTCCAGATTTACTAGGTAATTGATAAAAGGATATTTTTGAATCCTCATCATGGAAAGAACAACTGGGTCTTTCCTGCTTAATGTGTCAGCAACATTGTTTTCTCATCCAGGGTTATAATGAATATAATAATTATAATCTTAAATAAGATCAAAACACCTCCTTTGTCTGATGTTCAATTCCTGTTGTGTGAAAATATACTTCAAAATTTGATGGTCTGTGTATATATCACATTTCACCCCATAATGATAGTGCCTCCATAACTTCAAAGAAAAAACGGCTGCATCCAACTCTAGATCATGCGTAGGATAATTTTGCTCATGAATCTTTATCTATCGAGATGCATAAGCAATGACCTTGTCATTTTGCATGAGGGAGCACACAAGCCCTTTTAGATATGCATCACTAAAAATAGTGAATCCTTCTCCACATGAGGGTAGAGTTAACACAAGTGTAGTAACCAATCTCTTCTTTATCATTTGAAACTTTCCTCACACTCCATTGTCTAGATGAACATGACCCATTTTCCAGTTAACTTGGTTAATGGATTAGAAAGTCTTGAAAACATTTTCACCAACCTCCTATATTATCCTGCTAATCCAAGAAATCTTTGAATCTCATTTATTGTTATAGGTTGAGGCCACTCCCATACATATTTTGTCTATACAAGGTCAACAGTGATTCCTTCATTGGTTATAATGTGCCCTAAGAAGGCGAATTGTTGTAACCAGAAATCAAATTTAATGAACTATCCAAAAAGCCACTCTTTATACAGAGTTTAAAAAATAACCCTTATATGATCTTCATGCTCCTCACGACTTTTGGAATATATCATAACATCATCAATAAAAACTACTACAAAGTTATCAAGGTAGTCTTTAAATACTCTATTCATCAAATCCTTAAAAAATAGCAGGTGCATTAGTTAGTTTTAAGGGAATAACATCAAACTCATAATGCCTATATCTTGATGGGAATGTAGTTTTTGGAATATCATCTTTCTTCACCCGCAATTAATGATAACCAGATTAAAGATCCATCTCGTAAATAATTGACCCCCATGAAGTTAGTCAAATAAGACATCAATTCTTGGAAGAGGGTATTTTTTCTTCACTGTGATCCCATTCAGTTTGCTATTGTAAATTCATAGCCGCATCGATCCATCCTTTTTCTTCACAAATAGAACATGTGCTTCCCAAAATGTCACACTTGGTCAGATAAACCCATTATCCAAAAGATATTGGGGTTGTTTATTTAATTCCTCCACCTCCACATTTTCCATCATATATGGGGTGTTTGATATCGATTGAAATCCTTGTATGAGTTCGATGGAGAACTCTACCTCTCATTCGGGGGGAGGTCCAGGCAACTCCTCTAGAAATACATCAACGTATTTCTGGACGATGGAGAGATTTTCTATCATCATATTGTCATCTCCTTTTTCATCATCATGGATCAACTCCATAAAGAATGATATAGGGGGTTCTTTTAGACAAATATGAGGTTGATGTATTTGTCCTTGGAAGATAACTATAGGTTTTCTATTCAAGACTACTAATATTTCCTTGCTTATAAAATTGATCTTAGAATTATACATTGAGAGGCATTCCGTCCCAAGAATAATGTCAAATTCCAGCATGGGAAGGACTACTATATTTGTGATTAGATTATTCTAACTAAAGTAAATACTAGAGTTTCTAAACACAGATGATACTTGGAAAGTCCCACCAGGAGTCTGGACTGGGAACTATAATTTTAGCAATTCAAGGGATGATTCTAAATTCCTTGCAAACTTGGAAGAAATAAAGGAATGCATATAACCAGAATCAAACTAGGTACTTGTTATATTTGAGAGGAAAACAAAACTAACTGCTTCCACATCATTCGGGGCTTCAACTTTAGTTGTTGCAATATCAAATGCATGGACTTGAGCCCTTGGACTTTTCTGAGGCTGATGGTGGTTCCCCTCCACTGCCCTCGGATTTGGATAGTGATTGGAAAAGTGCCCACATTGTCCATACAGTAAGCACGGGACATCAGGTAGGGCCTGCACCATCTTCCCTTTTTCATTTGTGTTTGGAAGTTGAGGTTTCACCTCACCATGACAGTACCTCTCAATGTGACCATCTCTTCCACACATATTGCACCTCCCACTCCCGAGAAGGTAGTTCCCTGAATGCTTCATCCCACATTTATTAAACATAGGATGTTGCACATGCTTTCCTCCTCTTCCCTGATCAAAAGACCTCCCAAAGCTGGGATTCATAAATCTCTTCTTGTCATTGGATTTATGATACCACTATGTCTCAACAAACTCTAGCTCAACTTTCATCACACTTCGCACGATCTCCTCGTAGCTATCATAATATCGGTAGGCTACATTCTTCCGCAGATGAGGTCTCAGTCCACAGAAGAATCTATCAACCATACTGATTGGATCCATGAAAAATCTATAGGTATATCTTGAAATCCTTGTGAACTTCATCTTGTATCTTCCCATAGATTCATTCTCCTTCTGCTTCAACACGAGAAACTCTTTCTCCATTGTTGTTCTCATGGAACGAGGGAAATACTTTCTGAAAAATATCCCTCTAAACTCTTCCCACTATATAGATTCAATGTGCACTCTTTGGCTCATGTTTTTGATCAGTTCCCACCACTGATCATCTTATCCCTCTAAGTGATAGACAGACAGGGTGACCTTATCTTTCTCTGAACAACGTAGCATAGAAAAGATCTTAATATAGTTCTAATTCATTGATCAGCAATCAATGTGTCGGTCAGTCCACTAAAGGTTGGTGGTCATTGGCGCATAAAGTATTGAAAAGAATGTTGTTCCCTTCATGGTGATATGGTCCTCTCAGTTTGATTTAAGTTATTAATCATAACTTGAGTCAGTGGGTTCATCACTCGCATGAATATTTCCATTCTGGCTTCCATCATTGGGCTGTCAGCACATGGTCCATTGCGGTCACCATTTGCATGATTCTTCCCATTGCCCGAAATTTTCTAAAATAATATAATCTTATTTAGAAACTTGTTTCTTTTAAAAATATTTTAACTATAAAGGATTCTACGTCGTAAAACTTCATTCTTAAACAATTATATTTCTCTACAATTTCTTCATAATGATTCATAAAAATCCTATGATTAACCAAAAATATCCCCCAGGAGTGTCATAACCAATAGTGATGCAAGGCCCGTTGTTGTGCACCAGTTCCCATTTGAGTCTAGCTCAATGCGGTATTTTTGGGGTTTACCCCTATATACTTCTATGCCATAGATGCCTCTACATGCTCGTATCCAGACGGTGACTTATTTGTTTGATAAACCACTTACTCCATACTAACCAAAATACCAGGAAATTTTCCCTATATATAAAAATTTATATAGGGTTCTTCATAAACTTTTCATAGACGAATTTCAATAAATCAATAAACTATCCTTTGATACCAACTTTGACATCCCTTATTTTTAATACATAATTTTTCATTACATTTTACATACTGATGATCATTAATGTAAAGTATCTTGGAAATTGGGAACAATAAAAATTGAATACAACATAAAACATTCTTATAAACCACTAGTAAGGATTCATCATAAGATCATCCTATGTACAATTACTTCATTTCATGTCTTGGAGACATACATCAAAGGAAATGGAGAGAAGAAAGCCCAGTAAGGGTAAACAAGGGAATTAGTGTACATGTGATATCAATAAGAACATGAATAACAACATAAAGATATGAGAAATGGATGTATATGCATATTATAATTAATAGAACATGAAACATAACATTAATATGTGGATACAACATTTCATTTACACATTTATGAACATATTACCAAGGTCCATCCGCAAGGTGTCATAAAAATTACCAAGGTTATTCACCATGGTATCGTGAAACTTGTCATCTCTAGAGATTAAATCTTTACACAATGCATTGAAGAGCTATCAGGTCACACCCATAATATTCCTTTAATTAAATGTGATCCATATATATCATATTCAAACATTTCATAAATAACCCTTATAGAATAAAATAAATGGGTTTCACTTCATATTCGTGATTTTTTAAAAGCACTAAAAAATAAGATCATTATATCATTTATAACCCATGGAAAGGGAGTGAGGGTTATATGTATGTCAATTACAGAATAAAATATATCACATTTATATATTTATGAACATCCATATAAACTAAGTATTTCTTCATATTCACATAAACAAACAAGGCAATTTCATGAGAGAAAGAGATTGAAATTTTGAGACAAAATTTATCAAGCATAACAGCTATATAACATAGTTTTAGAAAACATTGAAAAGAGAGGGCACAAGGGTCACCCACTAATAAGTAATTCAAAATATAGTATGGGTAATAAATAAGATCATGGTATGGATATTTTAATGACCTACCACATGAAGAGGAAACATGAAATAAAAGAGAAGATGTGATTTCGTTTACAAGAAATTCGGCAGCCTAACGGCGTCACATAAAAATCCAGAAAACAAATTGATGAGATAAGAAATGGTGTCTTGTCATTTGGACATGAAATGGACATTAATAATTATATGCAAGAACATACCCTCACCATGAAGAGATGGAAAATATAAGACACAACATAAAGGAAATCATGACTTAAAAGAGGAGGGTGAAAGAATCCCCTACATTGAAGAGTAACTTTGAAATCATGATGGTCGGGAACATGGGAGGATTGAGGGCACCTTGGGAGGAATCCATGGGAGGTAAGGAGACCAGAACCTCATTGAGGAGGATTTTTATATGAAAAAATTAGGGAAAGGCATGGTATTTATAGGAGATGTGAGGGGACAAGTCATTAATGGCCATGGGACACCTCATCGGTGGTATTGAAAAAACCATGGTCTTGCCCATGGTATTTTCCCATGGCATTGGCCACTTGGGACACCTCATACCTTATCTTACTCTTCATAAGTCTACCAGAATGATTACATAAATATTACATCCTTAATGATGACATTAAACACCCGAAACTAAAAACTGTATTTTCACTATTCACCGAGAATTCATTTTTTTTAGAAAACCCCCAAAAATCACTTAACCTAATATTGATGCCCTGAATTCAAAAATGAACAACATTTTATAAAAAAAATCTAAATAATTTTACTTTAATTTTTAATTAAAAACACTATTCACCCGAAAAAACTAATACTTGACTAATAATTTCTGAAATAGTTATTTACCTATTTTATTTAATTACATTAATTAATCAAGGTGACTAAATTATATTAATACTTTCATTAAGTGAGATTAATAATCCATTTTGTCACATTACAAATCCTATGAATAAAATCACTATTTATAATTTACTATTCATAAACAAATTAAGATAATCTTATTAGATACTAAATTTCTTAATGAAAAGATTTCTAGAAGACCATTTTTTGAAAATAATTACACATAATTAATTATTTAAGGTTTAATAAATATTTTAAAATGTACCCTTTTTCCAAAATTCATCAATATACATCCTATATTTATTCGAACATCTTAAAAAACATAAACATCACCATAAGAAGAAATCAAAACATTATTTATCTCAAAGGGTTACACAAAGTAGCTATGGTATCATTACATAACCCATTATAAGCCCAGAATAAGACCTAAGTGTAAGGTGTTCTAAGGTGAGAGAATCTGAGGGTGTCTCGGCCAACATTTTACAAGTAGTGATTTCTATAAGCTTGAGCTTCTCCCAAAGGAGATTCCGCTCTAGCTTCACACGATGAAGTTTGGCTTGGGATTGGTCCCGAGAAAATCCCAGTGGAGCTACATCCTTCCAAATCTTGGTTAGAAGGGAGTCGATCGGCCTGAGACTACTGGATGAGGCCATCGAATCTTATTTTTGTATTAATTAACCAAGATCACTTGTATTTAGAGACAACAAACACAAAATTTAGTTTCTAACGGTCATATTGAGAAATGGTCATATAAAATTTGAAACCCAATGTTCTCATTTTAATTATACTCTCATAATTAATTAAAGAATATAGTTTTGTTGGGTATAAACTAAAATGACACACAAAAATTAGGAAACAAAAATTCATTCAACATTTCGGGTCGTTACAACATTACATAGATGACTTTCCTGATCCCTCTGAGTAGGAGGTGGTGCTAAAATATATTGCTAAAAGTGTTTCCATGGAATCAAATTACTCTGATGGACCTTGGAAATAAGTGAAGACTTGGAGGACATGCGTTCATCTAAAATGTCGAGGTTGTGGGTGTAGTTGCATAAATTGGGTGGATTTTCATAATGAGGATCATGATGATCCTGTCAAGATTATAAAAAACATATTCTAAGAATTATTAAATTATAATGATGTATTATTAGATTCAATTGACTCCATACCTCTTTATTTTATATTTATTTTAATAAAAGGGATTTGGGCATGAATGTTTCAAAAAATAACAACGATGAATAATTTACAATAATCAATAATATAAAATTAATATAATAGTTACATTAAAATAATAATTCAAATAAAACATATAAATTTGTATTTTATATTAATTAATGTATATATAACATAAATATAAATACATATTAGACAAATATACCAAAATATAAGCTACATAGAATGTTATGAATTGTCTTATTATAATGGATTAAAAAAAAACAAAAATGAGTTTAGGTTTTAATTATTTGAAGTTCTCACTTCTATTGAGGGTGTCAATGATTATATTAATGATCAAATTCTACATGTGTGGAATAATCTTCCACTTTTAAAAAACATACATTAAAATAGAAACAATAATATAAAAATAATATTTATGTATATTTGAGAAATTATTTATAAATAACTTAATTTCATGATAGATTATAGGTTTTTATTGATAAAAATTATTACAAATTATAATTAAAATATCAATGAAAGTGAATTTTTATAAATAATATTTATGATACTTAATTATTTTAATACTTTTTCTAAAATCATTTGATCATTAATATTAATATAGAACAATAATTTAAATTACAACTAATCTAAATATATTTGATCATTAAAATTAATATAGAATTATAATTGAAATCCCAAACAATTTAATTCATGGACAATATATATAATTAACTTGAATAATTAATTTTTATCTATGTATCAAATGGGGGTCATCATAGATTTTATATTGTGAATAAAATGTCAATTAAATCGTAAACCTCCACAATGTAGTGACATTTTATGACATGGAGGGGGATCTTCCTCATACATAGGAACCTCATATATCTACTACATTGTCTTATATTCATTGATAGGAGGTGAAATTTCTACCTATGAGAGGTCGAGATGTGATAATGAAAAACATGATATTTTTCTCACTATATTAGTGGAATAACTTTTCATCCCATAATAAATACCCCATATCTATGAAGGTTCAGTAATTAAAGGTGATGGAAATGACTTACAATATGAGCATGGATCCACTAAACATACTGAATACAGTGATATCATAATAGAATATGTGGATCTCATTCTTGCTAGTTCACATCGACAACTGAATGAGGACAGTAGGCTATATGTGCTTCATGATTTAGTGGAATTGGTGAGGCCAAAAATGTAATGGTCTACATTATGCCCATCACGATTCGTCAAAATCATCATCTTTTAGAGGAGTTCTATGGTAGAAACACCTTCTCTCTCTAGTGGATGATTTAATTTACTATCATGTACAATACCAAGTGAAGGTAATATGTCATTTGTTGTAACATGTTACACTACATGACTAAATATTTTTCCCTACTTGGGTTCAAATATCTGGATAATATGATATAGTCGATTATGATAGCATATAATTTAAAATTAACTAACAAAAATTATACAACAAATTAATTAAATTAAAATTCATGACATATGGATCTCACAATGCTCTACCATGTAACATATGTCACAATATAGATTTAAGTCTATACCTAGGGGAATAATCAAGATTATACGATAAATAATATCACATTATAGGTGTTACCTTAACATTACATATCACTTGTATTTACCGTATGTTGATATACTATGCCTGATTCCACCTTATGTTGAAATCATCCCCCTTGCTAGATTCAAGGAGATGCATTGGAAGTTTTATAGATGTTTTTGGAATGTGTTGAACATTAAAATAGATGCATAACTCTATTAGACTAGTGAAACTCAATAATATGAAAGTGTATTTGATGCACTCCAACCCCAACATCATCTATCGTAGTAGTGTATTATTATGGATGATGGCTAATGAGACACCGATAACGCTACCTTGATATCTAAAATTATATATTATTATTTTTAAAATATTTTGTAATTCATTTTAGAATAATATATTATTTTAGAATTTATTAATCAATACAATAACATATATTCTTATATTAGCAGGTATATGACGGTCCAACATGAGACGCTATACTGAAAAATTATATTTCAATGCCCTTGCTTGTTTTTGTGTCTGACTACACATTTAATGTACAATATTTCATACATAATAATTAATTTTGTACAATATAGTCATATTTTGATCATAAAATGCCAAATATGAGTCATTAATCCATCATCCATGTGATGAATCATGTAGACCATATATGGGATCCTCGAATTTAGTAATAATAGGGGTCTTGGGAGGGATGTAATCCCATTCCTACATCAATTGTAGGATGACACATCTCCCAATATCATGGTATTTTAATTAGTATATAGTACATAATGATCTATATTTGTATACCATGCACATATAATCTCATCAATATCTATTATCCTGATAGAAGTCTTTAAGCATCCCCAAACACATAATATGGACCTACATGCTCATTTGACCAGTAATTTTTTTTCCTCTAATAAGACACATGATATATTCCCACATCTGATGTACGACAGTCTATTCAATAGCCTCTATTGGTAAATGTGTGAAGTGTATTCCAATGAATCTCACAAATAGATTACTGTTATCGATTTATATGTCATATTCATTAGTGTATAGTAATAAAAATCGATGTACAAGCTCATTCCATCCTCTATTGGGGGGTCTTATAACTAAACCACCATAAATAGTTACAATAATAATAAATTAATCATATTCCATGGTGATGGTCACCTCTATCTGTCTCTCTCTGTCCCTCGATATCTCTCTCGGGAAAATGGAATGTTTGTGTTTTAAGTGTCCATCTCTATATGAGAAAAAATGAGAAGATAATCAACCTATGCATAATCAATTACGTTGATCCCATAAAAAATTTCATTTCATTGGTACGAGATAATAGTAGGTGGTGGTGGAATGTGATGATAGTAGTGCACCCTATACATCCAAACCTAACGAACCTTATGACCTATTAACACCTCATGTGAATCATACATACACTTCTTAAATACCAAAGTTCCATCCACCATGCTAACACATAAAAAAGAAAAACTATTAAGTAAAATAATAATATGTTATGTGAAATAAAAAAATAATTTTTCCCAAATAGTATATATATTTTAAAATATACTTTATGTAAATATTTTTAAATATATATTGGTTCAATTGATTTATTTTTGTATATATATGAAAATATGTTTATATTTAATTATAAATAACACTAAAACGTGAAAAAGGTAATTTTTAAAAGCCATTATATCCATATTATTGTAATAACAGGGAATAAATTTAGTCCCCACAAGAAAAACAAAATATGATCCCCCCAAATGAGGACGAAAATCCATCAACTGATCAAAAATTAAAGTACACCGACAAAAAACTCATTTTTGGATACGATTTAGACATTTTTAGACCTATAAAAATTATTAACTAAGTTCCACTATGTCCTCATACAATAAATATATTTCAATATTTGATTTGACCTGTCTTAGACCCCAAACAGTCACCATGATCAAAATTTATGTTTCTTTGAAATTCAAGTCAGGTTTTAAAGTTATATTAGATCATTCATTAATTTATTAAATTTCTATTACATACAATTGTTGTTAAATTAATACTACTCAATAATAATTTTCAAATTATTAATTTATATTATTTTTAAATAATTTTATATTCCATTTTTTATAAAATGTCATTTATATTAAGTAAAACTGCATATATAGTATTATATAAATCATATTTAATTAAATATATTATATTTATATGAACATAATAATATTTAGATATTATTATATGATTTTTAATGATATATGTTTTAATAGAGTATACCATTTATCAGTATTAAAATATCAATGATAAAGTCCACCCTTTATACATGCTAAAAAATAATTGATAAATGTGACATTAATAAAGCCTTTTAGCTAACATTGAAAGAGGTACCCCTTTATTAGTGTTTTTAACAGTATCAAAGGTCAGTTTGTGAAATTTCTTGATTTAAAGTAGTTTTTAAAATATATACAATTGTATGTAAATATGTGTACATAAAATATTTTTTATATTGCAGCCTTTATCAGTGCTTTCATGACGTTAATAATGTCAAAATTGTATGGTTACTGAAAAGAACTGAAAAGGTATCCCTTTGTTAATGCTAAATAAATCACTCATAAATCAAACCTTTTTGTTAGTGCATGTTTTAGTATGGATAATGTGTTTCCCTTATCATTGATTTTTTTAGAAATGATGAAACTTACCCATTTATCAATAATTATTTTTTGTGCTCATAATAGGATGTACTGAATAGAGAATAATATGTATTATTGTGTGGTACATTATGTTAATGAAATAAATTATGGTCTATGAGTTTATTAATTTGTTTGTACTTTACCACCCCTTTATTAGATCTATTTTTTTAGACGGAGAAATTTTGGGTGGCTTTTTGATGGGAGACCCCATAATAAAAATTGTGTCCTCTATACTAGGTAGACAATAGAAATACATCATCTAGGCCACCATGTAGATTATAGGAATTCCATTCTTGAAAACGCGTTTTTCTTTTTTCATAATTGATGAAGACATGTTTATATTTCTTTCACTTTAATGGTTTTATAAGATTATGGAATTAAATTTGATAAAATTTCTAAAATTTGGTATCATAAAAATATTATACAGTTCTACATTGATATAATATTATTTCCAAACAATATTTCATAAAACCCTTTCATATTTCTTAGTTTTGAGTTTATTAAATCATTTTTACATCATATTCCACTTCCCTTTATCATCATAAATTTAATTTTGAATATGATAGTATTTAAATATCATTTTATACATAAATAGAATAGTTTAGATATCTAATATAGGATTTAAATTTTCTTTTGATTTCAAGGCATCATGATTTGTTTAAAAAAGTTTGTCATCTTAAATTCATATACTAAATATAAACCATGATTTTAGAAATTTTGGTTTCATTTTTTTAATAAAAATATCAACAATTTATTATATGGGTTAATGGAATTTATTTTATCAAATTAATTAATGTTATTAATTATTATTTTTAATTGTATCCACTCATTTTCAACATTTATACATTATTCTATACAAATTAATGGATTTATTCAACAAAACTATTATAACAAATTTATATCTACATTAATAAAATTATCCACTCATTAAACATATTTATTACCTCTTTAATTTTTTAGTTGAGCAATTATTTTTTTGGGATTTTTAATTTATTTTTATTTTGAGGAAAAATGAGTAACTCGTATATTAAGAGATCATAGATCAGGTAAAACATGATAAGACATCCAACTAGGTAACAATTCCAACCATACATGTGAGTCATTCGAGAGGAATCAAGTAGCCAAATTATGAGCCACTGTATTACCCTCCCTTTATGTAAATTATAAGGAATAAGCCAAAAGCCAGGGATGAAGTGATTTGATATTCTAGACAAGAAGGAAAGAAGGCTAGACTCCAACCATTAGAGTAGATATATAATAAAATATAATTTAGAAGTATGATTCCATAGTTATGGATTCACACCATTTTTTCAAAGAGAATTCTGTGGAATGAAAATTTTCTTAAGCTTCAACAACTAAAGTTAAGAGTGGCGCCATAAAAGAAAAATGAAAATTTGTGATGATTAGACTATGAGAGTCATAGGCTATGGCACCAAACCATGTGATTCCATTGTACAATGGTGACACATTGAAGATAATTTTTAGGGTTCCATCAATAGGGGGTTCCAGCTATAGGTATCAGGCTTGTCAAAGGGTGGCCAAACATATGCTCATTGTGGTTCCATGCTGATAAACAGTGGGATTCTTTCTCGACCCAAAATTTGCATGGCATGGAGACTTGGTTAAAGTGTATGTTGTTTCTCCTCAACCAAGAGATTCATGTAACATTGTATTAGGAAGCAAGGTCATCAAAATAAATTTGAGAAGATCGTTTTTTGAGAAGATCAAAGAGATCCAAAGACATGTCCAGAAGGATGTCAGCACGAGGTTTGAAGGTGTGTTAGACATTCCTCACTCTAGGGAAGTGGGAAATGACATGCATGAGAGATTCATTCATGGAAACACAGATATGGCATGTTGGGTTATCTGAGGCATGGAGAGATTCAATTAACCCAGGAAAAGAAAGTATTCAAGTGTAGACATTTCATACGAAATAACGAGCTTTAGGGAAGCTTAGTAACTACTAGATAGATATCAAAAGAGCATCTCACTCCATATTCAGAGCGGTTGTATCCAGAGCATACCCAAATTCAACAGTATAAGCTCTAGATTTTTCCCCACTATAATATATATGATCAGGACCCAAATATATATCCACCTTGATATTAAGAATAATTTGTCCTATCCCTCTTGTTTAACAAGTAGGATATTTTATCAAGCACCATCCGATAACTTCCACATTAAAATTAGAGACAACCATTAAATATTTGAGACCTTCAGGGGTGATGGAAGCTACTTTGAGCCCATTTCCATCGACCATACAAGGTTCCATCCAAATATTAAGGAAGATACAGATCCAATTCTCCAGTAAATCCCCTTCATAAGGGTCACATGCGATCCCGACAGGCTATTCTAGAAGAACCTTGGATGTGGGCCTAATAGGGAACTGTAAAAATCAGTATTTGAAAAGTATTTTTCCTTGATAAAATTATCACAGAGAGAATGAGTGTGTTGAATGAACCACCAACCTTGTTTAGAAATAATCACAACATTGAAGGGGAATATGTTCTTACACCCCATTCTCTAATTAGGTTAGGGTTTACAATGGTTATCTCATGAAATCTAGAGAAACTTGTATTTCCCATCATTGAGTCCACACATAAAATTAGTGAAGCATGAGTGGAGATGATCAATAATGAAACAAGAAAGCATAAAGAGTGTAATAAAATAAGAGTGGATGGACTAGAAGACCGATTTAGTGAGGACTTATTTTCCTAATTGGGAGAATATTTTTTTACTCGATCATTTATATTTTTTATCAAGAACTCTAAAATGATGTATAAAACTTATTTTTTGAAGTGAATGAATACCAAAGGAAGAATGAGGTGCTGGTGGAATTTATCAACCATTTGGAAGACATACACCGGATGGAGCTCAACCATCATATTCTGGGCATGCCCCCACCGAAATAAATTTTCTATTTAAAGAGGTTGATAGCTTTCCCAGATGAATTCTTATAGTGGTGGACTTGACAGAAAATACTTCTACATTATTCCAATGGGGGCCTATGAATATAGAGACAATCGTTGAAAAATAATGGATGATAAATGGGAGGCCAATGAATACATGCCTTTTCTCCATGAACAAGATTATCGTTATCTACTACTGAACTGAAATTAGAGAATATTTCATCCATTAAAATGAATAGGGAAGGGAGAAGGGGGTCTCCCTGGAGAAGTCACCTAGAGGGTGAAAGGCTCTATGAAACACATCCATCAATGTTGATCTTGAATGAGACAATGGAAACAAATTTCATAATGATTTCAACCCATATTTAGTATAATAACATTTTTTCCGAAACAACACGATGAACGGTCATTCCATTATTTCGACAGATTCAGTCATGTCCATCTTACTGGCCCTGATGCCTTAGTTGGCCACATCGAGGATCTTCATAGAGTGAATCAATTCAGGGGAAATAATTGGATAATCTAATATAAGACTATTGGGGACAAAGGAACATTTTTTAGAGTCAATTGTAGGTAGAATGGTGTGAAGGCTGTAAATGAGAAGCTTGGAGAAAATTTTATATGTTAAATTGCACAAGATAGTGGGTCCAAACTCAAAAAATCAATGATGGTTTTGGGTTTTAGGAATGAGAGTGATGAGGGTTTAATTAGTGGAGGATATATTGGCCTTCACATGCCAAAGGTCCCTTATCAGACTCGACACATCATGCCCCACAATTTTCCGTATGATTTTAAAGAAGAGGGCTTATAATCCTTATGGGTTGGGGGATTTGGTGGAGTGGTTTTTTTGTGGATGAAAATGATTACCTCATAAGTAATATCCTAGATGAGCATGTTATTTATGGCCTATGTAACAATATTCATAATACATGAAGCAACCTCAGTGGGGATGGAGGGCTCCCCTATAAAGATCATAAATAATGATGTACAAGGCCATGGATCTCTTCCTCTTTCTATACATTTCTTCCATCATGTCAGGTAAGACATGAAAGAGGGGTTTTCTAACACCTTGCAAAAGCTATCTCATGGAAATAATGTGTATTTAAGTCACTATATTCGAGATGAATCACACAATCATGCATAGAACAATAGATTTCTTTTATTCTAAGGATTTCATTGAGTTCAGTCTCTAGAGATACAATTTTGGAAATGATATAGAATAATGGTGGGAGAGAGTTGATCTTTGAGTGTAATTTATCAATGGATTCACATTACTGATCTGGTTAGTGAAACCACCTACCACTCCATTTTTTGATGCTAGAGATGGCCTAATGAATTTTAGCTTGAATGTTATGTCCACTTGTAGTCTCTCATGCTTTAATCAATTTTTCACAGAACCATTCCCTCAACCAGAATTATTAAATAATAAAATGTCTCTCACGTTTCTTTTTTGTGTGTCCATTATTAAGGTTAATGAGAATCGTGATGTGGTCTGACATGGCTGGGGTGAGGTGGGAGACCAGAAATAGATTGAAGATTGAGATCCAGTCAAAATATTCCAAGAATCTATCTAATATCTCATCATTGAAGGTGTTATTTGAGAAGCCACGGTACCATTTCAAGGGGATACCCTCATGGCCCATGTCAGTTAGACCAGTGCATTGAATCACCTACATGAACTCTCTCATATGGGCCAAGGTCCTGCTCTCACCCCCTCTCTTTTCACTTTGGAACAAGATCTTGTTAAAATATCCTCCCATGAAGAAGAGGTCAAGGGATTTCATTCCTTATAATTTTAAAGAGGTCCCACAACTTATGATTATCATTTTGTAGGTTCCATCCATTAAAACAAAAAAAGGACTAATCATGCATGTCAGGATGATGCACAGAGCTAGCAATATGGTTCAGTGAGATGCTCTTAATTATGATGCCCACTCCATCCTTCCATAGGAGCCTGAGGCCACCTGAAGGGCCCCGGTGTTGGACTGAGAATCATCCCTCAAAACAAATAATGGAGAAAATTTCAGGAATATAGTTGTTTTAAGAAAGGTTTAGGACAAAAAAACACACTAGGGTGACTTAGAGCGCTCATACGTTGGAGTATAAAAATTGTGCAAGGGTTAACAAGACCAAGAATGTTCATGTATATGATTCCCATTGGGCTAGATGAATCTGGATTAGACCATTATCCACCTCTAAAATTTCAACAAACAATCCATTATATGCATCATTCAATCATTTGGGGAAGCTCTCGCTTCTTAGGTATGAGTCTAGGCTTCACATGTGTTTGTAGTTCTCTACAGGGCGGTAAATCTCATGTCTCTTATACTATTTCTTCGCCACATCCGGTGATTTTTGTACCAGTCGATGTCAAACCTTGAAGGTCATCTCCAACCTGGGAGCTGATCCATAGAAGTTTGATGACTGGGGGAGGAACTAGGTCTAAAGGGTCTGTGCAGTTGTGTTTACGATTGGATGGTGGTTCAAGAGTATCCTCCAGGAATTAGGGTTGGGATGCATAAAAGGTTTTAATCTCCATAGGGTCATTATTCAAGATGACCAAGGCTCTCCTGGAGGCCCAAGGGATAACAAGGAGGATATATTTCCGGATTCCATTGTTTGCATTATATCAACATAGTCTGTAAGAAATCGCTGCGACCGCAGTAAAATAGATCATCCTAGTCCATTGGTGGTGTGATTGAATAAAGCCTTAGTGAGTATCATTATATCCTTATGTTTTCCTGATTCTTGAATAAAAATATTCCTAGGGGTTTTAAAGAGAATTCAGGGGACATAATGCATGAAAACATTATCTTCTCCATCAGTTGTCTTTGAGGTGAACATCCTCTCCATGTGTCTGATGCATCCTCAAAAGAAACAGAATACAAACATCCTTTCATACTCAAACAGGGTCCATGATTTTTAATTCTCTGTTGATATAAAGGCACCCCTTATGAGAGGTAAAAAATCATCGATCGAGACGCTTATCCTCCTAGAAGGCCCCCATAGAATGGGATCGGATCGATCTCATTCCATAAAGACACTGATACGAGATCTGATCTCTCTCATGATACGTTTAGATCTGACCTAGTAAAGGATGCCAAAAGTCACAAAAGAGAAGATTGTCGGTCCATGGAGAGAAGAACACCAATCAAAAGACATATGGAGGATCTCTCACTCAACGAAGATCACCAATCTTAAGACCTTTTGAGCACATGAATGCTAGAAATAAACGCTGATCCAGGGCATGAGGTAGCGTTACACACCTGATGACGATGGGTTAGAGGAAAAAAACACCCTATGTGGAAAATCATAGCACACGCCATCATACAACACAATGAAAATGAAGCAGAATAATATGTAGATAAACCAGCGATTGTAATGCCAAGGAAAATCAAGCCGATGAAGATGTTTCCTGAAGAATCAAAGATTCGGTGAAATCCAAAAACATGAAGAAACTGGTGTAAAAAAAATATCGAGCCACCAATTTAGAAATAACCAGCGAAACCATATATGCAATAAGAAGCGAGTGGAGAGAAAATAGATTCTCCATCCATTCGATGAAAATGAAAATGAAGTCTTCTGATGATCCTTAGGACCCTCCAAACCAAAGAAAACCCACAGAATCACACTCTGAATCAGATATACTTTTTTATCTGCAATATTTTAATTATATTTGGACCAAAATCTCAAGAGGTATGGTGCGATGAAGATAACATCATATAATGATTTTTGGCATTATGGAAGATAATCAATATCCCATGGGGTAGAAGCTGAAGGATGAGTTCCTATAAATTCCTTCTTCAAATAATCTTTAAAGGAGCTTAAGTAAAAATTTTCTTCTTTATAGAGATTTTCGATAAGGCGCTTTCTAATTATGTGTGTTCTCCAGAACACCTTTATGAAAGAGCATTGTTAAAGAGAACCGTCTTCATGAAGCTTATATATAGCAAATTGTTTTACACAATACATACATATCTACAAGGGGCTATAGAATACAAGAATAAAAGTATTGAACTTGCTCGAGAGCGACTGCTCATACTGAGATAAGGAAGACGTCCACCATAACCACGAGGATGTCCTCCCCTCCAAGTATTGACTTGTATCCACTTTCCATCACTATCATCCAATGGTTTTTCCACAACATCATCCTTCATGGTTTCATCCCAAGAAACACCATCTCTCTTTCGGCCATCATCATCACTACTGGCGGCAACAAGCATGTCAAATGTGTTATAAATACTAACACAACTCATTACCTTCCCAATTTGTGCTTGAGTGCTTTTTATTGGAAACAAAGCATCCATTGGATTGGATTCATCAGATATCACTATCAAATTGTGGTCTCGCCCGAATTTACCCAAGTTTATAGGGTTAAGCGATCGTTTGTAGTTTAGCATGGGTTGGCGAATCCTATGAGCCCTAAGAAGTATCCTACAGACATGTACATTCTATGGATTGTTTTTTTCTATGAAGTGGCCAAATTGGGTTGATTTTAGATGGTTTTATGTGAACCTTAAGAGACATAAGTGATTTCAATTTAATAGAATGAGGTGATACTTGGTTATCACTTGGGGTGGATTGGATGAAATTATTTTTTAACAGTTTCTATTTCATATATTTGATATGAGTTTATTCAAGAAGATCATAAAACTTCATCACTTATTGGATTAATACCAACGCACCATAATAATAATCACCTATACACTTGGAGGATCAAATTTATGAGCACTCCAATGTAAATTTTCATATTAGCACTTGAAGTATGCTGCCTTAAAATTAAACAAGGAATAAGATGTTTAAAAACCATCAAATAAAAATCTCAATTAAAAGAAGTGATTATACATAAATGGGGTGATAAAAAACATTAAATACATACCCTTTATACTCCATTGGATCAACCCATATGAGGATTATCCCTTCATTAATGATATGGTTTCAATGGAAGTGGGAAGTGGACTCATGAGGGAGGAATTGGAGAAGTAAAAATAATAATAATAAAACAATCACTCCACCATTCTGTGAAAATTTCACAATGTTTGGTGTGAATAAATTCACAACATGAACCAATGGTATTAAAATGATATGAATAAGATCAAAATATGAGTAGAAGAAGAAATTTCATTAAGAAAATAAAGTGAATTGAACAACTCACATGATAAAGACAAACTCTAGGGAACAAAATCGCATCATAACATTACAATTAAACAAAGCACCAAAGATGAATATATACTACAACACCACTGACATAAATAGTCATTTTTAGAGCGTTGGTTATATCATATAGTAGTTAAAGTCATCCCAATTGAGTATGGTAGGATTAGTGTGGTGGAAAGCTTGTGGAACATAGACTTTTCCACTCTTGACCCTAGGTGCCATCCAGCTTGCATACAACAAACTGAAGCACCAAAATGATCTTCTAGATGGATGAATTGGAGTGGACAATAGAATAAAAAAATGAATATCCAAATTTAACCTAACTGTCTGTATGGTTTTTCCCAAAATAGTTTATTTATTAAGAGATATGTGTAAAATGGGGGGTTATTTTTATGGGCCGCAGAATCTGGCCCAAAATATTATCTCCAAATTGGGTGGCCTGTAACTCCATTCAAACATCTGAATTAGCTTTGGTCACTATTTAATTAAATGTTCCCGAGGATGTCTTATATCTTCAGTTAAATTTTTAGAATCACTGGCCTTGGACCGTGGACTCTAAAACATGTTATTGGGAGGTTATCCAGTTTACTTTCCCAAAAAATGTGATTCCATGATATCCCATTTTGGAAGTCTTACAATTTGAATATGTTAATACACCAAAAGTATTAATTGTTCCCAATATAATGAAAAAACATAAAATTAAATATTAAAAAAAATCAATACTATTTTTTATTTTATGAGGTGTTTAAAAAAGTAACATGTAATAGTGCATATTAAGAGGGAATTACAAACATAATGTGAATCTATGTTCAAAGTGTAAAATGCACTAAAATGGTGTTTATGAATAAAAAATCACATAAATATTTTATATAGTAACAATTAATTTTATCCTCATTCAATGGATAATCACATCCCCAACTTGAGTTTTTCTTGCCCCGACAAAAATATATCTAAAAATGTTAAATTTGAATTCCCTTTTCCAAAAACATTTTAATACAAAATAATCAAGAAAAAACACTTACACGAAACAATAATGAAACCCATAAAAATATTTTAATACAAGATATATTAAAAAGAAGATCCTGATCCCAATCCCATTCCTTTGTTAAAATTCATCACCATATTTCATCCAATATCAATTAAGCAAGAGGATGTATTGTGTATCAAAATGGAAATGGATGTTCATATTTATTCAAGGGGGAAATGATGGAATAGCTATGTGGAATCAAATTTAAATATTAATATGAGTATTCAATTTTTTTTGCAATATTTCCATGGTAATTTAAATTGAACTCAAAAGAGTCAATGCATGTAGTGAACCTTTTCCGATGACTCTTAGGCTCAAAGACCTTAGGGGACCAAGAGAATCCCATATACTCAAGAATCATATCATGTTCACTCAGTAAAAAAAGTCAAATTACAACAAATAGAGATGAAATTACTAACTCTGGGAGAGACAACTATTGATTCCCAAGTGTCGAAAGCCACACATTATATCATTTCGTCTCTCTATGCGCAAACTTGTTTTTTTATATTTTATGGTTATGTTTTTTTGAATAATAATATTAAAACTAAAATGATCACAAAACCTATGATTTTTATTTGGTGGAACCCATGAACTCAAACTAATAACCCACTATCCAATGGATGTGCGTTGTGATTCTTTTTTTGATTTGGATGAAAATATAAATACTGAAATATCACATTAGACAACCACACTTTCCAAAATATATGCTCGTGAAATATTCCTGGATTAAAATCAAAAACAGTGAATGATAAATTATTTTATATTCAATTTCAAAGTGTTCAATATGTATTATCATGTTCAAGGTTAAAAGAATTATTCCTTCCATTAAGGAATTTTTTTTAAATCATATTTTTTTGCAAAAAAAAGATTTTTTTAATCTCCCCTCCAATATAAAATAACATTGCCCCTAGTATTTTAACGAAATAAAATTTAGAAGTGGGTAGTGGTAGAAGAGAGGAGTTATAAAAGGAATTTTAAGAAATAATCATGGAACAAAGTCACCTGGTTATTGAAGATAAAGTTCATGATGCTGCTAATTATTCTTTTTATCTCCATGCCACTCATGGACTCCTATTAGAAGATGGTAGAAAATTTTGGATGTTTTGGATATAGTTGATTTCCTTATAAAACTATTTGACCTCAATAGCCTCTATTTCTCAACCAAAAACTAAATTACAAACCATGGAAACCACAAAAGGTTTCATTCATAAAAAAAATATAATGACACAAAAATATACCTATTTATTTTAGCATGCCAAAAACTAATATAAGTATCATGTAGAAAAAAATAAAATAATATATATATATACACAATTAAAATATAATTATATATAAAAAATTATAGAATATGGAAGCACTATAATATGTGGGTAAGTAGAAAGAGTGTTCCCCTGTCTCCATTTCGTACTGGGTTCGAGTCCCTATAGATTCACCGGTTGTGATGGGGTTTGCCCCACAACCTACACCGTGTCCTTTTTTTAATTATTATTATTATTATTATTTATTTTAACCTAAAAACCCATAAAAATAAACTTATGATACATTTTATTCTTTTAATATCTCTAGGTAATGTATTACACAAATATCACACCACATGACACATATGAATATGGTGCTCATGTTTCATACCCATTCATACTCATAATATAAGAACATGTCAAAAATCTATTTTTTAATATAAAAAATGAATTAGTAATCCTATTTGAAAAATAAAGATGATTAAAAATGATTGGAAACATGAAAACCATGGGATTCCTTCAATTCCTCACTTTGGTTTAACGTTGTTAGCCCTTCATGAATCCTAAATCTATCAATTTTTTCTGGTTCATAGGTTGGCTCAGTTAACTCAAACTCTATTTCCGGTTGATTTAATGATTCAATGAATGGTTTAAACCTTTTAATATTGACCTTGAAAATGGGACCGCTTGTGGGATACTGAATCTCTACTTCCCCATGGGGGTACACATGATGCACTATGAATGGACTTGACCATATAGACCTTATCTTTACCAGGTGCAAATGATGTTTCGAACTATACAATAGCACATAATTTTCCATCTTCAAAGTGTCTAAATTTGAAATTCCTTGATTTGTAGGCTTGAAATATAGAATTATTTAACCATTAATGTTTATAAATATCCATCCTAAGTTCCTCAAGTTCATTATGATCTAATTTCCTATTTCCTTCAACCAAATAAATGTCGAAATTATTATTTTTTGATTGACCAAAATTCCTTATGATCAATTTCAATAGGAAAATGGCATGATTTTACATAATCCAACCTATATGGTGACATTCCTAGGATGGTTTTGAATGTTTTATGTTATTCTCAAAAGACATCCAAGGGTTTTTCGGACCAATCTTTCCAAGGGGGATTGACAGTTTTTTCAAGAATATTCTTAATCTCCCTATTTTCTAACTTAGCTTGATCATTTGTTTGAGGATGGTACATAGTGGAAACATTATGAGAAATCCCATACTTAGACATGATTGTAGAGAATGGGAGGTTTCATAAATGGGTTCCTTGATCACTGATTATAGCCCTTGGAATTCCATATCGAGAAAATATGTTCTCTTTAAGAAATTAGATGTCATCCAGATGGTCATTGGACTTGGTGGGAATGTCATAAACCCATTTAGAGACATAATCAATAGATAAGAGGATGTATAGGTATCCCATAGAGATGTTTTAAGGGTCCCATGAAATCAATTCCCCAATATTCAAAGATTTCAATGACCAGAATGGGAGTGAGGAGAATTTGATATCTTTTTGGTAATGGATCCAAATTGCTGACACTGAGTACAAATTTTTCAGAATTGGAAGGAATACATAAGGAATTTAAGCCAGTAAAAACAACTTTGGAGAACCTTTTATGTAGTTTTCATTGTAGAATATTGATCTCCACATGCCTCTCCATGAAACAATTTTAGAATGGACTATTTCTCAGACTCAGGAAGAAATCTCCTAACGATTTGACAAGGACATAACATGAAGAGGTAAGGATCATCAAACACATAGTGTGTGACATCAGAAAGGAATTTCCTCTTTTATTGGATCCCTAAAAATGTTTGAGTTTCACATGTCACCAAATGGGCTGCTATGTCAGCATACCATGGAAAATCACTCGCTGAATAGAGGTGCTTGTTGGAAAATGAATCAGACACCTAAAGGTGATGTGAGTTTTCCTTGAATTCCATCATAGAGGTGATCAGATACCAAATTTTAAACACCCTTTTTATCCTTAATAGTTAAATATATCTTTTGATGAAGAAAGAACAACCTAATCAATCTAGCCTTAGCATCTTGGTTTTGGAAAAGTTATTTTAGGGATGAATGGCCGATGAAGACAATGATGGGTGATCCTAGGAGATAAGACCTGAATTTCACTAAGGTTACAAAACAAAGAGACTCTCCCATAATGGCGGCATAGTTGATTTTTTCATCATTTATATATTTTCTTTCATAAGCAATGACACATGGAGTTTTCTCACACCATTTTCCTAAGATTGCTCCTACAACGAAGTCACTTGCATCATGGATGAGATCAAAATGATGTTTCCAATTTGTAAGTTACATGATAGGTAGAGAGATAAGAGATTAATTGAGTGTAGTGAACGATTCCTCACAGATTTATGTCCACAAAATTTGGAGCATCATTCACTAATAGAACACAATGTTTTCGAGAAATAGAGCTTAAATTCCAAATGAACCTTCTATAGACTAGAATGTCCTAAGAAGTACCTATCATACTTAATAGTTTTAGGAGAGTGATGTTGACGAATGATGTTGACCATAGCATTATCGACTTTTATCCCTCTACCAGATACCAAATGACCTAGAAAAAGTCCTTTATTTACCATGAAATGGAATTTTCCCCAATCTAGAATGAGATTCTTATCCTCAAATCCTGGAAAAACACTTTCAACATTCAGAATTCCTCCCTCAAAAGTTTCCACAAAGATTGAGAAGTCATCCATGAAGACCTATAACAAATCCCCCAAAATGTCTAAGAAGAAACCCATCATGCACCACTAGATGGTAATATGAGAATTACATTACCCAAAGTGCATGCATGTGAAGGAAAAAGTGACGAATGTACAAGTAAATTTTTTTTTAATTTGATCCTCTATGGAGAACTCGATTTTATTATACACTATGAATCCATCTATGATGTAATATAATTGATGACCTGCCACTCACTTAAGGACTTGATAAATAAACAGAAAGGGTAAACGGTATTTCTAGATATAATAGTCGAGCTTCATATAGTAAATACATAATCTCCATCCACTACATACCCATGTGGGGAGAGGGTCACCATCATCATTGGTTATCAAATTAAATCCATCATTCTTTGAGATAACTTGAATTGGGCTTACCCACTCACTCTCAGAAATAGGGTACATGATACCCTATTTCAACAACTTAAGATGTTCTTTCTTTACCACATACATAAGATTTAGATTGAGTTTCTATTTAGGTTGACGACATGGTTTGGATTCAGATTCAGGAACAATCCTATGCGTCCCAATGAGTGGAATAATCCCAGGAATATCTGAAAGATTCCATCCAATTTCATTATTATTCTTTATTGGGATATCTAGAAGCATCATCTCTTGATTGGCATAAATAGAGGAGTAAATTAAAATATGAAATGATCAATTGTCCCCTAAGAACACATAATTTAGTGATGAAAGTAAGACCTTAAATTAGAGATGAAATTGGTTATCACGTTCCATGAATGGATGAGACTTTGTATTGAACTCAGTTTCCTTGTTCATATTTCTTGAAAGAATTGGTTCCTTGTGAATAGGATTTTCATCCAATAAATTATCCAAAGTAGTGTAATGAATGGGTATATACTCAATGTTATTAATTTCACCCATGGTATCATTGATTGGTGATTCTAAAAAATCATCAATAGAGCTATCTGAAATAGATTCAAGCCAAGGAGAATAATTTCCCTCATGTGAACAAAGAAAATCAATCTCTTCTTAACTTAAAAATCCTTCATAAATTACATGATGTTCCTCGAGTTCACTATCAACACTAAAAAACCAATTGACCAAATTGATCTCTTCATCATCTCCAATTTTAGATTTTTCATTATATATTTTCATGTTTAGACTCATGTTTTCGAAGGTTATTGTCATGTTCCGATTTTGGACTCAGATGACTTAGTTGATTCTTACTAAGAAGGGATGACCAAGGATGATGGGGGTTTTCTCCATAAGACCTAAGCATGGGTGATTTTCAAGGAAAACGAAGTCAACAGGGTAAATGAAATTTTCAGAATTCACCAAAATATCCTTTAATATCCCTTTAGGAACTTGAACACTACGATCATCAAGTAGAAGAGTGACAGATGGTTGTTGGAGTTCCTCAATCCCCAACTGACAATACATGGAATAAGGAATTACATTCACACTGGCTCCCAGATCACAAAGGTCTTTGAAAACATTGTTATCTCCTATATTAACATTGATGTATGGAAATCTTGGATCGTTCATCTTTGTAAGAGTTGTCCCTTCAATGGTTGTAATCACATTAGCAGCCAAAAGGACATGGTTATTATTTTAAAAGTTCCTTTTAAAAGTGAAAAAGTCCTTAACATACATTGAGTAGGCAGGAATGGTTTAGATTTTATCTATAAGGGGGATGTTCAAATTAACCTGAGAGAAGATTTCCTTCATTGTTTCATTCATTTTTATTTTGGATTTCCTCTCATGCATTAAGGTAAGGGAGCAGGGTTGTTTGATTTTTTTGGTGTGGTTGTAGTTCCTTCACATTTTCATTGGGGTTTTCAGAATCTATGGGTGGTTCTTCATAATTTTCATGCATTATTGAAGATTTTAATGTTTCTGGAATGGATTTTTCATGTATCACAATGAATTTACCACTTCTTAAAACCGTCAGTACTTTGAGTTTTTCATGAGAGGTTTCTGTATAAATGGATTATCTCCTTAAAGTTGAAGATGGTAACACTTGATTAGTCATGGGTGCCTTCCCAGTTTTAATGGTATGTATTTCATGTTTTAGGGATGATAATTATGATTTCATTTTCCCCATTTTTTTAAACACCTTCTCAATGATTGGAAGAAGGGCAGATTGAGTAGGGGCTTGTGTTAGTTGGTTTATCCCAAGAGGATACTTCAGATGTTGGATTTTTTCTTGAATGGGTTACTAGATGGGTAGTTGGTATTGGACATGTGGGTGTTGGTATTGGAATATTTGTGATTGGAAATGGTTTTGTTTTTGTTAATTTTGTGTAGTGTAAGTGTTTGGTCCCTGTGGATGGCTAGATTTTTGGTTATCTTTCTAGAGAAATCCTAGGTGTTCATTATAACTTGGGTAGAATGTGTTTTGAAATTGGGGATTTTGGATGTTTAGGGCACGGACTTCAGCAGGCAGTCCTCCAAGAAGAACATATTTAATGGAAGGTATGGTTGGCCAGTTGTCGGACTTGTGGTCATGATTGTCACAAATTGTGAAAACATGGTTAGCAGTTTGTAATTCATAGATCTTCCTAAGATTGATATCTTTAACCTTCCTAGTGAGTGCATCGAGTTTAGCCCTATGACTTTATTCTTCTCTAAGTGTATTCATTCCCATTGTTATTGGTGGATTTTCATAATAATGTAATGTTCCTCATGATTAGTTTTGTTTAGAAAGGATTTCTAGATACTCTTAAGCATCATTTGGGGCTATGTTTTTAAAGGTCCCACTACACTTCATATAAATGAATTTTTTGTTTCCTAGGACCAAAAATTCATAGAAAATTCCATCTTTTTCTAGGATGGAATATCCATGGTGATGGACCATGTTTAATGTGTCTTTGAACTTTTCCTAGGTTTCATAAAATAACTCCCCTTCTTCTTTGAAAAATGGTTTGGATGCTCTTTTTAAGTGAAATTTTTATTCAATGGGGGAAGTATATTTTGTAAAATTTTATTTGTAATTGGTCCCAGGAGTGGATTGAAGCAGGTATCAGATTTTTTAACCAATAATTTTCTGGATCCATTAGTGATAAAATAAGAACCATCATTTTAGCAGTCTCAAGTTGATGTGGCGGGCACATGGTTTCAACAATATAATTGAACTATTTGACATGAATGTATGACATTTATAAATACATCCCATAGATGTTTGGAAGGTGGTTTAGGAAATGAGGTTTGAAAAAATAGTTGTATTATCCTTAGGAAGTGTTTCTAATGTAAGAGGATGTATTGGTCCTGGTAGGTGTGAGGTTGTCATTCATGGTCTGACCGACAGCATTCCCCAACTTTTGGGGCTGCCTCATTTGGATTTCCATTTTGGTTCCCACACATATTTATGAATTGTTTTCTTTAAAGAACTTCCATTTAAATGGGATAAATTTTTTACTATAGAGTATTTAAAAGATTAGGATATAATTTAATGAGTTCCCCTGGTGTACATGACTCCCCAACCCCATGACTATCCACCCTAACTAATCTGTTTGAGTAATCGCGGGTGTAGGCAGACATGCGCCAAATAAAGTGATAAAGGGAAAAAATAAAAGAATTTGGGTGAGAATAGAAGAAATGGGGGAGAATATAATGGATGATGATATGAATTACTTGGGTCCAAAGAAATGGTTCCAAAATTTCGTCTCTTCCATATTTACCTATGTTTTTAGGGTTAAGCGGTTGCAGGTATTTTAGCTAGGGTTGTCAAATCCTCAGGGACCTAAGAAGTAACCTATAGACATGCACATTATTTGGATTGTTTTTGGATATGAAGTGGCCAACTTGGGTTGATTTTGGATGATTTTATGTGAACTATAAGGGAATTATTTGAATTTAATTTAAAATAATGAGTTGATCCTTGGTTATCACTTGGGGTGGATTGGATTAAACTATTTTTTAAATGTTTCAATTTCTTATATTTGTGATGGGTTTATTCAATAAGGTAAAACAACATCATCACTTGCTTGTTTAATAACAACACACCATAATAGTAATAAACTATACCTTTTTAGCATCAAATTTATGTGTACTTCAATGTAAAGGATCATATTAGCACTTGAAGTATGCGGCCTAAAAATTCATCTAGGTTGAAGAAGTTTTAAAATCATCAAAAAAATCTCAATTAACAGAAGTGATTAAACATTAATGGGGTGATAAATAACATCCAATTCATCCCCATTATACTCTCTTGGATCAAGCCATTGTAGTGTTATCTCTCAATTTATTCTATGGTTTCAATAGAAGCGGGATGTAGACTAATGAGGGAGGAAATGGAGAAGTAAAAGAACAATAAAAAGAAAAAAAATCACTCCACCGTTGTGTGATAATTTAACAAGGATTGGTGTGAATACATTAACACCTTGAACCAATATTATCAACGTGATATAAAGAAGAAAAAAATAATAGTAGAAGAAGAAACATTATTAAGATACTAAGTTGAATTGAAGAACTTACCTGAGAAAGAAAAACTCAAGGAAAAAAATCACACTATAACATTACAATTAAAAAAAGCACCAAAGATGAAAAAAACCTCCAATACCATTGAATGAAATAAGAATTTTGGGAGCCTTGGGTAGAGACTCAAATAGTTAAAGTCATCCCACTTGAGTATGGTAGGCTTATGGTGGGTGAAATCTTGGTGAACATAGAATTTTCCACTCTTGACCTGAGGTGGCATGCAACATACATCAACCGAACAGAAGAATATAAATGAGCTTCTATATGAAATAATTACAGTGGGACATAGAAGAATACAATGAAGCTCAGGATGTTCCTTAACTGTCTATAATATTTCATCCCAAAAGAGTTTTTTGGTTTATGAGATTTTTGTAACATGGTGGGCTATTTTTGTGGGCCGTGGAATCTGGACTAGAATTTTATCTCTAGCTTGGGCCGCCAGTAACTCCATTCAAACATATAGATTAGCTTTGTCAACTATTTAATGAAATGTTCACCATGATTTACTATATCATCAGCTAAATTTTTGGAATCATTGGGTTGGATCCCAACCGCTACAGTATTGTTATTTGGATGTTTTTTAGTTTACATTTCATATAATGTTATTACAGGAAGGCCCATTTTGGTGGTCTTTAAATGTGAATCTTCCAATACTACAAAATTAGAAATTGTTCCCAATGTAATGAGAAACCTGAAAATTAAATATGAAAATAAAATAAATATCATTTTTTATTTTAGGAGGTGTTCAAAAATGTATCATGTAAATGTGAATTTTAAGAGTGAATTACTAACATAATGAGAATCAATGGTCAAAGTGTAAAATTCACTAATGAAGATGGATATTTTATATATTAACAATGAATATTATCCTTATTCATTGGATAATAAGATTTTCATAAGGGGGTTAGTAAACCTTTCATTGAGCCCATACTTTTGAACATTGACCAACATGACTTTTAATGACACTAAAACCAGAGTAGGAGTCACTAGTTTGAGTCCAGTATTTGCAGCCAGGGAAATATGCCTTCAATTGCATATAACATGAGGGGATATGAAATTAATTTTACATCCATTTTTTTAAATTAATTTTTATTCACACATTCAATGTTTTACATTTCATATGGATTTTATTTAAATTATATTTTTTGCGCATACATTTTTTGAGGTGTAAATGAAGAATTTTAATTAGTAAATTTTGAGTCATTTAAATTATTTTTAATTTTTAATAATTGTTTTTCCCAAATATTTCATATTGGTTTAATCTATGTTTTATGTTTAATTTATGTTGGTCGGATCGGACACTCAAGAGGGGGTGAATTGAGTTCCAATTAAAATTTATGTTTTAAAACTTTGTCTTAAAACCCCCCAAATAAAATACTGAATTAAACTGTAGTGAATTTATATCAAAGAAAAGGTTCTGTTGGGTTCCCAAGGGATGGTTTATTTCCCAATTAATCAAAATAGAAAGGTTGATTAACTATTGAAACCAACTTACTGATTTACAACTAATATAAACACTTGCGAATTTAATTATCAAAGTGAATTTAAAACAGTTTTGGTTTTAAAGTAATTAGCAGCGGAATAAAAAAAAACTTTGAAAGATATAGCACAACAGATATAACCAAGAGGTTCAGTCTCAAGCCGAGACTTAGTCCTCTCAAAAATTTGAATAAAATTGATCCACACCCTGGATCGGGGTTCACAAAAGTTTATAACTGTCCAGGTCCAAGACCACTACCACTGTTATTCGTGGGAACAAAAACAACAGCAATCAGCTGTCCAGGTCATGCACGACCTCTACCACTATCACAGTGGGAAATAAAAGATGCAGGAGTTTGAGTGAGGATTTACAGATCCTCTAATAAAAGTACAGGAGACAATGTGTGTGTGTAAAATACAGCAGATAACACACACTGCTCAATATGTAAAACGATAAATCACAGAGAAGATTTAGAGTTTGGAAATGGCTCTAGTGATTACAGTGCAGCTCTGGACTCCATTGGATTGATGAGAATTGGTTCTGAGTCTTCATCTGGTTTCAGTATGGAAAACAGAGTGTCGTCTTCTTCCTTGACTTTCAGGTTCAAAGATAGAGAAAAAGTAGTCGATGAAGTTCTTGTGTTATGTTCTCGTTCTCAGCTCTACACTGGTAAGCAGTGATGAATGAGTTCCTCGTGTAAGTTCAGTCGTATCTTTGCATTCACACTCGGTTGTTCTTCCAGCACACCTCATGGTATGTCTCTGTGTATTCGTCTATTCATACGTTTTGTAGTAGCACATCCTTCCTTTATTTAAAGCACATGCTCCGACAAAAGATATTTACTTTTTGCAGGTATGAGGTACGGTTCCCTGACATCTAATAGCACACATTAAATAAAATTCAGTGTATTAAAATATACCTGATATGACCGTTGGTTAGATTAAACAAAGATAATGAAATTAATGCAGTGTCAGGTTCTGTCTCTGAAACGGTAGCTCTAGATATCGGTAGACTAGTGCTACAGTAGGTGTCTATATCGGTAGACTTCATTTGTAATGGTAGACTTTGTATCGGTAGCTGCAACAGTAGACTTGATCGCATCAGTAGCGGTGGACTTCTAACGGTAGATGTGGCTCTACCTTCTAGCGGTAGTGGTAAGTCCCTATCGGTAGCTTCCTTGATGTATCGGTAGACTTTGCGTATCGGCGTACTTCAGCATATTGGTGCTCTGTATCGGTAGCTGTCGACTTCGATTTAGAGGTAGAATGGAGTACCAGTTAGCTTGTAACTATAACTCTATCGGTAGACTTGATGTACCGTATCAGTAGACTGTGATGTAGCGGTGAACTTTGATTATCGGTGAACTTCGTATCGGTAGCTCTATTCGATATCGGTAGCTCTGATCCATAACGGTGGCTACTGTTCTGTATCTGTAGCTATAAACTGTTTAAGCATTCTATTGGCAGAATGAGTTAGGTCAGAGTACATATATCCAAAATACTTATATTAAGCATAATTGAAATTAACAACATATAATAAATCATATTGGAGATGTATCAACCATAAATTAAAATATAAATAAAATATAGTTTGGGATTATCAAAATATAATAAAGAAACTCAATTCCCAGAGGGTTCAACAATCTCCCCCTTTTTGATAATCACATCTTATTCCAAGAGAATTAAAATAGTTTCAGAGAAAAAAAATAAAATGGAAAAGAAATTAGCATCAGTTGAAAAGGTTCTTTTGTTTTTTTCATAAAAAAACTTCCATATTCCTCCCCCTTTCAATTGTACTACAAGATTCTCTATTAAGTCTCTTTCTCAAGTCACAGTGTCTCACTCCCCCATTGTTAACTCTTAGGACTCATTTCTTATTGGCTCTCATTGGATTAATGGATCTCTCCCCCTTTGTGATTAACAAAAAGAAGGGTAACAGAGAAGAGATAAAGATTAGCATAGAATAGATGACAATGTAATAGAAACAAAGTAAAGTAGATAATGAAAAGGAATTTCATTAATATACAAAAGATACATTGATAAAATCAGAACAAAAAACAACAAACAAAAAAAATTTAATCCGATCAAAAAGATCTAGAAACACTCAATCCTCCTCTGGAACATGTGTCTTTCCCTTAGGATCAGTAGAGGTTGTAGGTGTAGGGTCAGTAGAGGGTATCAGAATAGCTAAAGGCACAACTGGTGGTTCAGCTACAGAAACTGTACCAGATCTGAAATCTGAGCTTCTCTGAGTGATCATTGGTGTCAAGCTTCTGATGGCTTGAACTGGAGTCAACTGAGGAGTACTCCTAGAGGCAGAAGTAGGAAGTACAGGAGGTATAATCACTGGTCTGGCATCCACATGCAGGAAGGGAAGTAACAAGTTTCAGAAATCCATTATAATGCTTCCTCCTCTCTCCAAGGCAGACACAAAATCATCCCTATTTTCAATGAACTTATCCAAATCAAAAGTAAGCTCCCTGAGCTTACTAACTTGTTCCCTAAAGGCTTGGGTAACTAGAGGTAACATCATATTCCCAATCAAAATCATGAAATGGTTTGTCATTTGGTGCTTGTTATAAACCTTTTCAAAATAAGCATCCACCTTATTTTTGATTGCCTCTTGAGAAGTAGTAGCTACTTCCCTAGTGGTAGAAAGAATCTGAGTATCTGATGCACCACTGGGACTGGCCTTAGCCAATTCTTCCTAAATAATAGTGCGGATCTGGTCAAGGTTCACACTGGAGGTAGTTGAGGGAAGTGGTTTGATTGAGAAGGCCACTATCTCCTTGAAAGATTGAGTCAGACTACTAACGACCTTCTAAACAAGTTCATCCTGACTGTTCAGATGCGATTTGACTGACTACTTAAAGGCCTCAAAAACTTCAACAAACTGTATGACCAATTCTTTGATATAACTAATGACAATGTGCACTTGGGTTTGAGAACTGTTCAAAGCAGTCAATAAAGCAATTGATTCTCTTATTGCTTCTTTCAATTCAGCTTTTAAGGACTCAATGTCCTCCTTGGTTACCACATTTCCAGTCACAGTGGGTAAGGTAACTGAATCCTTTTAGGGTTGGTCTTCCTCATCTAATTCTCCATAAGAAAGTCCACAAATCATATATCCGAGATCTGGTGTCCAACCTTTAATGTCATATAACACTGATACTGAACCAAGATTCTCCCCCTCACTTGGAACATTCTCCTGAGGTATCTCCTCCAACTGTTCTTCCTGAAGTAATTCTGAAATTTCCTCCATAATTGCAGCAGCGTCAATAGCCATTTGTTCTGAGTCATTAATGACTCTCTCATCAACAGGTGTTGCTACTATGTCTTCCTGATCAGGCACGGTCCTGACTGTACTGACTATTAGAGGACTTAAACTGAGCTCTTTTTCAACATTTTCCTCATCATCTGCTTCACCGTCAGTCTCCTTTTCTCTATTAACATCATGTTCGGATTCGGTTGTCTCATCCTCCTCAGAGGTGTCCTTGAAAACATACTGGCATGCTTCTTCTCCTTCTTTATGTAGTCTCTGTATCATTTTCCTTCAAGACAGTTTCTCTCTTTGGTAGTTCCTTTGGAGGGCTAGCTGCTCCATAAGAAATAACTTGATGCATAGGACTAGAAGGTAAGTTTGGGTCTCCTCCTTCCTCTACTGATGTCTCTTCCTCCTCAGCTTCATCATCACTGTAGACCGGTTCTGGCTCATCTAGTCCAAGACCAGGATCTCTCACATCCTTTGGTCTAGACGGATGATCCACATGAGTGAACTTGTCATAAATATTTCCATCATCATTCACCAATTATTTCTTTCAAGGATTCCAGCTGACATTCATGTATTTACAGACAGTTCTTGTAATACAGAAGTTGTCCTTAACCACTACTAGCTCATCCTGAGGTCCATAAACCTCTTCCACTTTTACCATCCCAGAAATCATCTTTTAGAAAAACAGTGCAATTGATTTGGACTTTGGTTTAGTCATCTCTTCCACTTGAACCGTAATCAATCTACATAGATAGATTTTCACACTGTGCTTTAGCAAATATAATAGATATATGTCTTGGAATCTCAAAGTGGAAAAGTCTCCTCTTCTCGGACTAACAACACGCTGAATAAATTTAAAAAACTTATCTTCTCCTACCATCTCTACAGCAATCACCTTTCTAGGGGTCCCATCCCCTGTGAGCTCCATCAAAGAATCTTCATATTGAAACACATCACTGTTTGAACGTACATAATTTGAGTAGAATGCATAATCTCTTTTATGTGGAACTCTTAAGTTCCTAGCCCATTCCATTGAAGTAAAAGATACTTCCTGACCATTTACCACAGAAATCATTCTTCTTTCATCTTCAGACTTTTCAAAACGAATGAATTCATAGAACTGTTTCACTAGTCCAAGATAATAATGTCTGTTGTTGTACGTGAAGCATTCTAGCCAACCTTATTCTTCTAACACTCTAAGAACCAAGGACTTGCTCTTCATAAGCAATTATGCACACACCTCTTTTTCAATAACAATCTCTCTCATTGAGAGATGTGGGTTTACTGGATTCCTTTGAGCTACACTTCCACTTCCACTGGTACTAGCATTTGATACTTTCTGTCATTTCGCATGCGGCTCATCACTTCCATATGTGACTTGGGGTCTCTTAACGCGGGCCATTACAGATTCGAGGTTTAGGGTTTTGCGGATTGAGAGGGTTAGGTTGGAGGGATTGGAATAGACGAGTTCACGGTGAGATTTATTGAAATATAGACTCGGTTTAATATCATTTAGGATCCACAAATCATATATAAAAAAACTCGATGTCTCGACTTTAAAGAAGTTTAAAATAGCACGAGATGTACTGGTAGTCTCTTAACGGTGAGGTCTTCTAACGGTGAGGATTTTCTAACTGTGAGGTTTTTCTAACGGTGAGATTTCTAATGTTGAGGTTTCTCTAACGGTGAAGTTTCTAACGGTGAGGATTCATTAACGGTGAGGTTTCTAATGGTGAGGTTTCTCTAACGGTGAGGTTTCTAACGGTGAGGTTTCTCTAACGGCGAGGTTTCAAATAGTGAGGTTTCTCTAACGGTTTAAGGGTAAGTTATCATTCCTAATTCATGTCTAATGAAACTTAATATAGAGACCCGTAGCTTGACGTACATGGACATTACATTACATTTGCGGAATACTTAGTACATAACAAAAAACACACACACAAGGATCGTAATAGTTTAGTGTCTTTGGAAACTCGGAACATAATCTTCTAATCCTGGTGAAAGATCTTCAATATCTCCCATAAAGATCTTCCATTTTTTTTACCTAAAACCTTTCTTTATATCCTGGGGAAAAGAAAACATAAAAGGGTGAGATCAAATGCTCAGTAAGGGCATACAAAAGAAATAAAAATCATATCATATCTTTTTTTAAAATCATAACCTGCAAAAGAGATCATAATATCCTAACATGGAACAAATCATAGAAGTGAAAATGAGATCACCAAAATCATAACATGAAACTTGAAACTTTGTGGCATGCACACAAAATCATGGAAAATCATTTCTTGTTAGTCATGACTCATTGCCAAGACTATCTTAGTGGACAAAGTCCCTTTCTGAATCGAGTAACCCTCGTTTCAGTCCTGTTTCACTGAACCGGTATAACCTACCATTCCAGCCATGTCTATCTCATGAGATATAAAATCTTTACCCAATGCATTGGAGGGAGATATAGGTCCCACCCATCTCATAATGATACCATTCTTATGTGTTCCACAAAATCATAAATCATACATCATTGCATAACCCATGTAATAAAAATGGGATTCTTAAACAGCATGACATCATAAAACCATTCATATAAGATAAAGGAATTCATAAAAATAATTCCATCACAACATAGTCAAATCAATGTAAAAATATGGATAGAAATAGAACCATTTATTATCTTATATGGAAAATAATTTTGATAAAACACTTGAATTGAATTCTTGAGGAAAATATCCTTTCTTCTTCAAAATAAATTTCTTTTCACAAAACATCATGCAATTTTAAAAGAAAGAGATTTTATTGAAAATAGTCATGAAATCTTTTAGAGGAAGCTTCACGAAAATAAGTCTTTATAAAACAGTAGAAATCTGTTCGTGCCGTATAAGTTAAAAAAAAACATTCTTCGTACTTTGGTCGGAAAAGTCAAAAAGTACCTCGTACGAAAAAACGACAAAAGATTCCATTCATATTCTTTACTAAAAACTCACCGAAGGGTAAAAATGGATTTCAACAATTGTAGGTGGATGGAAATAATATTACATATTGATGAAACATGGATTTGGATGATAAAATACACCCCAGTAAATACTTACGAATAAACAATCTCGGATAAAAATGAGATTGTGATATTTCCCTTACCTTAGGTCCGACTTGCTTTGCAAGTGTCCGAACCTCCTGTATAATGATTTAAATCATGTTATTGACTTATTACAGAATCATATTCATTGTTATGGTATCATATATGGTTCACTTATGACATTATATTACCCGTTCTTTTGTAAATTCCATGTTAAAGAAGCGTTTTGGGTAAAATCGTTTCATTTATCGTAGGTGTTTTGACTTGTTGTTCTTGACATCATTATTACTTATATCATGATTTACTCACTTCGAGAATATAAAATATGATTTATATATCATATATATTCAGTATATATATATATATAATAGGTAGATAAATAAAATGAAAAACCCCGTTCATGGAGACGATAGTCCGTACGTACGCATGAACGATGTTTTCCTTTCCTTATTGTCTTGAAATGGAAGTAAGTAGATGAAATACATATGTATATATATAAATAAATCCAGTAGCTTTATAATGTCATATATTTCATTATTATTTCTTATATATACATTATAATCATTCTTAAATGGTTAACATGGAGAATGAATCTCATCGCGTCGTGGGGACGGTAGTCCGTACGTACGCACGAGCGATGATATCATTTCTATAAATATTGAATTGAATTGGAGTGGATTATACAATATATCAGAATCAATATGATGTTGTAATAACTATGTATAGTTATTCTTTACACCATTATACCCATCCATGTAAGGTGGTGGTGGAAAATAGATTACACCACGGCGTGGAGACGGTATTCCGTACGTACGCACGCGCGGTGATTTCTTTTTCCGTAGGATGGATAGATGGTGAAATAGAGTTGTTTCATACTTATAATAACATATCAGTATATGAGTGATACTGATGTTATTACTTCATAATGAAACAACCTAAGAAGAAGAAGTGGAAGAAGAAATAAAGATGAAAGAATTGGTAACGGTAATTACCTCTTCTTTGAAGTGCCTCTTTGAGACCTCCTCTTAGGGCACTAGAATTGGTCTTTGAGGAAGACCAGAACCTCTAGGATGTTTCTAGGGGAGTTGAGAAGAGATTTTGGCAGGGGTTGGCCGAGCTGGAGTGCTCAAATTGGTGTGATGAGGAGGGGGAGGAGGTGTCCTTTTATAAGGGAGGAGAGGGGCACCTTAGGAATACTTCAAAATATTATTTTATATTAAAGTCAAAATCGGTTTATAATGGTTCCAAAGGGTCTTATTTCGAAGCTAAAGTGGGGATGGGTCGAAATCCTATCAACCAATAAGATTTAGACAAGTTTAGGGTTTTATTTTAACCTTATCAATTAGATTTAACTCTAAGTTAAATAATTTTACTTTTACCGTGTCTTTTTGTTTTCTTTCACTATATGGTTAATAAACTTACCATAACATGCCAAACGAACCCCAAATTGTTTATTATTAAAATATATATCCTTATCTAAGTCATTTGGCCGAACCTTAGATTTTTAGGAATAAAATAACAATTAATAATATAATATTTGATTTAAAAACTATTTTGTGTCAATTTTGACACTATTTGATATATGATTTTTGTGAAAGTCATAACAGAATTATATGTTCGAACCCAGTTGATTAAATCAACAATAATATATCATAGTAACCTAGAAAATTAGTGGAATTCATAAAAAGTCTTAAATTACATTTATTTTGGTATTTATATTATCAATTTTGTCAATATTTCATTAATAAGATAATTACTGCATCATCTTTGTGTCATAAATAAATTAAATTATATGAAGTCTAAAAATTACAAATAAAATATAATCATGTAGGAAATCTTTTTAGCTTTATAATTCATATTTATAGTCGAATTTAGCTTATGTATAACCCCATATTAAAAATGTTTTAGTGAATAAACTTTGATTTTAACTCTTTTAACTCTTCTTTGAATTAAATAATAATAAATGTCCTAATCTAATCCAAGTGGGCCTAAATGGTCATATTTTATTCCTAAGTTTGTTTTTAGTCGAATTACACTTGTCCAATAGAATTAGGACATGTGTTAGGGTAATATTAATATCATATTTACCCTTAGTTACCCTATTTACTATTAACCGCGGTAAAAAAATTAAAAAGTTACTATTCACCAAAAATTATTTTCATCTCATTGAACCACATTTTAGTCCTTGATATTAACCGTGTCTGTCGGATTTTCGAAATTCCATTCACAGAAGCGGTAAAATTAAGTTTTATGCAAAATTCAGTTTTTAACCTACCACTTAGTGGTTTCACTATTCATCAAAAATTGAAAGTTTTCAGAAAAGTACCAAAATTTCACCCTAGGCTATAATTGATATTCCGAATTCAAAAATGATTTCTATTTTACAAAATTCCCAACATATAAGTTGCATTAATTAATTTTATAATTAATTTCCGCTGTCACAACAAATAGCGTGTTTTTAAGAGATAATAACTATCAAAAGATTGACACTTGTTTATAACTGGTTTAAATGTGAAATTACATCCAATGTCCAACATTGTATTAAATTGTAAAAATATATTCTAAATATACTTTAAAACCACTCAAATTAATGATTTATCAATATTAATTATTTCGATTAAAAAAGTTGTTTTTAATTATAATTTAGTAATTTTCACTATTCATCAGAATATGAAAGTTATCCGAAAAGTACCAAAATTTCACCTTAGGCTAAATTCGATACTCCGAATCCAAAAATGAAGTTCATTTTGAAAAATAAGATTTACAGAATTTTAAAAAGTGTTTATTACTATTCATACCGGCTAGTTTTAATAATATTTTAATAGCATATCATTGTTTAGTGAAACTCGGTATTGCGTATTACACACGCTATCGAGGAAGGTCGCGATTGCGTGTAATGCAAGGCAAGTGAAGGATGCGTGTTGTGAAAGCTCCTTTTGGTGTAGCGTACAACACAAGACTTTAATAAAATTAAAAAGAATATTTTTTATAAAATCTTGGGCTGTTACATTCTACCCCCCTTAAAATGAATTTCGCCCTCGAAATTCGTCGGGGTTATAAATGGTTTACTATTCGAAAGTTTATTTAATAGAAACCCACATCGTAAAAAGGAATATCAAAACCAATCTTTAAAAACAAAAGTATGAAACGTAACGGTTACCCAAATAAACTAATCATTGGGTTTCCACATAGGTGAAAATATGGATATGGAAGAGAAATCTAACCATCATGTTCTGATGGAGAGTGGTAGAGAACATGGCTATGGAAAAGCCAGTAATCACAAATCCATAGATTTGTGATGATATAAGGTACCATCTGATTCATCAGGTATAATATCACTAGGACAACATTTTTGGTTTTCAAGATCATTTCCCTTAAAGTTGAAAATTTGAATTTTAATAAATACTTACTTTATTTTGGTACAATCTCACTGTTGTTCGTGCCTTGAACAATTTCCACTTCATCTCTTAAATAAATGAAGTTGAATTTGTTATTCGTGAAGTGTTAGCAGATCATGTGATAGAATGACGGGTCATTCCATCTGTCTCAAACAAAAGGTTAGCAAAAATTATATGCATAAATTGATCTATAGTGAGATTAATCATATATGGTTCCTAAAATGGACTTATACTTCATATATCATACTGCTTAATATAATAAAACTAGTTCCTACTAAACAGGGACTTCCTGTAGGTCAGTGGTAGGCGATAAAGGCCAGTCGCACTTCGGTTGTGGGTTCGATTCCTACAGCCTTGTCCGAAGCGATGGGCTGTCGCCCGTCCTGCAGGTTGTCCTTTTTCCAAAACTATATAACATCCCATCAATAATATCGAAAAAAACAATCAATACTAACTTATGTCCAACATAATCCATTCCAATCTTTTAGGCTTATCCATAATACTGCAGTCGACTCTCATAATATAGTGAAAATGATTACCAGAGATTTAACACCATCATCGATCCCCATATATCATAAGATATGTTTTGTTGGTCACATTCCAAACATTCAAAGTCCTTAATCGTGTATTCTCTTGAATACCTTAGTGAAAACATGAATGCAGTTAAAAGTTAACACCTTCCACATACTAAAATCCTCAAAATTCTATATATTCAAACCATGATATCACTTAGTCCTTATATCAATCATGAGCTCATGAATACTATCAAACATTTAATTTTCTCCTTATCCCTTCATTATCCGCATATCATCTACATTCCAAAAATATCTCAATCACTTTGAATACCACATTAAACCAATACATAAATATTCCAATACTTCATGATACAACATTATTTTGGAATCCCATTACATAAACACTTAATCATTCCACCACATCGTTGTCATATTCAACATTTCCAATAGTGATCGCATGTGATTTCCCTTTGTCCTTTGCCTTCAGTGGTTGCTCATGTTGATCATCACTAACCCTTGGATTAGTGCAATTATTAGCATAATGCCCCATTTCCTTGCACTTGAAGCATTGAAGTGTTGGTGGTGCGTTCTCTGCAGTTTTTGCTTTATTCACATCATTAGAAACCCTTTTTCCATTACTTCGACACTCAGCTGCTCGATGACCTTCTTTTCCACACTTAAAACATTTTCTAGTCCCTTTAAGACAATCTCCACCATGCTTCTTTCCACACTTTGTGCATAAGGAAACATTCATCTTCTTTTCACCATTATTCTGAGATTTCTCCTTGAACTCCATTTTTCGTTTCTTGTCAAAACCATGAGATGGATATGTAAAACCAACTTTCATTTCTACCTTGATAGCACAACGCACAATTTCTTCATAGCTACTGAAGTCTCTTATAGCTAATGCCCTTCGAAGACTTGGTTTTAAGCCACTGAAAAATCGATCAACATTACTTTCAGTTTGGATGATAATACCAGAAGCATACCTTGCATGTCTTGTAAAATTTGCTTCATAGGTACCAACAGATTCATCGTCCCTTTGCTTCAGTTCAAGAAACTCTTTCTCCATCTTTGTTCGAAGAATATGAGGGAATTACTTACTGAAAAACAATTTCTTGAACTCGTCCCATTCCATGGACTCAATTTCATCTCTTGGCCTCATATTCTTGATAAGATTCCACCATTGATCAGCTTCACCTTCCAAACGATATACTGCTAAGATGACTTTATCATGTTCAGAACATTGAAGAACTGAAAATATCTTTTCAGTAGTACTGATCCATTGTTCAGCCACAAGTGGATCAGAAGACCCACTGAAAGAAGGTGGACGTTGCCTCATGAAGGACTCAATAGAATATTGTTCCCTTCTCTGCTCATTTGGAAGTCCAGAATGATTCATAGCTTGTGTAAGTATAGCAATAAGATTTTTCACTCCATCTCCCATAACATTTGTTTGTTCAGGAGGACAATCATTGCATTGTCCATTGCATTGATCAACACGGTTCCTTCGGGTTCCAGCCATTGTGTAAAACCCAAAAAGAATAGTGTGAGAGGCAAAAATCATGCTAGGGAAAACAATATAATAAAGGGGGAGTACCTTCAATATCTAACATCTTAGGTTTAATTCTAAGATCGTTAGCACAATTCTAGGACTATAACCTATACGTATACTTAACCATAGAGACATCCCTAGACATACCTTAAAAATATCTCTAGGGATCTCACTAACGTTTTCGCATCCTAGTTTCCAAAGGTTGACTAAACCTTTCCTCTGATACCAACTATAGAGACCCGTAGCTTGACGTACATGGACATTACATTACATTTGCGGAATACTTAGTACATAACAAAAAACACACACACAAGGATCGTAATAGTTTAGTGTCTTTGGAAACTCAGAACATAATCTTCTAATCCTGGTGAAAGATCTTCAATATCTCCCATAAAGATCTTCCATTTTTTTTACCTAAAACCATTCTTTATATCCTGGGGAAAAGAAAACATAAAAGGGTGAGATCAAATGCTCAGTAAGGGTATACAAAAGAAATAAAAATCATATCATATCTTTTTTTAAAATCATAACCTGCAAAAGAGATCATAATATATTAACATGGAACAAATCATAGAAGTGAAAATGAGATCACTATAATCATAACATGAAACTTGAAACTTTGTGGCATGCACACATAATCATGGAAAATCATTTCTTGTTAGTCATGACTCATTGCCAAGACTATCTTAGTGGACAAAGTCCCTTTCTGAATTGAGTAACCCTCGTTTCAGTCCTGTTTCACTGAACCGGTATAACCTACCATTCCAGCCATGTCTATCTCATGAGATATAAAATCTTTACCCAATGCATTGGAGGGAGATATAGGTCCCACCCATCTCATAATGATACCATTCTTATGTGTTCCACAAAATCATATATCATACATCATTGCATAACCCATGTAATAAAAATGGGATTCTTAAACAGCATGACATCATAAAACCATTCATATAAGATAAAGGAATTCATAAAAATAATTCCATCACAAAATAGTCAAATAAATGTAAAAATATGGATAGAAATAGAACCCTTTATTATCTTAGATGGAAAATAATTTTGATAAAACACTTGAATTGAATTCTTGAGGAAAATATCCTTTCTTCTTCAAAATCAATTTCTTTTCACAAAACATCATGCAATTTTAAAAGAAAGAGATTTTATTGAAAATAGTCATGAAATCTTTTAGAGGAAGCTTCACGAAAATAAGTCTTTATAAAATAGTAGAAATCCATTCGTGCCGTATAAGTTAAAAAAAACATTCTTCGTACTTTGGTCGGAAAAGTCAAAAAGTACCTCGTACGAAAAAACGACAAAAGATTCCTTTCATATTCTTTACTAAAAACTCACCAAAGGGTAAAAATAAATTTCAACAATTGTAGGTGGATGGAAATAATATTACATATTGATGAAACATGGATGTGGATGATAAAATACACCCCAGTAAATACTTACGAATAAACAATCTCGGATAAAAATGAGATTGTGATATTTCCCTTACCTTAGGTCCGACTTGCTTTGTAAGTGTCCGAACCTCCTGTATAATGATTTAAATCATGTTATTGACTTATTACAGAATCATATTCATTGTTATGATATCATATATGGTTCACTTATTACATTATATTACCCGTTCTTTTGTAAATTCCATGTTAAAGAAGCGTTTTGGGTAAAATCGTTTCATTTATCGTAGGTGTTTTGACTTGTTGTTCTTGACATCATTATTACTTATATCATGATTTACTCACTTCGAGAATATAAAATATGATTTATATATCATATATATTCAGTATATATATATATATAATAGGTAGATAAATAAAATGAAAAACACCGTTCATGGAGACGATAGTCCGTACGTACGCATGAACGCTGTTTTCCTTTCCTTATTGTCTTGAAATGGAAGTAAGTAGATGACATACATATGTATATATATAAATAAATCCAGTAGCTTTATAATGTCATATATTTCATTATTATTTCTTATATATACATTATAATCATTCTTAAATGGTTAACATGGAGAATGAATCTCATCGCGTCGTGGGGACGGTAGTCCGTACGTACGCACGAGCGATGATATCATTTCTATAAATATTGAATTGAATTGGAGTGGATTATACAATATATCAGAATCAATATGATGTTGTAATAACTATGTATAGTTATTCTTTACACCATTATACCCATCCATGTAAGGTGGTGGTGGAAAATAGATTACACCACGGCGTGGAGACGGTATTCCGTACGTACGCACGCGCGGTGATTTCTTTTTCCGTAGGATGGATAGATGGTGAAATAGGGTTGTTTCATACTTATAATAACATATCAGTATATGAGTGATACTGATGTTATTACTTCATAATGAAACAACCTAAGAAGAAGAAGTGGAAGAAGAAATAAAGATGAAAGAATTGGTAACGGTAATTACCTCTTCTTTGAAGTGCCTCTTTGAGACCTCCTCTTAGGGCACTAGAATTGGTCTTTGAGGACGACCAGAACCTCTAGGATGTTTCTAGGGGAGTTGAGAAGAGATTTTGGCAGGGGTTGGCCGAGCTGGAGTGCTCAAATTGGTGTGATGAGGAGGGGGAGGAGGTGTCCTTTTATAAGGGAGGAGAGGGGCACCTTAGGAATACCTCAAAATATTATTTTATATTAAAGTCAAAATCGGTTTATAATGGTTCCAAAGGGTCTTATTTCGAAGCTAAAGTGGGGATGGGTCGAAATCCTGTCAACCAATAAGATTTATACAAGTTTAGGGTTTTATTTTAACCTTATCAATTAGATTTAACTCTAAGTTAAATAATTTTACTTTTACCGTGTCTTTTTGTTTTCTTTCACTATATGGTTAATACGCTTACTATAACATGCCAAACGAACCCCAAATTGTTTATTATTAAAATATATATCCTTATATAAGTCATTTGGCCGAACCTTAGATTTTTAGGAATAAAATAACAATTAATAATATAATATTTGATTTAAAAACTATTTTGTATCAATTTTGACACTATTTGATATATGATTTTTGTGAAAGTCATAACAGAATTATATGTTCGAACCCAGTTAATTAAATCAACACTAATATATCATAGTAACCTAGAAAATTAGTGGAATTCATAAAAAGTCTTAAATTACATTTATTTTGGTATTTATATTATCAGTTTTGTCAATATTTCATTAATAAGATAATTACTGCATCATCATTGTGTCATAAATAAATTAAATTATATGAAGTCTAAAAATTACAAATAAAATATAATCATGTAGGAAATCGTTTTAGCTTTCTAATGAATATTTATAGTCGAATTTATCTTTTGTATAACCCCATATTAAAAATGTTTTAGTGAATAAACATTGATTTTAACTCTTTTAACTCTTCTTTGAATTAAATAATAATAAATGTCCTAATCTAATCCAAGTGGGCCTAAATGGTCATATTTTATTCCTAAGTTTGTTTTTAGTCGAATTACACTTGTCCAATAGAAATAGGACATGTGTTAGGGTAATATTAATATCATATTTACCCTTAGTTACCCTATTTACTATTAACCGCGGTAAAAAAATTAAAAAGTTACTATTCACCAAAAATTATTTTCATCTCATTGAACCACATTTTAGTCCTTGATATTAACTGTGTCTGTCGGATTTTCGAAATTCCATTCACAGAAGTGGTAAAATTAAGTTTTATGCAAAATTCAGTTTTTAACCTACCACTTAGTGGTTTCACTATTCATCAAAAATTGAAAGTTTTCAGAAAAGTACCAAAATTTCACCCTAGGCTATAAGTGATATTCCGAATTCAAAAATGATTTCTATTTTACAAAATTCCCAACATATAAGTTGCATTAATTAATTTTATAATTAATTTCCGCTGTCACAACAAATAGCGTGTTTTAAAGAGATAATAACTATCAAAAGATTGACACTTGTTTATAACTGGTTTAAATGTGAAATTACATCCAATGTCCAACATTGTATTAAATTGTAAAAATATATTCTAAATATACTTTAAAACCACTCAAATTAATGATTTATCAATATTAATTATTTCGATTAAAAAAGTTGTTTTTAATTATAATTTAGTAATTTTCACTATTCATCAGAATATGAAAGTTATCCGAAAAGTACCAAAATTTCACCTTAGGCTAAATTCAATACTCCGAATCCAAAAATGAAGTTCATTTTGAAAAATAAGATTTACATAATTTTAAAAAGTGTTTATTACTATTCATACCGGCTAGTTTTAATAATATTTTAATAGCATATCATTGTTTAGTGAAACTCGGTATTGCGTATTACACACGCTATCGAGGAAGGTCGCGATTGCGTGTAATGCAAGGCAAGTCAAGGATGCGTGTTGTGCAAGCTCCTTTTGGTGTAGCGTACAACACAAGACTTTAATAAAATTAAAAAGAATATTTTTTTATAAAATCTTGGGCTGTTACACTTAATCTTTCTGAACTTAAAGGCTTAGTGAAAATATCATCTAATTGAAGGACATTGCCTATAAATTCAAGTGTTATATCACCTCTTTGATAATGATCGCTTAAAAATAGGTGTCTAACATCAATGTGATTGGTTCTAGAGTGAGACATAGGATTCTTATAGGTGTTGATCGCATTAGTGTTGTCACAGTTGATTCAAACATGTTTAAAATTAAATCTATAGTCGAGTAAAGTGTGTTTCATCCACAGAATCTGTGCAAAGCAACTACCAGCAGTTATATACTCTACTTCAGCCGTAGACAATGCAACTGACTTCTGTTTCATACTACACCATGATACTAGGGACTTTCCAAGTAAATAACATGTTCAAGATGTTCTCTTCCTATCTAACATACATCCAGCAAAGTCAGCATCTGAATAACTAGTTAGGTCAAATTGTTGTCCTTTTGGATAAAACAAATCTAAATTCATAGTACACTTAAGATATTTAAAAATCCTTTTAACAGCCAGTAAGTGTGATTCTTGATGTTTAGATTAAAATCTAGCACACATACACACACTAAACATAATATCTGGTTGAATAGCAGTAAGATAAAGTAAACTACCAATCATACCTCTATAATTAGTTTGATCCACTGGTTTGCCAGTTTCATCAATATCCAATTTACAGGTGGTACTCATAGGTATATCACTTTCCTTAATACTATCCAAACCAAAACGTTTTAATAAATCCTTACTATATTTACTTTGATTTAAAATAATTCCATCATTAGTTTGGAAATTTTGAAATCCAAGAAAATACTTAAGCTCTCACGTTAAGCTCATTTCAAATTCATTTTTCATAACCATTCAAAAATCAGTACATGAAGAATTCTTAGAAGATCCAAAGATAATATCATCAACATAGATTTGTACTATGAATACATATTTTGAAATTATTTTTATAAAAATAGTGGGATCAAGAATTCCTTTTGAAAAACCTTTTCAAATAAGAATGTTTGAATGTCTTACATACCAAGCTCTTGGAGCTTGTTTTAAACCATTTAAAACTTTAGAAAGTTTAAAAATATGATTTTGAAAATGAGGATTTGAAAAACCTGGTGTTTGTTCTAAAAAACCATCTTCAACAATAAAACTATTTAGAAAAGCACTTTTCACATCCATTTGATATAACATGAAATTCAGATGTGATGTATAGGCAAGTAAGATCCTAATAGACTCTAATCTAGCTACAGATGCAAAGGTTTCTTCATAGTCAATTCCTTCTTCTTGATTGTAACCTTGTGCAACTAGCCTAGCATTGTTTCTAATGATGTTTCCAGATTCATCAACTTTTTTTCTAAACACCCATTTTGTGCCTATGGTTATAGTGTCCTTAGGTATTTCAACTAATTTCCAGACTTTTTTTCTTTAAATTGATTTAGTTCTTCTTGCAAAGCTATTACCCAAAATTCATCATTGATAGAAACATTGACATTTTTAGGTTCTAACTTTGAATGAAAAGCTTGATGTTCTACCTGATTTCATAGAGAAGCTCTAGTCTGTGTTCCTCTATCTGGATTTCCTACAACAGCATCTAAATGATGGTTATTTAGAATCCTAGTTGGTCTTTAAAAGGTACGGCTTGAGATTTTAGGTTCATCAACAGGTTGGGGTTCAATAGAAGCAGGTTCAGGGAAATTATCAGACCTGGACGTTTTAACTACAGGTCCGTTGTCTTTATCATTAAGGTTCAAAATAGAGAGATCATCTTCAATATTTTCAAGAGAGGTCTTAGGTTCATGTGGATCAGTTTCATCAAATTTGATGTGAACAGATTCTTCCACACATTTGGTTCTCTTATTAAAAACCTTATAGGTTTTACTAGAAGTAGAGTAACCTAGGAAAATTCCTTCATCACTCTTGGATGAAAATTGTCAAGATTATCATTAGTATTTTGAATAAAGACTTAGCAAACAAAAACATTGAAGTAGCTAACCTTAGGTTTCCTATGGTTCCACAACTCATAAGGGGTCCTCTTAAGAACAGGTCTGATCAAGACTCTATTAATAACATAACAAGCTGTATTTACAGCTTCAGCCCAAAAATAAATGGGTAGGTCATACTCATTTAGCATGGTTCTAGAAATTTCTTGCAGGGTTCTATTCCTTCTTTCTACTACACCATTCTGTTGAGGTGTCCTGGGGGCAGAAAAATTGTGACTATATCCATTGTGTGAGCAGTAAGATTCAAACTCATGATTTTCAAACTCATGACCATGATCACTTCTCAGGGTTTTAATCATAAGACCACTTTGGTTCTCTACAGACTTGGAATATTTAACAATGTATGAACAAGCTTCACTTTTGTGAGCTAGAAAATATACCCTAGTATATCTAGAATAGTCATCTACAAGAACATAGACATAAGACTTCCCATTTAAACTATAGACTCTAGAAGATCCAAATAAATCCATGTGAACCAACTAGAGAGGTTGATATATTGACACTTATTTCTTTGATTTAAAAGAAACATTATGTTACTTTCCCTTTTGATAGGGATTACAAACTTTGTCTGCTCGAAATTCAAGTTTGGGTAGGTCTCTAACTAAGTTCTTCCTAGCAAGTATTCTAAGTGAATGCACATTGCAGTGTCCAAATCTTCGGTGCCAAAGCCAAGACTCTTTATGAAAAGAATTTAAACAAGTAATATTTTTATTAGCTGAAGAATTTAAATCAACAGCATAAAAATTTTCATTTCTCAAAGCAGCAAACACTAAAACATTTTTAGAATTAAAAAAATTGAAAGAATCATTTTCAAATTTAACATAAAAACCATCATCACATAACTGATAAATACTTAAAAAATTGTATTTAATTCCATTAACAAATAAAACATTAGAAATAAATACAGAGTCAGTGTTACCAATATGGCCTAAGCCAATGATTGTTCCTTTTGAGTTATCACCAAAAGTGACAAAACCTCCATCAACTCTGACTAAGCATTTAAAGCATGAGAAGTCTCCTGACATATGTCTTGAACATCAACTGTCCAAGTACCAGGTCTTTTTACATGAGCTTTTTCAGCAGTTTTCCTACAAAAAATATTTAAACAGGAAATAATTTTGTACCCAGATTTTCTTGGGTCCAGATAGGTTAGCCAATAATACTTTAGGTACCCATATTTGTCTAATGGGTCCCATAAAATTTCTAGAATCAATAGATTTTGAAAGATAAACCTTATTAGATCCATAACTATGAATATAACTAGTTTAATCATTTGAAGTTCCAGAGCTAGCTACATTCTGTCCAAATTTAGGAATGAATCTAGTTTTGGTAGTTTTCCTGTGTCCAGGTTGGTATCCTATACCAGTAGTGTATCTAGGTGCTATTTTCTTACCTAGAATTTGAGTAAGAGTATCTTTACCATTGGTAAATTTTTCTAAGTATTTCTTGAGTTGTTCATTAGATAATTTCAGTTCAATATTCTCTTTAAGAAACTGAGCATGCTTTTCCATTTCAATATCAAGATCAGATTTATGTTTAACAGTTAAAGCATATTGTTTCTTTAAAGCTTTGTATTTTTCTTTCGGCTCATTACAGGTTTTTTCTAACATATCACAATATTCAAATAGTTCAGATTTTGACATGTTATCTGAGTCAGAACTATCTCCATAATAATACGAATTTAAAGAAGGAGTTTCTGATGTTACCTAAGAAGTGTTTGTCATAAAACACATGTTTTCCTTATTTCTATGTTCAGTTTTAGAAACTTTAGATTCAGTAGAGATATCCTCAGAAGCACTCCAAGTAGCCTTCATGGCTTTCTTAAACATATTGTCCTTGTATTCATACTTCTTCTTGTATTTCACCTTTGGACAATCTGCTTTTATGTGTCCCTTTCTTTTGCACTCATAGCAGACAACTTCATCTGATTTTTCAGATTTCTTCCAATCCTTTTTCTAATGTCCCTTGTTATCATACTTACCTTTATAATTCGATTTTCTGAAAAACTTCTTTTTCCTATAAAACTTTTTAAATATTCTGGAAATGTGAGCCATCTCAGCATCACTATCAGAAGCGATTTCATTGTCTTCACAGCTTGAACTTTCATTTATAACGTGAATCTTTTCCTTATCCTTGTTCTTTGAAGTTGTAGTTTTGGAAGCAACAGACTTCCTTCTAGGTTCATCTTCTTCTTCTTTGTTCACCTTGAGTTCCTCTTCATACATCATCAGTTTGCCAATTAATTCATTGACTAGCAGTTCTCCAATGTCACACGATTCTCTAATTGAGACAGAATTTCCTCTCCATCTTTCAGGTAGACATCTCAGAATTCTCGTGATTTGTTCCTTTGCTGGAGCATCCTTTCCCAGAGAAGTCATTGTGTTGACAATTTTGTTGAACCTGAGATACATGTCAGAAATGGGTTCGTCAGGCTTCATCATAAAATTATCATACTTAATAGTATAAGTATTCAATCTCATTTCCTTAATATTATTTGTTCCTTCATTAGAAACAGCTAAGGTATCCCAAATTTCATATGCATTTTTACAAGCAGATATTCTATTAAATTTCTCATCTCCTAAAACATGGTACAAAGCATTCATAGCTTTACAATTATTATTGTAGGTTGTCTTAGTAGCTTCATTCCAAGTAGATCTAATAGTTGTAGGAATTTGATATTCTAATTCTATAGCACTCCAAATATCAAAACCCATTCTCTCTAAATGAATTTTCATCTTGATTTTCAACTGAGCATAGTTGGTGCCATTGAAAAAGGGTGGTATATTGGTAGAAACACCTTCAAGTCTATTATCCATGATTATTTACTTAAACAAAATATTTTAAAGAGATAAAAATTTAGAAATAACTGAAATTTTAAGAACTTTAAAATAAAACTAAAATGACAGTTGAAAAAACAGAGTACTTTTAGAAAATATTTAAACACTCTTCTGATACAAAATGTTGGTCGGAGCAGACACTCAAGAAGGGGGGTGAATTGAGTTCCACTTAAAATTTCTGTTTTAAAACATTGTCTTAAAACCCCCCAAATAAAATAATGAATTAAACTGTAGTGAATTTATATCAAAGTAAAGGTTCTGTTGGGTTCTCAAGGGATTGATTATTTCCCAGTTAATCAAAACATAAAGGTTGATTAACTTTTGAAACCAACTTACTGATTTACAACTAATATAAACACTTGCGAATTTAATTATCATAGTAACTTTAAAACAGTTTTTGTTTTAAAGTAATTAGAAGCAGAATAAAAAAATATTTGAAATATATAGCACAACAGATATAAACAAGAGGTTCAGTCTCAAACCGAGACTTAGACCTCTCAACAATTTGAATAAAATTGATCCACACCCTGGATCAGAGTTCACAATAGTTTATAACTGTCAGGGTCCAAGACCTCTAACACTGTTGTCCATGGGAACAAAAACAATAGCAATCATCTGTCCAGGTCATACACAACCTCTACCACTATCCCAGTGGGAAATAAAAGATGCAGGTGTTTGAGTGAGGATTTACAGATCCTCCAGTTAAATTACAGGAGACAGTGTGTGTGTAAAATATAGTAGATAACAAACACCGCTCAATATGTAAAATGATAAATCACATAGAAGATTTAGAGTTTGGAAATGGCTCTAGTGATTGCAGTGCAGCTCTGGAATCCTTTGGATTGATTAGAATTGGTTCTGAGTCTTCTTCTGGTTTTAGTCTGGAAAACAGAGTGTCGTCTGCTTCCTTGACTTTCAGGTTCAAAGATAGAGAAAATATAGTCGATGAAGTTCTTGTGTTATGTTCTCGTTCTCAGCTCTTCACTGGTAAGCAGTGATGAATGAGTTCCTCGTGTAAGTTCAGTCGTCTCGTTGCATTCACACTCGGTTGTTCTTCCAGCACGCCTCATGGTATGTCTCTGTGTATTCGTCTATTCATACTTTTTGTAGTAGCACATCCTTCCTTTATTTAAATCAAGTGATCCAGCAAAAGATATTTACTTTTTGCAGGTACGAGGTACGGTTCCCTGACATCCAACAGCACACATTAAATAAATTTCAGTGTATTAAAATATACCTGATATGACCATTGGTTAGATTAAACAAAGATAAAGAAATTAAAGCAGTGTCGGGTTCTCTCTCTGAAACGGTAGCTCTTGATATTGGTAGACTTGTGTTATTGCAGGTGTCTTTATCGGTAAACTTCATTTGTAACGGTAGACTTTGTATCGGTTGCTGTAATAGTAGAATTGATCGCATCAGTAGCGGTGGACTTGTAACGGTAGTTGTGGCTTTGCCTTGTATCGGTAGTGGTATGTCTCTATCGGTAGCTTCCATGATGTATCGGTAGACTTTGCGTATCGGTGGACTTTAGCATATCGGTAGCTCTGTATCGGTAGCTGTCGACTTTGATGTAGCAGTAGACTTGAGTACCGGTGAGCTTGTAACTATAAATCTATCGGTAGACTTGACGTACCGTATCGGTAGTCTATGATGTAGTGGTGAACTTTGAGTATCGGTGAACTCCGTATTGGTAGATCTATTTGATATTGGTAGCTCTGATCGATAACGTTGGCTACTGTTCTGTATCGGTAGCTATAAACTGTTTAAGCATTCTATTGGCAGAATGAGTTAGGTCAGAGTACATATATCCAAAAGACTTATATTAAGCATAATTGAAAGTAACAACATATAATAATGAATATTGGAGATGTATCAACCATAAATTCAAATATAAATAAAATATAGTTTGGGATTATCAAAATATAATAAAGAAACTCAATTCCCAGAGGGTTGAACAATTTATATTGGTTTTGTAGTTTATATGTTATTAACATTCAATGTCACTTACCTGAAATGTAATAATGATTAAAATATTTTTCTTCGAAAGACTATAAAATAAAAACTATTCATCAAATAGAAATTAAAAAGAACTAATAGATTAAACATATAAAAAATAGATGAAAATAAAAAAATTAATAAAAAAATTTGATGATAAAAAATTTCAATTGCACAAAACATAGTTGTTTCAAAACATAATGTTTATACTTATAAATTATATTTATAATAAACTATCTTTTGCATGAATTAAAATTTATTTCTTATTATTTGTTGATAATCCTTTTATTTTCAATAAATTTTAATTTTCAAAGTATATGTTTTAAATTTCATATAAATTTTATTTATACTATATTTTATGTGCATAAATATTTTGATGTGTAAATATTATGACTTAAATCAATAATACATGTGTTGTGTTAATTATTTTGTGTGTGTTATATTTATTAATTTTTTTTATTTTCAAGTATTTCTTACATTTTTAATCCATGTTGGATGTTTTATTTAGATTGGCCTTCTACTTTATATTTTATAGGCATCCAAAGTCCCCTACTTGAAACATAATATTGTTTCAAGTAGGATACTTTGAAATATTTTAAAATATATAGTACAATACCAATCGAAATTTTTTTTGATACATTGACTAAACATATAAAAAAATTCTAATGAAAATAATTTCCAAAAAATAATGGATGAAAAATTATTTCAATTACATAAAATATTTTAGTTTCAAAACATAACATGTGTACTTATAAATTATTTTTACATAATTGTTTTTGTGAAAATTTATTTTTTTAATTATTTGTAATTATTACTTTTATTTTCAATTATTTTTTTACAATCAATGTTTAAATTTTCATTTATATTTTATATATACTTTATAATTTATAAGCTTTCAAATTCACCTACTTAGAACATTATAATATCTTAGGTAGGTCAGTTTGGAAGCCTATAAAATATAAAGTATAATTACAATAAAAATGAAACATAAATCATTTATTAGGCATATTAAAAATAATAGAAAATAAAAGCAATTTAATAAATATATCGATCTAAATATAATTTAAATGGAGAAACTTGTTTTATTAAAAACATAACATTTAAACTTTATAAAATTATCTGCAAAAAATATAGTATTAATGAAATATACATGAAATTGAAAATATGGAATTTAAAAATAAAAAATAATTGAAAATAAAAGTTTTATAAAAATAATATTAAAAAAATATTACTTTACCCAAAAAAATTTATAATGTAAAAAAATAATTAAGTACACATGTTGTATTTTGAAAACGTATTCATGGTATTTTAAAAAACTCTAACATGAATTTTATGGTTAAAACCATAGAAAAAGTGTCAAATTAATTTTAAACATTATAAAAGATTTATTTTAATTATTTTTTACATGTGCAAGAAGACGTCGCGTCAATCTAATGTGTAATGTGATCGAACTGTCTAAATAAGGAGTCTATAGAAAATTCTGGTAATTAAAAATATGGGCCACAAAGGGAGATTCACCCAAATAAGCTAATATTACTCTAAAATAATATAACAACGACAATATTTTTTTTTTGAATTTTAAGAATCAATAACACGTCAAACCGAGATATCATATACCCAAGAGGAACAAAAATACAATTTAAGTAATTTAAAATGCTAAAATGTGCTTTTGATCGGTAAAACCACAAAAAAAGATGAAAATTTGATGTAAAATATTATGAAAACTATCATAAAATTTTTACTAACATGTGTGAGAATATGGAGTGTCAATCTGATGTGCGATGTGATCAAACATTAATATATTTCAAGTTGGTGATTTTGAAGACATTTAGAATAAAATTTATAAATTCAATTTAAATGAAATTGTATACACTAACAAAAAATATAAAAAATAATTGAGAATAAAAAATAATTTCATAAATAGAATAAATATAATATAATTCATAGGCTCTCAAACTCATCTAATTAAAATATTTTTATATTTCATGTTGGTAAATTTGGAAGCCTATAAAATATAAACTATAGGTACAATCTAAATGAAACATAAAACATGAATTAAACATAGACAAATAGTGGAAACTAAAATCTATTTAACAAATATAGAAAATGAGAAGTAATTTACATGAAACAATCTTTATTGATTAAAATATTACATCCACCATTCAAAAAAATTAATCGCATATAAAAATAGTATGAATAAAATAGAAATTCGATTTAAATCATTTATTGTAAACATAAAAAATTGAAAATAAATTGAAAACAAAATAAATAAAAAATAATACATATTAATTTTTTTATTATTGTTAAATATTTTTAATTACATTTGTAATAATAAAAAATATTATTTTAAAATATTTATAACAATTACAACAATGTTTTTGAATAATGATGTAAATAATAAATTTCATAATGTAACTAATAAATTAGTTAATAATATAATTTAAAATAATAATTAATTAAGATTTTAATATAGGAAATATAATTTTTAATAATAATGTTATTTTTAACAATTTATAATACAATTATTTATCATTTATAATAATCATAATAGTCATATAATTAATATTTTAATAATAAACATGTTAATAAATAATTATTTTAAAATATTATTTATATTCTCTTTATTTCTGTATTTAATAATAATAAGTAGTAATATAATTAATAATGTTATTAACTCTAAATAACCATTATGTCAAAATGAATATTATCGTATATTTGTTATTTAATAATAATAATAATATTTAATGGTAATATGACTATAATTTATTTGAATATAAAAATAAAATATTAATTAATTTAATAGATGATATTTTTTATATTTAATATTGTTTTCAATTTTTTTTATGTTTAATAACAATATTTTTATTACTATTTTATTTATAATATTTTAATTATTCATATTATTATTATTTATTGGTAATGTTATATATATTCATATATATTTGTTCATATAAATATATATTCTACGTGATTTTGGTACAAGTACAATGAAACAGACACCACACACTCACAGGCTGAATGGGCAGGGTCATAGGCCCCCAAGAGATAACCTACCTATTATTCCCTTATTATCAATTCCACATGGCCCATACATACTAGAACAAAATCCCCATATCATATTTATTTTATGACCCAACTAATTCCCGCAACACCCCATCAAACTATGATGCCTTCATCATCATCTTGAACATCATCACAGCTATGATTTGATGTTCTCCCTATGCCCTACTGCACACCTATCACCAGCGCCTCACATCATGCTGTAGTCTCCAAGAATTGGTGACCATCTTTTCACCCTAATCGCCCGACCAAGAGCACCCCCATAGTCGTGAAGGGGATAACTAGTTATGTGGCCTACATCCACTATCTTTTCTCCCACTGTAGATCAGGATGAACCTTGAAATAGAGTTAGTCCCAAACATCCAGCAAACAGGAACCTCAAGAGCTCTTGAAGAAAACCTCTACCACATTTTCATCCCCCGCCGTCACCAGGGCATCCACCATCAACCCCTTCCATCATTGAGGAATCCATATTCCACCAGCAACTGATCTCATCTCTGTTTAGACCACCATAATGTCAATAGGGTTACCATGTTCCAACATGTAATTCTCATCCAGAGTAAAACCCCCATTGATGGGGAGTGAGTTGGATTTGAGCCCATGACTTGAGATGTTTAATGTAGAAGCAGAACAAAACCAAAAAATTGAGGGAATTCACTGTCTGAAACAATGGCTTCTTCAGAAAATTTTTGATGATGGGGTTGTCCAGGAAAATGCCTTATTTAGAAAATTTTTGATGAAGGTTCTTTCTAGGATAGATCTTTCTTCACATATTTTATGAAGAAGTCATTGTTTCAAACAATTAATTTATTTTAATATATTTAATGTTTAAATTTTTTCAAACAACACTGAACCTCATACCCACAACTCCCAAGATTGCCAAAATTCATAAAAACTTTTTTAATTTCCATTATATGAAGAAATTATCCACAGGTAATCGATTCCCAGATGGGTTTATCACATCTAATCTAAAACTCATGAATGTCAAGAATGATTGGTTTATAAGGGAAAAATATCAGGAGGATGTGATTGTGTGTGAGAACTAATGGCATTGTGACCACTATGGCAGTGTGAATGTGCAACAAAAGAGGAAGGGAGAGCGGGGGTGAAACTATACAATGCCTAAAGTTACAACTACTTGGAAAGATCAACTATGAGCTCGAAGATTCATTCAAATTGCTCCAAAAATAAACTCCAACCGAGGGAGGACAAATACCCACAAATATGAATGTTTAGATCCAAACCCAAGGCAACATGACATCGTGATGATTTTTTGGATAATAAAATAATTTTTAATGGACTATTCCAACCGTATATTATAGAAATAGAGGCTTGGAGAATTAAATATTGGGTAGCTTTCTATGAGTGGATATGGAGGTTTGGGAAGAATCTAATGTAAACAGACCATATACTTTTAGTTGATATTCTTCTTTCATTTAATTTTGTTGTGTGGTTGTATCCCTATAAATGGGGAGTGTTGTGTGTTTTCTATTTCAATTATAGTTCAATAGATAAATACCAATCTACTACTTCTGTAATTGTGATGTTTTTATCACCACAAGTGATTTCTATTCACGTAGTTATGTTAGTGGCTACATAAATTTTCTTTTAGTGGTATAAAAGGGAGGTTGATAGTGAGGTGGGTCAAGAAAAGAGCTTGTGAGATCCAATGTATATTTTTTACAATAGTAGAGGTGCTGAGGAAGAATAAGTTGAATAGTATTATTAACAATTCCAAATTTTTGGTGTGATTTTCCACCTCTATTTTTTATTCTCATATTGTTTTTCATTTACAAATTTTCAAAAGAGTGATTCAATTTTTTCAAAGGTATTTTCATCATTTTGTTTTTTACCCCTCATTTCCTTTTTTGATTGGGTTTGGTCTCACCCACATTCCGCCCACCATAATCCACATCCCTCTAAATTTATAATTATCCATTTTAAAAAAATCACATCATCCATTTGTCTATCCACTCCTCTATTGAATCTCTTACAAAAAATAATTCTCAATTCATTTGTATAAATGAAAAATATGACCATTAACCATTTCAAAAAAAAGACATCATTTTATGAAAAAAATTTGACATTATGTGAGTTGATTTTTTTTCAATACGCGCTACGATTTTTTTGTCGCTATGGAAAATTCAATTGAACAATATTTGTTCCCAAAGATGATGAAGAACAATTATAAAAATAGTTTCATCCAAATTTGAGTGATCCTTGGAACCCAATATGACATGGAAATCATGGAGGAAAAATACAAGGATACAAAATCCAAAATAGCTGATGCTACATTGCAAGGTGTTACAAATGTCACACTTATGGTGGAGCAAAATAGAGACTGCAAGGTTAAATCCTTAATTTATAAAGGCCATGAAGAAGAGACATTAGAAGTCATATCTTCATTAAAATCACGAAATTATTTCACGGATAATCATTGGAAATCATTCAATGGAGATGAAAAATTATAGGAGATACGAATTAAATCTCTATGAAGAGATTTCAAAGGCTTTTTATTAAATTTTCTGAAACGGTTGCTGATTATCACACTCATGTAATGGATGTGGTGAACTAAAAATGAGAAAATGGATAAAATAATTCTGAAATTCAGGTATTTGATCAAATTTGTTGATATATTGATCCTAAATTAGATTACATAGTCATTTCCCTTGAATAAAGGAAATTCCTAGAGATGAACTCTTTCAAAGAAGTCATGGTGTTTCTACAAGCCCATAAACTGGAGGTGAACTGATGGAGTGATACTAATGGAGTGGTACATTCCATTCAATCATAGTTATATTTCAAAGACATAGAAAAGGTCCAATGTGGAGAATCTCAAAGAACCTGAGGTAGAGGATTTTAGGGAAAATATTTTTAACCAAATAGGTGAGGAATAGGTTGAAGAATCTAACATCAAGGAGCTCATATTTATCGAAACCATACTCTATAAGAATGAGGATGCGGTATAAGGGTAGGATTCAATAATAAACGATTAGAAAAATGAAATGTTAAATGCCATAATTGTCAAAAATATGGACTTTATAAGAATTAATGTTGGTATAAGAAACACACTGATAATGAAACCGGTGAGGAAAATATTACCAAAGTAGGAGATAATTTTTGTGTGTCCCTTGTGCTGATGGAGAAAACATCAAAAAAAATCAAGATATGTGGTATCTTCACCATAGATCTAGTAACCACATGATAGGGAACAATAACATTTTTATACACCTAGAAAAGAGGTTTAAATGATATATTTCATTTCTTGGTCTCTCAATAATATTTTTTCTAGGGAATATGAGATATCATATTCATGAAATAAGATGAAAATTAAGATTTCATATTTGATTTCTACTGTTTACCAAACATAAAGACTAACATATTTAGTGTCGTTCAGTTAGTGAAAAAATTCATTCAAATAAGCCTAAAAAATAAACAAATTGTGATTATAGATGAAAATGTATGGCTGATCACAAAAGTACTGATGATGAAGAATCACAAGATTCTGGTTATGATCCATCCAAATGTACCATGGTGTTTAAAAATTTTACATGATGATAAATACTTGCTATGAAATCTTAGGTTTTGGAATTTAATGTTCGAATGTTTAATATTATAAAGAAGAAAGAATATAGTGAATGTGATTCCTATAATTTGAAACCCAAATCAAATATATGAAATCATTCTTCTGAGTAAAAAACATAGAAACATATTTTCATTGAAGTCCAACTGGAAAGTTGTTGTACAAGTTGAGGTACTTTACAATGATGTGTGTGGTCTATTGAATCCAAAATCAAATGGAAAAAGAGGTATTTTATCACAATTACTTAATATTATATATAGAAAAAGGGATATATTTTCTCAAGACAGTGTCAAAATTGATTTAAATCTTAAAATATTTCAAGGAACTATTGTAAAATCAAAGAAACCATCACATAAAAACATTGTCATATGATCTAGGTGGGGAGTACACCACTGAATATTTTCAAGAGTACCTCAAGCCTCATGTAATTCATAACCAGCTGGCACCATCATACACACCCCAACTCAATGTAGGTTCTAAAATAAAAAATCACACCATTCTCAAAATAGTGAGAAGAATTTAGAAATAAAAGGTATGTCCCATGACTTTATGGGCCAGATAGGGTTTGTATGAAGTGTATATATGAAATATATGCCCAATTAAAAATCAATATGAAAATATTTAGAATTATTATTGGAGTAATCCGTAGAAAATTATTAGATATCTTAGAGTTTATGGTTTTATTTCTTATGTTAGGACCCTAGAGGAAAAATGAACAAAGATAGAGGAAAAAAGAGTGATGTTTGTATTTATGGAATATAGAGATCATGAAATGGGATGTCAGTTGTATAATACTTTCACAAAAAAGTTTATATTTAGTAGACATGTTCTTTTTTATGAAGATAAGACATGGAAATGTAATGAAGATGATTTATGAGTGGTATAACTCACTCTAGAAGATGAATAAATAGTTGAAAAAGTACCATTTTAGGAATGGGGAATTGAAGAACCAACGACACATTCACTGCTTACTCCCAAATATAAAGACACTGATTAAGATAATTCATATATGTATCCCAAAAATGTTAAAATCATTACATATATATATGATACAACGAATACGATGGAGGAGTTTGTAAATTTATACACTCTCATCGACTTCTAATCCATTTAAATTCATGGAAGAAAAAAACAATTAAATTCGGAAGAAATTGATAGATGAGAAAATATATTCCATAGATACTTCCAAAGGCTACAAAAAAAGAAAGATATTGACTATGGTTAAGTCATTGCACATTTTGTTAAACAACTTATATATAATATAAAAATCATGGGTCATAGGGAAAATTCGTGTAAGGGGTGATATTAGAAGAAAAAAAATTGTTTTTCCGTAGAATATTTCAACCTTCTAATTTAGTAATGGAGGATTTGAGAATTTTATATTGGGTATCTTGATGTTTGTGGATCTTGAGGATTGGATGAAACCTACTGCAAAAAAAACCATAGGCATTTTATTTCTCTATTTCAATAATTTAATTTTTTTTTGTGGTTGTATCAATATAAAATGGGAGTTTTGTGTGTGTTTTATTTCAATTATAGTTCATGAAATAAATACTAATCTGTTGCTTATCCATTTTTGTTGTTGTGATCACCACCAGTGATATATGCCCGAGTTTTTTTTTCATTGCAAAAATCCACCTTCAAATTTATCCAGCCAAGGTGCCTCCATCGAGGCACATTATGCCCTCAAGGATGTGTTAGGTTATATAGTACCTTCATTTCCACCCCTAGAGATATAGGACCCTAACAATGCAATAATCAACCACCCATAAGGAAATAGAAATAGTTTTTTATGATCCATGATTAATAAATGATGTTTCTTGTGGGAACTCCATGAAAGGGAAATGGGAGTACCTTTAAATAGTTGGGGATTCAAGGGATGATATTTCTCATTAATTTTCTCATTGGGAGAGCTATGACCCCACCCCCTCCACGATCAATTAACCCTATGAAATGATGGTGTGATGGGGGCCAATTTTAACCATCACCATTGTAGGAAGGTGGATGGATTACCTTTACAAAATTAATGGGGGTTCATTATACAATACACACTGTTCGTTTCCACTATTAAAGATCTCAGGATAAGGACTAGTAATGATCAATGGACCACAAGTAATGAAATATACAAAGACGGCATGTTGGGAGTGATGGCTAATAAACGACACTATAAAAGGGAATATTTGTTTTCCCTTCATGGATAAAAGATATTATAAGGCATGGAAATAGAGGAATGGACATTACAATGAGATTTCTAGGTTAGAGTGCATGCTTTCTATACATACTATATTGAACACCTCCCATCCCAAACCCCAAATGATAGAGAGTCAAGGATCAAGTAACTAGAAGATTTGGTGGTGGGTGATTGAGGGAGGAGGTGCAACCAATGTAGTAGTGGAGGGAGTGGTAAGATGGAGACACATTACAATGTCAATGGGATTCAATCCATGAAAGGAAACCGGGTTGCTGATTACCCACTATTGGGTTGCCCTTGTTTCAACCCAAAGATTCATATAATTAGTCAAATAAAATATTCCAATAAAGGGAGAACAAGCATCCATAAATATTTCAGTTTGGCTCTAACCTCAGGGTGAGTGGGAAACATAAACACTCATGCTATCATTTTTCCACTAAAGGTGCCTCCACTGAGGACCTTTACACCATCAGGTATGGGTATATAGTCCAGTCATTTCCACCCCTAGTGAGACATGACCCATCCATTAACATAACCATCGAACCAAAAGTCTCCAAAAAATATGTGGTGGTCTCCCCAAATCCACTGATATCTAACATCATTGTTGGAGAGAACTATATGAATAGTGGATGCATTGGATGATTTAGGTCCTTCGTTGCCACACCTAGAGAGACACAACCTTATCCCCTTCATGATCAATGATCCACAAGTAATGAACTATGAATGGATGGTGTGATGGGAGAAATTTTTATCATATATTTTTCTAATATACAAAAATAATAAAAACAAATCATGATATATATGTTTGGGAAAAAATATTCAAAAACTAGGGATCCTCGTGTGGTGTACTCTCTAAAAGGAAAATCCCCACTTAAAAGATCGTCTCCATCAAAACATATTTAAAGAAAAAAGATAATAATAAAGCGCATTATTAAAAGGTATTATAAATAATGATCTTTTTTATTACATTTATTCTTTAAAATACATTTGATGAAGACTTTATCTAAACACGCGCCTTCTCAATAATGGTTTTAAGTGGATTCTATTTGGAACATCTCCTTCCCTATTTTTTTAATTTTTTTTAATTTTATGTTTTATTTTGTTTATATATATATATATATAATATAACAAATTTTCACTAAATAATAATAATTATCATTACAATAATGATATATATAACTAAAATAATATAAAAAAATAAAAAAAATTATTATTAAATATAAAAAATATTAACAATATATATATTATATATAATAAATACTGTTCCAAATCCCTACATGTGTCGATGCCATAATGAATGTGATAGAATTCACATACATATATGAAACTCAACTACATAAAAATACCTTTTTCAATTTCCCATCGCTGATTTTAATTCCCCTCTATGATATACCCCTCCTCACAAATTCCTCCACAACCATAACCCCAACTCCCCCACCCCGACTCTCCTTCCCCCAACCCCTTCTTGGCATCTCTTACCCAAGGCCATCGAACCCACCTCAACCTACTACCCATCCCTCTCACTTCCATCTCCCCATCCTGTCCTCCTTACCACCTCTTCCTCCTCCTCCTCAGATTCCTCACCGTGAAAATTTTCTATTTTCTCACAAAACCCTCTAATTTATATTATCATGGATTGTTTATATTAACAATTATGTTCATCATTCTGATTAAAAATTATTTCCATTGATATATGATTCCATCCATTGACATATCCATGTTATTAAATAAATCTAGGGTTCCTATGATTTCTGATATCTTTATCTCAGTATCCTTCCCCTAGAAGAGATTCCATCTACGACTGATACAGGTGTGTAGACTACCAACTCCAACATTTTATTTCTTGATATTGAACCGTTCGTCTTGAAAAATGTTTTGTATGGATCAAAAAATTATTGGATCATAGTTCTATTCCTCTATATTATTATATTATTTTCTATATATAAACTAAAATTTCCACTCTGCATCAATTTCTGGTGATTAGTTCCTCTCTGTAATAATATCCACCACATGTTGTCTTGGTTTCTTCTCAGAGACCCAAAATAGGGATACATAAATGAAAAATGCATCACACTCATTCCTTCCCTGTCATTGTACTGATATAAAATTTATTGATATTTACATGGATTCGATCTCCTGATATTAAATCTAAATATTTTTTTGGGTTTAATATTATTCATGTCATATGAAGGATTTAATATTTTTTTCACATAGACTAGAGGTAATGACATTAATTTTTTTTTCTATTATGGTTTCCCGATTCATGGAGTCATACATGAAACCATTACCTTTCCACCTGGCCTAAAGATTCACTACATCACTAGATTTTTTATAACAGATAGTGATGTTAATTTGTTTCAGGTTATTCTTTTTTTTGTACAAGTATATTTTAGTGTAATGGTATGTTACTTGTATAGGAATTTCAATTTCATCGCTTCTAGTTTATTTATTTTAAATACTTTTATTTTATTTGGTTATTTTTTATTTATTGTGAACTGATAATTATCTAATTCAATTTTTTTGTATTATTGTATATTACTCACTAAATTTCGTCTCATCACATGAATTAAATAGTTTACTCTTTATATTTTTTCTTTTATTAGTCATGAAATTAATTTATTTTAGGGGCTTCTTCAAGTTTCCCACATTATGGAGACTGACTTGTAACCATTCCCTTGACACCTGGCCTAATCCTTCACTACTTAAATATGTTTCTATTGCTGGAAGTGACATTAATTTGATTTAGGTTCTTATTTGTTTGTGTGATTATCCTTCACTGTAAAGGTACATTAATGCAATAATAATTACTATTTCATCGCTTTGAGTTCATTTATTTTAAAATAGTTTATTTTAGTTAGTTATATTTAATTATTGTGATATAATAATTGTTTAATTAAAAAAATTTAATCAAATTTTAAAGGATTATTTATTTACCAAAAACATTAATAATATCACATGAATGAAGTGGTTTATGACTTATGGGTTTTCTGTTAATGAAAAAACATTAATTTATTTCAGGTGCTTCTTCAGGTCTCCTGATTCTTGGAGACCTACTAGAATCCATTAACTTTCGACCTATCCTAAACATTCATAGTTTCAATTTTGTTCTATTACAGGTTGTGATGTAAATTTATTATAAGTGATTATTTATATTATGACTCTAATTGGATTTGAAGTTATATTAATGCTATAATAATTTCTATTTAATTACTGTTACATTATTGATTTTAAAATATTATATTTTCATTGATTATTTTTTTATTGAGACATTATAACGTTTCAATTTCTAATTTTTTATTCAATATTTTAAATTTTCTACTTAGTATCTTTCAGGGATTCAGATATATACTATATAAAGAAAGATATTCAAGTACTAATTAAATATAGACTTGTGATTCAAAAGATTTTTTAAACACTATTTGTTATACCAGTGACTCCATATACTAGATTATAAGAGATCTATCCTCCAATAGAAATGTAAATTCTTAATATGATCCTACGATTTGATAATTACAACAAATTTAACTTATACTAATTTTAATAGGTAATTAATTTTATCTATAGGAGTTGAAAAATTGTTATGTTTTGAACTATTTTTGTTATTTATAATTGAATAATTTTTTGAGTTTTGTAATAAATGAATTCATGATAAAATGTAGGAGAATGATGAGTTTAATTTTTATTTCAATAAAAATTATTTCACATAACATATATAACTATTATAGGGTATAACTTTAAATTTTATTTCCTTATAGTCTGTGTCTTCTGATGCAACATCCCGGTGATCTATTTCATGTACTACAAAAATGTCATCTTCATAACCAATATTAAAAATATTCAATTTTTTGCATGCTTCAATACTATATTGAAAACATATTTATAAAGATGATATTCACCAAGTGTTTCTATTTGTAAAATTAATTTCAATACATTTTAGTAAAGTTTTATTACACTCTATTTTAACCAACCTATGTATATTATTTAAAAAAAGTTAAAAATATATATATTATATTATTTAACATGTACAATTGTTTTATTTAAGGTTCTATATTACATTTTAATTCACTTTATTTTAAATGTTTCCATTTTTTTAACAAAATTAACTTTTAATTCCCTTTTTTTATTGGTTTAAACTCTTATTTTAAACAAACTATTATTTTTTAAATTATTTGCTTCTGTTTGATCACAAAGCTTATACATCTACAATCATTCAACAATATTAAATATATTGTTCACATTGGATTCCATATTTATAATATGCCTATCTATTGTTACATGCATATAAAATGTATTGATCCATGGTTCATTCCATGTTTTAAAATAGAGGTGCCTCGACCGTGATCCCTCCAGAATGGTGCACTGCAATTCCCTATAACTTCTTGTGGATGGATCGCAGGATAAACTTTACTAGAGAACATCTAGTAAGATCCTGGCTATTGTTGTTACCCTACGATCCCACTAGAGTAGTCACGCCTTGTTTTGGTGCCAAAAAAATCTTTTACCCATAAGTCATATACCCCCATCACCCCTAACTAAAACACCATGATTCTCCCTTAACCTAGAGAAACAATTCCATCACTTTCACTAAAACCATTCTTTTTCAGGCATCTGTTCTCCTCTCTCATAACCTCACAGTATTAAATGGTGACCACCCCTTTCCAAGAGAATTTTGATCGTCGATGACCCCCAGGAATCTTCCTTACTAGATAGACTCCATTGACCTAATGGATGGACATATTTCCTTTTTTTATTTTCCATCCTTATTCAATTTTTATTTTATTTTATGTGTTTTAGTGAAACATTTCCATTAACAATTCATTTTTTAGCTTTTTTATTTTGTTATTTTAATTCAATTTTTTATTCTATTTTCATATTATAATTTTTCAACATATATGAGAAGAAATATATAATTTAAATTATATTTATGGGTTTTTGATTGGATAAAAAGTAAACCAATATGTGATTTGTGTTGTAGATATCTCACTCTATGACCTTATCCCATAGCTTCTCGATCCAAGATTGACTAAAAAGGTTCCACTTAGCATATTTCATATAATTAATTTTTCTTGTGTATGGATTAATTTCAGTTTTAATTTAAGTACTTTAAAATAAAAAATGTCATTAAATTATGCAACTTATTAATTCGTAGGATGTGAATTAAGAATCTGAAACTATTTCAAATTTATCTATTTTTTGTCATTGATCTTTTTCCACATTTAACTAAACATATTATTTTTAGAGATATTTAGAAAAATAATTTAATTGATGAATCTTACTTTTTTAACATTATTACAGGGTGATTTTATTTTTCTAATAATTTAAAAAAAACTCGTATGATGGTAGTTCACAACTCTAGAGTTGCATGAATTAATTATCCTAGATGATGTTATAATTCATTTTATGTGAATTTTTACTGAAAATAACTCTGTAGAATTAATATATATATATATATATATATATTGTTCCTATTAAAAAGATTTTTAGTCAACATAGAATAGTGAATTCATGTAAAATAATACAATGGAATGTCTAATAGGTCCTTTTAAATGTGAATTGAGAAATATGAGTACTCCCCACTCTTGATTGTTTTAGTCAATTTCCATGTACAAATGAATTAAAATAATTACCAATTAGGTCATAAATTTTTATTATATAAGTAGGTAATTTAAAATCAATTCATATTTATAATTACTATAGATTATATGTAATATATCTGTCAATCCATATTACCTGAAACTAATATTTTTATTATCTTTCAATAAAAAAATACACATCAGATGATTATGTACTGTAAAATGGTAATGGATGGGATATATTTTCCTCATAATATTCCATTGAACCCTTCTAACTTATACTAGATTAAAAAAATTTGAAATAGTGGTAAATAATTTTGTTTAAATTAAATAATGCATAGAAAATATTTCAATTGATATAAATTATTTTTACATGGATATTTAGATACTCAGACCATTAAATGAGTTGTTGCTTAGTTGTATTATTTTATAATAAACTCCAATTTCACCCATATGTTCTTAGGGTGCTATGATAACTTCAACAAGATATTATTTTCTTGTTGTCATTATCTCACTGAAAATTTCACAAGATGATGATGCTATCAACTTCACCAGTTTTATTTTTTTCTTTCTCAATGATCACGTTCCTCTCACTGTGAATTTTTTTCCCCTGTTGATAATTCATTAGATCAATTCCATTTTGTTGAACTAACGCCACTCATCATTTCTTATTTAAATAAAAGGGATAATAGGGACATACAACTAATGAGGAGATGAAGTAGAAATGAATCGATATTTCTATTATATGAAAAAGGTAGGTTTCTGGTGAGTTTTTTAATTAATGCTTTCAAAACTTTATTCTAAATTGACATTGGAATTTTTGGGATTTTAATTACTATTTAGTTTTATATAGATACCATGTTATCTCAGTGAATTTAATGTTATTTCACAAGTTTTTTTTCATTTATTTTCTTTAATCAAATCATTATGAACTAGAAATTTATGTTATTATTTAACAGGTTGAAATATACAATGCAGGACCCATTGTCACTATTTCGTCACAAATTCCTAAATTTTATTCATCTCTTACAATTTCATGTTTTTTTCCAAATTTTTAGTTGATTCCCATGTTTTGTTCCCCCAAATTCTCCCAACTCTATTAACCGCCATCCAATGCCCTCTAATTCCCCAAAGTACCTTAGAATATTGCCAAAAATTCATCTATACCTTCCAAATTCTACTTTCATCATTATTTTCGACAACATAAAATTTTCCACCTTTCCTAGGATCACTACCCCTTGGATCATCTCATTTTCTTATTGCTTTGGTATTCCATTGAACAGAATCCATAATAGTATCTCCCAATTTTATTATTGTATGGTATCAATCAAATACAATAAGGAGTGACATATTGAAATGGTGAATAATGTTATTTCATATTTCAATATGGGGTTTACGTTATAGTAGTTGAGTATTTTATATACATTTAAAATGTATTCAAATGCTTTAGTGTTAATTATTATGAAATAATGGTAAAATTTTATATTATTGGATTTTTATTCATGATTATTGTGTAAAATTGGGGATGAATTATATTCATTCTCAAGAATAAGTAATTCAATATGACAATACTATTCATTTCTATACATGGTGTTTCTTATGATCCAAGATGCAGAGCAACTGACTACGTACTATTTAAATGTAATCATTTTACTAAACGAAATGTAATTTTCTATTTCCTCTATAATTTACTTCTATATTTAAAAATCCATTATATAGATTCCTTGAACATTTTATTTCTATTTATTTGACTACATTCAATATGTACGCAAATTAATGTGTAGGAATAATGAATTGTTCAAATAGATTAAACTATAAAAAATTAATGATTAATAATATAAAAAATATATGCAATTTTTTTTCAAATGAGTTATAAATCTAGTATTGAAAATTAATTAGGCGATAGAATTATGAAACTGAATTATGGAAATGAATTATGTAATTCAAATTGTTTGAAAATGATTTTTGTAAACACTTTAAACATTTTGCCTCAAATTTTATGTATGATATCTCCATATTATTTAACGACTTAATCTCCACTTAGAAGTATGTTTCATAGGAGTTAAAATATCCTAGATACCAAAAAATTATTAGTTAGTTAAAGATGTTGGAAATTAATTTGATAGATAACTTTTTTTGGATGGTGATTGAGTTTGATTTGGTATTTTCTAATGTGATTTAATATACAGTTACAATATGGTTAATACTTGACTGAATTTATGTAGCCCTGTATTGATATTATATAGTTTCATAATCTGTGAGAATTCACTAAGATAACAATATTGAACTTACTCTACTTTTGTTATCTCATTTTGAACTGTTACGTAATTAATTCATTGCAAATGAGGTTAGATCTATATTATGATTTGATGAAAGGGAATAATTCAACACTAAAAAAGGGAAAAATTATCATCAAATAATATTAAAATACGGTTAACAGAACATCAATTTAACATGAAAAGAAATATTTATTAGATGAAATTGATGTAAGATAGTATATTTAACTATTAACTTGAAATTTAATGGGCAGTTAATTAGATATTTTCTATATGGCCGACCAAAACCCAATTTTTTTTTGTTTTTTTTATATTAAAAAAATATTTAATCTTCCATTTTTTTATTTCTATATTATATCATCCCATAGGAAAATAAACTAATCAAATGTATCATTTCCCATTATAATTATTATGTATAATGTTATTTTCATTTATATTTTTAGTAATTATATATTGTTTATTATATGTTTTATATTATTTTTTGATAATTTATATCCAAAAATACTTTTATATATATCATTTACCTAGTTATGTTAGCAGTTATATTATTATTCACGTTCATGGTAGAAACATGACTAAATTTTTTTTCCATTATTTAATATGTGTTATAGAATTTATTTTTTATTTAATAATGATAAATTAATGATTAATAAAATTTAATATGAAATTGTTTTCATGAAATGTATTGGTTTCATAATTAGAGATACCTTTTGATGGTTAACAATAAATCAATGATTTTGGTTTTATTTTATATATTAACTAATAATTAATATTGAATTTTATTGTCTTTATATATTTCATTTGTCTATATTTTGTTTGTTTTAATGTTTAATTCTTAGGTCAATTGTAAGGATGAGGCTCTCAAGTGAATTTTTGAAAATATTTTCATTGTTAGGATGAATCGCTAAGGTTCATTGTAATTATAGATAGGCATATTTATATATTGATATTTATTTTTTCATCATATTAATTCACTAGAATATCTATATATATTAGCTTCTATAGAATATTCAGATTCATCTTCATCCTCATCCTAATAAAATATGGGATTTATGCAATGAATCTTAGGGTCCTCATCAATACCCCCAATACAGAAAAAGTATACACTACAAATCATTATTTTTTTATATTAAAAAAATACTCTTTGATGAATAAGTGGGAACCTAACAAGACCAAAAACACCAGCGGGAAACATATACAAAATTCAAAGATTCCACACAATGAAAATTTTAAATGGGTATCATCACTACGGGAACCATCTCATTAGCGACATATCCTGAAAATTGTGCACCCGCTGTAGTGAAGAAGCCCATCAAAATCACTAAAATTTTAATAATCACTCATTGTCATAATCCCCAAGTTGATAACCACTCTAAACATCATCTTTTTAACCCTCACCACTAGAGTCGTCTCATCACCACCGATAATACCACCTTCTTCGTTGTCAAACATCACTGAAGCCAGCAATCAGGTCACAGAAACAGAACATCCACCAATCACCACCACTATCTTCACATTGTCTTCATAAAACTCCATCATCAATGCTATAAGACCATCATTACAGAACAAAACAACCATCTGAACCTTCGACGATGGGCCAATTTCCCTCCCAGAGACCCTACAGGACTCGATCCACACCTCCCAAAACCTCCCTGAAGACCTGCACAGTAGACCGACAGGGAAAGGAGCACATGACCAAGGTGTTAGAGAAGGGATGAGAAAATGGGGGCCTCGGCAGGGGACCATGCCGTAAAATGCATCATTCCATCGAAACCGAGATCCACAAATAGGGAAATAGAAACGATCTACAACAATAACAACATTAAACCAAACCTCAAACTGCATCTGCAAAATAGAGAGCGAGCCAAACAGATCTAGAACCGAAAAACACCAAAACCAGAAGCATAGATCTACATCCAACAAATAGTATTTAAATATTCTAATAGAAAAAATAGAAAACCTTTAACATGGATTGGGTATGAAATATAGGGAATTTTTTCATACATGAAGATAACTTAATAAAAGGAAGCTAATGCCGATAGAGGAACACCTAGAAAGTCATCGACTGCTGAACCACGTAACCCAAAACATCTTTTAAACCGCTGCTATCAATACATCTTAGAGAGTCACTGAGGAACGAGGTTTCAGGGATGTGGATTGGGTGGCTAAGGGTTTTGAATAGACAACCTTCATCAGGACTGCAAACCTCCATCATCTGAGAAGACATATTCAAAAGGAGAAATGTGGAAAACTAGTGATAAAGTGAAACCATCGATTATTTTATTGAATTTAAATAGTGTTTAATTGATCAATAAATTCAATTACTTAATTATAGCCTTTTTCTATTAAATAATAAATTGTTCCACTATTTACTAAAATATTTTCAATATAATTTTTCAAGAATATCCATGAATGTTTTTTGGGATAGAAAACATGACCAGAATATCAATTGAGGTTTGTGGATAAATACAACTATCTATTTTACAAGATCTTATATTGTTTCTTAATTGTTTTGTGAGAAGTAAATGGTTTTTTCACATTGTTTATATATAAGTAGATGAGGTAGTAATTTAAAATTTAGTTAGTAAATGTGTTAATAAATTGGGGGAAATCAAAGGGCGGTATCACAAATAGTAATAAACATTTTATTAGTTAAATTAGTTTAATGTATGCTGTGTTATTTTTACAGTAGATGGGAAAAAATTTGGGATTCCCAAAGAAGGAAAGAACCAATTTTAAAAACATTTCAAATAGTTATTCTATTTTATTTATTTTTTTAATTCATTTGAAGTTTTTTTACTGAATTATTTTTCTTTAGAGTAGGATATTCCTTGGTTGGCATGATATGTGAACATGTCTTCATGGTGCATGACACTAGTGAAATCTATGTATCAGAACACGCTTACCTATAATTGATTCATATATCATGCACGGAAATCTCTTTATAGAAGGACATGTCATTCATGTAATAGTTTTCATGTTTCATTGGAGTGGTATAAGTTCATTATGCGGACACACCTTCTGTAGGAATATGTTGTATAATCATATTGCATATCCAATTTTCTGTATACCATTTTTTGGTATATGTGTATTTTATATTCTGCTACATTATACTATATTTTCATATTAATATTTTTCTAATATTATATATACATTTTTATTCATATTGACTAAACTGAATATTGTACATCTTGTCTAAATTGGATATTTTATATAGCATTATACACATACTGGTATAGTGTGCACCCTAGTATGTTTTTTGAAAACAATTTAAATACATGGGATGCTAACATTTGTATTCATAATACGTATTAAAAATATTTTTCAGTTCTGTTATTTAAAAATATGTTATATATTGACAATGATGAATACCATAATTGTGTTTTAATCCATATAAATCATTAAAGATATGTTAGTCATAAATTTAAAATTATAAGACACTTACATAGAAGAGAGATTTCATAGTTGACTAATAATGCTGCACAATATTATTGATGATCATATATGTTTTTGACTATGTATATCAGACAAATTAAACACCACACCACTCTCCTAGACTGATTTATTTTTGGTTTCTAACATATTATGTTTTGCCTCTATCATTTTTTCACTATTTATGGATTTTGGTTTTCCAATGACCAATTAACTTCTTATTATTTTTGACAACTTATTTGTTACAATAAAATGTTTTTTTCTATAAAATGTTTCTATCTCTACCTAAAGACATAGTCATAGGTGATTCCTATAATGGAACTTCCAGCATCTATGAAAATTTGAACTATTTAAGGATGTGATTCTATTTCATTCATTGCATTAAATATTATATACTCTTCTATTTATTTATCTTCATATATTGAACCTCTCTGTAGGTATTTCTAATTAAATCTATGCTTTCATTTATTTACTTGCTATGTTGTCCTGTGAAACAACATAGGTTGGCGTACTAGTTATTATGGAATATAAAAATACTATTTATTAAAATTATTAATATTCTCATCTTATTTTCAAATAAATTACAATCATATTATCATAAAATATTTATGTTATTAAATAATAATTATTAACATATAATCATTTTGACCTAATTATTAATTATATTCAAAAACATTATTAATTATATTATTATTTAGTATTATTAAATACATATATAATTATACTATAAATAATATTTAAAATTATTTATATTTATGTTTTTTATAAATAGAATATTAACTATACTACTATTATGGTTTTTATAAAAGATTAGTAATTATATTACAAATCATTAATAATAAATATATTATAAATAATTATACTTTCTATATTAAAAATCAAATTAATATTTATTTTAAATTATATTATTAACTACATTATTTTTTAAATTATGATTTATATTAATTAAAACATTATTTTTAATTATTTATGTAATTCATGTTAATATTTTGAAATATAATTATTATTTATTAAAAATTTAATTCCTAATATTTAACATTAATAACATATTTAGTAATAATAATTTATTAATTTTAGGATGTTCCTTTTATTTTTAATCATTTTTTATTTGCAAAGTCAATTGTTATAATTTCAAATATATTTTATTTATATTATATTCTGAACTATAGTTTTAAATATTATATATAATAAAACTATTTATTATATTTAATAATAATAGAGTTATGATTTTATTTATATTAATGTAGTTATACACATAATTGTTATTATGATAATTATTATTATTTACTAAAAATTTGTTTTATATATATATATATAACATAACAAAAAATTAAAAAAAATACAGGGAAGGCATTTTTTCCAAAAGAGATCTCTTAAAAACATTTTAAAGAAGGTGCATATTTATATAAAATATTCTTCAATGGTATTTTAAATAAGGATCTTAATAATATAGCCCCTTCATTAAAAAACCTTTTATGAAGTCACTTTCTTATTAAGCACCTTATTTAAAGGTTTAGTGAAGGTGGTGCTCTTTTAGATAGAATCCATCATTATGTAGAAGCACATCCTAGGAAGATATTTAGTTTTGGAATTTGTTTTTCCGAACCTGTATATCTGGAATTCATTTTATTTTTTTTGGTATATCATATTAATATTCTATTTTTAACCAACAAATCTATGGAAAAGAAATTATTGATCCCTAAGGAGGACCATTACAATGTTAAATGTGATGACTTTTACCATATCCACCCATCATTTCCACCCTTGGGGAGCCAGGAACTCACCCCATCTGTGATCAATAACATGAAAGTAAAAAAATATGCCATTAGGGCCTGATTGAAGACATTTTTATCCAACAATACTATAAGATAGATCCAGTTTCGTCCATAGATGGATGAAAACTATTAGAATTCATTGAAGGTGATAAAAAAATTATATATTCAACCAACTAAAAGTAGACACCAGTGAATCCCACTTGATCAATCACATATCATCAAAAATTCCCAAAGGATAGAAACCTGAAGAAAATGTACCTAAATAATGTGGTGGTTGTTGATCGAAGGGGTGGTGTACTAGCATAAATAACCCAAACTGGGTGAAAGGGGTTGAGGGGAGATTCTTTATGAATCATTCAAGTGTCAATATTTTTTTATTGGTCAGTGTTGTCCCCTTATTCTATAATGTGATGTGGGAATGGATGGTATATGTGGTGGGTGGGAAAACAAACCATGTTTTTAAGTAAAATAAGAAGGGGAGAGGTATCCTAAAAATGGGGATCCACCAAGTGTTTTCAGATCAACTTCATTGACAATATCAATAACATACATTTCATTATTTATGTGTGTGGTATTTTGGGGGGTTGTTTTACCATATATTCGAGAGAGAGATTTATAATATTCAACTCCTCATAATAATGAGGTATTGTATACACAAATTTACCCATAGAAAATCTTCTATTTTCTTGTAGTTTTTTACCCCTTTAATTTTAGGGTTTTTTTCACATTAAATATGGTGTCAATTTATTTCCACATTTTTTCACTTTATTTTATCTCACTTTTAACACTCCACTAGTGGTCCAATAATTTATTGTTTGAAAAAGTGATAATAGATGAAGGTTCATTCCCAGTGTTGTTTACTTTTTTGGGTATTTCAAATTCATATAAATTTTAGTATGCTTTTTGATTGGGACTCTAATTGATCTTTCATATCAAATTTTATAATGAGATTATTAAATACAACATTTTGAGACATTGGATGTTATATAATGATGATGTGTCTAGATGGTGGTGAAATTTGAGGTCAATAAACTAAATGGGAATAATTTTCCATTGCGGAAAATAAATATGCAGGTAGTGTTGTAGAAGTATAATTTCATACTCAAAATTAGAGAATGACTAGTGAGTGTGATGTAAGAGAAATGGAATGACATGGATGGGAATTATATTAATAAACTACATATCCATTTATTATATGGGGTATGATAATGAATTATAGATAAAACATTGAAAATGAAATATGGGATACTCTGATGAAGCTACACGAGGACATGTAACTAATAAAAGATTTTATTCAAGAGAAAATCATAGACTTTTCAAAATGTGAAGTCATTAGCAATGATCAGACAGATCAAAATAATTAATATCATATTAAATCAGCTCATGGAGTTGGGATATAAATGTGTGGATATGGAATGGGATTATATTATGCTCTTGAGTTTTCTAGACTCATATGAACAACTCATCATCCACCACATAAATAATATCCTGAAAAAAATGATTCTCTTCAATGTTGTTTCAACTGATTTTCATGAAGATGAAATTTGGTGTATGAACAAGGAGGATATATAGAAAACCTCTCACCAATCAAAGGATTTGAATATTGATAGAGGGAGGATGATGGGGTGTGATTATAGGGGGAGCCAAAATCATGGAATGTCCAAATCTAGGAGTATGAAGTAGAATGTCACATGCTCCTATTGTGGAAAGATGGGTAACATTTAGAAGGATTGTTGGAATAAAAATATTACTGAAAATATATCTCAGTGATATGTGGAGAGTAATTCTGGGAATATAGAAATTGTATTCGTTGAAGTGGAAATCATATATATAAGCATGCATCATCTCAATGATTCTTGTATGATCAAATCTGGTGAAACATGTCAAATGCTGTCTTGATGGGAATGTGTTGATTAGTATGAAACTATCCCATAGAAACTTGTGTACATGGTGAATGATCATTACATGAAATCTTTTTGAGTTTATAAAACCAAGCTTAAGATTAATTGTTCTATTTTTTGAACCATCCAATGAGTATTGTAACACCCCAGGATTTCATAGTGTGTTATTTCTTAAAAATAATTCAATAACTTGCACTACATGCAACACCGAGTTCAATCACACCATGAAGTACAAAAAAATCCATTAAAAGAGGTCATGAATAGTATTAACTACATTTTGAACTTTATATAATCCTTATAATTTTAGAATCCCTATTATGAGTTTCTTATTCATAATGCAAGAACAGATTCATTTTCAGTATTGCACTTTTATCAACTTTTTAATAGTGAAACCTTTTTAAATAAAATATTTTAAACTATCTGAATAAATTGGGACATCAAAAAATTTAAAATGAAACATCCCAAGCTTCCACGGTACGCTTTCCTTTGAATAAAATAGTAGCGTGTGTTATACGCAACCTTGAGTTTTAACACACGCCACAACCAATCAAACTAGCCGTTATGAATAGTAATACCTAAATTTTGAAATTATATATATTTTATATTTTAAAATGGAATTCATTTTTGGATTCAGAATATAGAATTTAGCCTAAGGTGAAATTATGGTACTTTTCGGATAACTTTCATATTTTGATTAATAGTGAAAATTACTAAATTTTAATTAAAAACATCATTTTTAATCAAAATAATTGATAGTGATAAATTTTGAATTTGAGTGGTTTTAAAGTATATTTAGAATATATTTTTACCATTTAATATAATTTTGGTCATTGTACATAATTTTACAATTAAACCGAACATAAACAAGTGTCAATCTTTTGATAGTTATTACCTCTTAAAAACACGCTTTTTGTTCTGACAGCGGGAATTAATTTTAAATTAATTTCTGCCACTTCTGTGTTTTGAATTTAGAAAAATGGATTCCATATTTGGAATAAGTATTTCCAAATTGTGTAAATAGGTAACTTTTATTTTTAGACATTTTGAATAATTACTGTGGTAAATATTTTATTTACCATGGTTAAGGGTAAATCTGGTAAATAAGGGTAAAAAAATAATATTATAATAATACAAAATTACCCTAAAACGTGTCCTAACCTTATTGGTGGACACATACCCGACCATTGGCATCCTTGGGTCGATTTGGGGACCCCTTGGAGCCACTTGTATGTGGTAGGGACACATTATATTAATAAAGTTAAAATAAAAATAAAAATGACATAAGCTTACATCTTTTAGAAGAACAATTTTTACATAGTGTTATTCATGTTGGATTTTCCATTATAAATATTCATTAGAAATATAAAAAGATTTCCTACATAATGATATTTTATTTATAATTTTTATACATAAAATAATTTAAATTATTAATGACACAATAATGATGCAATGTTTACCTCATTAATAAATCATTTAAATAAATAAGATTATAATGATTAAAATATTATCTAAAACCTGTCCAATTCTTATTGGTTGATGTTATTTAGAATATGAGTCATCTTAACTTCGACCTCAATTATTTTTGGACCATTATAAACCGAATTTAATTATATTATAAAGTAATACTTCCACTCTTTCCTAAAGAGCCCCTCCTCTCCCTTATAAAAGGAGACCACTTATACTCATTCCTCACACCTCTCAAGACACATGGATCGTCCAACCTCTGCCCAAATAAGCTCCCCACATCCCTCTCCTCCTCCTTGAATCTTCCCCTTAGGCAGAAATCATTTCAAGAAGTCCTTTGGTTCCAACCAAAGTGAGTTACCTAAATTAATGGTAACAATTTCTCTTAAATTATATTCATTTATTTTGCTTCTCCAACCCCCAAACTCTTTTTATTTCCTTTCTTTTGTAATGAAAAAAGTATCCTCAATATACTAGGATTTTTTTATAAGAAGGATTCGAACTACACATACACACACCTCCATCTAATGGATTATAAACATAATGTTTCTGTGAATGGAAAACTAACGCCTCACGAAACGATGATTGTTCAAATAAATCTTACCGCCTCTCATGGTGGCCATTATGATGGCACTGTAATTAAGTGTTATATTAATGATACATATTTTTTATATAAGCTTCTATAATTCCATTTTATTTCATACCATTATTCGTTTCATGTTGTATATACATACGATAATTTCATTCGAGGAAGTGCGGACTACCGCCCCCTTAAAATGATATGACTCATTCATACCACACATGGAACGTATAAAGAATGGAGTTAATGAACATAAGTAACATATATAAAATATTATATTATACTGGAATAATAATATACCTATGTATCATTTGGATTCAATTCTTTTAAAATGAAAAATTAAATGGAAGTAGCGTTCGTGCGTACGTACGGACTACCGTCTCCACGAACACGGTGAGATCCATCCTCCATCGTATCCATTCAAGTCTTATTCTCATTTTAGGGTTACAAATAATGTTAATATCATTCTGATTATGAATAAGATATAATCTATCCATTACAAACATGTCTTACGTAACCAAACATTTAAGAAAAACGAATCGATTATCAACCGAAATGACGATAATACTAAGATATTATTAATAAAGCAATGTTAAAAGATCATATATGATATCATATTGATGTATATTATTATTGAATAATTTAATAACAATGTTTTAATTATTATACAGGAGATTAACATACCATCGACTAAGGGAAAGTTCAAGGTAAGAGATTTTCTTATCTCACTTTCAACTCCGTGAGATTTCCATTGTTCACCACTAAATTATTGAAAGTGGTGTATTGTGTACGGCCATTTGATATATATTATCATGATTATATTTATATTCATGTTATTCTATAAATAATTTTGGTGGTTATTAACTTTTGGCCATACGACTCAGTTGATTAACATGGTAAGGAGTTTCTTATCTCACTCTTAATTTCGTGAGAATTCCATTGTTCACCACTTAATTATTACATGTGGTGTATGTGTACTGCCCATGATTGTATTCATTGTGTAATATACATTAATTTATGGGTACTTACATAGTCATGGTATGATCCTTCTTTCAAAGTTGTATGTTTCGTATGTTACCAAATCGATAAGGGAATTTGACACTTCAATTTCCACTCATTCGGCTTTACGCATATTTAATTGATTATATTACTCCAAGATTATGTGTGGAATCACTATTCATTTGATTATGTCATAATTTCCACTCCCCTTCTTGTGGATATACTTTTGACACACATAATCACTCTATTGATAATTCTCAAGTCATTAATATGAATTTGATAAGAGTAATTTTAACTCTTTCACCATTTGTTGAGTTAAACATCCAATTCGTTGGTATTGTTTCTACAAGAATATGTGTGAATATCCTTTGATTGTTTTACACATAATATTCAATCATATATAGTGTATTTATATTTTCACACATAATTATGTCATTGATTTATCCTTAACCTAAGGATACGACCTTTATGAGAGATTTCATCTCAATTTAAATTCAATTGGGACTTCTTTGTTGATATACACCAAATCACTTTTATGTGGTGTATATAATGTACTTTGACATAGTATATCATGAATCCCTTTATTCTCATGATATTACAAAGTTTTGATTACCTCAATTATTTGTACTCAAGTGTCTCTCTTTTGGTTAGAATCTCTAACCAAAATATCATTTTAAAATATTTTAAAGACTTATTCTTCTAAATCTTGCTCATTAATGTCCATGTTTTAAAAAATTGTTTTAAGGATTTATTTATATGGACAATAAAGTTTTAAAATTAAAACTCCTTTTAAAAGTTTCAAAATGGTATGGGACACTTTGATTCAAAAATAGATTTTTAAATGGCTTCTTGACAAATCGTGTGACTTTTAAATGATTTCAATAAAAGGGGGATATTTCCCCTCAAATAGTTTTGATGATTATTTTCATCTATGTCAACATCCTTCATTATTCATGATTGAGGTTAATGTGATACAATACAATCTTCCATATTGTATCAAATGAGTTATGTTTGACTGTGGATGTTCTATTTTTATACCATTCATGGTTTGTGGTTAAAGTATTGACATTTCGTATGCTAGTTTTAATACGAATGTTTATTTTATGGTTAAACCTATTCATATGAGGAATGCATTGGACTTAATAAGTGACGGGTGGAGCCCGCTATAGCTCCTCGATGCATCGGAAGGTCTCATGAGACAAACTAGTGTCTTGGCACAAGGCCTTGGAAAAATCTTATTTGTAGTCTTGGCATGAGGCCTTGGCTATGTGGTTATAATAGTCTGGCATTATGCATTCCATCATTATGAAAGTAGATATTGATATTGCATGTAATCATTCGACTAGTAGAATATCCATATGAGTAAGTAAATGGCATTATTTCATTTTACCTTCGCCATTTTATGCTTAAGTTCAAGTTTAAAAGTCTTATGTTTTAGTTATAAATTGCCTTAAGTGTTTATGCTTATTTATGAAAGCTTCTGCTATAATGTTATCCTTACTGAGCATCTGAGCTCACCCCTTTTAATGTTTTATTTTTTTCCCAGGATTATGAAGAAGTAATTTATGAATGACCTGCAGGGATAGTATTAGGGGATATGAAGACAAGATGTTTTTTTATGATGTAATGTAAAAATTTATGGATGTATCTAGTTATTCCAAGGCTACTAAACTAATCGGTCTTTCGAGACTTGATCTTTCTCGTAATCATGCCAATGTTATGTAATTAATGCACCGACTCTAGGTAACTGGGGTCGGGGCGTTACAGTTGGTATCAGAGGAAGTTTAATACAAACCTTGGTAGCTAGATTTAGATAAACTCTGATTAGAGCACGTAGACCTAAGATGAACATTGAGGATTAGTATAAAAGAACTTCCTAGAATTTTGGTATTGTAGAGATTTTCTGAGTTTTCCGAGCAATACATCCCTGTCTGGATATGAGCAGGTAGAGGCGGCTCTGGCACAGATGTACCTAGGGGTAAAACCCGAAAACACCGCTTTGATCTAGACTCGAACGGGAACTGGTGCACGACAACGGGCCTTGCTGCACTCTTGGTTACGACACTCCCGGGGGATATGCTTAGGATAATTTACATTTTCTTTACAAACCGATTTAAGTAATATATACATAAGAGGAGAGTAAATGACCTTGGTTAATCCTAATATGTTTCTAATTGAGAATATGGTGACATTTTAATCTCTAAATGATTTTACGACTACTATTACTGACACAATGCTTTCTGGTTTTAGTCAATGGCTGGATTCCAAGGAAGTCATAGTGACTTTGAGAATGATGTACAAGGTGGGAACGGTGGTGGAAATGATCAACAAAATGGAATGTTGATAGGCGTAAAAGATATCGTCTTTATGCCAAATCAGTTTTCCAAAAATATGATCAACAACATATATATTAACCAACTCCCAGACTCAACAAGGAAGAGAAAGGTGATAAATGATAAGATCTCCAGTAATGGAGACCATGGAGAAAAGAAACCTCAATTTTCATCATGCAGGAAATGTGGAAAGAGACACCCAGGAAAGTATCTCAATTGGACAACGAAATGTTTTACGTGCGGGAAGGAAGGACATAAAGTGAAGAATTGCCGAAGAAAAATGAAGAGTACTATGGAAGAAGATAAAAATGGTCCCAAGAGTCCATTTACAATCATTTTCCATAAATGTAGGGGACCTGGACATTACCCGAGTGCATGTCCTATTCTATAGGATATTTTCTTGGTCAAAGAAGAAGCTATGTGGAAATAAATGGTTGGAGAAAAATTTAAAAAGTATTAGCACTCCTTGTTGATGGGTTTACTTTGGAATAATTTTCTCTTGTATTTGTAACCCTGCAGTTTTCCATGTGAGAATGATATTTGAGGAAGAATTGTCTCTTCTCTTGTGGATATAGGTATAAATAACCATTTGGTTTTATATGATCATTGGGGTTTGAGAAAATGTTAAGTTATTATAATTTGGGATGAAAATGAAAAGTATGATATAACATTTGTGGTTAAATTATGGTATTTTGAGGAATTTATCTCATTTTGGTAATATTATAAAATATAGTTTTTGAAAAAGGACAACACATAGACTGTGTGACAACCCATCGCGTCGGACAAAGCTGTGGGAATCGAACCCACAACCAAAGTGCGATTGGGATTTATCGCCTACCACTGGACTACGTGAAGTCCCTAGTTAGTGTGACTATTTTTTTGTTAAATGATTTTATTGATAAATAATAAGAAGATTTGGGTTCTTATGTCTTATCAAATGAATACCCTTGGTATAGGAAAATGATTTGGTGATTAAGTGATAAATGTTATTTTGGAAGATGTTCGTTTTGTTAGGAACACTATATTCCCAAGGAAAATATAATACAATGAGGTTTCATTTGTAGAGTAATGGTGGATTTTTATCTACGTTTTTATTGTTGATTTATAGTGATTTGGGTTATTTATGGAAATGATTAACCTATAACAGAGAATATGTGATGATGTTAATTACTTTTCAGTATGTGACTTTAAGAGTATTTGATGTCATTTGGAGATACAATGAAACATGGGAGACTACATAATCAAATTCTTCTATGTTTTGAGTTTCAATATTAGTTTGGATTATATTAAAGGATTGTAAGGACAATTAGTTATTGAATGGTATCTATTTAACTTTGGGGAATTGTTGGTTTAATTTTAGAAATTAAGATTAGTGCATATTTATCTCAATGAATATCCTTTTGGGGGATCATTAGATCATTCACTAACCATTTTGGTTTTGATTAATCTTCAAAGACAATTTAAATATATGGTTTATCATACATGGATCATGTGATTCTATAGAAGTTTATTCTAGTTTTTCCAGTGTGACCAAGTCTTCTTGAATACTCATCGTTTAAAAAAAATTGAGTTAGTGGTGGAAATTTATTAAAGAATGAAAATCTACTTAAAATTTAAGTATATCTCATAATGTTCTTAGTCAATATCATAAATGAATTTCTCTTCCTTATGTAATGTATATTTAAAAAAAATTATGTTGTCCTAGATGTTACATTAAATCATCACTAATTTATGGCTTTGGGATTGTTGGCCTTTTCATAGCCATGTTCTCTACCACTCTCCATCAGATAATTGATGGTTAGATTTCTCTTCCATATCCATATTTTCCTACATGGAAACCTAGTATGTGTTATTTTCGGTAATCTTCATACTTTCCACTCTTTATTTTAAATAGAGGCCTCATTAATTCATTTTTCGATGTGGGATTTCAACTAAGATATTTTGAAACGTAAAAAATGTGTTATCCCAATACCCTATGTTTTCTTGGACCGATGGTATTTAAAATCATCATAGATTGATGAGTTTAAGGACCTCAATTTTATACTTGTTTGTGATTTATGACCTCAATCACTACCTATAAATATTTACGTTTTCCTCCAATTATATGTCTCTAATTGCCACCAATGTTCCCCTAATCGAGATCATAATTTGGTGGTGACCCTTTCATTTCTCTTTTCCTTATATTAAGACTATATTTTAGTAACCTAATTTCTGATGTGGTTTTTCCCACAAATATATTTTCTACTTTCAACCTTTTATTTTCGAAGAACAATTTCAAATTGCGAGGGCGCAATTTATTGAAGGAGGGGAGAATGTAACACCCTAGGATTTCATAGTGTGTTATTTCTTAAAAATAATTCAATAACTTGCACTACATGCAACACCGAGTTCAATCACACCATGACGTACAAAAAAAGCCATTAAAAGAGGTCATTAATAGTATTAACTACATTTTGAACTTTATATAATCCTTATAATTTTAGAATCCCTATTATGAGTTTCTTAGTCATAATGCAAGAACAGATTCATTTTCAGTATTGCACTTTTATCAACTTTTAATAGTGAAACCTTTTTAAATAAAATATTTTAAACTATCTCAATAAGTTGGGACATCAAAAAATTTAAAATGAAACATCCCAAGCTTCCACGGTACGCTTTCCTTTGAATAAAATAGTAGCGTGTGTTGTACGCAACCTTGAGTTTTAACACACGCCACAACCAATCAAACTAGCCGTTATGAATAGTAATACCTAAATTTTGAAATTATATATATTTTATATTTAAAAATGGACTTCATTTTTGGATTCGGAATATCGAATTTAGCCTACGGTGAAATTCTGGTACTTTTCGGATAACTTTCATATTTTGATGAATAGTGAAAATTACTAAATTTTAATTAAAAACAACTTTTTTAATCAAAATAATTAATAGTGATAAATTGTGAATTTGAGTGGTTTTAAAGTATATTTAGAATATATTTTTACCATTTAATATAATGATGGTCATTGTACATAATTTTACAATTAGACCGAACATAAACAAGTGTCAATCTTTGGCTAGTTATTACCTCTTAAAAACACGCTTTTTGTTTTGACAGTGGGAATTAATTTTAAATTAATTTCTGCCACTTCTGTGTTTTGAATTTAGAAAAATGGATTCAATATTTGGAATCAGTATGTCCAAATTGTGTAAATAGGTAACTTTTATTTTTAGACATTTTGAATAATGACTGTGGTAAATATTTTTTTTATCATGGTTAAGGGTAAATTCGGTAAATAAGGGTAAAAAAATAATATTATAATAATACAAAATTACCCTAAAACGTGTCCTAACCTTATTGGTGGACACATACCCGACCATGGGCATCCTTGGGTCGATTTGGGGACCCCTTGGAGCCACTCGTATGTGGTAGGGACACATTATATTAATAAAGTTAAAATAAAAATAAAAATGGCATAAGCTTACATCTTTTAGAAGAACAATTTTTACATAGTGTTATACATCTTGGATTTTCGATTATAAATATTCATTATAAATCTAAAATAATTTCCTACATAATGATATTTTATTTATAATTTTTAGACATCAAATAATTTAAATTATTAATGACACAATAATGATGCAATATTTACCTCATTAATAAATCATTTAAATAAATAAGATTATAATGATTAAAATATTATCTAAAACCTGTCAAATTCTTATTGGATGATGTTATTTAGAATATGAGTCATCTTATCTTCGACCTTAATTATTTTTGGACCATTATAAACCGAATTTAATTATATTATAAAGTAATACTTCCACTCTTTCCTAAAGAGCCCCTCCTCTCCCTTATAAAAGGAGACCACTTCTACTCATTCCTCACACCTCTCAAGCCACTTGGATCATCCAAACTCTGCCCAAATAAGCTCCCCACATCCCTCTACTCCTCCTTGAAGCTTTCCCTTAGGCAGAAAGAATTTCAAGAAGTCCTTTGGTTCCAACCAAAGTGAGTTACCTAAATTAAAGGTAACGATTTCTCTTAAATTATTTTCATTTATTTTGCTTCTCCAACCCCCAAACTCTTTTTATTTCCTTTCTTTCGTAATAAAAAAAGTATCCTCAATATACTAGGATGTTTTTATAAGAAGGATTTGAACTACACATACACACACCTCCATCTAATGGATGATGAACATAATGTTTCTGTGAATGGAAAACTAACTCCTCACGAAACGATGATTGTTCAAATACATCTTACCGCCTCTCATGGTGGCCATTATGATGGCACTGTAATTATGTGTGATATTAATGATACATATTTTATATATAAGCTTCTGTAATTCCATTTTATTTCATACCATTATTCGTTTCATGTTGTATATACATACGATAATTTCATTTGAGGAAGTGCGGACTACCGCCCCCTTAAAATGATATGACTCGTTCATACCACACATGGAACGTATAAAGAATGGTGTTAATGAACATAAGTAACATATATAAAATATTATATTATACTGGAATAATAATATACCTATGTATCATTTGGATTCATTTCTTTTAAAATGAAAAATTAAATGGAAGTAGCGTTTGTGCGTACGTACGGACTACCGTCTCCACGAACACGGTGAGATCCATCCTCCATCGTATCCATTCAAGTCATATTCTCATTTTAGGGATAAAAATAATTTTAGTATCATTCTGATTATGAATAATATATAATCTATCCATTACAAACATGTCTTACGTAACCAAACATTTAAGAAGAACGAATCGATTATCACCCGAAATGACGATAATACTAAGATATTATTAATAAAGCAATGTTAAAAGATCATATATGATATCATATTGATGTATATGATTATTGTATAATTTAATAACAATGTTTTAATTATTATACAGGAGGTTAACATACCATCGACAAAGGGAAAGTTTAAGGTAAGGGATTTTCTTATCTCACTTTCAACTCCGTGAGATTTCCATTGTTCGCCACTAAATTATTGAAAGTGGTGTATTGTGTACGGCCATTTGATATATATTATTATGATTCTCTTTATATTCATGTTATTCTGTAAATCATTTTGGTGGTTATTAACTTTTGGCCATACGACTCAGTTGATTAACGTGGTAATGAGTTTCTTATCTCCCTCTTAATTTCGTGAGAATTCCATTGTTCACCACTTAATTATTACATGTGGTGTATGTGTACTGCCCATGATTGTATTCATTGTGTAATATACATTAATTTATGGGTACTTACATAGTCATGGTATGATCCTTCTTTCATATTTGTATGTTTCGTAAGTTACCAAATCGATAAGGGAATTTGACATTTCAATTTCCACTCATTCGGCTTTACGCATATTTCATTGATTATATTACTCCAAGATTATGTGTGGAATCACTATTCATTTGATTATGTCATAATTTCCACTCCCCTTCCTGTGGATATACTTTTGATACACATAATCACTCTATTGATAATTCTCAAGTCATTAATATGAATTTGATAAGAGTAATTTTAACTCTTTCACCATTTGTTGAGTTAAACATCCAATTCATTGGTATTGTTTCTACAAGAATATGTGTGAATATCCTTTGATTGTTTTACACTGAATATTCAATCATATATAGTGTATTTATATTTTCACACATAATTATGTCATTGATTTATCCTTAACCTAAGGATACGACCTTTATGAGAGATTTCATCTCAATTTACATTCAATTGGGACTTCTTTGTTGATATACACCAAATCACTTTTATGTGGTGTATATAATGTACTTTGACATAGTATATCATGAATCCCTTTATTCTCGTGATATTACAAAGTTTTTATTACCTCAATTATTTGTACTCAAGTGTCTCTCTTTTGGTTAGAATCTCTAACCAAAATACCATTTTAAAATGTTTTAAAGACATATTCTTCTAAATCTTGCTCATTAATGTCCATGTTTTAAAAAATGGGTTTAAGGATTTATTTATATGGACATTAAAGTTTTAAAATTAAAACTCCTTTTAAAAGTTTCAAAGTGGTATGGGACACTTTGATTCAAAACTCTATTTTTAAATGGCTTCTTGACAAATAGTGTGACTTTTAAATGATTTCAAGAAAAGGGGGATATTTCCCCTCAAATAGTTTTGATGATTATTTTCATCTATGTCAACATCCTTCATTATTCATGATTGAGGTTAATGTGATACAATAAAATCTTCCATATTGTATCAAATGAGTTATGTTTGACTGTGGATGTTCTATTTTTATACCATTCATGGTTTGTGGTTAAAGTATTGACATTTCATATGCTAGTTTTAATACGAATGTTTATTTTGTGCTTAAACTTATTCATATGAGGAATGAATTAGACTTAATAAGTCATGGGTGGAGCCCGATATAGCTCCTCGATGCATCGGAAGGTCTCATGAGACAAACTAGTGTCTTGGCACAAGGCCTTGGAAAAATCTTATTTGTAGTCTTGGCACGAGGCCTTGGCTATGTGGTTATAATAGTCTGGCATTATGCATTCCATCATTATGAAAGTGGATATTGATATTGCATGTGATCATTCGACTAGTAGAATATCCATGTGAGTAAGTAAATGGCATTATTTCATTTTACCTTTGCCATTTTATACTGAAGTTCAAGTTTAAAAGGCTTTTGTTTTAGTTATAAATTGCCTTAAGTGTTTATGCTTATTTATGAAAGCTTCTGCTATAATGTTATCCTTACTGAGCATCTGAGCTCACCCCTTTTAATGTTTTATTTCATTCCTAGGATTATGAAGAAGTAATTTATGAATGACCTGCAGGGATAGTATGAGGGGATAGGAAGACAAGATGTTTTTTTTATGATGTAATGTAAAAATTTATTGATGTATCTAGTTATTCCAAGGCTACTAAACTAATCGGTCTTTCGAGACTTGATCTTTATCGTGATCATGCCAATGTTATGTAATTAATGCACCGAATCTGGGTAACTGGGGTCGGGGAGTTACAAGTATTCCATGTGAACGACCTAAATAAGAACATATTTTCTATGGGACAATATTATGATATTAGACGAAAGACTTATGATAAACCTCGTATGTATTATGCAATAAATAATTATTTATTTCATATGAATACACATAATAAAACACATAATATTAAAAAAATTAGATTATTTTTTTAATTAGGAACATTACATAACAACTTAAAATAGGGGTACCTTGGTATTATTGAAAACTTCCTTAACATGCTCATAATTTTCTATCATGCTTAAAACTGCATGGGATAACATTACAAGATACATAAGAAATGGGTAATCTATTAATCCCATTATGGGAATAAATAAAAACAACATGAAGAAAATATCGCATGTTAGAAAATAGTAATTTCAATGGGACATAAAAATTGGTGAGAATCATAAATATGAACAATGAGGCATGATATAGCATGATAACATAAAGGAATCATGGGAATGTAGTAATAATATTATACATGAAATCCTAAACATAAGTTAAGTATAATATCCAAGAAATCATAAAATGGTGAAAAATATACCATAAAGGATTAGGTTCACTCCTTAATCTCATACATGGCATTTTAGGATACTAAAACATTATCCAATTCATTAGAGAACTATATAATTCCCAATGCACCCGTCACATTCATATCGTGTACATGCCTAAGTGAGCCACATATATCATAAAAAATATGGATGTATTTCATCAATTTTTACCCCAAGATCAATAATTATGGGTTATATAAATTTGAGAACCCAATCAGTGAATGATATGTACATCTAGGTGAATACCCTTGAGTGTAAATGGGAGTGGATATTCCCGACACAATCATCTTGCATGAAAAATCAAAGGGAAATTTCCACAGCATAATGAAAATATATAAAGATTCATAAAATGGTTTAATGAGATTAAAAGGGGTGTCTCATAATTTTGATATGAAAATTTAAAAAATATCAATCGGGAAAATTACATCCCAACATTAGTAATTGGAAAACAAATTGCCTTACAAAAATTAGGTGCTTGAATAAAGAGGATAAATAGAGGACCCCTTACGAAATATCAACATTGTAAAGTCCATGTTAAATGATATAATGAGAGGTGAAAAATGATATATATTTGTTTGAATTTTTTTAATATTTATAGATCATTATAAAGTCATTAAAACACCACAAATTGTTATTCAAAAGGTTAATAAACAAGAAGGTTCTTGAATGGACATGAATAGAGGGAATTACCAAACTAAATTTCATTATTATAATGCCTTAGGTTAATTCTATAATGGGAGGGTGTAAATGATCTCTAATTTTTATGAACCCAAATTGAAAGTATAGTTATCTTTATAAATTTATGAAAATGTAACAATTTGAGATTCAAAAGGCAGAATATAAAGAATGTTCTTGAATTGAAAAGAATAGAGGGTGGATCCTTAAAAAAATTGCATATTAAGGACTTAGGTAAAGGGTATAATGAGATATAATAAGTGAAATAACATTATAATAAAATAAATTTGATAGTAAAGGTACATATATAATGAAATGAAAATATAAAAAATTAATATTCAAAAGGATATATACAAAGTATGTGATTGAATGGAAAAGAAAAGAGTGAGATCCCTTAACATGAGAGGGTGATTCCAAAAGCATGAGAGGATATTCAGGAGTCTTTGGGGGGAACTTTGGGAGGACTCTATAGATGTTAGGGTATATTAATAAATTTTTATAAGGTTCTCTAGTGAACAGTAAGGGGAGATTAGGTGGGTTTATATAGTAAAATAGAAGGGAGTTCATTTTTAAATACATAGGATTTGGACTCTATATAATAAAATAATAAAAAATACCTTACCATGTTGTATAATTAAGAGTAGTTTATTTAGTTAATTTATAGTTCCAGTGGCATAAATAAATAAAATATTACCCCTTCTAATGTGGATATGAGTGAAGTTTATGAAGAATTTATTTTAAAAACATAAAATATAATATGTGTTTTTATGGATTAATAAAAGATTTAATAAATTGATAAAATAACCTCAAAAACAAATTATTATAACAGGGAATATATATTTTTTTAGTTATACCATTTATATCATGCACCATATCTCTTTTTCATCATTATTATGTCACAATACACACAATATATTTATATTGTATTTAATTTTTACTTAAAAATTTTCTCACTGAGAAATTTATGAAAATCTAAATATTTTTTTGTTTTGAAATTTTAATTCTAAAAAATAATATTTATTTCATCAATATAATTTCATAAATATATGAATAATCACTTTTAAAACATGAATTATCATTTATTGAGAAATATTGGGTTTTTTATAATAACGGTTTTCAAACCTTTATAACAATTACATTTCAATCTCTAAAAATTATATTATCATTTAGATTTAATAAATATTATTTAGTTGCATTATTTTATTAATATATTTATCTTCAAAATTGACTAATTTATGAGAAAATAATACGATAATTGAAATGGTGTATTAATGAATAATTCAATTTTTTTATTATGTCAAGATCAAAATAATTTACGAAGTTACGATAATAAGATGTAAATATATTACATAACCTCTATAATATGAATATTCATATTATTAATGTCTTAATACATATCCCTTAATTACATCATTAAACTCTCGGATGGTAAGGTGCACAATAGTGTGATTTTTACGTTGTTGTTCAATGTACCTGGATTGGTTCATGATTTCAATGAGCTTAAACTTCTTCCATAAATGGTTTCTCTCACAATTTAGTTAAAAATATAGTCTTGGGATTGGTCAATGGAAAATCCCAATTATAATATCTCTTTCGCAAGCTTTGATAAATTTGATTAATAGGGTTTGATCATACTAGTTGAGGTCACTTCTTCTTTTTTCTATTTTAGTTATATCTATCATAACTTAATATTTATACTAATCATATGATCACTATTAAAAGAAAATTATACTAATTATTCTAGCTATTAATGGTATTTAAAACCTTATATGATATAATAAAACCAAGTAAGTGCATATGTTTTCTAAAACCATAAAGGGAATTTAATTCAATCATAAGGGGAATTATATTTATAAAAGTTTGGGTCGTTACAATCATCCCCCTTCAGAAATTTTACCCTAAAAATTTTCATTTCATATACTCTAATAGATAATGGTAATTATATTTCACCACCTCTTCCATTTCCAATGTTGTTTCACCAGCCATACATTTTACCATATCAATTTGACCAAGTGCATTGTCTTATTTCATAGAGCTTAGTCTATATGATCTAAGATTTTTACTAGCTACCTTACATATGAATGATCATTTTCTAATGGAACCACCTCTAGATTCAATTGATTTTAGGGATCTTGAAGTGATTCCTCAATAGGGATAATTAGAACATATCATGCACTAGATATAGGTTAGGTGGGAGTTCTAGTAGATAGGTGCTCTAATGAAATCATGGATATCAAAGGGGCTGATGAATCTTCTACTATGTTTTCCATTATTCAAAATCTCATGAATCTCGTTCATGGTGATATTTATATGAATACCTTATATTTAACCTTAATCTATAGGTCTCATCAATGACTATCTGCATAATACTTATATTTACTCTAAGTAGCCCTAATGTGCTGCTGAATGGTCTTGACCATTTCTTCGACCTTTTCAAGACCCAATAGTTTTTGTTCCCCAACATAATCACATAATGTAGACGTTCTTAATCTCTTTCTATAAAGGGTTTCATAGATAACCATTTGGATTCTTGAGTGGATGATATTTTTTTAAAACCATCCTCCATTGAATTCCATTGATCATATCCGCAACATGTTCTTGAGTGTCTGGGTAGTACACATAGATTATCCCAAATTTTTGGGAGTGATAAGTTATAGTGATGTTCAACATAGTATATAGATCCTGTTAGAGACTATTATAAAACATGGAGCTAGATATTTGGTCTTTATCAGAAAAGTTTGATAGTGGTCTTTCCTGATACCTCACCAATTCTGTAATCTTTATCCTATTATGTTGATCGAGTGAGAAATAATATCAAATTGGAATTAAATGAGCATTCTTAGAAAAGAATATACCATAACCTAAATTTAATTATTTCCTGGTGATGCCTTATAAAAACTAGTGATGGAAGTACATGGTTATTTTTACAATTTCCATGTATGTAGGGGTAATGTTTGTATCATCCCATTGTACTTTTTTTCCTTTCATCCTCCACATACTGACACACAAGACACCTCTATGTATATTCCATGAATCCTTATTTATACTATCCCACTAATAGTTCTCTTAGGGATCTTGATACATATTATTTCTACCTGGATGGATGGAGAAGGTCAAGTTATGTGCATCATAAAACAACTCAGTATTTTACCTACAAATTATTGGTACACATATTCGTGACCCAAATCATACAACTCCTTATTCAATAATATTGAACACCAAGGATTTACCTTTTCGTATAGATTACAACTTATTCAAATTTCATCATAATATCTTTAACCATACATTATCTTCTATGGATGGGATAATTGATAAATACTTTGTGAAAGTATTGATGAGGTTCATTCCTTTAGGATTCCTATATCCATACTTTTCATTTCCATTAAGATTGGAGACTTCTCAATTTTCATCTATGATAAAATTTCAAAATTCTTTCCACTCAGAGCATGTTTAACTATATTTTCCTTCCTAGGATGATTGTGGATTGATAAGTAATCATCCTTAATCATCTCTAACTATATTTACTAAAACATATTCAATTCTTTCAGTGTGGACACTTTATTGAGTCTCTTGTGATATGTATATATTTCACACTTCTCCCAAAAGAGATAATATCAATATCTTTTCAATAGGAAGATTACTGCAACAAATTCTAGAATATGTGTTCTGTTGTTATGTTAATGAAAATTATATTTCCTTAATCTATATTCTATAACTTTTTTGTTCTATATTAGTACACCAACCAATCCATTATTTAATGAATAGTTGTATACACCAAAAGGATCCCCACTTGTGGGTAGAATTGGTATAGATATAGCGATCAGACTATTTTTAAACTCCATAAATCTCTCTTCACATTAATTTTTCCATGTAAACATGAATATGTTCCAATTTATCTTGTTTAAAAGGTTTGATTATCATCGGAAATTTCATAAAATCTTCGATAATACCTAGCCCATCGAAGGAAACTGTGGATACTTTTCACATATGTTGGGCTTGAACACCATTCAACAGGTTCTATCATTGAAGGGTCCACAGATATCCCATTAATTGTGATAACATTACCTATTAATGTATCTTGGTATATGTATATGATTTATTGTGAACTCAATGAATTTTTTATTAGGGGGAACATCCAATTCATTTAAAAAAAATAAGCATATTCTATCACTATGGACATGTTTTGAAGGAAGATATTTTCCTTAGTATCAATCATTTGATCTAGATACATATTCTAATTGGTAAATAATATCCATGATTAAGATGATGATACAATATAATATTCATTATCCTCCTTTAAATTTTAATGAATCTAAGGGTCATTCATGGTATGGAGGATGAATTCATTATTCAATTAATTTATGTTAGACTTATAAAATGAATATCATTCCACAAATAAGATAACATCAAATTACCAAAATGGGATACTGGTTGGATTTTCTAAATGTAAATTCCCAAAAACATCAAAATGTGATAAAATAATCATACATGTTTTCTCTAATGATATCAAATCATTTTATGTGGTGACATGATGTTCTTGTAAAAAATTCAATATATTAAAATATGGTTTTAATTGAAAGATAACATGACATACACTACTGTATAGAAAAATGTCACATGTACTTCAGTCAACATGATCTATCTCAACATAGGACATACCTTGTTCCCTGAGTCTTGAAGATTGTTTATTATCATCATTCCTTCCATCCATTAGAATAGGGTATTAGATTGGATAAAACCCAACTTCTACACATTAATGACATAGAGTTTTGTATGGTACCATAGTTTGAACTTTATTCCCATATATCTTTTTTATTATTTTTACATGGAAATTTTATAATCTATGCCATATTTCCCTAAACTTAAAACATCTCTAAGATCCTTTATGAAATTTTCCATTATGGAACTTCCCATATTCTTTTCATAATGGAAATTGGTTATTATTTCCACTATCTCATTTTCAAAATGAAAATCACTGAGATGTATTCCTCCTCCTCATTGAATTCCATGGGAATCTAACTATGTTCTAGTTTTTAACCATGCTTTTTGATATCTAGTTTGGTGTAATCAAAAGATATAATAATTGATCTCCAATAATGTTAGAGATTTCATTTGGTAATTAATCACATTTCCCTTCACATTGGTTGTTAACTCAGTTCATCCCATTTTCATCCATTTAGAAAAATAAAGTGACAATAATGGATGAGTACATTTAAAATTTTAAACAAACAAAATTTGACCCAATAAAATTAAAGGGATAATTTATAAATGAAATTTATTCCTTGACTTATGAATTTATAGGATTCAATATAATTTATCCTTGATAAATTTAATAATATAAAATCTAATGGGAATAATGGTTATCTTAATAATGGTTCATAATTATCTTCTGATTTTACCAAAGAATATCTCCTAGAAGTTTCAAACCAGGTGTCCAGAAAGTCCCATTGTCGTGCACCAAGTGATGATCGAGTCCATATCAATGATCCCTTTTTAGGATTATTACCTCTAGGTACCAATGTGCCAGCTTTAATTCAACATGTAGTATCCTGTCAGGGTTTGACATTATTGGGAACCACATACTCAAAACATTACAAAAAAATTTGATGATTTCTTATGTTTAGTATTATCAACAAATATTTCATTAGATTCTCCTCATCCTAATCCCAAAATAAGTAAACATTACTATAATACCAACTTCGATAACCATTGTCTTTATTACACATTATATAATTATATTTTGAATAAGAATAAAAATAATAAAACTCAAAAGATAGATAAGTGTATTGTCTCTGGGTAATTAGGTACATTACATAATAACCTAAATCAGGTGTGTACATTTTAATTATTATAAAATAAATTATCACACTCAAAATTTTATATCATGTTTAAAACTACCTAAAATAACTTGGGGATATACATAAGAATGGAGGGATCTAAAAATATATTAAGGGAATAAAAAATTAATAAAATGAATAAATTATTATATTTTAGACAACACCAATTTCAATGAGACATAAAAGGGGTGAAAATTAAAAATAAGAACAATGAGGCAAGATATGACATGATAACCTGAAGGAAATGTGAGAATTTGGAAACAATATTACACATGAAATTATAAAAATAGGTTAAGTATGACTACAAATATATCATAACACTACACAATGCCTTAGATTACTATATAATTTTGGGCGCACCCATCACTTTGATATCATGTACTTGCATATTGTGCCACATAGATCATAAAACATAAGGATGAATTTCTTCAAATTTAATACCATGATTTAGGAGTGTGGGTAAAATTAAAGTTAGTACCCTATAAATTATGGATAGGTATATCTAAGTGAATAATATTGTGTGGAAATGAAAGTGAACATTCTTGATGAAATCATTTGATTAAAAAAATCACAGTGAAATTTCGGTAGCATAACAACTATACATAAGGATTCATAAAATGGTATAATGACATTTAAAGGGTTATATAATAATTTGGATATAAAAATCATAGTATGAGTGATACTTAAAATAATATCCAAGAATTAGGAATTGAAAAAAAAATTCATTATATAAATAAGGTTCTTGAATAATGAGGACAATGAGAGGATCCATTAATATATTTCAGCATAACAATGTCTTAGGTAAATTAAGTAATGAGTGGGGATAACTGATATATCATTTTTAGGAAATAAAATTTATTTTAGAGTGATATTTATAAGATCATGACAACAAAACCCATTGGGACTCAAAAAGGATAATTGCAAAGATGGTTCTCAATAAGTAAAGAAGAGAAGGAAATCCCATACTAAATTACAGTATAGTAATAACATAGGTACATTATATATTGATAGGGGATGAATGATATATAATTATTGGTGCATAAAATTACAAATATAGGGATGTTTAATAATTCAGGGGAACTTATGAAATTGATATCAGAAAGGCTAAATACAAAGAAGGTTCTTGAATTGAATAGAATATACATGCCCCTTACTAAATTTCGACATAGTAACGACTTAGGTAAAGAAAATAATAAGAGGGAATAAGGTATATAGTATTATAAGAACATTGATTTTAAAGTATATGGGAATTTATAATTGAATGAAAACATGAAAAATGATATTAAATAGTCTAAATAAAAATATGGAGCTTGAATGGAAAAGAAGAGGGGGAGGTCCCTTACCTTGAGAGGGCGATTCCAAAATCGTGGGAGATGATTCTTGAGAGATTTTAGAAAACATGTGAGGACAATATAGAGGGTAGTTTAGAACACGTACATGGAAACTGGTTATTTATTGAAGAATAAGTGGATATTCAATGGGTTTTTATAAGGAAGTACAGGGGAGTTCTTTTTCATTTCTCAAACATAGGTTTTGGACTCTATATAATAAAATAATAAAAGCAAAAAACTATACCTTGTTTATTCACATGGATTCCCCCAATGAGGAGTGGTTATATATATTTTATATGTACAAGTGACGATATTAATAAAATAATACCCTCAGCGATGTGGAAGTTAGTCCTGATTATAGAGAATTAATTTTAAAACCTTCAAATATAATATATGTTTTGGTGGATTAAAAAGGGATTTATAAAATTAATAAAATTAACTCAAAACAAATTATTTTAAATGGTAGACATATATTTTGGTTTGGGTACCACTTATATAATTTATTACATCACCATTGTGTTATTATGGTCTCATAATTCACATTATATATTGATACCATATTTAATTTTTCTAGAAAATTTTATTGTCTAAAAAATTTATGTAAAATTAAATATTTGACAATTTCAACAAGTTGATCCCAAAAAAATATATTTATTGTATCAAGATAATTTTTTAAATATGTGAATTTTAAATTTAACAATAAAGAATCAACATATATTTAGAAATGCAAGGTTTTTTACAATAATATTATTCCATCCCTTATAACTGTTACATTTGATATCATATAAATAATCTTATCATTTATAGTAATTTTTTTAATTGTATTTTTCTATTAATGTATTTATTTTTAAAATTCATTAATTCCTCAAAACTTAATATCCTAATCTAAATTTCACGTTACATAAAAATAAAATTTTAATTTATCATATCAAAACGATAATCATTTACACTGTAATAAAATTAAGTCATAAATATATTCATTAATCAATAAAATATGAATATTCATAGTATTCAGGTCTTGATATATATTCCTTAATTAAATTATAAAATTCTCTAAGGGTAATGTGAATAATAATGAGATTTTCATCGGGTGGTTTGACGTACATGGTTTGGGTTGTGATCTCAATTAGCTTGAACTTATCTCGTAAATAGTTTGGATCATGATTTAGTTATTGGATCTTGTCATTGGATTTTTCAATGGAAAATCCAGTTGATTCTATCTCCCTTGGAAGGTCCGATAAATGGGCTTTATAGGGTATGATCCTATGGTTTGAGGCCATTACTTCTTTTGATTGTGTTAATTAGATTTATCACAATCTTATATTTATACTTATAATAGGATCAATGTTCAGTGGATATATTTTCAATGTTTATGATGGTTAAGGGTATTTTAAATATTAAAGGATATAATAAAACCAAATAAGATCATATGTTTACTATAACCATAAAAGGTAATTTAATTCAATCAAAAAGGGAATTTTGTTTATAATCATTTGGGTCATTAAAGGACTCACACCATGAAAGGATTTATCATTATTGTAAAGGGAATACATGTGGTGATGATGTGGGAGATGATCTCAAAGAACCTATACATGATTATGGGGGAATCATAGAAGGATAAAGATATAATTATCACATTAACAACCTAGATAAAAATGTCTATGACGTTATGGGGTTAGAAGATTTTCCATATGTTAGAAAGAGGCCTGAAGATTATTACATATCAGAATATTCTACCGGGGCTTACGGAAATTCATTACCATTTTTTGGGAATTTTTTAGAACAATAAACACTAGATAATTTTTTGGACATCAACAACAATAAGAAAATAGATCATAGATTTGATCCATTTTGACATTTGGAAACAAGCCATTATATCCTTGGGAGGATCAAGGAACTTTGTATAATCCATTGATAATTAATCTAGGAGATGTTGGGTGTACCAGATCAGAGATAAAAATGATATTTTTTATTTCTTCAAAACATTAAATGCATATTACTATATTTAATCTAGAAAGAATATCAAGTGTTTATGGACTAACAATGGTAAAGAATATACAAGTGAGGAGTTTGATAATTTTTTTCAACATAAAATAATCAAGATACATTTCACAGTGGTGTACAATATTTAGAACAATTTTGTGCAAGAGTACATAAATATAACCATGTTTTATATAACAATCATGATGTTGAATATTGTAGGAATTTCCAAAACATTTTGAGAAGAAGCATCGAATACCCACTATTATGCGATCAGTTGATCTCCTTTAATGGAGATCGATTTGAAGACAACAATGGAGATGTGGGCTATAAAATCCACTAAATATTCTTAGTTACATACATTAGTATGTCCAATATATTCATTTATTAATTACTAGTAATGGCCAAAGTTGGATTTGAGATCCATGAAATATAGATTCTTGGGATATACTGATGGTGTGAAGGGTTATAATTTTTGGGCACCCACTTCCCAAAAACTTTTTATCAACAAAAATGTCAATTTTGTAGAAGACAAGGCGAAAATGATAATTGATGGAGACATGGGAAAAGATAATAAAAAATCGATAACAATGAGATTAGAGGAAAAATACAATGAATAACCAGTTTCTATTGAGGTATTAACAAAAAAATGATCAAGTACCAGTTGATTCTAGACCATAATAGTCAACTCAAGAGAAAATAAAATTTTTGCAACTCAGTTTATATTAGTGTGTGAAATATTTTGTACTAATTATTAACATAGGATGGGGACCCATATTATTTTATATAGGAATCATAGAGTTCATATGTATCATAATGGATTGTGGTGATGCAGGAGGAACTTGATGACCATAGAAAGAACAAAACATGGGATATTGTTCCATTACCACATGGAAGGAAGGATATCTTCCAAAATGGGTCTTCAAGATCAAGTGGGGTGAAAAGGAATAGATGGGAGAATATCATGCAAGGTTTATGTTCAATGTATATTGTAGAGACCCGGAGCCTGACGTACATGGACATTACATTACTTTTGCGGAATACTTAGTACATAACAAAAACACACACACAAGGATCGTAATAGTTTAGTGTCTTTGGAAACTCGGAACGTAATCTTCTAAACGTGGTGAAAGATCTTCAATATATCCCATAAAGATCTTCCCCTTTTTTTACCTAAAACCTTTCTTTATATCCTGGGGAAAAGAAAACATAAAAGGGTGTGCTCAAATGCTCAGTAAGGGTAAACAAAAGAAATATCAATCACATCATATACATAAGAACATAGCTTTTGGAAATCTTAACCTGCAAAAGAGCTCATAATATCATAACATGGGATAAATCATAGAAGTGAAAATGAAATCATAACTTAAAACATTACTCATTGTGGCATACACACATAATCATAGAGAATAATTTCTTGTTAGTCAAGACTCATTGCCAAGACTATCTTAGTGGACAAAGTCCCTTTCTGAATCGAGTAATCCTCGTTTCAGTCCTGTTTCACTGAACCGGTATAACCTACCATTCCAGCCATGTCTATCTCATGAGATATAAAATCTTTACCCAATGCATTGGAAGGAGTTATAGGTCCCACCCATCTTATAATGAATCCTTTCTTATGTGTGCCACATAATCATAAAACATACATCATCGCATAACACATATAACAAAAATGGGATTCTTGAAACATCACGACATCATAAATCAATTCATATAAGATAAAGGAATTCATAAACATAATTCCATCACAACATAGTCAAATCAATGTAAAAATATGGATAGAAACAGAACCCTTTATTATCTTAGATGGAAAATAATTTTGATAAAACACTTGAATTGAATTCTTGTGGAAAATATCCTTTCTTCTTCAAAAACATTTTTCCTTTCATAACATGTCATACAACTTTAAAATAAAAGAAGTTGATTAAAAATAAACTTGAAAACTTGTAAAGGAAGCTTCTTTGAAGTAATGTTTTAAAAATCCATTCATGCCGTATAAGTTAAAAAAAACATTCTTCGTACTTTTGTCAGAAAAGTCAAAAAGTTCCCCGTATGACAAAAGATTCCTTTCATAGATATTACTAAAAACTCACCGAAGGGTAAAAATGGATTTAAACAATTGTAGGTGGATGGAAATAATATTACATATTGATGAAACATGGATGTGGATGATAAAATACACCCCAGTAAATACTTATGAATAAACAATCTCGGATAAAAATGAGATTGTGATATTTCCCTTACCTTAGGTCCGATTTGCTCTGTTCGTGTCCGAAGCTCCTGTATAATGGTTTAAATAATGTTATTGACTTATTCCAGAATCATACATATTGATATGAGATCATATATGGTCATATTATTAGCTTCTTGTTAGTAATATTTCATTGTTACTTGTTACTCGGGTCTTTATAACTTTTTGTTCTTATGCGTGTTTTGTCGAATAAATTCTTATTCTTATCTTTAGGTTATAGATAATTCATTTCCAGAATGGTATTAGTGTAGTATATACCATATTCATTCATTCAATTCATTTATACAATCATTATGAAATGAAGATCATGTAGAACGAGTCGCATCACATCGTGGAGACGGTATTCCGTACGTACGCACGAGTGATGATATCGTTCCTATGATCGTGGAATTGTATTGGAGTATATATATATATTATTTCAGTATCAATATTACTTAATAATAATCATATATAGTTACTCATTACACCATTATACCCATCCTTGTAAGGTGATGGTGGAAAATAGATTACACCACGGCGTGGAGACGGTATTCCGTACGTACGCACGTGCGGTGATTTCATTTTTCCGTAGGATGGATAGAAGGTGAATTAGGGTTGTTTCATATTTATAATAACATATCAGTATGTAAGTAATACTGATGTTATTACTTTATCATGAAACAACTAAAGAAGAAGAAGTTGAAGAAGAAAGAAATTGAAAAGATCGGTAATGGATATTACCTCTTCTTTGGAACGCCTTTTTGAATCCTCCACTTAAGGAACTAAGATTGGTCTTTGGAGAAGACCAGGACCTCTAGGATTATTCTAGGGAAGTGGAGAAGGGAAAATGGCAGGGGTTGGCCGAGCTTGAGTTCTCAAATTGGTGTGAGGAGGAGGGGGAGGAGGTGCCCTTTTATAAGGGAGGAGAGGGGCACCTTAGGAATATCTCAAAATATTATTTTATATTAAAGTCAAAATCGGTTTATAATGGTTCCAAAGGGTCTTATTTAGAAGCTAAAGTGGGGATGGGTCGAAATCCTATCAACCAATAGAATTTAGACAAGTTTAGGATATTATTTTAACCTTATCAATTAAATTTAACTCTAAGTTAAATAATTTAACTTTTACCATGTCTTTTTGTTTTCTTTCACTATATGGTTAATACACTTACTATAACATGCCAAACGAACCCCAAATTGTTTATTATTAATATATATATCCTTATCTAAGTCATTTGGCCGAACCTTAGATTTTTAGGAATAAAATAACAATTAATAATATAATATTTGATTTAAAAACTATTTTGTGTCAATTTTGACACTATTTGATATATGATTTTTGTCAAAGTCATAACAGAATTATATGTTCGAACCAAGTTGATTAAATCAATACTAATATATCATAGTAACCTAGGAAATTAGTGGAATTAATAAAAAGTCTCAAATTACATTTATTTTGGTATTTATATTATCAATTTTGTCAATATTTCATTAATAAGATAATTACTGCATCATCTTTGTGTCATAAATATATTAACTTATATGATGTCTAAAAATTAAAAATAAAATACCATAATGTAGGAAATCTTTTTAGCTTTCTAATGAATATTTACAATCGAATTTATCTTATGTATAACACTATATTAAAAATGATTTACTTATTAAACTTTGATTTTAACTATTTTAACCCTTCTTTAAATAAATTAATAATAAATGTCCTAATCTAATCCAAGTGGGCCTAAATGGTAATATTTTATTCCTAAGTTTGTTTTTGGTCGAATTACACTTGTCCAATAGAATTAGGACATGTTTTAGGGTAATATTAATATCATATTTACCCTTAGTTACCCTATTTACTATTAACCGCGGTAAAAATAGTAAAAAGTTACTATTCACCAAAAAATTATTTTCATCTCATTGAACCACATTTTAGTCCTTGATATTAACCGTGTCTCTCGGATTTTTGAAATTCCATTCACAGAAGCGGTAAAATTAAGTTTTATGCAAAATTCAGTTTTTAACCTACCACTTAGTGGTTTCACTATTCATCAAAAATTGAAAGTTTTCAGAAAAATACCAAAATTTCACCCTAGGCTAATTTCGATATTCTGAGTCCAAAAATGAAGTCCATTTTGAGAGTTAAAATTTCTAAAATTTAAAAAGTGGTTATTACTATTCATAACGGCTAGTTTTAATAATATTTTAATAGCATATCATTGTTTCGTGAAACTCAAGATTACGTACCACACACGCTATCGAGGAAGGTTGCGATTGCGTGTAATGCAAGGCAAGTCAAGGATGCATGTTGTGCAAGCTCCTTTTGGTGTAGCGTATAACACAAGACATTAGTAAAATAAAAAAGAATATTTTTCATAAAATCTCGGGCTGTTACATTCTACCCCCCTTAAAATGAATTTCGCCCTCGAAATTCGTCGGGGTTATAAATGGTTTACTATTCGAAAGTTTCTTTAATAGAAACCCACATCGTAAAAGGGAATACCAAAACTTGGCTTTAAAAACTAAAGTATGAAATGTAACGATTACCCAAATAAACTAATCACTGGGTTTCCACATAGGTGAAAATATGGATATGGAAGAGAAATCTAACCATCATGTTCTGATGGAGAGTGGTAGAGAACATGGCTATGGAAAAGCCAGTAATCACAAATCCATAGATTTGTGATGATATAAGGTACCATCTGATTCATCAGGTATAAGATCACTAGGACAACATTTTTTTTGGTTTTCAAGATCATTTCCCTAAAGTTGAAAATTTGCTTAGAATAAATACTTACTTTATTTTGGTACAATCTCACTTTTGTTCGTGCCTTGAACAATTTCTACTTCATCTCTTAAATAAATGAAGTTGAATTTGTTATTCATGAAGTGTTAGCAGATCATGTGATAGAATGACGGGTCATTCCATCTGTCTCAAACAAAAGGTTAGCAAAAATTATATGCATAAGTCGATCTATAGTGAGATTAATCATATATGGTTCCTAAAATGGGCTTATACTTCATATATCACACTGCTTAATATAATAACACTAGTTTCTACTAAACTGGGACTTCCTGTAGGTCAGTGGTAGGCGACAAAGGCCAGTCGCACTTCGGTTGTGGGTTCGATTCCTACAGCCTTGTCCGAAGCGATGGGCTGTCGCCCGTCCTCCAGGTTGTCCTTTTTCTAAAACTACGTTACTATAACATCCCATCAATAATATCGAAAATCTTCTATCCTTAAACAATACTAACTTATGTCCAACATAATCCAGTCTAATCTTTAGGCTTATACATAATACTGCAGTCCATTCTCATAACATAGTGAAAACGATTACCAGAGATTTAATACCATCGTTGATCCCCATATATCATAAGATATATCTTGTTGGTCACATTCCAAACATTCAAAGGCCTTAATCTTGTACTCTCTTGAATACCCATTGAACCTTAGTGAAAACTTGAATGCAGTTAAAAGTTAACACTTTTCACATACCGAAATCCTCAAAATTCTTTATACCATGATATCACTTAGTCCTTATATCAATCATGAGCTCATGAATACTATTAAACATTTCATTTTCTCGTCTTCATTATGCGCATATCATCTTATTTCCAAAAAAATATCTCAATCACTTTGAATACCACATCAATAAATATTGCAATACTCAATGATACAACATTATTTTGGAATCCCATTACATAAACACTTAATCATTCCACCACATCGTTGTCATATTCAACATTGCCAATAGTGATCGCATGTGATTTCCCTTTGTCCTTTGCCTTCAGTGGTTGCTCATGTTGATCATCACTAACCCTTGGATTAGGGCAATTATTAGCATAATGCCCCATTTCCTTGCACTTGAAGCATTGAAGTGTTGGCGGTGCGTTCTCTGTAGTGTTTGCTTTATTCACATCATTAGAAACCATTTTTCCATTACTTCGACACTCAGCTACTCGATGACCTTCTTTTCCACACTTAAAACATTTTCTTGTCCCTTTAAGACAATCTCCACCATGCTTCTTTCCACACTTTGTGCATAAGGAAACATTCATCTTCTTTTCACCATTATTCTGAGATTTCTCCTTGAACTCCATCTTTCGTTTCTTGTCAAAACCATGAGATGGATATGTAACACCAACTTCCATTTCTTCCTTGATAGCACAACGCACAATTTCTTCATAGCTACTAAAGTCTCTTATAGCTAATGCCCTTCGAAGACTTGGTTTTAAGCCACTGAAAAATCGATCAACTTTACTTTCAGGTTGGATGATAATTCCAGAAGCATACCTTGCAAGTCTTGTAAAATTTGCTTCATAGGTACCAACAGATTCATCGTCCCTTTGCTTCAGTTCAAGAAACTCTTTCTCCATCTTTGTTCGAAGAATACGAGGGAAGTACTTACTGAAAAACAAGTTCTTGAACTCGTCCCATTCCATGGACTCAATTTCATCTCATGGCCTCGTATTCTTGATAAGATTCCACCATTGATCAGCTTCACCTTCCAAACGATATACTGGTAAGATGACTTTATCATGTTCAGAACATTGAAGAACTGAAAATATCATTTCAGTAGTACTGATCCATTGTTCAGCCACAAGTGGATCAGAAGACCCACTGAAAGAAGGTGGACGTTGCCTCATGAAGGACTCAATAGAATATTGTTCCCTTCTCTGATCATTTGGAAGTCCAGAATAATTCATAGCTTGTGTAAGTATAGCAATAAGATTTTGCACTCCATCTCCCATAACATTTGTTTGTTCAGGAGGGCAATCATTGCATTGTCCATTGCATTGATCAACACGGTTCCTTCGGGTTCCAGCCATCGTCTAAAACCCAAAAAGAATAGTGTGAGAGGCAAAAATCATGCTAGGGAAAACAGCATAATAAAGGGGGAGTACCTTCAATATCTAACATCTTAGGTTTAATTCTATGACCGTTAGCGTAATTCTAGTACTATAACCTATACGTATACTTAACCTTAGGGACATCCCTAGACATACCTTAGAAATATCTCTAGGGATCTCACTAAAGTTCTCGCATCCTAGTTTCCAAAGGTTGACTAAACCTTTCCTCTGATACCAACTGTAGAGACCCGGAGCCTGACGTACATGGACATTACATTACTTTTGCGGAATACTTAGTACATAACAAAAACACACACACAAGGATCGTAATAGTTTAGTGTCTTTGGAAACTCGGAACGTAATCTTCTAAACGTGGTGAAAGATCTTCAATATATCCCATAAAGATCTTCCCCTTTTTTTACCTAAAACCTTTCTTTATATCCTGGGGAAAAGAAAACATAAAAGGGTGAGCTCAAATGCTCAGTAAGGGTAAACAAAAGAAATATCAATCACATCATATACATAAGAACATAGCTTTTGGAAATCTTAACCTGCAAAAGAGCTCATAATATCATAACATGGTATAAATCATAGAAGTGAAAATGAAATCATAACTTAAAACATTACTCATTGTGTCATACACACATAATCATAGAGAATCATTTCTTGTTAGTCAAGACTCATTGCCAAGACTATCTTAGTGGACAAAGTCCCTTTCTGAATCGAGTAATCCTCGTTTCAGTCCTGTTTCAATGAACCGGTATAACCTACCATTCCAGCCATGTCTATCTCATGAGATATAAAATCTTTACCCAATGCATTGGAGGGAGATATAGGTCCCACCCATCTTATAATGAATCCTTTCTTATGTGTGCCACATAATCATAAAACATACATCATCGCATAACACATATAACAAAAATGGGATTCTTGAAACATCACGACATCATAAATCAATTCATATAAGATAAAGGAATTCATAAACATAATTCCATCACAACATAGTCAAATCAATGTAAAAATATGGATAGAAACAGAACCCTTTATTATCTTAGATGGAAAATAATTTTGATAAAACACTTGAATTGAATTCTTGAGGAAAATATCCTTTCTTCTTCAAAAACATTTTTCCTTTCATAACATGTCATACAACTTTAAAATAAAAGAAGTTGATTAAAAATAAACTTGAAAACTTGTAAAGGAAGCTTCTTTGAAGTAATGTTTTAAAAATCCATTCATGCCGTATAAGTTAAAAAAAACATTCTTCGTACTTTTGTCGGAAAAGTCAAAAAGTTCCTCGTATGACAAAAGATTCCTTTCATAGATATTACTAAAAACACACCGAAGGGTAAAAATGGATTTAAACAATTGTAGGTGGATGGAAATAATATTACATATTGATGAAACATGGATGTGGATGATAAAATACACCCCAGTAAATACTTATGAATAAACAATCTCGGATAAAAATGAGATTGTGATATTTCCCTTACCTTAGGTCCGATTTGCTTTGTTCGTGTCCGAAGCTCCTGTATAATGGTTTAAATAATGTTATTGACTTATTCCAGAATCATACATATTGATATGAGATCATATATGGTCATATTATTAGCTTCTTGTTAGTAATATTTCATTGTTACTTGTTACTCGGGTCTTTATAACTTTTTGTTCTTATGCGTGTTTTGTCGAATAAATTCTTATTCTTATCTTTAGGTTATAGATAATTCATTTCCAGAATGGTATTAGTGTAGTATATACCATATTAATTCATTCAATTCATTTATACAATCATTATGAAATGAAGATCATGTAGAACGAGTCGCATCACATCGTGGAGACGGTATTCCGTACGTACGCACGAGTGATGATATCGTTCCTATGATCGTGGAATTGTATTGGAGTATATATATATATTATTTCAGTATCAATATTACTTAATAATAATCATATATAGTTACTCATTACACCATTATACCCATCCTTGTAAGGTGATGGTGGAAAATAGATTACACCACGGCGTGGAGACGGTATTCCGTACGTACGCACGCGCGGTGATTTCATTTTTCCGTAGGATGGATAGAAGGTGAATTAGGGTTGTTTCATATTTATAATAACATATCAGTATGTAAGTAATACTGATGTTATTACTTTATCATGAAACAACTAAAGAAGAAGAAGTTGAAGAAGAAAGAAATTGAAAAGATCGGTAATGGATATTACCTCTTCTTTGGAACGCCTTTTTGAATCCTCCACTTAAGGAACTAAGATTGGTCTTTGGAGAAGACCAGGACCTCTAGGATTATTCTAGGGAAGTGGAGAAGGGAAAATGGCAGGGGTTGGCCGAGCTTGAGTTCTCAAATTGGTGTGAGGAGGAGGGGGAGGAGGTGCCCTTTTATAAGGGAGGAGAGGGGCACCTTAGGAATATCTCAAAATATTATTTTATATTAAAGTCAAAATCGGTTTATAATGGTTCCAAAGGGTCTTATTTAGAAGCTAAAGTGGGGATGGGTCGAAATCCTATCAACCAATAGAATTTAGACAAGTTTAGGATATTATTTTAACCTTATCAATTAAATTTAACTCTAAGTTAAATAATTTAACTTTTACCATGTCTTTTTGTTTTCTTTTACTATATGGTTAATACACTTACTATAACATGCCAAACGAACCCCAAATTGTTTATTATTAATATATATATCCTTATCTAAGTCATTTGGCCTAACCTTAGATTTTTAGGAATAAAATAACAATTAATAATATAATATTTGATTTAAAAACTATTTTGTGTCAATTTTGACACTATTTGATATATGATTTTTGTCAAAGTCATAACAGAATTATATGTTCGAACCAAGTTGATTAAATAAATACTAATATATCATAGTAACCTAGAAAATTAGTGGAATTCATAAAAAGTCTCAAATTACATTTATTTTGGTATTTATATTATCAATTTTGTCAATATTTCATTAATAAGATAATTACTGCATCATCTTTGTGTCATAAATAAATTAAATTATTTGATGTCTAAAAATTACAAATAAAATACCATAATGTAGGAAATCTTTTTAGATTTCTAATGAATATTTACAATCGATTTTATCTTATGTATAACCCTATATTAAAAATGATTTACTTATTAAACTTTGATTTTAACTATTTTAACCCTTCTTTAAATAAATTAATAATAAATGTCTTAATCTAATCCAAGTGGGCCTAAATGGTCATATTTTATTCCTAAGTTTGTTTTTGGTCGAATTACACTTGTCCAATAGAATTAGGACATGTGTTAGGGTAATATTAATATCATATTTACCCTTAGTTACCCTATTTACTATTAACCGCGGTAAAAATAGTAAAAAGTTACTATTCACCAAAAAATTATTTTCATCTCATTGAACCACATTTTAGTCCTTGATATTAACCGTGTCTCTCTGATTTTTGAAATTCCATTCACAGAAGCGGTAAAATTAAGTTTTATTCAAAATTCAGTTTTTAACCTACCACTTAGTGGTTTCACTATTCATCAAAAATTGAAAGTTTTCAGAAAAATACCAAAATTTCACCCTAGGCTAATTTCGATATTCTGAGTCCAAAAATGAAGTCCATTTTGAGAGTTAAAATTTCTAAAATTTAAAAAGTGGTTATTACTATTCATAACGGCTAGTTTTAATAATATTTTAATAGCATATCATTGTTTCGTGAAACTCAGGATTACGTACCACACACGCTATCGAGGAAGGTTGCGATTGCGTGTAATGCAAGGCAAGTCAAGGATGCGTGTTGTGCAAGCTCCTTTTGGTGTAGCGTATAACACAAGACATTAGTAAAATAAAAAAGAATATTTTTCATAAAATCTCGGGCTGTTACATATATTCTCAAAAGGAAGTTATTTATTTAGGTGAAATATTTTATCATGTTGTTAGTTTTATAACTATTTTTTTAGCTCTTACGATGTGTGAAGCATATAGTTTTCATCATGTATTGTTAGACATGAATAATTATTTTCTTCCATGGTGATATTAATAAAGAGATCATATTCTCTAACCAGAAGGCTTTATATAAAAAGAAAAAGAGAACAAGTATTTCAAGTTGAAAAAATATCTATTTGGTCTCAAGAAGGCATCAACGAGTCAGTACAAAATTTTGATTCCCATATAACGATTCTTTGATAAAGTAGGATAAATTCAGATAATGTTTCATATTTCTAGGATTTATATGGAAATTATTTCATAATTATTCTATTTTATGTGGATTACGTGTTGGTTTTAGGTCCCATTAATGATTATATCCAAGAGATAAAGGCACAGTTGGCTCAGGAGTTTGATATGTAGGACTTGGGACAAGCAATCAAGATTATTGGGATGACGATATACCAAAATTGAAATAAAGGGGAGATTTTGATGTCGAATAATAATTAATTATGTAAAATAATAGAAATCATAAACATGAAACACAATAAGACAATGCCTACCATTTTTTTAGTTAATATCATATTATACTCTACGATTAGTCCAAATATTGAAGTAAAGAGAATGGATATGTCTTGAGTATAGTATGCATTAGTAGTGTGGAGTATAATTTTTTCAAGTGTTTGAACTACACCATTCATTCTACATTTATTTAGACTTGTTAGTAGATACATAGTATATCTTGGGTAGGATCACTGTAACATAGTGAAGAGGACCATGACATACATTGGGGAGACCTTAGATGTTGAATTATGTAATGGAGAATCATATTTTTTTATAAGAGGAACAACAAATTCAGATTTATAGGTGACTATGACATGAGGAAATCCACTACAGGTTATGTGTTTACTCTTTTAAGAGGGTTTGTGAGTTGGATTTCAATGTTATAGTAAGTTTTGGATTTAGCGATGGTGGAGGCAGAGTCAATGGTAGCAACACATAATTTCAAAGAGGATATTTGGGTGAGAAGGTTATTGGAGGATATCAGGGACATATAGAAGTAGATTCCATTATTTTTTGATAGTCAGATATCTGTGAACATTTCAAGGAATCTGTGTTTATATTTATGGTGAATCACATTGTAGTACAATTTCAATAGGTCATAGATGTGGATGAGGATGTTAGTATGGATATGAATAAAATCATACAAAATAAATTATAGAAAATTTATTGAAAAAGGTTATTTAATATGATATTTTCAGATTTTGTAGAAACTTGGGTGGGCTTATAGGTAAATGATATGTATGGTTTGAAAAATGGAAATGATGTGTGGAGATATGAACGATTCTTAATAAATATATATGTGGGAATTATGTCGATGGTTTCCTTATTCATGGATGATGCCTCCCCCATATGCTATCAAGGGACGTGGGTAGGGATGGTAGATGTGGAAGGTGGAAATCCTCACCAATAATCCAATAGAGGAATACTATAAGAGGAAGATGTAGCCTATAAAAGGGGATCTCCCCCAGCAGTTTTCTCACCAGCTTCATCGACAATCTCAATCATCGATGGATATACATTTATATGTGTGGTATTTTTTGAGTCAGTTTCCCCACATAACCAAGAGTGTGATTTAATATATTTTTTTCTACTTGTAATATAGTGGAAGTGTGTATCCACTTTTACCCATAACGGTCCTTCAATTTTCCTATTGTATTTACCACTTTTATTTTGGTGTTTTTCAACATTACATATGGTGTCCATTTATTTTACTATTTATTGCAATATTGTATGTGGCTATTATCATTGAACTAGGGGGGAAATAATTTATGTCCCCAATAATCTGCTTCAATCTCAGAATGGAAAATGTTTTTTCGAATACTAACCGACGGGTAACTAAATTTTAAATAAGGCGATCAATTCGAATTATTCCAAGAAGATAATCCAAAATGGTCAGTTGGGGCTGAAGGGGAGAACAAGATGCAGAAAAATATTTTTCTATGACATTATATACATTTAATATATTACCACACCTAGATATCCAACAAACCACCCCCTCAATGATAAACTACCCACAAGTCTAGGATTATAAAACAAATTTTCTAATGAGATCTCTGTCTCGATGTTTTCACCAAAGAAACTCGCTTGATCTAGAAAATATCATCAAAAAACAAGAATAGATTGGAATATGAGGACTAAGAACAATCATGATGTGGTGGTGTTTGATCTAGGGAAGTGGTGAAACAATGTGAAGAACCCACAATGGGAGATGGGGGTGGAATGTGAGATGCTTTGAAACACATGGGTGTTATAATTCAAGAATGAAAACAAGGTTGTCGAGTATCGACCGATGTGTATCTTGAGATTGAACTAGTGGATTCATTTAAATTTTTTTAAGAAGATACTCCAACATGGTGGGATGGGGAGTAGAGGGGAGAATGGGAAGCAATAAAATATTTTTGTATGTCATGTCATATTGTAATTATCGTTTTTTTTTTCATCTTATTTTAGGTATTGGATTGAATAGAATAATTAATTGACTATAGTATAGTATTTAATTTTCTTAAATTGCTCATATATCATTATATTTAAGGTACAAACATCATCATTCTACCCATGTCAGAATCATTAATGTTTTGTCGACCTTATTATAAATGCAATGTTTTTTGTTTATAAATTTTTTTACCTTAATATTATACTGTAGTAGTATTTTAAATATACTAATAATGAAGAGCTAAATATTATGTTCGAAATAGTAATTAATATTAATAATTTTAAATAACAATTTAAAATATTTGTTATTAATAGTAATTTTAAATTGTAATAATTATTCACAACTAATAATGCAAATATATGAATTTTAGGTATATTAGTTAACAAATATTAAAAATTATTATAATTATTAATTTTATTTTTTATCGATTACTAATATTTTTTAATAATCAGTAATAATTAATAACAATTAGTAATGATTTACATTAATTACTGATAAATGAAAATAAAAAATAAAAAATAAGAAATTATAAAATATTGATAATAATAATTAATATCAATTTATAAATAAGTAATGAAAACTAATAATTATTTATTTTGAAATATTTTTATTAGTTATAAATTGGTAGTTATAATAGATAATAATTTTTTAAATTTTCTTGTTTGTATATAATAAAAATAATATGTTATAAAAATTTAATTATAATAATAATAATAACAATTTATATGTGACAATGATTAATATATTATTAATTTTAAATTTTCATTACATAATAAGAAAAATAAAAAATTACTAATAAAACTAACAAAAATAGTTACTTAACAAAAATGAAGAATATTTGATAGTATATAATAATATGAAATTAAGGAAATAATTGTGTTAAAATTATAATGATAGTAATGATAATAAATGTAAACATAATATTAATTAATATTTATATAATATAAAGATAATGTAATACTAAATGAATATAACATAAATTCATTCTATAAACAAACTTATGAAGATTTTTTTAAATGTATTTACAAAAAACACAAATGAGTTTAGGTTTTAAACATTTTTAGTAATCTGATGCTTTGAAGGCATCAACATATTTTTTAATAACGAAATGCTACATGTCTTGAAGAATCTTCTAATTTTCAAAGAAAATCCTAACGTAAAAAAACTTCACTAATTTTTAGAAAAATGAATTTTATTTACATATATTTGATATTTTTTTTATTATTTCTTGTTTTTTAAATTATGGATTTATATTGTTTAAAAATAATAAAAATAATAACTATAGTATTATTTGAAAGTGATTTTACTCAAAATATTATTATGAAATTTAAGTAGTTGAATAATGATTCAACAATTATGTGATCATTAAATTTAATGTAGAATAATCATTATAATTTTAAATAATTTAAGTAATGAAAAAATATAAAATTAATTAGTATAATTAATTTTTTTCTGTGTAACAAATGGGGGATTTCTCAACTTTATAATATGAATTGGATAACCATATCTAACTCATCATCCTATGTAGTTAGGTGGTTTATGATGGACTAGAGGGGAATGTTACTCTTATACAAGAACCTCAACTCTCTTCTCCTTTGTTTTAGTTTCATCAGGAGGAGGTGCATCCACTACCCATGAGATATGGAGATGTGATAGTGGCCAACATGGTATTTATCTCACTTCATAAGTTGACGGACCTACCATCCTATAATAAATCCCCATGATCCATGAAGGTAAAACCGTAAAACGTGGTGGACAAGACATCTAATGGGATCTCAAATATGTTACACCAAGAAGATTATGTGGATATCCTAATAGATGATGTGAAACTCATGTCTGTTAGTACACATAAACAACTATCCAAGGAAGGTATGCTTGATGTTCTTATTTTTTTTAGTGGAATAGGTTTTTCCACACATATAAATAAAATTATTATACATTATCATCATCATAAATCATCAACTTCAGCCTCTACTAGAAGAGGTTTTTGAGTAGGAACAAGTTCTATATCTGCTGGATGGTTGAATATACTATCATGCACAATACCAAGTGAAGGTAACATGTCATGTGTTGTAGCATTGTACACTATGTGACTGAATTTCTGTCCCTCCTCAGGTTTATATTTCATGATAATATTATTTAGTCATTTATATTTTAAAAAATCAATATGAACTAGAAAAATATATTCAATAAACAAAATAACAGTGATTTTTCATGTAACAAAATCTTTGATCCCTCTACCATCTCACACAAGACATAGTATAATTTTTTTTATATTCCATTATGAATACTCAAGATGTTATGACATATAGAGTCGTATTATAGGTTATCACTTAAGAAAACATGTAACATGTTTGTGCCAAATTTTGTTATAATATTCATGATACCACATCCAATTGAAATAACACATGTTCATCTTTAGGTAATGATGAATTGGCATCTATATTAATGTTTTTTAATACATTGAATTCATATAAACTGACACGTAATTCTATTATGATGGTTCCAATCAATAATATGAAAGTGTATGAGAGGCACAATAACCCTGGAATTGCCTATCTTAGTAGTAGAGTATGAAGGAAGATAGTCAAATTGACCTCAGTACAACTTCCATGATATCTAAAATGATATATGAGTGTTGTTAAATGATTTTTTTATTTTAGAAAACTATAATACTCTAAAATAGATTACTCAAAATAGAAATTTATATACTTTTATAAGTACATAAAATACAATAAAACATGATATGATATGCATCCAAATTATGTTTTAGTTCTTGAACATGTTGGTGTGTATGAAACAAATTTTAACATAAAATATGAAATTCAAAATATAATAATTAATTCAGTATAACATTACTCGCATTATTATAAAAAATTTAACAACCCCTTTTTTACTTGTAAGACATTAGAATATTTAAAGAAGTATTTTCAGATCCATGCACTAAAACTATAAGATATTCCGGGTCCCAGTGAGCCTCAGTGTTGATATAAATACAATAATAAATATATTATATATCCAATATATGATCTTACTGAAATAATGGATCAAATTCTAAAAGGATTTTATAATGGGAAATTTGAAAACATTGTTGAATATGGAATACTAGATTTACCATATGTATGAAATTATATTTTTTAGCATTGTGTGGTTGGTTTTAATGTTGTCACGGTAGAAATATTAAATGATTAATTAATAAATTAATTTATTATTTTATTATTTTTCATGAACTAACTACCTCTATATAGTCCCAGTTAAATTCAAATCACACGGTTAGCCACATGACCCTGATGATTGAGATGCGTGCATTGAGGAGCATTGGTGGACATCAAGATTTTGGATCCATGATCATGGTACCAAAAGGATCTCCAACTATATTAGAGTTTGGGGATCTCACCAATGATAAAAAAATAACAATTCTTCATTGGAAAGAGATCAAAATTCAAGGTAGGATGTTGATTTATGTGGATTTGTCCTTGTTTTTTTTACCGCATGATGAAAGTGAATCAGTTTTTCTAATAGTTTGATATGTGGGTTGATCATGCTATGAATTTAGGGTTTTACCGTCCTAGAAACTGTAATTTGATATTTATTTGATTATTTCAACTTTTTTCATCACGCTACAACTACAATTTTAGGATAACTTGTACAATGTGTCAGTTTTTTACACACATTTATTACATGATGTTTTCTATTCCCTATCCATGTGTGATCATCTTATGTGTTTTATTTAGTTGGAGGTTTGACAAATAATTGGTGAGTTATCATTACAAAATTATTATTTGGGAAAAGGATCATAACTAAGGTTTCTGGATGGATATCGATGGTATGTTTGTAGTGTGTGATGATAGGGGATCTATCAATTTCCTATTTATTTATCATCATTTATGGTTTATAATGAGGTAATGATGTTGTACAATGTGGATCATTTCCTTAGTGGAGGAAGCACCCAAAAATTGGTCACCAGAAATGGATTGTTCAGTCAACCCTCGATCCACCATTTCCATGTGTGGTTGGTGGGTAATTGAAGGTGGAAGGTGCAGGTGGAAACCCATGAGAGTTCCTGGTATTATACAAAAGTATTCTCTATACGACATGCAGACCTAAGAACACATGTTGGGAATAAACCCACCATATAGTGCTAGGTATTACACACAATGATAAGTATCACATGTCGTTTGACACATGTCACACACCATGTGACTCGGTTTTGGTATCTCGGCTTGTATCATGGAGAGTACACATGCATATACATTGCTAGACACACTGGTATTTCTAGAGTATATGGGCATGACCCAGTACTCAAACATGTCCAAGAACATGAGAACTACTATAGTACCTAAGCATGACCTGGATCATGAACGTGAATTGGTGTATGAGAAATAACCCAATACATGGGAACAAACCAAAGTAATGGGCACATCCAAATGTACACTGGAAGGAGAATGTGACACACTGACAGTTGGGAAGACCTCAACACATTGTATATCTGGAAAGGACACATCATGTATATAGGAGAATAAATTTTATGTGAGATGGAAAGACATGGGTGGACCACGGGTAGATCATACATTCCATTTACACATAATACATGTCGTGTACATTCTACAAGGAAGTGTGAGGCCATATTTCTCATATGTTTACACCTATACTGGTTTAGTATATTCCTTTGGTCTATCCCAATTGGGGTATAGTGTCGTGTTATGTCCAAAACATAGGATTTTGATATTCTCTACAGGTTATTCTCACATATAGTTTCCTGGAATGCCTATATGAAGCTATGTGTGGAATCCTTTATTATATCATTTTTCCTACATGGGATTTCCAGAAACTTCAGGACCAACTTACGAGAGAAAACTATCCCCTAATGAGATGTATATTATAGATTTGTTTTATTGTGTCACGTAAAAGAACTATGAGTGATACCCAATATGTGTATTGATCTCTTCTAAGTTCTAGAAATTACTTCTTCTTTGGCATGTCTGGATGAACACAACCTCTATGATTATCATCATGAGTGGAAGCATGGTCTATATAGTGGATTCTCTCGAAATATTATTACCTTGAATCCTCGAGTAGAATCCTATTACTTGTAGTATAGCTAAGATAGATTGATAATGGGAGTCTGGTATGACTATATATGGTTTTATTGTCTTATATCGTTGACTCATATTACGATTAACATTCCCTTTTTATGATAATTGGACTAATTATGATTCTTTATGTTTTGTGATTTTGAGGTGTCCAACTGGGTATTTTTATACTCACCCATGCATGGTATTTTACTACACATTTCACATGTCATTAAGATGATGGCCATTTTTATAGATTCTTAGGAGTAATATGAGTGGTAGGATTATAGATTGTTCTTGACAGACTATTATTGTACCAGGTGTTTCATTTGACAGTAGTCCCCTCCTTCTGGGAATGATAGACTCTTTTTTGGTTTTACTAGTATTGTATTTATACCTTTATGTATTTGAGTAATTTTTTTACACATTGATTATTGGATTAATTTTAATCATGAATTTTGGTTTCTATTTTACATTACCTTTCAGGATTGTATTGGTATTCGGAGATGTGTGTGTGTGTGTGTGTGAGTGTCTGTATAGGTACTTAGGATACAACCTCCCATGTGTGAGATATTCCTACTAAGCACCAATCAGTATCCCATAGCCTATAGAGGCAGGATTGGTGTATCACACTCATCTTAACACTATAAAGGAGGGACCCACTAGATCAAGTATTGATAGTGTGGTATCATAGGGGGTGTTCATCCTAGGACTATTGATTTGGGTTTTTGTCTAGATGTGAGGTTTAGTTTGGGAACTAGGGAAACCTTGATAAATTGTTTTGAGTTCTATCTTAGTATAGGGACTCTAATGTTTGTGTTGTGGCTGATGTGTCTATTCCCCAGGACTCTGACAACCTACTAGTTGGCTTGGTACATGTAGGCACCAGTTTTATGGAAAACATTTTTACATACATCATATAGAAATGAGTTGTGGTTTCCATGTCCTTCATGAGTCCACTCTTTATCTATACTCATTGATCATGCTAAATCTAGTTTCCATTGAAGATTTATTCAGGATAAAAACTAGGGATGTTTCTACAGGAATGTTGAGAGTATAAACTAATGAGTGATAAGTCCTTCATTAAGCGGCCTATTCATGAGTCACTTTTCCTTCTAGATGGATAGAGGGTGGTAATTCTACCCAACTAAAGTGGTTTAAAGGGATTAATCATGTTGGAGTGGGCCATGGATGGATTCGTTGGTACATGATAATGATGTGTAGGGGTGGAATGTGTATTATAAGATTTCATTACAGTAATATAGTAGTATATAAGGTCAAAATGACCCACTAAAGTTAAGAATGTAATCCAGGTCACTAAACATGAGGTTTGCTCATTCACGAAGACCTCATGGACTACTCATTCCTCCAAAGAAGTGGATTTGTTATTTATATAATGGAATTGTATATCCAACAAGACATTTCATGACCCATAATGTTATAGTTATAGAGATGGTCAATGGAAATCCCTATTAGATGAATTGGTTAAAGAAGGGAGGTCTGCTATGTGGTGGGAGTGATAAAGTTGATGGGAGAATAATAGAAGGTGACTGGTTCATTGATTCATTCCACCACCACCACCCCTAGGAGGTCTTCCCCATAGTACCACAAACCTAATCAAAGGCCCTCCTTGCTTCATCATTTTCTAGTATAGAGTTCCTATAAATACTAAAACCAACCAAAGTGGTGGTCCTACCCACTCCCTTAGTCATTAGCTAGGAGGTCATCCCCATGTAACCACCTGCTCAAACAGAGTACTTACCCACAACAGGACCCACTAAAGTGCAGGTCCTCCCCACTTCACCATCGATCAGTATAAAGGTTCTAATCATGAAATAACCAAATGCAAGTACTATGTTCCTCATCATGTTACCACTTATAAAGAACATGGAGGTCCTCCTTATGATATTGGCATCCAACATAGAGGTCCTACCCCTGTTTCCACCAACTTAAGAAGAGGGCATACTCTCTCTAGTACTCACTATAGTAATGGTCCTCCCCACAATTATAGAAACTAGTAATGAGGTATTTTCTATACTCTTGTTTCCCATCATAGATTTCCTCCCCATGATCATTCTAACCAACATGGAGTCTCTCCCTATGCCCCATTTGATATATTCCTAATTGAACCTTGGACATGAACTCCCGAAAGAAAAGGTCCTCCATGCTCTCACACCCAAAATGGATGTCTTCCCCATGTCTCGAATAATTCATGAGGAAGAACTCCCTACAATGTCAGCACCCAGAGTAGAGTACCTCCCCACTCTCATAGCCGTCCAAGTGGGGGTCCCCCCCACATCAGAACTGGCCAATACAAAGGTCCTACCTATACCACAACTAGCTCAAGTAGAGGTCCTCTCTGCTCCAGTACCAACTATAATGAAGGTCCTCCTCATTACAAATCATCTCCCAGCACTGAAGAACCATCATATGGGATAAAGGTGAACCTTAAATGCTAAATAAATCACCTCAAGAAGCACCATGTGATGGTCAATCCCATCCACTTCTCATACACTGGAGTCGAATACGATTCAAGGATGGTACCTTCACCCCGATCATCAGCATCATAGCCTGGGGTATGAGCTTGATGGGTCATATTTGTCATCCTATAAGGTGAAGATCACAATATCCATAAATCTCTTCATAGGTATATGCAGGAAGAGGAAGAGTTAGCTCCCATCCAAGGTCTCATAGTTTTGTCAGGCCTGTCATCACCGTCTTTATTCTCTACCTATACATGAGATCACATATAATATTTCAAGGATATGATATACCATGATAATCCAATAGATCTGTAGATGAACTCATATACCCTAACACATCAAGCAGTGGTTATAAACCTGCCCTATTGGGACATGATGATGTGGTTGATACCACACCTTAGAGATGACGCAGCGTACCTTGATATGTCAATGCATGTAGTAGTATCTCCACCAGCTAGTTCGGTTCCACAACATTCCTCATCCATTTCATTAATAGTTTCTCATTCGACACCAATTAGGACCCGTGGAATCTGAGAGCCATATCACACTTCTGAAAGGGGATGTGTGTGGGACACACTCACTATAGATATGTTGTTTGTGATATTCTGGATGATTGCATTTCCTGACATTGGCATTTTGAAAATCAACACACAAGATGACATTTCATTTTTTAGTCAGACAATTTGGGTGACACATTTCACCTCCATGACCATTAGTTGGCCTATCTAAATTTTCGGGAGCACTTCGATGACATCATCCAACAATATTGTATGGTAGAGTTAGCAACACTTCCATTAGAATACCATCTAACATTTCCCAGTAATCACCATACCCTTCAATGTAAATGTGTCTAGAGATTCACAGTGATCTGCATAATCATTGTAGAAGCATCACCATATGTGCAGATCTATTCCTCGATGCAGTACGCTGCTCACTAATTGAGACCCAACATGCGGCAGCCGGACCTACCCGGTGACATCGAGGATATGTCGTCAGGCATAGTCATAGTGAATATGGTTGATCTTAATGTACTCAAGGATAATGAAAATGATATAGGAATTAATGAAGAGGAATTTCTGCTTAGGGAACCAGAATAACTAATGTACACTCATACAGGTATACTCACTCATAAAAAAGGTAGCTATGTGGCATTGGAGACCCTTATGCATCATTACCTTTTGAAAAGAATACCAAAAAGGGTAAGTGTTAGATCAAAACCTCTAAGAGATTTGAATCATCTGATGCAATGAAAGAGAAAGATATTGATATGACCACTACTTCCTTGATGTAGCAGAGTACAGATAAAAGGAGACTCATTGAATAACACCTTGCTAAACACCTTACAGAAAAATTTCTAAATTATGGTGACCTCTGATACATTTTCATCCCTATTATACTGGGGTAGTAGGGGAAGCTACAAATCCATCTTGGATAGTTTCCTCACATCGATCTTGACAATATCTTGCATCTTGATAGGGCAGAGAGTGGAGTATGTGGAATGTGAGTGTAATATGTGTCGTCAAATTTTCTTGGGCACTATTTTAATCCCCCATAGGATTTTTATTGATCCTCTCCACATACAGGTCCTATAGCTACACCACCAGTCTCTCTACCAACCACTACATAATATTTTGAGCCTCCATATCATGTTGATGATCCCCTTAATGTCATGGTAGTAATAAATAATTTCCATGACATGGATTCCCACCAAGAAAATGGGATAAATGTTTTCAATGATTTCCTCAAATAATTTTAAATGAAATAGTTGGAAATACCACTTGATGGAAAGACATATTCGATGTGAGTGGATCATATGTAGGCACCCTTGGATTCCGGGAATCCAAACTTCACCCAATTAAAAGATATGGGAAACCTACTACAACTTCTATACCACTTAATCTCATGGTGAAGAATTATGTTAGGATCCCCATATTAGTAGGAAGTATCTAAACTATGATGTTTTGTGCAGACATTGGAATGACCTGTGTTCGTATGGTACTACCAGTTCTACTTCGGGTCTTTTGCTGGTTAGGAAGATATTAACAAGTAGTTTCTATACCAGTTTAGTACCACCATGTGGAATAAAATTATTGCTGACCTCTTCAAGTGAAATAATGTTCTGGATGAGTGATTTATAGACTTTATCACTTAATATATGGGCCTAAATTATTAACTTGACATTTTTTTGACTCGTGAGTAGCAATTGAAAATGTGTGTGGGGAATTTTGAGACTGAGATGGTTCCTTATGTCATCACTCAAAACATCGAATGTTATTTTTGGGGTTTTTATGAAAAAGACTCAGTGCCTATAAGAATAGTTGAGTAAGCTAAGAAGAAACATATTATTTATCCTCTAGCGCCTCTAATAAAAGCCTCCAAGGTAGTGACTGCTGTCATCACATAGATAGAGTCCCCTAGGCTAATAGAGTTTTTATTAGTAGAACCTCATCCACAAACTCGGAAAAGAAAATAACATCAAGCCTATACTAAAGCCCAACACTATCCACAACCAGAGTAGAAGGCACCACCCCATCACGCACTGCTTCCTAGCTTAGAGAATAAGGCTCTATGACCTTATTAGGATCCAGCCACCCTGTCAAGGTTAGACTCCTATATCTCCCTTCCCAGAGTAGAGAAATTGGACCTACTCATTTCATGAAGACTTTGTATCCATTTATCTGAAATGTTCTTTGAAGAATAGGGTTCTGAATCTTTCAAAATTTATGAATCCTCAGGAATCCGAGTAAACTGATTGCTGTGAAAATTTTCCTTATCATAGAATCCCTGGGAAAACCATCAAGTGATGTTTTGTGTTTAAGGACTAGATTTAGGATTAGGTTGATAACAATGAAGTTAGGTTGGATCCTACTCTTCCAAAAGTTTCATTAATTTATAAAAATCCAAATAGTGACAATGAAGGTGAAGGGAAGCAGGTTTCCAGCTATGAGACTCAGAAGTATAATGATTACTAGCTCGTAGAGCTATCAATCATGTCTATGGTGTTATCAAAGCATGTTTGAGTCTACCCAATCCTTCTGAAGTGTCTTTTATTCATCTAAATACTACTTTCACATGATAGTCATAGCCTTATACTTCTCAGAAGAGTATAAATTGATGATGTAAAGGAAATCAACATGACCTGCTGATGCCGAAGCCATCTGGCACTCTTAGAAATTTCATGCCTCCAGATATGGTGATCGCCCATAGAGTCCGCCCAATAACAGAACATTCCAATAATTATTACCAGAGGTATGAATATGTTAATATCATTGAGTTTTTGCATCCCTATATGTTCCCGATGATGAAGAGTATCTGGTAGACCCTCCAAATATCTTCGGTCTGTGCCATTGTCGAAGGAGATGCATATATGTGGATCACTGGGATTCTTAGGCTAGTGCTACAATAAATGATGTAAATGAGACTACGATAAGGTAGTAGGATATATGTAGGACCCAAAATGAATATTCCTCTCATCATGTCTTGTTTGATTCACTGCCACAATCGATCATGCTACTTGATCAGGCAAGGTAGCCACGATTCTGTCATGATCAACCGCATCCAGCTATGGCTAGACATAAAACATCTGACATTCAACTAAATGTGATCTTCCAGGGTCCAACTTAAGACCAGTAGAAAATTTCCAACAATATCTAGAATCCATTGGTTCAACCAGCAATTCCCATCATAACTCCTACTAGAAGAAATGTGCACCTAACATGGAAGTATTGTGTGATAAAGAACCTCACTAGAATTCCTACAAAGAACATGATTCTATGAATCCACCATCTATAAAAATATATGAAAAAATAAATCATAGGATCCTTGAGTATCCCCATCTAGATATAATCAAAGGTAGCTACCACATAGGTCATATATGTTGAAAAATTCAAGCGAGAAGAAGGTCAATCCATCATCTCATTCTCAGGATAATATGAAGGATCTATCATATTTGGGAAAATCCACCCATTGTACATCATTGTCCAGTTCAATGGGTGAATGTATGTAATTTTATAGTTGACATAGGTTCCGAGATCAATCTTATACTGACCCAAACACTCAACCAGTAATGAATGGATGAAGAAGATATGAGTCCCTCTGACATGAATATACAAGTTTATGACATGATCGAGCAGATACCATGTGGTATAATTCATTTGAATACCCAATTAAGTGGAATTATTGAAAGAATGTAATTTATCTTTGTCTCAAAAGAAATCACATACAATGAACTGATGGGTAGACCTTGGCTTCACCTACATGCAGTGGTTCCCTCCTCGTATCACCAATGCCTTAATTAATCCCTCAATAGTCATGTGGGAGTTCTCCAAGGTGATGTGGCTCCCTTTGAATCTTGTTAAACCCTCTCTCTAGATAATAAATATTACAAGATCAATGGAAAATGTGTTCAGAACAATTAATTTGATAACACTGCGACTTTGGATGACCCATGGACAGACTTGGATGATTATTTCATCCTCTTGATTCATCAATTGGAGGAAAAAATTCTATAAATGGGAAAAATCTTAATTTTATTCAAGAATAAGGGGAAAAGTGTTCCCATGTACAAGGATTATTTAAATATTACCTCATACTTATACATGGGACAGGATTAGGTGAAACATGAATCCATTAAAAATGTCATGTATTGGGTTGTTTGCCATATGGTAAAATTATACATAACACTTGCTTATACCATTGAGCTGGGATGAGCCGAAACAGACCATCCCATCACCATTGTTTTGTAATTAGGCATGGATCCCTTGATTTAAGGACTAATTGAATCAACTCAACTACTTATGTCATCATGGTTTCAACAGAGTATGAGTTCCCAAATAAGGAATCCACATAAACCCAAGTAGGATCAAGTGTTCCTCTAGAATCAGTTGTCCTAGATGAACTATCTCCTAAAAAAGATTCCCATTCAATAGAAAATGAAGAGTATTTGGAAAATGCACCCTCCACCTTTGAAGAGGGAGTATCCACCATCATTATTGAGCTGGTTCATGTGAATCATGGAATTGAGATATATTTGAGAACAACACTAATCACTGAATCCATGGCAGTAGAAGAAAAAAAGCAGTATGTGGATTTCCTAAGATAAAATTATGATATTTTTTTCTAGATATATGAAGAGATGCTAGGACTAGACCCTCAGGTATCCATCCACCATCTTGGTCTCTCATTATGTCATCCTCAGTTCTAGAAGCCTTTTATAATAATACACCAATCTCATGGATCCATTGCTGAGGCCGAAGTTGATAAGATCATCAAACATAACTTCTTAATGTATGTTCAGTAGGAAAGGTGGATTCCTAACATTGTTACTTTTAAGAATATTAACAGATAGATCAGATTTTTTATAAACTTATCAGATCTAAACTACCATTTCCTAAATGACAATTTTCCACTTATTTTGAAAATGTTTTTGATCAATCGCACAACTAGATTCCAGGATCTCACTTTCATGGATGGGTATTCCGTGTACAATTAGATCTGGATGGCCCATGAAGATAAAGAACCAACAAAATTAGAGGATTGAAATAAACCTTCTATTATCGGGTAATGACCTTTGGTCTGAATAATAAAGGGTCCACATATCAGTGAGACATGCACCACATATTCAAATCGATCCTCAGGAAATTAATGGAATTATGCGTGGATGATTAGGTGGTTAAATACCGATAGCATTAGGACCATATCATAGAACTTGAGAAATTGTTCAACTTCCTCTACTCCCACCATCTGATGATGAACCATTTGAAGTGTGCCTTTGGCGTAACCTCTAGGAAGGTTCTATAAGCTGTTTTCTGGTATAGGTGCATCAAAATTGAACCAAATAAGAGCAAGGCCATCATTAAGATTCCTCCTCCGAGCAACCTCTAACAGCTCAATGGGCTTCTAGGACACATAGAATACATAGGATAATTCATTGCGAAACTGAATGTTAATTATTAGACCTTTTCTATTCTCATGAAGATGGGATTCAACTACTGTTGGGATAATTAGTTTTATAATTAATTTGAGGAGATCAAGACATATCTGCAACAACATCTTGTCCGGATGCCTAACATCTCCAAGAAGCCTTTGGTCATTTATCGGACTACTCTATAATGATCCCTTAGTGCCTTAATCATACAGATGAACAACAATGATATAATGACCAATTTATACTATATCAATAAAATTCACTTTGACATGGAGTCCATATATTCTCTTATCATGAAGAGCTACCTCACACTAGTTTTAACAGTGCAAAATTTGCGAAACTATCATCAAAACCATGGGAAACCACTAGTATCCCATGTGGACCAAATGATGTATATTCAGAACCTCCCTATATTGATAGGACATCTAGATCATTCATATGAGACCCTTTTGTAATTATACATCAATTTCATTCTGCTGAAGGCTATCAAGGTTTAGGCTCTAAAAGACATTTTTCCCACCCATCCGACCCCCACAAAGTAGTCTTTGGATCTTGAAATTCAAGATGAGTCCATAATCTTAGTGAAACATGCTATTCTAGGATAGAAGATGCATTTATATGGTTCCTCCAGGATACTAAATGGCATGAGGCTCAATGATCCCATGCATACCATAGTAGGTATAGGGATTGTATTCATTTCCCTAACTCATGTTGTTCTTCCTTATTCATTCCTACTATTTTAAGGTTTCATCGACAACGAGGAGTACCAAGATCTCATTACTATCCTAAAGCTAGATCTAAAGATTGATTTTCCCCACCTACATTTAAAAGGGGGTTCTGAACTAGTCATCAAGAAGATCTTAACTAAATATGTAATGAGGAAGCCTGAACTCATGGCCTTTCCAGAACACGCTTTTCAGGTAATGGCTCAGTTCCATTCTTGACCAAAGCTAACTCATGTTCCCTAGTCACAAAATGGTCAAGTTGATTCCATGGCTATCCTAGCTACCGCCCTTATATGTCCTAACAAAGGAGACATATTAATCAATGTGGAACAATATAGGGTTATCCCTCCTATCATCCAAGGAGATTATGGGTTCTAATAGTTAAACTACCTTACTATTGGTGCCTCCACATAGGTAAATTTAGATCCCACTCTATAGAAAAAATCTCTAATTGGAGTACTCACTTTGTTGAGTATCTTTTGAAAGTCACTCAACCACTACACAGGTTCGAACATGAGTGAAGACATCGGCATGTAGCACAGTTCACCCTCCAGAGTGGGACCAACCTCAAGAAGACCCTCCATAAAAATGAATTTGATGGAATTATCCTTCTTTTTGTTCAAGGAGATGAGATTACCTAGGTTATGTAGGAAGTTCATGTTGGGACTTATGGTGCTCATCAGATAAGGTAGAAACTCTCCAATAATATTTAATGGTTGTGTTTTTTATATCCCACCATGGTCCATGACTATATCAGGTTTTCCAAGAGGTGACATACATTTTAGTTCCACGACAAATTCTTTCATCAAACCATGTAACCTCTTCATACTACCAAGTACTCTTTTCCCATTGTGTTTTGGGGACTCAATATCATGGGTCCATACCCACCAGAAACAGATTGTTAGTGGAGATTCATTCAAACTGTTGTATATTTATTTTCTATATAGAAAGAAGTAGTCCCTCTCAAGAAAGTCAGCGACCAATATATTTTTTAGCTTTTTAGTTCCAATATCATCTAATGATTATAAGTCCTACCAAACATTCTCACCAATAATAGAACCAACATATAAGAATATGAGATTATGATATTGTACACCATGTACAACATCTGGTCCAAACCCACTTCTCACTATCATGCATAAGAAAATGGATAGATAAATGCATTCAAAAAAACCCTCTCCAACATTCTTTATAAAATTGTAGGTGATAATAAGAAATTTTGGCTAGAGAAGCTCCCCAAGGCTCTCTAGCCTTATCAGATGACAACACGGATGTGGTGACCCCATATTCACTAGTGTATATAATATAGGATATTCTTCCCGTCGAGATTTATTTTCCATTACTTTTAATAGATATCTAGGATCATCAGATGTCTAAAATATAGTCAAAGTCTATCTAGATAAACTAGAGGCCCTCCACCAGAATAGGCTAAAGGACATGCATAATCTTTCGAGGCACTGGAATAAGATGTCTAGATCATTAAATAGTATAGTCCACCTCCACTCATTCCTCCATGTTGATATAGTTTTGGATATTTAGATACTGATGATACCTAGATGGAATCCACCAAAGTGGGAACCTAAGTGGGAATTATCATACATCATTATATGGTCTATCCCAATAGTTAATACTCTTTGATTTCCATGGATGTGAGTGGATCACCTGTCCATCCAATTCTATGTTCCTCATGTAGTACATCACATGAATGAGGGGTCAAACATCCTAGATTCATGATGTTAAACTATGTAACAATCCCAATTAAAGATGTATAACTTTGAAATACATATCAACAATATACTTCCTACATAATTTTTAACTGAACGACATTGATGGTTCTTTCTGCATGTCCTTAAATGGAAAATACTCATTCATATCATGAAAATAACCGTAAAATGGACACCCAAGTCCAAATATCATGAAAAAAAGTTGTTTTTTGGTTTTAATAAAGAGTGTATGGTTTGAAGTGGGCCTCCATGGTACTAATTTTTGTTGGTTTATAAATACTATTCCATACACACCCCCTTTAGAACACCACCTCCACCAGTGTCCAAGCTGCAGGATGATAAACTGCATTACAGTCAGCATCTTCAATGCACGATGTTAAACTAAATGGACTATTCAAAATGTAATGAATATAAACTAATATCCTATAGTCTAAACACTATGTCCTTAAACTAAGTTCCTCTGGTCCAAACTATATTCCCTTAAACTAAGTGACTCAGGTCCAAACACCAGAACCTAAATCTAAGAGACTATGGTCCATGAAATATGACCATAAATTATTACTGACTCTTGGGTCCTTTGACCAAAGTCCAAATCCATCCTACCAATGATGTTTGATGATTAATAGGTAATTGAAAAATAAATATTTGGGTTCCACATATACAGTTACATGATCTATTACCATACATCATGACTTTCTAGGTTCGGGTACCCACCATCATTCATATTCGGACAGACCCCCAAAAAGTGATTGTATCATGTAACATTTGATCACCTCCCATACTAGTCCAATGACCTATAGTATCTTTTTAAATAAATAGAGGGTCATGAGTTTCGAATGAGGTCATCAGTTAATTCTTCATTTTCATGCCCCATCCATGACTGGTGTAGTTTTTGATCATATGTTTTGAATTTAGTCAACAATAGTCCACACTCATCAATCAATACATTCATTATCCAGAACTTAGATGTATTGATTTACCTCTTTCAACCCTCATATGTCTTGGTGGAACCCAAACACCCTTTTTGTTACCTTTTTTTTCATCTACGAACGTTGAGTAGGACGTTTAGTATAATCAAGAATTTTACACCTTTCATTTTCATACCCTTTCTATGCACTTCCATGTGATAGAGAAGGCCTAAAACCACTCCCTATTTCACAAAACTTGCATGACTATTATAGACTTGGGAATATTGTAAGGGTTTGTGACCATGTGGTTGAGCTTCACAACCTACCTTAAGAATATGTAGTGTGGTGAGAAGCCTCCATGGACCTTATTCACAATAGGTTTTTTAACTCACCATGCTATATATATATCCTTGAGAAGAAAAACTAATTGTCTTAATTCTATGACCATAAATTAAGATATGTACAACGTCCTAAATACATGATTCTAAACTATAAAACAATGGTAGTCCCTTTCACATGGACTTAAAAGGCACATACCCATGTCTCAAGAACATGGCATTGACCTGGACACTCAATTACAATCCTTGTGAATTTAAATTGTGTGTGGGTTCTCCTTAAATATTTTTATTGCGGCGGAGGCCTCCTACAGCCCCATTTGATGTTGATTTTTTTATGTTATGCTAAATATATCCCTTCATGAATATAAACCTCTCCTTATAGTTAAATAATCAAAACATTAAAATACATATAGGTTGTATTACGAATTTGTTTTATGGTATTGGTCATCCTAGTCCATTCAAATCTTGTTTTTTTACCCCTCTAGGATACACATATCCATCATATCTTCCTACCCCACATAGTCCAAACACTTTGACCTTAATCTAAGACCAAATGTTCTGAATTTTAGGAAGATAAACTAATAACTATATAGTCTAATATGTAATGAATTAAAACTATAAAAAACAATTAGGGTGTTATTTCCTAAGAGGACATCACTTTTATCATTTATCATATACCATTCCTTGATTATGGGGTACCTATGGATTGATTCTTAATCTTATGGGATAATTATTAATATCCAACTATTTTATCTTTGAGCCTAGTAATAAATTTATTCTTTGGACTCTAGGCCTGAGTTTCCCTCTTTGGTGTGTGGTCTGATATGGGACCTTGTGGTCCTCATTCATTTTGGGTTATGGTTGTCATGCCATACACTCCACCTAGGAAGACTCATATATCCCAATATTCTAATAACGGGACAATATAATACATTACAATCATCTTCTAAGCCACATGATGATAGTAGGGGTAGAAACAAATCCACTTACCGCTTGATGATAAAATCCATGGACCATTCCTGTCACATGACCTTAAACTGCAACATCATCATCCCGGAAGCCCTAATAAAAATTGCACAACATTATGGTATTATCGCATAAGTGGACTTCATAGTTGGCACTGTTCATCCACCATTCAACCTATGAGTAACTATGTATGTATTGATTCCTATACATTTTATCATCTGTTTTTTTCATCCTATTATATCAACTCTAAAAAAATAATAAAAAACATATATAATAAAAAATATATTCCCTCTATCTGTGTGTGGGTATGATCTACATAGGGAGATTTCTCCTCCAGAATTACAAGTGTCTTGACTCTGATCATCATGGGATACATAGTTATTCCCAAAAACTTTTTCCTTGGACACATCCACATGGTTATTAGATATATGGACACTCTGGACTTATCATAGTCCATGTAACATGAATTTAAACTATATTAATTCTTCCTCATTAATGCACATGTGGTGTTTGTGGGCCTCCTTAGTCCTCATTAATGTAGGATTTCTTATTCCATCAAATTGCACATATCACTCTTGCATCACATCACATATGGTCCAAAATCAAAAACCATAAACTAAGACTTAACTTTTTCAACTTATGACATAAAAATCTTATCCTACCTTGAATAAGTTCATGATGCCCCATGATAATTATGTGGTGCTTCAGCTTCGTCGTCAAAGAGGCTTTCCCCCACTAGTGTTGGTCTCCCACCATACAATTTTTTAAGAACTATATACAACTTGCTTCCTATACTTATGAGATATATAGTGATTCCCATACATTTTTTCTTTGATCCAAGCCACATGTCCATTAACCTTTTCTGACACTTTTTCCTAAACTATGGTCCATTCATTATGACATTAAACAAAATTACTTTCATCTTTGGGTGTGTAAAGAACACATGAGCCTCCTTGGCCTCATTTATGTTTGGTTTTACATGGTAAATTCTTCTTTCATACCCTAATCCTGAACATTTTTAACTAGTTTTAGAAGCATTACATTAAACTACTTTCCATTTTCCATGAAATACGACATTAAACTATTTTAACAAATGGTTCTGAATCACACTCTCTGCTATGTTCACTCCAAACATCGTGTTCTCCTACTTTTGGGTTTTCAATAATCCCTAAAATCTTGATGGACCCCCTTACAATTATGGTATCACACCACTATGGATCAACCCTCATATTTTCCAAATTCCCTAATGAATATTGGGAAGAAAACAACAAATCATCTGTTTTGAACTGTGTTAATAGTATATTTTTCATTTTTTATCTCTATTCATAGTTGATATGGTTATGATCCCTTTATTTTGATCATTTTCAATTGTTTATCCTTTCATACAAGGCATCCTTACATCAAAGCCTTATAATTCCTAACTTACCTCCTCTTCACATCCTTGTATCATGGTTGGATTTTATCCTTGGTGTCACCCGTAAATTTCACTCCCATATGTTAGATAGACCACTATACCTTTCCTTGTTTCCTACATGGAGCATTACGCACATGGGATTAGGATTTCTGGTAGGGTATGTGTCTATGTGGTCGAGTAGCGCATGAACTCCTGGGTACAAACACTAATACCTCAAACTAAGTGCCTCATAAACAATGTGTGGTGTATCGGGTTATTTACTCTTTCGCACAACAAATATGTTCTTTATGGAATCCTTATTCCTATATGTTTCATTATATTTGTGTCGTATGTGGGTCCTTTGGTCCAATTCAAATTTATTCTTTTGCCTTGATACCACACAAATACTTTAGGACATATCATAGTCTACGTAACATGAATTTAAACTATTGACCATGGTCCATGAAATATGATCTTAAACTATGTTAAAGATCCCAATCACATTACGTTAAACAATGGGACACATCCTGATTACTAGATGTTAAACTATACTATGCATCACCCCCACCACATGGATTCAAAATGCAAGTTCTTCATCCTCACATGCATAATCTAAAACAAAAAAGCATATTAGGACTTTCCCGAGAGGTATTTTTCCTTGATTTTTTCCATCTACTATAGTTTTCACATCTTTTGATATCTCTTGTTATCTAAAATGAATCTTCCTCAGAATATATGTTCGATCTATTTTTAAAGCAATACGCTCAAACCAGGGTATTCTAGTCCACAATGGCTTAATCTAGGGAGTGTTAAAATTCATTCAAACATTCCATCACTCCAATGACATGATTTGTGTGCCCCTAATTTGGAAAATAATCCTATTTAATTTATAAAGATACCCCTAATGGCCTAGTCCAATGCCTGTTTAGCTAACCTATCATCTTGGGCCAACGTTCCCGATGTTTTTATAAGACATTTTGAGATTGATCTTGTGTTTTAACCAGGGTTTGTGGTTGACCCTCATTTGTTTTACCCCATTATAGAACAAGAAATATGGATAATATGTTTTTTAAATGGTCAACAATTGTTCTATATTATGAGGTTGATTGCATTGTGTTCTATATTTTGGGTATCATGATTCAAACATCCCATTACCCTTTGTTCGGATAGATTCCAATTCCCCTAGAATTATCCCATTCATGCACTAGAGAACATCAAGAAAGGTATGTTGGTTACTTCAAGAGCCCCATTATCTACCCACAAAATCTTTCAGACTAAATGATTTCAATGGTTATTCAACAACATCAAACCCTGAGTGTTTGATGAAGATTTTACACATTCATACAATGTGAACAATTATATTGTTTTCCCTTATTTCTCATGCCAGAAATGACCCATGTAAGGTTAATGATTGGTTATTAGTAATCTCAAAGATATGATTGATATTAAATAATTATATAAATAAATAAATTTTTTATGCACACCCTTAAATGAAATAAAATAATCATGCATGTTTCATGAGTTTGAAAAAAAATCCCATGTGGATATACCCCATCAATAGTGCGCTTTATCTCCACCAAATTCTGGAGTGTGTCTTTCAAGGTATACTACCTCCATATGAGAACCCTTTACTCATCAATGGCCACTAGATGAATACCATTCACACTAATCAATCCCTGATCCCATTCATGTTAGATATCAGCAACTTAATGAAATACTAGTTTTATCTTCTCTTGAGGCATCTCTAGCTGGAACCTTAATCATACGCCATGTTCCAATTGACTAGTAAAAATGAAGAAACATTCATGCATCTATTCTTATACATGATGTAACACTTTTTTAGCCTCTAGAATATTTTAGATTCCCTTGGACTTATCTTGGATCCAAGCATCATCCAAGTGTTGAATGATTTCCTATATCTTCTCAAAAATATAGTCATTGATCATCATGTGTATATTATAATAATTTTCACATACAGTACATAGAAATGACAAAAAATGGAAAAGTGACCCCATCCAGCTCACCTATTGTGATTTTGGAGTGTTGTAGAAGAAAATCATGATACACTTACACACCTGACATTGAACAATATAAATTTTTTTCAACTACCTTAAGATCGATGTTATCCAACTCCTTTGGATCCATAGGCTCATACTATAGGAAAGCATTCAGAAGTCTAGTAGTAGGATATTCCTTTGGAATCCTCTCTGAGAGACTAGGCTCCATGAAATAGTGACATCCATCTTCACTTTTTTCTTCCCCATCTACCTCACTTCCTCCAGCTTTGAGCTCTATCGTGTCAGTGGAATCATATTTGTCTGTAACCTCCCATTCATCTATTTCCATGGCTAGATCATATTGGATGACATGATCCTCATATATGGGAATAGTCATAAGAACAGATCCTATGGATTTCCAAACCTCATATATTTTCAGGCCTATAGTATTCCAATAACTTCATAGGATTGGAACTTCAGTCAACCTGATCCTGAATTGTTAGGTATGGTTCTATTACGTAAAAGACTAGTGAGATATGAGCACTACCAGATCATATTCCCATGTAATTGTAGGAACTTACACCACTAGATACTCTTCATTACTTGTTACATCAATGATTGTCACTATCTCCCCCTGGAAAATTGGAGTATCCTACTATTCTGATGTAGTCACCCAGACGCCATTGACTGGATCACCACTAGTCGCCTCAACTGCGACTACTTTGTATCCTGCATCATCCATGTGAATTGATCTGGGGACATGTTCCTCCTTATCCATTGTGACATTCTCATCCACTACATTAGGGGATCCATGATCCAAACCAATGTTCTAATGAAGAGGTTAATTTTCAGTTAGTGGATTTGTGTTTTGAACGGGTAACAAACCAAGAAGAAGTAAGTTAATACTTATCGAGAGATACTCGGTGATCCCCCCATCAGATCCCACGATACTTATTCTCTCTAGTGGAATATCTTGATAAAGGTTTATCCCTTAGATTACCCACCACTAGTATCATATTTCTTAGCCTCTTATTTTTATTCTCCTTCCAAAAACCCTTCCTCTTCTTCTACTTATTCTTCTTCTCTTTCTTCTTCTTCTACTTCTTCTTCTTATTCTTTTTCATCAGTTTCGTCCTCGTGGAATAATTTCTTATGGATAATGATATTGATCAAGATTCATATTTACTAGGACATATATTTCTTCATATTTCCTTAATTATATGCATATATTTCTATGGTCATCACATATGAATACCTCCAATTGATTTCAACCCTATTTGTAACCCGGATGAGCCTGATTTCTGGCAATATAACCCTATCCTGCCTCAGTTTCCACTATAGGTATTCTAGATATAACAATTTTCATAATATTCTCCATTACTACTAATGTAAAGGAACGATATAATCAATGATAAGATTAACAAAATATCTCAGCTGATTCTTTGGGGCCTCTTTCATCCCCACCCTGAGGTCACCTTGTGGACTACCTTCCTTCAAGAGACATAGGTGAGGAAAAAAATTAGGATGTTCCCCCCATCCCCCATATTTCCCATCTTAAACCATTGGATTTCCACTTCGGTGGAAGCACACATTCCTTCTCTCCACTTTGGATCCATGATCACTACATCGATTGGTCGGGTGAGTATTCCAAGGATATCCTTCAGATAGGTCTCTACTGAGTTTTTGGAACAATAAATTAATAGGAAAACATAAACATATATAGGTGGAAGAATGATAGTCTTTCCAAAGCCTGTATTATTTAGAATTTACCACAGCTAGAAGAGGATTCATGGGAGATTCTCTTCACAAATACCAATATACATTTTCTTCAAAACTTGTTGAAGGCATCCGAATTTTCTGGTGAATTAGGATGGAATGTGTGGTTCCAACATTTTTTTTCCATTGATTAGGTCCACTAGAACACTACCCATAATTTTCTGTATGTATTCCCTATTCTCTAGTAAACCTTGGAGGTCATCCAACATCTAGCTGACTGGATTTTGGAATGGGATGAAATTGAAAATTTCATTGTTTCTGATATGAAGTACAATTGCTTCATAATGGAGTGTCAATGTCCATACCCATACAATGGTCAATAGGGATGGATGTATGATGTTTCCACTGGTATGGATGGAGTTTAGAAAATTTTATCTTTTAATATGAGATGTGATCCAACCATATAGGTTCTTGAATGGTCCAAATATTTTCCTATGTATACCTCCCCTAGAGACGCATTGCCAAATACTATAAATTCCTTCCAATACATATGATCCTAGGTTGAAACTATTGTAAGATACAATGATCCCCACCATTACCATGGTCCATAGGTAGACTCCCATTCTTGTTTCCCTCACAAGAAAATCCACCCACATAGGATGGTTCCAGGAAAGGAAATGTAGAGTACTGTCAGGTCCTAGTCTTCTACCAAGTTGTACCCCCATGATTAATACTCTCCTGCCTCTAGAGTTAACCAATATGATTCGTAATTTCCCATCTATGATGAATTTGGGAACTTCCTACTATGTCCTAGAATCCCCACCTTCTTATCCCTATTAAAAAACATATTGAACCATAACAGGAATGAAATGTCCTTCAAGATGTACTCAATCTGGAGAATATCCTTCACTACATCGAGGAGATGACATGTTATGATAGGGGTCATGATCTATCCTCCCAGGTATTCTTTGGTTGTAGGAAATCATCATATTGAAGACCTTTTAGGGTAATGCCTTTGATATCGTGAACATCCCATAGGATAATTCCAACCTCTCCATGGTGAAGGTGGAACATGTTCATGTTCGTAGAACATCAGCTAAAGAGATCCAGGACCAGTTCCTATTAATGATGGATATGAAATAGAAATGTCCAACTGAAATAATACAACATGATGTTTTAAATATCTTCCTCAAACTCATCACATGTGTAACATACCATGTACCTCCATTCCCAATCTCTAATAAAGTTCTCCTAGAACCAAAAGTTCCAGTCATTCTGCCAACCCACACTTTTATCCCTTATACTACTTTGGATGGTGCTTTTATAGTTGGAATGTTACTCCTCATCCACCAGATTGTCTCCCATTATTTTTATTGTCTTTAATTTTAAGACACAATTGGAAATATCTCGATTAGATCTAGTGTCATTCCCATTAAAATTTATTTTTTATCATTTGAGGCTATCTTCAAGAGTGAACCATCACTATAGGGAATCGGTTTCGATGATTTAAATGGATACTTCATATGGTAACCAAAAATTCCACAATAGGGGACTTTTTATTAGGATATAATACTTCTATAGTGATTTAAACATTACCAATACCATCTATTTTTTTGACATGACCCAACTTCTATGATGTATTTGAGAGTTCCCAGCCATCTTTTCTCTCTCCGAGGCAACAGAAGGTTCCCTCTCAGTAGAACATTGTGGTCCTACCATGTTAATAATGTTTCGAATCTAAAGGGAGAAGCGTGAAAGTTCAAGGGTCAGTATGCAATAGGATTGAATGTGTGTAAGTCTAGATGGTGGTAATGGAAAAGGATAAAAAAATTGACATGTCCAAAGTGCACAACATTCCAGTGGTTACACATAATAAAATGGTCGAGTTTCATTTTTCTGTGCGGGATTCAAAGACTTGTGTACATGAGAGAAAAATAACCTATCATATAGAAATCAAAGGTACCCTGAATTAGCCCCTGAAAAATTTATAGGTGTGTAATGTGTCCTCCACAATTATATAAGAATATTTTAGTTCTGAACTTATATTTTGCATGCACCTCCCTGAATGAACATTTTTTTTGGAATTTCCCTCAGAACCCGATCTTCTAATCCTATTTCTTCTCATATTTTTAGGGGTGAATTTTTTAACGTTGAATTACAACATGGACCACCAAGGTAATATTTTGGTAAACCGAAGGCACCATTCGATTCAAAGAAACATGTTGAGGATCCTAAGGTTGATGATAAAAATATTTAAGGTGTGCATGCATGATCAAAATCTATACACATGATAGTTGAGCATCCAATGAGACATATGTTTCTCCTTTTTTAGGAGGCCAAGACAATCATCCAAAGAAGGTGTATTTATGATTTTTCCTTTGCATGCATGATTTTTTCCCATGTGTAATGTCATTTCATGACCATTGTAATGTCAAAATGGTCTTTTACACACATTCCATGACTCACCTACATAAAAACCCTATTCCACACCAATAATATTACATGTTGATGCCAAATATTGTTCCTATATATTGAAGGGAACCCCCTCTTTCATGGTGATCTCCCCGAAGGCAATGCGTCAATCTTCTATGAATAAGACTCCATTTTGTGGGCCCATAGTGAATTGACCATCACTCTCTACATTCAATTACAAGGAAAATTCACACAAAGGAAACCTCTTACGAATAACATCTAGCATTGGGAACAACCTGTTCTTGTGTTCAATCATACCTCTTGTGCGCAAGCCCCTACTATTGTGTTCATCCCTTCCTCCAAGCTCCATGGGATTACATTAGTCCAAAACACCATGTATGAGCCCCCATTGCGCACAAATGCAACACCTTGCACCTAACTCCTCCATGTGTACCTCTATGATTTCACATATTTAATTCATGGTCCCTTGTGATATGTCCCTTGTTTCAATTTTATACCTCTTTGTTTTCAATATCTGCACGCTAACAGCTTTTAATTTTCAGTGTATCCTTCATAACATGGACTCTACTGTTGACCACTCCATCAAAAACTTATGACATGGAATTGCGGATTCCTTACCTTTCCCAATGGTTAGTGAGTTTTAGTTATGTAATCCAAAGGGGAAAGTAGTGATTCCCCACATGTTTGTGCTATAATACATAAAACTACCAAGTTACACTATCCTCAACACATGATGTTAAACTATAGCCCCACCCCATGCAATTCTTATGGGGTTCCAGGCCTCCACAATTTTACACACCCACTCATCTCCATGGGAGTGAGAGATTCCTCAAATAGAATTAAATCCACCTCACATGTAGTGAGATCCATATAGGTTACTTCCATGTGTGATACCCACACCATCTCTCACGGATGCACCATTTGTGATGTGACAGCCAACATACTTCTTCCTCTTATTTATCACATTGAGCATGACACACATTTTATTAGAGGTTAGTAGTAACCATTAAACCTTTAACTATCCCAATAGGGCATACCTCATGGTGTGAACCATAGTTTCCATCTTCATGGGATGATTTCATGAATAATCCTATCACTCTTATAAAATACATAGACATTGATTCCCAACTAGTTGGGATATATGTGAAATCTTCTCTGAGTTCCATGACAAACACCCATAACAATCAATCCATTCCATACACTCCATCCAACACATTATCCATATCCATTCTGATTTTACCTATGCTTCCACATGCTAGTGAAATAATTCCATCCACCTGGGTTGCTCTTACATTTATGCCCCATCCATCATCAGTGCACACAACAACACCCGAGCAGCTTCAATGTGTAATCGTCACACAACCCACAACATCTAACTAAGAAAAATCCTCTAGAAAGGGGAATATCCAATACGTAATCCCCACTAAATAAAATCCAAACTACATAGGTTTTGATATCTATATCATAGATTGGTTACATAGGTCACCTATTTGAGGCTTAATCTAGCCCAATGCTAAACCTTGGTTCCCCCCTTATATGGGTGAACCATCACTGATCGACTTATTTTGGGGTCCATATCAGCCATCATGGTGTGACATATTTTGTTTATGAGACACACCATCCGGGGTCTATCTCTATAGAAATTCTAACCTGTCCATCCAGAAATCCTTCTAGGTGTCCCCTCCTTGGGATGATTTTTTTGATCTGTCTCCAGAAGGAATTCTGATCATTCCCACTCCATATCTCCAAGATGCTAACTCATGAACTACCTCATGTTAAGCATGGAATTCCTATGGAAAACCTCATTAGACATGCCTCTAGAATAAGATACCCTTTGACCGGCACATGATGCCTCAGGTTCAATGCCTCAGATAATTACCCCTATTATGAGTAAGAATACATTGAACCAATGTTCTAGCATCCAGACATAACACCAATTCCCAATGTGACTATTCTCTTGATCGATGGTTGAGGTTCTATCAGACACCTTGGAATGTCTAGAATGAATTAGTGTAATTTACTGGCATCCACAAAATAATTTCATCAGGAATGAGTTTAATGAACATGTCTTAATCTATATGTGAGACCCAAAATAGGTGACAAATTCCAATGCAGAATCCATGGAAAGAGGGGCCAAAATCCCATCCCCCAATTTCATACAGGGATTATACATTTCTGAGAATGTGATGAATTATTCTAGCCTATGGAAAGCGGGATTATTGGGAAATAAAATGCACACCAACGGATGATGTCACAAAAGGTGGCATGCCCTGATGAAAGAATTTGAAAAATATTTAATAGAACAATCAATTTTCAATGGATTAAAAATATAATATTTTATGTGGTATCAAAGGATTTAGAGTTTTCAAAAAACATAATAGGGCATATTTTGTGGAAAAAATACATTATGGTGACTTTAATGATTATTGGGTTGTTTGTGTTTATTGACATAAATGATCGCCAAAATTACAACATGGTTATTACTGAAGAAAGGTGTTTTTGAAGGTGGAATAGTTTCCCAGCGTTTTCTATATTTTTGGGCCTCATAATCATGATTTGTTATCGAAAAAGTATTATTTTTGTACATCGAATGGATAGACAACATAGTTCCTAAAGTATTTATCAGTGATATGGACTACATTTGAATTTTTATATTCGAACCATATATATAGTATAAAAATCCACAAATTAAAATTCAATATGAAAATTTTTCTGCATAGAAACAAATCTACGTGAAATAAAATTAATGTTCATTTCTGGTCAGGTTTGTTTGAAGCCACCAGAAAAGATGTTTTCATTTTTAGACAAAGACAGTGTCTCAAAGTTCATCACAACAGAATTATGATCTATATGAACTGCATATAAAGATTATTTTACATGATATCATTTATAATATTTGAATGATATGAGATAAAGTCCACCATAAAGGCCTCATTGTTTTTTGGAGAAGGCGGTTTCTTAGAAGATTCAACAAGTTAGTATTGTGTACTACAAACTACATAAAATGTGCAATACCTGGTGATAGTTATTCCAAAATTGTAAATTTTGAAATTGTGATTAGTATGTTTTTCATATTTATTTTCCTATGTAAATGAACCCTAATTACATCATTATAAAGAGAGAATCTAATAGAAAAAAGTTTCACTAGAATAATTTTGCTGAGTGTGAAATTGGTTCGTGTAGGTGGTGGTTCTCAAAAAAGTTAGTCCACAAATCCACAATGAGTGAAGATGATGTTTTAAATGAATGTTCAGTATGAAAACGGTGCCTGTGGAGTAATGTAGATCTTAAAGGAAATGGTTTCATTAAGAACATTCACTATAGAGCACACGATATCTCTCAAAGGTATTGATACTTTTTAAAAACGGGCTCTGCAAAAATAAATCACTATTTAGTGAAGTATAGATCATCTATAGAGAGAACAATTGACTTCATGTAACACTCATATTTGTTTGAAACAATTATGCAGTGATTTAGAAAAACATAATATTTATATGATGATTTAGTGAGCACACTTCAGTGGATAGAGTAGTGATCTTTCAAATTGTGATTGGTTGTAAACCATGAGGGAAAGTAAGTCCACTATGAACATTATAACAACAATTATTTTTAGATGATTTGTTACATAGACAAATTTCCTTTATATTATCCTTGGATGTATCCTCGTGTAGGAGAACCAATTTTTTTTCTCACGGATGATTTCATTTCTATTAATACATTGTTATGGGAAAGGGAGATACAAGTGTTTTGTTTAAAAATAATACAAGATCTAAAGGGGTAGTTATATAAATCTGTCATATCATAATTCCCTGAATAGGTTATTGAAATAGATTATTCTAACATAGGTCTTGTTCATCCTTTTATAAAACGGGACATTAAGAACATAGCCATGAAAGGTTTCCTGGTAAAAATTCTCACCGTGTTGTTGTACTTGATGAGGCTGCCCTTGTTAATGTTATTCATGAAGATAAATTTTAGACTGAGGTTTCTAATGGAATAAAGGATCTGGTACCGCAACAAGAATAATAGTGGACGTATCATTCTTTACTAGCCTTCATATGGGAGGTGGAAGAGGTAATTGAAATGACTTTTATTTGTTCAACTGTAATGATTCTTCTACACAACCTTTCTGTGAACTCTCAAAACCCATTAGAATATCATAAAAATTTGATATTTGGGATAAAATCATAATTGAAATCATAAACAGAGATCATAAAGATATATTTGAGGTAATTCTATATATCGAGAGAGTACACGATCCCTTTACATCTAGAAATGATGTTAGAAACTCAATCATCAATCATATTTTTTCACTTGGAAAGGACAGTGATTCTAGGATTGAATTAGTTAGAGTAGAACTGGTAGTGGAATTACCTTTTGAAATCCACCCAACAAGTGATAGATTAAATATCAAACAAACTATACCATACAAAGCCAAGGCCTTCAAGGGAATAGATGAAACAACAATTGTTGGAATCCTCCTACCATCCGGGTGTCCGCAAAGTTAAGTTTCACTATGAGGAAATTTGGGAAAAGTTCTTTAATGTATCATATATGCTGTTAATAAGGGAAAAGGCTGTATTGTATAATTCTAGGGGTTTATGAACATGATATACCCATTTCAAATATGACAACACCTCATGTTGAAAATAATCCTATATTTTCATCAAATACCTAAGAAGTACAAGGAAAGTGGTGATCACATCATCTTAGTGAGAGTTATTAGTTACAAATTCTCTGATCTCCATGATAGATCAAGGGGTGTAGTGGTCCTGATCCCGAGGTAGGTAGTCATGATTCCCAGGAGAATTAGGAGTATAATATATTGTAAATTTTCAATATCCATCGATTTAAAACCAAATTTGATGCATGAGATAACAAATCACGAGCCTGGGTGCCAGACCATGGAGGATTGGGTATTCAAATGATAGAGATATGGGTTTCACTCTAACATATTCCCAACCTGTGAATTTCTTGGAAATGAGTTCAATGGTGATCCTCTTATTTAACTTTAGTTCTTAAAGAAAAGTATCCAACCTAGAGTCTAAATTAGTCTACAATGCGATCTCAGATGGACTGATAATATTTTTGAGTCCCTTCCCCTTTTTGAGATATCAATATGCAAGTATAAATACCTCATTGAGAAGAGTTACAAGGCTTAATACTTATATTTATTAACTAGTGTGTTCACATTCCATAAGGTCTTCCTTCTATTGTATATCTTCCTAGTAAAATCTTCCACTATCACACCTAGTGTCATCAGTCCCATTTCATGGATCAACCCAGGGATTGATCATGATGTTCATGGTGACTATGGTTGGAGGATAACCTTCTCTATTAGTAGATGGGGCATGGTGGCAATACTATTATTCCAATGGTCGGGTTATGAACTCTATGGAATCATATTACCCCATCCATTTATTTTTACATGTTAGGATTCCTCTATAATGAATTTATAGAGAACAAAGAGCATTTAATGTAAATACTATGGGAATTATGGAAGTTTCCATATGTTCTAGACAACTATTCTACTGGGAGTGTTGTGATGCTAACTCTCTAGAACTACATATGGTTGGAATCTATATTCTCATGGATTTTTATTAGACCATTTTATTGTCCTGGAGGTGGATTATCATTTCCCAAATATTCTGGTAGAAGCATGTTGCTTGGTCCTCAATGTGGAAATTCGGGATAATGATGTTCAGGGTTATAGGTTTCCCATACATGACCAAAAGTTGGTCAATGGCCAGGATCGCCTAGAAATCCAAATTTTCACTACCCATGATATCTTCCTACTCCTAATTTTCCAAATATTTGATTGGTGTTGGCTAGGTTACAAGAGGTATCATTTACACAGACCTACTCTATAGTTGAATTTCTAACACAGAGAGTGTCACATAGGCTAGTCATCCTTGGACATGGTAATGCCTTCCAGAGGTGGGTCCAACATCATTATTGTTTATATATTGTATGGGATATCTATTGACCCCTTATAATATCAATAGTTAATATCCCTCTAGGTCTCAGTGGAGTTTTCATCTTCATCTGAGGGTGCCAATATAGACCATAATTTCTCTCACAATTCCATGGTAGAGACTGAGAGGAGAGATTTTAAAAACAATAGAGGTGGTTGGAAAATTTTTTACTAGAAATAAATCAAGGCCTCCTCCATATATAGGTATCAATGGAGGGACATTGGAGAATTTTGATCCTCAGACTCTAGTATAGTCATCCTTAGTCAACAAGCTTCTACACATTGTTCTTGTAGTACAGGTAACAGTTTTTAGGATGTGTCTTCCACCACATTAGAATCCTATAATTCAATGTATATATAGTGTTCCCTTCATTATTTCCATAGTAAATGTAGGATTTATGATAGTATGACCCCATTACGGTCACAATGATTCCTTCTTCCCATTCTACAATCAGTTTTGCAGGCGTAAACAATAGGGATGTTATTGGTAAACCTTCGTTTGGATGGATCTTAATGATAGATAATGTATTACACATGGGGAGGGCCTATGTGATGGTTGATCATATTTTATTGAGGAAATATGTGGTAGAATTATTTATAATGGGATGGACCATGATGGTTTTCAGTGGTTCCCATGATACGAAGAGTCAACCCAACCAGCATGTTGGGAAAATGCAGTCTTTATCCCAACCAGTTGAATATGGGGACTCTTTCAGTTGTTTTAGTGGTTCGGTAATGAGCACATATGGTGTATATGGAAACAATTGATTAGGGAGAATCCCCCTATCAGGCATGGTTTATGGCCTTTCCCCAGTATAAGTGCATGGTGTTCTAAAATGGGTCCAATGGAGTAGGGGTGGCTTTGACCTGCTCATTGACCTATAGAATTGGTCAACATAGTTGACATTGAAGCATGTTATCCATTTTGGGTGGATGTTGAGTAGTGATTTCTATCATCATGACTTTTACATCCCCTACTTACTCGGTGTAGGGGAGGAATCCATTGAATTATTCCTAGGAGAGCCTCCATAAATGTTTTATTGTCTGAATGGGGGGAGTTTCTCCATATGTGTCCCTTGTGGATATCCATGCTAGTATGATTCCATTTCCCCCATATCTTATTAGGAAAAGTCCGTAGTTAGGATGACCTCCTTTTCTTCATATTAGAAAAAATGTCCTTGATGACCCTTATTTGGAAAATATCAAAATAAGACATGGGGTGAGGGAACCATGTGGTCATTGAAGGGGTGTCTATTGTGGCCCAATGAAAATGGTATGATATTTTTGAACTATAGGTCTACCTACCCCCATACTGGATGGAATTCAGTCATCTTGAGTTTCATGTGGGCTAAGTACAGTAATGTACATGGAGCTAGTCATCAGTACATTTTCAATCAATGTGATTCCTATTATTCCAAACACCTTTTTCCACCTCCAAGGAGGATGGAGGATCTACATTGATCATGTCTAAAACAAGGGATGTACAATGTTTTTCATTCACCCATAGCCACAAAGGAAGGGTTCCAGGACGAGACCACCATTTATTTAGTAGGGATTAGAGTCGAACATGTTATGATTAATTATACTGGTACCCAATATTACTCATCCACTCACTATATTAGTTTAAGTGATTCACATTAGGTTTACCATTATTTTTTCCATCACTTTCTTCTAGGGTGTGCATCATAGTCGCGATGTGATTTTGTTTTCCCCACATTCCCACTTTCTAATGTTGGGTGACCACCACAACAAAGGATTAGGATGTTGGATCGTCGATAAAAAAGGATTAGGGGATGTATGTTCATCCTTCTTTGGATTCATCCTTGGATCTTATTACCCTATTTGGGTCTCCCTCATAGATTTGATTCATGTTCGAGAAAATTATTCTCTATACCATCACAAGGAGGACACCAGTTACTTAAGTGTATCCTATCTCAACATGCTTGTAAACTGAGAATAAAGTGGATGGAAATGTTGGGAATCTTTTAAAATCTATATAAATTGGGTATGTTTGTAACATATAAATTCATCCCATTTTGGATTTGGGGGAAACTTGTATGTGAGGAATATTAGGTGAAAAACCTAAGGAATCCATGGTTGGATATGAGTTAGTTGATGATAGGGGGTATGGTATAAAATACATGTTTCATTAGGAATATTTGGATCTTTAAATGAGTTATATGTTATGATACATGTGTGGTATTCGCTGACATAAGGTTTGGTGGGGACTCACTGGTCACTTTTTTAATGCCATGGGGAGACGTTTCCCATATATGATTTTTATATACTAAGTCATCTAGGTGGAATATCAAGGAGATTACAAGGTCCAGTAGGGACCTCATGTTTTGATACTGAGAGGCTCTGTGTGTCCCCATTGGGGAATATGATCACACTTTAGGGTTTGTGAGAGGTTAATTGTGTCCCCATGGAGGAATATGATCGCACATTAGGGTTAGTGAAAGGTTAAGTGTGTCCCCATAGAGGAAGATAATCACTCATTGGGATTGGAAGTGTGTCCCCATGGTAGGAGATGATCCAAAATTAGTGTTGTATGTGTGTTCCATGGGGGAAGGATGATCACACTCTATGGATTCTGCCTTCTATGTAGAATACATGAAAATTTAATAGTGATGTTTAGGGATTGAGATTAAACCTCAGGGAGGTATCCCAAACATGTAAGGTTTTCAGTATTAAACCTCAATGGTGTTTCTTATGTACTATTTTATTATAGAGTGGTAAAAAATACATTAGATTTATGCCTCAATTTAAGACAGTGTGATGGGATATGTCCATGTCATTTAATGTATTGTGGTAAGGAAACTCGTGTCATCAAAGGAGAATCACTGATACATGGGATTTGGATTACACATATGGTCTTCCAAAGTGGTGAGGTGTTTTCCTATTCAAGTCACACATGGGGCATCCAATGTTCCTTTCATAATGCATGACTATAGTTTAATGTCATCTACTAAGGAAATTGTCAAGTAGTTTTCATAATATGACTATAACATAAAGTTATACAGTTTAACATCATGCAGATCAAAATTGGTGGGGTACTATACCCACATTGTCCATATCCATATAAGGGAGAAGGATAAGTCATTATCTAAAATTTAATGGAAATTTAAGAAGTTTTCCTCAATGATTCTACCTTTATCGTTTACATGCCTTTTATGCAGGTGCTTCTGGGTGGCGCATGGCATAAACACTAACATGGTAAAGTGGAAATTGGGTTCCAAAAATTAAGATTCCTATTCTTATTACAAAGAGAAATTAGTTTTATCTTTATTAGGAGAAAAAGGTGATGCAACCATATATTATCTGATTGAATAAAAGAGTTCATATATGGGGGTCGATGATACTAGTTACACCAACTATCTGGGTGTGAATGAAATGATCTTGGATTGTTATAGGGAACCTAATAACTCATCATTCATGTAGGGGGATCTTCTAAATGGAGGGAGCATGAAGTTGAATTTTTTATGAATTTCATGAATATTGGGAATCCCCATGGTTTTTGGTTTTCGAGAAATGTAGGGGTATCTTGAATGTATATCATTCATGAAACATGGTGGTGTTGTTGGAACCATGTTGGCTTGAGAAGGTTTTCTTATATAGAATGATGTTTTTTAAGTAATTTCATTTTTTTTCAAATCAAATAAACCACCTCACTTATTATTTGTCGGTAAATAAGATTGACCATCATATTTAAAAAATAAAAATATCATTTCTCAAGAAAGTCCATTGAATTGTTAAGTTGTCTTATGATTGAAAATGTTGATTTGAATCACCTTAGGTCTGAAATGAATGGTTGGTCATAATTAGAATATATTTCAGAGTCTTCATGTTTCTGATTAAAAAATGACGGTGGTTCTCTATTTTGAAATTGAAATAAATCATATGTAATATATGAATCTTCTGATTACGGGATTATAAAGGAAAGAGGGAGAACTGGTGATACACATCGTATTGAGATTTAGAAAGAAAGAACAAGTTGGAAAGGGTGGGATTTCACAACAAATATAATAATAAGTTATATGATTCTATGCTAATATTCAATGTATTCATAGCCCTGAAGAAAGTCATCATATAAGAATTAGTATATAGAAGAAGAAAATTTGTGAAGCCAAATATTGTGGGTCTTAGATCATCAGTGTGAGACCACCAGCCGCAGGTTTTTTTGATGGTTGGGAAGGTTGTTTGGAACATGATAAAATTATCATTATTGTTTTCAATCAGTCTAATGACGTGAAAGAAATAAATATTCATGGAAAGAAGATGATGTTGTTGATTCTCCTTTCCGTCACAGAGTCTAACGACAAAAAAGGGGGAATACCTTAGTCCAATGTGATTCATCCTTTGAAGAAACATCAAAAATCGAAAAAGGGATGAACAATGAGAACATTTCCCATAGTTCGTGCAAGTTCCCTCATGGTCGCGCAAGTACACTTGCGCCCCTCCTAGTGGTCGTGCATGTCTACTTGTACGACGCCTTATGGTCGTGCAATTGACTTGCATGACCTATGTGATAACCGCCCGGTAACCACCCGGGGTCTTCTCTTGCCTATAAATAGACACTGTGGGCCCCCCCATTCGAGGGAGGATCTTTTTCCAGAAACTCAGATTGAAGCTCCCTGACGCCCAAGTCTCTTATCAAAGCTTTCGGAACACTTCTAAGGTAATTTATTACCTAGAACGGAAGATCTAAAGAGAGGGAGGAAGGCCTATGTGTTGAAACTCATCAACACTTGCACGCCTGAGTGGCCAGCCCTTAAAGGAAGTGGTCACACTTGCGCGCCGCGTTACTCCTTTGATAGAACTTGCGCGTACCTTTTTTGGATTAAAATAAAGAGGATTATAAAGGCTTTAATAAAGAGTCGCCCACGTATTTCAATGCTGGTTGAACATCGCGCAAGTACCCCACACATGTCGCGCAGGTATACCTGCGCAACCAATACTTGGGCGCCCATGCAGTACTTGCGCGTCTTCCAAGACTTGAACACCCCTTCCTTTTTGGGTGCCCATCTAGCCCATTTTACCCATCTTAAGCCATTACTCCTTTCCTATTTAAGATTCAGTCTTCAAGAGACTCTTCAAATCCATTTATGGCATTATTTCTTGATTTGACTTCCTTATCTGAAAGGAATTCGGTGGAATACCTCTTAAAACCTAGTGATTTACATATCATTATGTCACTAAATATTGAGAGTTCATTCATTCAACCTCAACTTTTAAATCCTTAACCTGGGTCTCCTTTTCAGGAATATTCCCCAGTCCTAAGTCCTCCAAACTTGGGCATCCTCCTCAAGAGTAGGCCCCAAATTCTTAAAGTTCCCAAATCTGGGCATCCTCCTCAAGAGTAAGCCCCAAACCTGAATCCTTAACCTGGGTATCCTTTTCAGGAATAATCTCCAGTTATAAGTCCTTTAATTTGGGCATCTTCCTCAAGAGTAAGACCCAAACCCTAATCCATAACCTGGGCCTCCTTTTTAGGAATAATTCCCAGTAATAATCCCTTAACCTGGGTCTCCATTTCAAGAATAAGTCCCAGTCATAATTTTGGGCTTCCTTTTCAGGAGTAAGCCCCAAGTCCCCTAACCTGGGCCTCCTTTTCAGGAATAAGTCCCAGTCATAAATTTTGGGATTCCTTTTCAGGAGTAAGCCCCAAGTCCCTTAATTTCTCTTTAACCAGTACTAATTTACGTTTGATCTAGGATTCCTTCTCTGGAGTAAAACGCAGTTATCAATCCTTTCCTAATTTGGGTTTCCTTTTTAGGAAGATGTCCGAAGTTAGAGTATTCAAATCTCCATGAAACACATATACCTTTATGGACCCTGTTCCTGGATTTTCTCCCTAAAGTAAATCCTAACCTTCATTTATCTGGGTAGTCATACATTCATAAGCCCCAAACCATTTCTTATGATTACAATTTTCATGGCCCAATTGTATATTTTATTACCAATACCTATTGTTTCTCACACTAAGCATGACTCACGTGAGCTTAGAGAGTAAAGGTAATTATGACATCCTTCTTTGAGCCATCAATCATAAACATTATAATCCCTTTTTCGAACTACGTGGGTTCTGATTCCTTTTCCAAAACAAAGGATACATTGGTAGCCCATCTACGGGTTCGATCCCAACTCTCAAATAATTCAGGTCCTTCTGAATGACAAAAAACAACAAGTGCCCCACTGACTGGCTTTAAAACCAGCATGGTCATCATAATGAACAAACCTGTTAGAAACCGATCAGAATGTTTGAATCTCCCATCCAGGAGGTCATCCCCAAATTCTGAGGGAAACAAAAGTGGTGAACCCGATGTGAATCCTTAACCAAGTTAAAATGATATTTTACCTATTTGTTAAGACCCTATTTAAAACTCAATAAGAGGTCTAAAAACTATCATTGACATGTGTGCTCATCCAAAGGATGAAGTAGCTGAATTTATCTTGATTACTTCTGTTATATCAAATAGGCACTCTTTTCCAAGTTCTTCTATATTTCCAAAATGGCTTCTCTCAAAATCACACCTGTGAATACTGATGCTGCAAATACCACTGCTGCTATTCCTACTGGATCGTCATCCGCTCTGAGGATGACATCTCCTACTTAGCATCTTCAACGCTGGGTATCAAATGCGCTGGTTAAGGAGTACCGTCAACACGGTACCATCCCAACTCTGGAGGCTGCCCGACAGGCCCTCCAAGTGAACAACTCACACATGACATCCGGAAAACGACGACCAGTGATCAAGAGGCAGGCGGTGCTGACTACCGTCTCCAACTGTTTCGGGTCGTTATCCCAGGAACACAATTTCCCTTCGCTCCCTTACTCTGAGGAAGTGAATGAGAAGGTCCCTTAGGGCCTTAATTCCAAATGACAGGAGTCCTTCCCGAGGGCCCCCATCAACAATCGCAGCCAGACTCGTGCGACAGTGCGCCCTCAACATGATGAGGGTACCGACTCCAGGCATTCAGCTCTGGTTCCTCGAACCCGAGCAGGAAAGACAAACCGCCAGAGACGGAATCCGGTTAACACTGGGAAGGATTTCATCCCTGCCATCTTTGGAGAGGTCCACCGACCAAACATGGTGGAAAACAACGATCAGGAACACACACCTATTGTTTTAATTCTGCTATCCAACAGAGTCGTCTGGAAGCATAACGCCAATCCCGCCAGGCAATTCCGACGGAGTACTATAGGCAGGAACATACATCTGCTTATACATCATCAGTTAGTCAGCAGGATCTCATGACTACATATGATGGATCTTGTCAACCGCGTCTGGCGATGTGTAATCAGTAGGCACATACACCTGTTAGTACTAATCAAGCCTACCAATAGTCTCTCTTGGTAGCACACGGAGAAGTTAGTCGGAAAGCTCCGACGACAAACAGGAGGCAGACTCCACTCTCTGCCTCCACACTTGAGTACTGTCAGGATTCACTGATAGGAAAAGGAGGATAGGAGCATGCACATACACCTACGCCAAACCCGAAATGGATGTATATCCCCGTTCCGGCAGCTGAAGACACCAAGCATATTTTTTCAATGGTGAAAGAGCAGAAGAAAATTCCTGCTCATATTCTGGATGCTTGCCAGGATATCATAACAGCTTCAGCATCATCTCAGGGGATGACACATAAATCTATCCCTAGAAGTGGAGTGACACATCAACGATTCACTCCGGAACAGACACACACATCTGTTCTAGTCCAAGAGGGTTATGGGGAATACTCCCCCATATCATACGGAGAACCAAGTCAGGCACATACACCTGATTTGAGTGAAGACCATCAGCCTAACCTGACCATCTTTCCTGATGAGGCACATACACCTGCTCAGAGCAACCACTTTAATCAACAAGTGGTTTCCAAAGCAAGGAAGAAGGCATCTAAGAAAAAGATCCACCTAGCACAGTCAGGAGATCAAAGGCCAATCTGTAACAAAGTCTTGCTCGATGCTGGAGTTCATGAAGCCCTCAGACATTTATCTGTTGGAATTCAAGATTCTACTCCCTCAGTTCCCAATAACGGGAACATTAATTCCGAAGGTCTTCAAAAGATACTTCCTCATGAAGGCTTGCTTCATGAAAATTCAGTCAATATTTTTGTTTCATCTTCATATGAGAGCCACAGGAACCCTTATGTGTTCAGAAGACCAAGGAGCAAGAGATCTCATCTTTTGATGTAACCCATTATGGTGGTCCTCCCCATGATGATGGATTTCGCTGCGAAAGTCCTCTCCACATTAGTGATTCAAATTGCCTGTAAAATACTCCAGTGGACAATGTAGTGCCGATAAAGACCTCTTATCTTGAGGCATTTGCAAATGCAAAACCAGTCATGTCTGATGCTTTATTGCTAGAATGTGAAATAATTTCTCAGTCAGAAGATAGCCCAGGGTGTAGGTCATTCTCCGAACCACCCCTAAGTCATGCATCTTCTAGTTTGATCAATGATCTCTCTACCAATCATGTTGAATCCGATGAAGCAACAAGAAAACACCAACTCTGGTCAAAAAAGGTAGAATAATCTTCATTTAATGATGAAGAGGAAATGCTGAACATGACGAAAAAACTGGAAAAAAGTGAGGTACCAGTCATGTTTTGGCCTTTGGCTGACTCCCAGTATGACATTCCAAAAATGTTGAGGGTAGATGAATTCCATGATATTCGTCTCAACATATGGAAAACTCTTTGTCAATTGAAGAAGAACATATTATCTTATGATGAATATGAAAATCATCTTAAGATAATTAGAGGGCTACAACGTCAGATTGATTTGGCATCTCTATCAGTCTCTCAGTATCTAAAGGCTGAAAAGCAGCAGAGAACCCTTCAACGTTCATGCCTTGGCGCACTAAGAAAATTGTGTCAGTTAATTTCCAATGCCCCATCTAGTGTTCATATCAGAGGATGGGGTGTTCACGGAGAACTACATTTCACAGTGCTTTCCAGTCAACAAAGTCCGCCGAAAATGGTCTCATGCAATGTTATTTCCCATGGCCGGCAACAGTCGATGGGCTTTGGTTGTAATCAAAATCTTGCTGAAGAACAGGCTTCAACTAGTTCCTCTCAAAATCAAGCATATAGAGAAAAAGTTGTTGAATTTCTCCTACATCAAGCAGGTGAGAATATTGCACAAGCCTCTCGTATGGAGCAAACACATCATCAAATGACAGATGTTTCGGAAATCATCCAACGGTCTATTGAACCAGGTGATAAAAGTTGATACAGGTTAATGCATCCAGCTAATTTCCGAACTAAGATTCGCAAGATCAAGAGATATTTTAAGAAGATCTCATACATAGCATGTCAAGAGCCACCCCAGCTTGTCAGACTAGGGACTCCTTTAACCCAACCCTCAGTTTCAACAAATGGGATTCGAGGAGTTGAGCGGAAGCAGTAGGAACATCCCCAGTTCACGAGACTGGGGACTCTTTCAAATCATCAATCCCCTTCTCAGAGAATATCGGTCTTTTCTCGACTAGGGAAGAAGCCCCAAGAGGAACAAAGAGCCAAATTATCAGGAGATTCCCTCCAAGTTATAGCTCATCAAGAAGTTCCTAAAGGATTAAATCAACAAAAGGAAATGTCTCATCAATGACATGAAAGAAGACAATATCACCGAAATGTTGATAGAAGGGATGAGATGCATTATGCATCAATCAATGTCATCAATGCCATTGTTGCTAATCCACCAGAGGAGACTCACTCAGGGGACTCAGATGAAGAGAGTCCTGCTCAAGAAAATGTACACACCGATACAAATGAAGAAGTTGTGCGTACATGAAGTCAAAGGATTACACAGAACCTAGGTAATCCACTTACTTTTCTCCAAAAATTATCCAACAAAGGGAGGGGAAAGAATCAGGTTACATATCCTTCCTCTGGAGAAGGTCAATCGCTCTCATTAGAGAAAAGGTTGGCACAACAGGAGGAAGAAATGAAAAAATTAAGAAGGTTGAATGCAGAACTACTTCAGAGTAGTCTTCCTCTTAAGAATGCTGAAGTCCGACAGCCGAAGGAATTTTTTGCAGCTACTGAGATGGATCAAGAATATCCTCCTTTATCAGTACACCCTCAGAGGTCTAATCCTACAGTTTAAACGCAACAACGGTTTGCAGTGCTACCATAAGTTGCAGGACCAATCACCACATCTATCCAAGCTCCATTCATTGCACCTACCCAAGACCAAATTCAACCTGATATTTCTAAAAAGTTAATAACTACTATTGAGTCATTAACAGCTCGGTAAGAAACTATGGAAGGGAAACGGGTGCAAGTTCAACCAGAAAAGAAAGTTTATCCTGAATGGGTAGATTCAATATCTCCTCCATCTAGTTTTGGAAACCCTGGTTTCCCTACTTTCAATGGATCAGGTGACCCTGAACAACATTTGACACATTATGTGTCTTGTTGTGATCTTATGATGGGAACTCCAGAGCAGCAAGAAGCAGTGAAAATCAGATGCTTCATGCAAACCTTTCAAGGACCATCTTTTGTCAAGTATACAATCTTGCAATCCCGGTCAATCATCGGATGGGAGGATCTATGCCAAAAATTCCTTCTTCAGTTCAGCTCAACTTTTCCAAAAACGACAGTTTTCAATCTTACAAACTGCAAGGAAAGGGAGAATGAAAGAGTCTTTGATTTCATTGCTCGCTGGAAGGGATTAAGATATTCCCTAAGTTTAGCACCCCCTCAGAAAGAGCTATTTCTAATATGTGTGGCAAATTTGTGTGACGAATTACGCACGCCATTGATCCCTGTGAAATACACAGGAGGGTTTCGAGACGTCACTTCAATCGCTCAGCAGATTGATGATTCCCTTATAAAGGCTAAGGCTAAATCTCGTGTAATTCCATCAGCTCCAGGAAGGAGACTAGTTAAAGCGGAAACTGCTACAGTTATGCATAAACAAGCACCTGTACCTATCTCTACTTCAAAACCTTCATATTCTCAAAGGGCTATACATCCCGAACGCCAACAACAAAAGCTGTTTCGTCCAATTAATCAAAGAGATCAACGACGAAAACAATTTGAGGATTTGAAGAGTAAAACATACACTTTCCAAAATGAGCAAGTTCCTGGTTACTTCATTTCAGCTCTGGAAAATAATTTGGTTCAATTACCAGTGCCCAAGAGGCCAAACAAAGAAGGAGATGAAGACCGTCCCAATTATTGTCCCTTTCATCAAATGATGGGGAATCCCATCCAGGAGTGTTTTGTCATCAATGTCCTTCTGCAAAAGATGGTCGACTTGGGACAAGTCATGTTGAATGGTTCTTCGACTCAGGTAGCATGTGTTACTGTTACAGTTCCAGAACAGGAAGGTGAATGGCAAGAAGTCAAAAGCAGAAATGCACAGAAGTATGATGATTGGATGGTCAGAAAGACAATCAATCAGACTCATTCCATTTTTCGAACACAATTAAAGAAACCAATAATGTCTTCTTACATGAATATTGAGGTAAAACCGTCTTCGTAAGAGGGAAAGTCCTCAAAGAAACAGCTTGATTTAGAGAAGAAAAAATAATCAGAAGAAGATGAGTATGTGTCAAAGCCTAAATTGTCTTTGACTCTGGCAGACATTATGCCATCTACTTTAAAGCCACGGGCACCGCCCCATCAAATGGCATAGCCTAAACAGGCTAATAAGGAAGGGTCTTTATCAGACGAAGAGTTAATCATTGGTTCTGTTAATATGATTCAATTAACAAATCCATATTCCAGTCATATTTTTAATGTTGATGAGCCTAAATTCCCTGTATCAAATAAGGGAATCCGAGGAAGTTCCAGAGGTTCAGGATACAGGGGAAGACGTGGATCTTTCTGAAGCCACTACTCCAATTCTACCCCTGCTAGCACTGTGTATGCAGCAGAAACTCGTGGTAGAGCCCTTCAGCGAGATAAAAAAACAAGCATGTTTTTCTGCCAATAGCCAACTCAGTCTTGGCACAGTTATTTTGGAAGACCGGTTGAAGGTTCCATCTTCTATATCTCAGCAGGTAAATGGATCTAATCGGTCTAATATTCCAAAACCAAGGATGTTTCCAACTTCTATCCCAATACAAGATGCATCATCTTCCAAAGAGTCTGCTTCCAAGGTACCTGCTAAACCGCATGTTCCTGTTGGGAAATTCAAACCTCTAGATCAAAAGTATGATATATTGAAACACTTGGCCCATTTTCTAGCCACGTTATGAATTTTGGATTCTTTGAATCTGTCAAAAGATCTTCGAGAAGCAATCATCGAAGCTTTGTCAAGTCCTCAAGCGTTTGAAGCTGAAATTGATACAGCTGAAGTCTATCACGTAGAGATTAATCGTGCAGAATTCCATGCAGTGATATCTTTTATTGATAAAGAAGATGATGATGTTGTGCATGGGCACATAAAACCTCTGTACTTATCTGGCAAAGTCAATGGTGTAGATATCCGAAGAGCTTTCATTGACAATGGTTCAGGAGTCAACCTCATGCCCATTCATACACTTCGTCGATTGGGCCTCACGGAATCTGATTTATCTCCTTCTACCATGATGTTACAAGGATATGATAAAAATGAACAAGAACCACTGGGCGAAGTTACACACAGAACTCAGTTTGGAGATCTTGTATCCAATTCGGATTTCATTATTGTTGATCAAGACTCGGCTTTCAACGTCTTTCTTGGAAGACCTTGGCTACATCAGCATGCCGTTATCCCTTCATCATACCTTCAATGTCTCAAATACTGTTTCAGTGGTCAAGTTGGAACATTGTATGGTGCTAAGTCCCCGTTCAAGACATTGAGTCTCAATACATTGAGGCAGAATTTTATCACATGAAGGGAAGAGAGAAATCTACAATAAAGGAAATTACCAAAGTTAATGCTCCATTTGGTTTGGAGAAGATTCCAATAAATCCATTTACACATGTGAGTACAGATTATGTGTTACATATCAGCCAAATTGACAAAATAGGCCCAAATCAAAATACTCTTATGGAAAGATCCATAATGTCAATTACGGCAATTGAGGCAGACAACATGGGAGAAATTGGTATCCTACCAAATAGTGATGAAAACACAAGTGGTGACATTTTCATTTCATCTGCTGAAATCCAACAGTTCTATACATCGCCAATCAGGACAGAAGAAGTTATATCAACATCGGAGGTGAAAAATGATGTCAATTATCAATCCATCATCTCCTCTTTATTTCCCAAAGAAGACCCTTTATCACCAATAGGGTCGGAAATGGAAGCTTCTTCTTCAAAATGTGCAAATTTTGACATCTCTTATGATCATGAAAATTTCGTTTTTTCATCTACTATGCAAGTAGAAATGGATGAAATAGCACATAATGAAGAAGAAGAGAAAGATCTTAGAGATGCTCCTCTAGCATTTGAAGAGGGTATCTCTACCACTGTGGATGAACTCAGAGAAATAAATCTGGGTACAGAGAAAGATCGACGCCCTAATTTAATTAGTGCAGCCATGACCCTTGAAGAGCAAGATATGTATATTTCTTTTCTAAAGCAATGTAAAGATATTTTTTCTTGGAAATATACATAAATTCTTGGGCTTGATCCTGATGTTGCTAGTCATCATTTGGGTTTAACAAAAGAACATCGAGGATTTAAGCAAGTCGCGAGAAGAACACACCCAACATATGCTTCCAAAATTGAAGCTGAAGTGGATAAGCTTATCAAAGCTTACTTCATCAGAGAAGTTCAGTATCCCAAGTGGATGGCTAATATTGTCCCTGTAAAGAAGAAGAATGGACAAATTAGGGTTTGCATCGATTTCAGAAATCTTAATCAGTATTTTCCTAAAGATGATTTCTCAGTTCCGATTACAGAACTCTTAATTGATGCTACGACTGGTTATAAAGTACTTTTATTCATGGATGGATATTCCGGATATAATCAGATCTGAATGGCCCCAGAAGATGAGGAATCCACAGCCTTCAGAGCCCCTCAAGGTGTGTTTTGTTACCGGGTGATTCCCTTTGGTTTAAATAATGCTGGTGCAACATATCAACGCGCCATGCATTGTATCTTCAAACCATTCATAGGGAAATTTGTTGAATTCTATATAGATGATTTGGTGATTAAATCCAAACTATGTTCTAATCACTTGGCTGATTTGGATGTCATATTCCACAAGCTTCGACAACATAATTTGATGATGAACCCCTTAAAATGTGCTTTTGGGGTAACCTCAGGAAAATTTCTCAGCTTTGTTGTACGCCATCGTGGTATTGAAGTCGATCCTGAGAAGACTGAGTCAATCCTTGGTATGTCACCTCCTCAGAATTTGAAAGAATTAAGAGGACTTCAAGGACACTTAGCTTATATTCGGCATTTCATCACCAATTTGGAAGGCAAAAGTTTACCCTTTAACAATTTATTGAAAAAAGGAGTCACTTACCAGTGGACTGATGAATGTCAAGAAGCATTTGATGTTCTCAAGAAACACCTCTTGAGTCCACCGGTACTCATGCCACCTATTGAAGGAATACCACTTATCCTCTATGTGACAACTCCAGAGCGATCATTGGGTTCCTTTCTGGATTAAAAGAATGATGCTGGGAATGAAAATAGCCTCTACTATCTCAGTAGAACTATGCTTGAAGCAGAAACCCCGTATTCAAGTATTGATAAGTGCTTCCTGGCGTTAATCTTTTCAGTTCAGAAACTGAGACACTACCTGCAACATCATGAGGTCCAATTGGTATCTCGCAATAATCCACTCAAATTCATCCTTAGTTTTCCAATGCTTACAGGATTTCTAGCAAGGTGGGAAGTTATTTTGCAGCAGTTTGACATTCAGTATGTGTCTCAAAAGGAGATAAAGGGTTAAGCTCTAGCTGATTTCCTGGCTGAACATCATTCAGTGGGAGACAGGTCTTCAGATATTGAACTCCCTGATGAGGAAGTTTTCTCTATTCAAGAGAGTCCTCAAACATGCGAAATGTATTTTGATGGTGCTTCCAGAAGTCCAACAGGGAAGAAAATGGAAAATCCTAAATTCAACAAAGTTGGTTTAGGAATTGTGCTCATTTCTCCAGATAAGGCATTGTTACCTTATTCGTTTTTCTTGTGGGAAGGTTGTACAAATAATGAAGCCGAATACCAATCTCTTATCACAGGCTTGGAGTTAGCGCTTCAATCACAAGTGAATCACTTAAAGGTGAAAGGTGATTTAGACCTGGTAATCAAACAAGTCAATGGGGATTATTCCATCAGAAAAGAAGAATTAATCCCTTTTTATGATTACGTCAGAGAGTTAATGGCGAAATTCCCTTCAGAACTGACATTTTCTTATGTACCAAGATCACAAAATTCTCAAGTAGATGCGCTGGCTAATATAGCCACTACTCTAGCAGATCCAAATCGGGATGAGACAACCATCAGTATTACCCACCATCGTGCAATTTCACATTAGGATCGAGCCAGAACAGAGGAAATTAATGAAATTAGTCCCATTCCTGAACCGTATGGTCATACTATAGGATGGATGTCACCTATTAGGGAATACCTTCAAAATGGAACACTTCCACCTGATAAAGCCGAGAAAGAACAAATCCGGTGATGTGTGGTCATTTTTACTCTTTATGATAGCCCAAACCACTTAGAGAAAATTCTCTACAAATATGGTTTTGATGGAGTTCTCTTCAGATGCATTGATGGTGAAGAGACAATGGTTGTCATGAAAGAAGTTCATGCAGGAGTCTGTGGTGCCCACCAGTCTGGACATAGATTTTCTGATCAAATTCGAAGGCTTTGATACTTTTGGCCTTCAATGATACAAGATTGTGTTAATTTCACAAATAAGTTTCATTCATGCCAAATACATGCCAACTTCATTCATCAACCTCCAGAGTGGCTTCATATAGCTAAATACTCATGGCCATTTGCCACATGGGGAATGGATGTGGTGGGACCTTACCCTTCAGCTACGGCCAAGCAGTTTAAGTACATTCTTACTGCTACTGATTTCTTTTCCAAATGGACAGAGGCAGTACCTCTTAAAGAATTCAGTTATAAAAGCATTGTAAGCTTCATCAAGTCTAACATCATTACTAGATTTGGTGTCCCTCATACCATAATGACGGAAAAAGACACCAACTTCTACTCTTATGAAGTGAAGAAATTGTATCAAGAATACAACATTAAATCCAACCATTCATCTCGGTATCATGTGGCGGTCAATGGCCAAATAGAAGCCTTTAACAAGACTCATTCAAATATACTACAAAAGATGGTGGATAAAGATAAGAGGTCATGGCCTAATAAACTCTTTCATTCTTTATGGGCTTATCGGACTACCACCCGCAATGCAACGCGGTAAACTCCATATTCGTTGGTATATAGAATAGAAGCAGTCTTTCCAATTGAAGTTCAATTTCCCTCACTCAGAATATCCATTTGTGATCAGTTATCTACAGATGAGCAATCTCAAAAGCGACTGAATGAATTGTAATGGTTAGATGAGAAAAGATTGTGCACTTTGCACCACTTGGAAATCTATCAGAATCAAATAGCACGAGCTTTTAACAAAAAAGTTCTTCTTCGTTCATTCATTCAGGGAGAATTGGTATTAGTTCTCAGAACTCCAATGATACCAGGAAAGAAACCTCCCAAGCTTGATCGAAAATGGGAAGGAACTTATTCAATACATAGGGTCTACTCCAATGGAGCTTATTCATTAATCTCGATGGATGGAGAACTCATTAATACTCAAATAATGCCAGATTTTTGAAGAAGTATTTTGTATAAATTACAAAATACACCTAATATGTCCCCACAACATGACACTAAACTGTGCGGCACATGTTCGTCTTTGCTATATGACGTTAAACTATACAGCAATGGTCCAGTATGACCTTAAACTCATCCATGGTCCATGTATATGACCCTAAACTATTCACACTTTCATCCTACATGACGCTAAACTGTAATGTCCCCGCAAAATGACACTAAACTGTGCAGCACAAGTTCGTCTTTTCTATATGACGTTAAACTATACATCAATTGTCCAGTATGACCTTAAAATCATCCATGGTCCATGTATATGACCCTAAACTATTCACACTTTCGTCCTACATGACGCTAAACTGTAATGTCCCTGCAAAATGACACTAAACTGTGCGGAACAAGTTTGTCTTTTCTATATGACGTTAAACTATACAGAAATGGTCCAGTATGACCTTAAACTCATCCATGGTCCATGTATATGACCCTAAACTATTCAAACTTTCGTCTTACATGACGCTAAACTGTAATGTCCCCGCAACATGACACTAAACTGTGCGGCACAAGTTCATCTTTGCTATATGACGTTAAACTATACATCAATGGTCCAGTATGACCTTAAGCTCATCCATGGTCCATTTATATGACCCTAAACTATTCACACTTTCGTCCTACATGACGCTAAACTGTATAGTCTTTGCTATATGACATTAAACTATACAGCAATGGTCCAGTATGACCTTAAACTCATCCATGGTCCATGTATATGACCCTAAACTATTCACACTTTCGTCCTACATGACGCTAAACTGTATTGTCTCTGCAACATGACATTAAACTGTGCAGCACCAGTTTGTCCTTGCTATACGATGTTAAACTATAAAACAACGGTCCATGTATAAGACCCTAAACTATTTGAAAGTCCCTTATGTCTGGAAAGGCGTTAAACTATATAATCTTCCAAGGTCATGTATGACCTTAAACTGTATTTATGTCCAGCATGACATTAAACTGCACCATCCACGGTCTATGCATATGACCTTAAACTATTCGTACTTTTGTCCAACATGACGCTAAACTGTGGAAAAAGTCCCCAATGCATCCAACATGACGTTAAAATGGTGCACTCTTTTGTCCTCACTGCATGACATTAAACTGCACAGTCCCCCCTTTTTTTTCTTCCAACATGACGTTAAACTATATTGTCCCCATCGTCCTAACTACATGATGCTAAACTGTACAGAAAGTTCGTGATACGTCCTACATGACATTAAACTATACTTTGTCCCTGCTACATGACACTAATCTGTGCAGCACCAATAGTCCTAACTGCAAGACTTTAAACTGCATAGTCCTTTAATATTGTCCCTTCTAGATGACATTAAACTGTGCATCGTTAAGGTTGTTGCTACCTCTTGTTTCTCACAAGGAGTATGATTCACGTGAGCTTAGAGAAAACCTCAACCATAACACTCTCTTTGGGCCACTAACCGTGTATAAGTCCCAACAACATCATTTTTTAGGTCATTGTCCCCAAGAATAATTTGATCATTAATTTATTCTTTAATTGAACTACAAGGACTTTGATCCTTGCCTTCTAGGCTAGGTATGTAGGTAACCTCCCAAGGTTCAAGCGCAAAACCAATCTCTTCACATCGGTTCACCGCCATCTCATATGATGTTGATTCGTGAAACCGCCCCTAGAATCAATATCTTTAAATTGGTTCACAAACGTCCTTGTTATACGAAGTTAAACTATACAAAACTATTGTCAGGTACGACAATAAACTACAATACTCTTTGATTTCCTCATTTGAGAGGGAACCATTATTTACATTGATTTTTCAATCATGTTTCATTTCAAAAGACTACCTGCATACATGGTAATGCCTAAACTTTTTATCTCGGGTTAAACCATCATTGTACTAAAGTTCCGTTTCACCCTTCACATGTACGAACCAAATTTGTACAAAGGGTATATATAGAACTACGTGGTCTTTATTCCCATACTTATGGGATACGTAGGAACGTTGGAGTATCCCACGAATCCAGCCCCAAGTATTTTGGGCCTAACCCCAAATTTCACTTTCAGTCCCTTGGCTGAAAAGTCCTCATGAAAACACACACTGTGTATTCATTATTATGGTCCGAACTCTGTGACCCTAAACTAAGATCTCTCATACATTCGTCCTACACGACGTTAAACATCATTTTAAGAACTACGTATGGCTTGATTATCATTCTTCTGAGATACGTAGTGATGTCCAAAATATAAATTCAGTACCCAACCACAACATGATTATGTTTATAATTGACCTATGTATCTCTATATACATTGAACAATACCCATCATTATGTGTCATAATCTTAACCTTAAATATTTTCAGATCTTCATAACCCTTTTCATGAATTTTAGTCACAAAAATGTAAAACTTCTGAGAATTCTTTTGTCTGAATATGCAGCACGTTCCCATGGGTGGCCTTGCATAAACAGTCTACATAACAGACTTGTTAGCCAAAAGATTCTATTATTTGATTATGCAGCCAATGCCCTTAGGTGGTCCTGCATAATTCAACCCCCTAACGGGTTTGTCAGATAGTGGTAACTTCATTCTTGGGAAGAATGCCTCTTTTGTCCTTATTTGTCTTAAACGACAGTATGCAGGGATATGCAAAAAATAGTCATCCTTAACATATTTTTCCCATATCCTTTTTCATGATCTGAAAGTATTCAAGTCTATGGTTTATATTCTCCTTCCCTACCTTTGGGTCAGACCTTCGTAGGAGTGATATTTATTCAATTCTTCGATAGTCTTGTTCAGAAATATCTTCTCCATATTCAAGTAACTCTTTCCATACAGCAAACTCTATACTTTGGATGATTTGAATCTCCATAAACATTCACTGGCTTTTAGCACTAGGAAAGTAAATTTCTGAGAGTTCTTTTTTCCTGACTATACAGCATGTGCCCATAGGTGGCCTTGCATAAGCAGTCTACATAACAGACTTGTTAGCCAAAAGATACTATTTTATTTGACCATGAAGCCAGTGCCCTTAGGTGGCCCGGCATAATTCAACCCCTTAACAGGTTTTGTTAAATAATAGTAACTTCATTCTTGGAAACTACTTCTTCTAATGCCTTTTAGCTCTCTTTCATATCATTCCTCATATTCAAATATTCATAAGTCATACCTTACATTTTTCCCCTCATACTTGAGTATATTACTATGTTTTCAGATGAGTTATCAAGGAATTGAGTCAATTATAATCTATTTCGGTCAAAGCTATTTTGACCTTAAACATTAGCCTTTGTATGTCCGACATGCTTGAATTTAAACTGCCAGATTTCTTGTTTTTCTTTTCACCTCAGAGTCAAATCCTCTTTTTTCTCCGGATCCAACTCTGAGGGGGGGCTTTTGTTGACGCTTCATTCCGTCAAAAGGTCTAACGACTAAAAAAGGGGAAATACCTTAGTCCAAAGTTATTCATCCTTTGAAGAAACATCAAAAATCGACAAAGGGGTGAACAAGGAGAACATTGCCCATAGGTCGCGCAAGATCCCTCATGGTTGCGCAAGTACACTTGCGCGCCGCCTAGTGGTCGTGCAAATTTACTTGCGCGACGCCTTATGGTCGTGCAAGTGACTTGTGCGACCTAAGTGATAACCGCCCTGTAACCGCCCAGGGTCTTCTCTTGCCTATAAATAGACCCTGTGCCCCCCCCCCCATTCGAGGGAGGATCTTTTTCCAGAAACTCGGATTGAAGCTCCCGACGCCCAAGTCTCTTCTCAAAGCTTCTGGAACACTTCTAAGGTAATTTCTTACCTAGAATAGAAGATCTAAAGAGAGGGAGGAAAGCCTATGTGTTGAAACTCATCAACACTTTCACTCCTGAGTGGCCAGCCCTTAAGGGAAGTGGTCACACTTACGCGCCACCTTACTCCTTCGATAGAACTTGCGCATCCTTTTTTTGGAAGAACCTCAAGAGGATTCTAAAGGATTTAATAAAGTGTCGCCCATGTATTTCAATGCTGGTTGAACATCGCTCAAGTACCCCACACATGTCGCGCAGGTATACCTGCGTGACCAATACTTGCGTGCCCATGCAGTAATTGTGCGTCTTCCAAGACTTGTGCGCACCATCCTTTTTGGGTGCCCATCTTGCCCATTTTTCCCCTCTTAAGCCATTACTCCTTTCCTATTTATGATTCAGTCATCAAGACACTCTTCAAAGCCAGTTATGGCATGATATCTTGATTTGAATTCCTTATCTGAAAGTAATTCAGTGGAATATCCCTCAAAACCTAGTGATTTACATATCTTTATGTCACTAAAAATTGAGAGTTCATTCATTCAACCTCATCCTTTAAATCCTTTTCCTGGGTCTCCTTTTCAAGAATAATCCCCAGTCCTATGTCCTCCAAACTTGGGCATCCTCCTCAGGAGTAAGCCCCAAACCTGAATCCTTAACTTGGGTCTCCTTTTTAGGAATTATCCCCAGTTATATGTCCTTTAATTTGGGATTCTTCCTCAAGAGTAATCCCCATACCCTAATCCATAACCTGGGCCTCCTTTTTAGGAATAAGTCCCAGTCATAATCCCTTAACCTGGGTCTTATTTTCAGGAATAAGTCCCAGTCATAATTTTGGGCTTCCTTTTCAGGAGTAAGAACCAAGTCCCCTAACCTGGGCCTCCTTTTCAAGAATAAGACCCAGTCATAAATTTTGGGCTTCCTTTTCAGGAGTAAGCCCCAAGTCCCTTAATTTCTCTTTAACCAGTCCTAATTTACGTTTGATCTGGGATTCCTTCTCAGGAGTATAACCCAGTTATCAATCCTTTCCTAATGTGGGTTTCCTTTTCAGGAATATTTCCCAAGTTAGAGTATTCAAATCTCCATGAAGCACATATACCTTTATGGACCCTGTTCCTGGATTTTCTCCCTAAATTAAATCCTAACCTTCATTTATCTGGGCAGTCATACATACATAAGCCCCAAACCATTTCTTATGATTACATTTTTCATGGCCCAATTGTATATTTTATTACCAATACCACTTGTTTCTCACACCTAGCATGACTCACGTGAGCCTAGAGAGTAAAAGTAATTATGAAATCCTTCTTTGAGCCATCAATCATAAACATTATACTCCCTTATTCGAACTACGTGGGTTCTGATTCCATTTCAAAAACAAAGGATACGTAGGTAGCCCATCTACGGGTTCGATTTCAACTCTGAAATAATTCATGTCATTCTGAATGACAATAAACATAAAGTGCTCCACTGAGTGGATTTAAAACTAGCCTGGTAATCATAATGACCAAGAGACTTTTATATAAATTTTTTGAAGGATATCATTGACCAAGAATCTCTAAATAGATATAGATGATTCTCTATTGATGAAGAACCTCAAATACATATAAAAGATTCTCTAAATTTCTTACATATTTAATCATTGATTTTCAAAACTGAAGGAAAGCTCATTTTATACTTCGTAATGTAATAAGGATTCACGATCATAACTTAAATCTATAAAGAGAGTCCCCGAATAGACAAAAATTCCCCTAAAAAAGGTGTGATGAGTCCGACCTCCAATCCTCTCGACCAATGCAAATTCCTAAGCCTCATCAGTCCACAAGCTAATGAGCACCTACCTTTGGAAAGTAGGTCCAAATGGATGTGGAATAATTGGATGTTTCCAGTTCTACGAACAAACCCGTTAGAAACCGATCGGAATGTTTGAATCTCCCATCCAGGAGGTCATCCCTGAATTCCGAGGGAAACAGATGTGTATTATAACCAATAATGAAAATAAGTTGCTGAAGTCAAAGATGTTAAAACCAATCCATTAGATGTATTGTTCCACCAATCATCAAATGTATATTTTTTTATATTTGTGGTAGTGGGGTACAATGAATAAATAATAAATGTTTTTCCCCATTGAAGAATGTTTATTTTTTTTGGGACTGATGAAAAATGGGATTAGAGAAAAATAAACAATGTAGTCAAACATTTTCATCAAGATGAATTTTCTTTTAGTTGGGATGATTAAAAAAACTTCTACAATACTGATTTTATCTAGTGATAGGATTTTAAGAGAATTTTTTAAAATTTCTAAAAGCAATTTAAAACACCCCCTTTTGGAGTTCTAGAAAAATAGTTAATAAAGGTGATATTTAACAACTCTTTTTTAGCACTTTTAACAGGGGAATTTATCAGTGGAACAAAAGTACTCTTAAAGTTCCCCATTATCAGAATAGGTAAAAAAGAACCAATAAACCCCCCCTATATTAGTGAATCTAAAAAAGCATTGATAAATGTGGTCTTATCAAGGCTTCTAAAAATCACTGCTAATGGTGAGGGGGTCTTTATCAGTAATTCTAAAAAATCATTGATAAAAGGGTGGTCTTTATATTCAATTTTCTAGATTTCATGACAAATACAGCATATTTGAGAAAATTTCTACTAGTATTTACAAAGGGTATATTTTAGAAAAAACTATTTCATTAACGGGCACTATAGGAGATGTTATATAAATTTGGATTATTTAAAAGCCTTTTTTGTACTCGATAGAAGTGATCATGGGTTCTAATGAATCACTAAGTCATAGATATTGTCCCAATATTCGATTTTATGTGTGGAAGAGGAAAAAACACTTGGATAATAAGTTATGGCCGTTTGGAAGGCCGTTAAATGTGAAAAACCCTTTAAACCCCTAAAAACCCTAAAAAACTATAAATATCTTAACTTTTCATTCGGGAGTCCGTTTCAACACCACAAATAGTCAAACAAAATATTATTAAATGATCTAAAAATGCATGATATTTAAATCATGTGAGAATCAATGGAAAATAATTTATTACCCTTTAAAAAAGTCAAAAATCAAACTAAAACTTCAAACAACAATCACTTTTGATTTAGGTGCCTCTTTGGGTTCTACCACATATAAAATCAAATCTTGTGATGTAATATATATCAGAGATGATCTCATTCTATTGTAAAAATCACTTTTTGGTTTTACAACAACCAAAAGGCCCATATGACCTAAAAAATAGGGTTTTTTCACCAACCCGGGTTTCTTATAATTATAATTGCTATAACATCTAATCTGAGTATCTATTCATCCTGTACTACAAATCATAATGAATATCATTTCCGGAGATTTTATTTGACTTATTTTTTATCTGAAATAGCCTCATGTATTTGAATTTATGATCGTTTCCTGGTTTTTAGGGGTTTTGAGGATTTAGGAGTTTCATAACGTTTTTATGTGTTTTATTGGTTTTTGGAGTTAATATCCATTTTAAAAAATATATATATAAATATGTATTTATATATATTTATATAACTATATATATAAACATAAATATATAAATATATAAATTTATAGATAAGAATATTTAAAAATAAAAATATATAAATATATATATGTCATAAACTATAATGAAAAACATTATAGGGGAGTGGAAAAGGCGATGGTGTATATGCTGGAGGCATCTGGATTAAAAATACCTAGAGGAATGGGAATGTGATGGGGGTGGGAATATCTACAGTGCTGATAAATTGGTTTGGGATGCACTAATAGTGGTGAGGCCTAAAAAATAGTACCCTTTCTCAGTGGGGCCTTTATCATATATTTTTAGCATTGTTAATGGTGGCTTTTAATATATCTAAAAAAATATTGATAATATCCACCTTCATCAGTTCTTTTTATGCACTATTAAATGGGGTCATTATTATTTATTTTTTATGAGTGCTATTAATGGTCACCCTTTAACATCACTTACATTATCAGAGCCTCTATAGAACTGATAAATTAAGTTTACTATCTCCATTAATGTTCCAATTTGCAGTAGTGAAAGAATAACTATGATATATTTTTATTATCAATTATTTAAAGACTATTACAAGTGCTAAAACTGATAAAACAAATTTATACGTACACTGATTCACATAAACTAGAAAACATCAATAAATTCCATTGGATTCCAGATCCTCAGTCTGAGGAAAATAAGAAAAGATTAAATGTTTCAAGTAGTCTCAAAATTGTTGTTATGGGGAGGTTGAATTATGAAGAGTTTATCATAAGTCCTTCATAAATTGTTTTCCTATCAGTTGGTAAAAATTATCATAATTAGTAGAAATATATTTTCAAATTTTATAATTGGTGCATAAAAACCTAATGAAATATCTTCATTTATTATTAATTTTTTAGTGAGTCTAGAAAATCAGTGTGACTATATGGCTTTATCATAACAATAAAATCGGAATAAAAATAAATATTGGAAAAGGGAATTTCAATATTGTCTGAAGAAAGATGAATAGGTGGTAATATTCAAGAAGGGTTGAGAAGAAATTTGAAGAGTTGGGAAGCACTAAAAAAGTAAAATATTCATCCTAAAATCAAGGAAAATTAATTTATTGGGAAATTTGGTTGAGTGTGAAAGTTTTTTAGTATCTCTTCTAAACCACTTTTGGGTCACATATAAATAGTGGGAGCACTTTTTTACTTTGTGACACAGATGCGCCATTCAAGAGAGATGGTGGAAAACTTAATGTTTCTATAGATAAATATTTTCTATATTGTACTCCCCAGAAGATGTTTTCTAGATATAAGAAGAGAAGGACATGAGAAAAGATAAAAATCCGAGTTTTCTGATTAGAACAAGAAATAAAACTAGGAATTTTGGACACAGATAGAAGAATTTTATAATTGTATCATCTGTATTCTAGAAGATTTATATTAACCTAATGAATAATTATACTGGAAAATTAGACTGGAAAATTTCATTGTGTATCATTATTAAGTCCATATAATTTTTTAGCTACTACCATGTATGAAATTGAAGAATTTTATTGGAAGATTATATTTTTAAATGTTGACAAGCCATCATAGAAAAATATTTCTTAACATGTTAAAAAATATTTTATTTAATCATTTCATTCTACTTGAAGAAAATGCACTGTTTTACTGAACATAGTGACACATGAGTAAATGTGAATATCCTACTCATTGTATCAATATAAAAGTATTTTCTTATATTGGATTATATTGTATTGGATTGTTTTCAAAAAATTATGTGGATGTAGGTACCCTTGTTGAGTAGTGAAACATTTAAATTCTTGTGTTTTTATTGATATATGATTATTTTGTTTTTAATGAAATTGGTAACTCATTAGTATGAGATGAATATTGTTTCAAAATAATGAAAACATAATAGAAATAGATATCAACGATTCAAACCTCCCCATAACAGTGATATTTTCTCTTGGCTGGGAAAATAAAATTTCTATGAGAACCAAAGGTTCCCTTCATTTACTCTTTTTTTATGTTTTTAAAGAGGATTTGTGATAGAGAATCATAATCATTTTAATAGTAATGGGATTTTAGTATTTTTTGGTATGAATTATCATATATATAAATATATAATTTTTCCTTATCTTATGTCTCTAGGGTATGATATTCTTGAAGAAAAAATAGATTGATTTCATCCTATTGAAGAGAAAATTTCAATTATGTCTCTTGATTGAAGAATATTGATAATGATGAAAGACCTAAGAATTATTTACTATAATCAATTTTTGGAAATTAATTCATAAAATTCAAAGGTGTTTCCACATCCAATGATATCTAGGATAATCTAAAAAACCTTTATAAATGAAATACAAAAGTTGATAAAGAAAAGTTAAAAATATAGAGATTGAATTTTTAAGATATCAAGATGGGTGAGTATGAATATGTTGGGTACATCTTTACCAGGGTGAGTGACATTGTAATCATTATTGTATTTCTTAGTGAAAACTTATAATTTTATAATATTATAGAGAAGAACCTGAAAATTCATCCCAAAAAGTCTAATGCTTATGTTTCTTCGTTGAAATATAGAGATATGGAAACACTGTCTCTAGATGATTTTCATTGTACTCTCATTACTTAGGAAATGAAAATGTATAAAATTATGAATGGGAAAAAACTAAATATGATAGGTAAATTTATTTCAATGATCCCAAGAAGGAGAAGTCAATGATGATTCTTGAAGCAGAATATGGTAGAGAATATGAATCTAAAAATGAGGTATGTAAAAATATTGATTAATTTTTATCCTTATATTATAAAATTATTAATATATGAATAGGTAAATAAAAGGGAAAATTTCCCTTTATTTTTTTGAATGTGGATCCATTTGTAATTTTGCTCCTAACATTCCTCGAATAAATAAAGGAGAGGATAGTAAGGTAAATGAAATAAGGCCAAGTAGACTTTGTAAGAAATAGTTTAATAAACATAAATATTATTCCAAATGGAAGGATAGAAAATTATGAAAATCCAAAAGGGGAAATATATTTAACTAAATATTATGATGAAGAAGATAGTGTAGCTGAATCCATTTTTTTTAAATTGTGGATAAAATACATTAATAACAATAGTTAAGAATGAAGTGTTTGGAAGACGAAGTTCTAAAGAAGAAGAAACTCAATTATAATTCCACCCAGATAAAGAATGGAAAGAATGTATGAGAATGATTATGAGTATTTATAAAGAAATCAGAAAGTTAAAAAAAATGAAAAATCATAAAACAATTATCAAAAATGTTTTCCTGATGAGAAATTCAAGCTATTAGAAGAGATTAATGATTTTAAGAAATATCACGAAGGTGAAAATAAAATTAATTAACATATAAATGATAAGTTTAATGAAAAAGAAAAAGATTTAGAACTTTTCCAAAAATAATATTCTCATGATAAATATTGGTCTACTTGTTTCAATTATTATATCTCCAAAGTTGGTGAAAGATCTAGAATGGGTGAACATGAGATGAATCAAAAGTTACTTTCATAGGTTGAAATAGAAAGTTGTAATTGATTCTCAGATGAAGAGGCCTCATAATTTTATTTATGTGGAAAAAATAGAACAATTCACAAATTTATATGTTTCTAAAAATTATGAGTTTTAAAAAGCTTATATTACTTCTGGTTTTGAAAATTATAAAAGTAAAACTAATATGAAATAGAATATGTTTGGTTTATATAGAAATGTTGGGGGTAAAAAATGATATGATAAGAAGGAAAATAAGGTTATTGATAAAAATCTTCACAACTCTAGATAGTATAATTTTTTTAGAGTAAAATATTCATTCAATGGATACTACTGGTATTTTTATGGATCAGACACACAAAAAATATGTGTTGGTTTAATCAACTGTATTATAACTATTCCACAAACTACAAAAGACAATGTTTTATGGGGACAGAATCCCCTAAAAAATAATTCATTGAATGGTGTTCTGGAGAAATGATATAAGGATTGTATAAATGTTAAAAATAGGTTCTAACCTCTAGAAACAATTTGTGAAATATTTGAATAACCTATACATCTCATAAAGGGGAATATTTTAGTATTACCAAAACAATAAAATTTTGTGAATAGTTATCAAAATCCAACTGTAAATAAAGTGGACATTAATTAAAAACCCATGGAACTTATTCATTCAGACAATTTTAGGGACAATGAGAAACCAATAAAATCATGGGGATAAGTACTTCATTAATTTCATTGATAACATTACTTACATTACTTGTGTTATGTATTTGAAACATATGTTAGATGATCAAAACATGATTAAATATTATAGGAGGAATGATGAGAAGGAATTAATCATTCATTAGATAAGTAGAGAACGAAAAATTGTGAGAAAAAAATGAAGAATTTGAATGATATATTGAGAATGATGGAATTTAGAATGAGTGGAGAAAACCATACACTCCACAATAAATGGCATTTTAGACAGAAAGAATACAATTCTTGTTGAATTTTTTTTAACAATGTTACTTGAACATGTTCCATCACATTAATTTTTGTGGAAATCCATAAGCATTGTCGTGTAATACAAAATATATGTTTCTATATGTCAGGTTCAGATATGACTGAATATGAATTTTTTAATGACAAAACTCTGAGTTTTTAACAATTATGATTTTCTAGGAGTCAATGAATCATAAAAAATAATTGAGGAAACCTTATAACGATATATAATATAGGTGAAGATGGAAGTTTTCATGGATATGAACCCTAAGCAAGAGGATACATATGTTTCAAAAAAGATTCAAGAATATTATTTGACCCTGTTGAGTAAAAGTTATTGAAAAAGATAAGGAAGATAAAAAGACTCATATAAAAAATTAAGTTGAATATGAAGAATGAATTTATGATAATGATTTTGATAAGGATGAAAACAATTTTAATCCTACTCAAGAAGAAAAATCAGACTCCACACTTTCTAGTGATGAGTAAGAGTCTCAAAAATATCATACTTGGATGAGGAATCATGAGGAAGATCAAAACATTAATGGTGATCAACATGAAAAGGCCCAAATATGAATAACATCAATAATAATTACACATAAATATTTTTATTCAAAAGATTATCTAAATGATGTGAATGAGTATTTTGAGCATATTGAATTTGTTCAAGATATGAATGAATAGTTGGATTGGATAAAATGGAATGATACTGGGAACTCTTACAAAACCAAATGAAAAATTTTTATCATTACAAAGTTGGTTTTTTTGAAGAACCTATATGAAGATGTTAAGGTGATAAGAAAAAAATTAAGATTAGTGTGAATAGTTTATTCATATATTTTGGGAATACATTTTTATGAGGATTTTTATATGGTGGAATGATTAGAATCAAACAGAATCTTTCTTATTTTTTCTCCACAATTATGTTACAATATTTTTAATGTGGATGTGAAACCAAAATTCTTGATTAATGATCTTGATGAGGTTTTTTATATTTAACAACCATGGGAATTTTTTTGAAATCATAAATTTATGTGTGAAATTTGAAGAAATATTTGTATGTGATAACTTACACATAAAGGGAATGATATTTTAAATTGGACACATGATCCAGGAAGTTGAGTTTTACGAAAGGAATTTTTGATAGTAATCTGTATATCAGTGAAATTCATGTTTTTTCCCTCATCTTAATTGTCTACGATTATGAAATTATCTTTATTGGTAATGATGAATGAACTTGTTATAGATTTTCTAAAGAGATGAAAATTTTGTTTGTGATATCTCTATTAGGGGAATTTAAAAACTTTTTTGGGTTACAAATATTATAAATGAAGAAAAGATATTAATTCCCAATAAAATTATGCTATGGAACTTATTAAAAAGAAAAACATGGAAAATTAAAAAATTATTTCCACACCAATTTCAGTAGGAACCAAGTTGATTGAATATGAAAAAGACTATTATTTTGAATATATGGAGTTTCAAAAGATGATTGAAAGTTTATTATATTTTAATTACTCAAGATGCAACATTTTTTATGTTGTTACCTTATGTGAAATACTTTAGAGTACTCCAGAATAATTACATCTAATGGTTAGAAGAAAGTATTCTCAGATATATATAAAGTTCAAAAAAAATTAAAATAAAGTATGATAGCTTAGAAAAAATTAAATTGTTTGTGCATTCAGATGCGGATTGGGTAGAAAATGTTGATGATTTAAGATCCACATATGTTGGAGTTTTATTTCCAGGAAATATTTTTGATAGTTTTCATACAAATAAAAAAATAGTAAATCCTTTCATAGATGATTCTGAGTTATTTTGTACCACTCAAGCCACTACCCAACTTATGTGGATGAAGACATAGTTGGAAGACATACTTGTTGTAGTAATGTTACCCCTAGTCTTGAGGTTTGATAATCAAAGATCCATAAATCTTACCATAAATCTGGTACAACATTCTCATTCAAATAACATTGATATCAAATATCATTAAATCAAATATAATGAAGATAATAATGAATTGAAACTAAGGGAATGTTATTACATCAGAATAGGTGGCTGACATTTTCAAAAAAATGTTAGCCAATTAATCTTTTTATAAACTATGGATGGGCAGGGGTATCCAATCTCTTTCTCATAAATGATGAGGTATTTTTTCCCATGTCTCTTATAGTATTTGGAGAGTTTTGTTAATAGGTAATTTTTTTCATAAATATATCCATTGATATACTCTCAACCATTGAAGGAAGCAGGTATTTTGAGGGAGTTTTGGGTATGCTGTGACATTATCATGTAAGTCTGTGAACTATTCTAACTATTTTTTGGAGTGGTTATATAAATTTTTTGTTTATATAGACTTTAATGGAGTGTAGATATATGTGATGAAAATATGAAAATGTTTCTTGTGTCATTACTTTTAAATAACATGGCTCTAATGTCAGAGATTCTTGTTTCCTATAATGATATATCTCATATAGGAACAGAAATTTTGATAAAGAATTCATAGATTGAGGTTACAATGTTTAGATATTTTTGAACCTTGGTTGAAAAAAAATATAAATGGGGAGATTGTTGGGACTAATATGGATAGAGAAGGATTTCAGATGCTGAATGAAGATTCATTTAAGATTATTTTTTTTGATTTCTATGAAAATAAATCATCTCAATTTGTTTTTTTTACGATTCAGACTGACCGTCATATTTAGAACATTGGAATGAAATTTCTCATGAAATTTCATCTGATTGGGAAGAAGGTTTGTCAGAGAAATGGTCAATTAGACTCCCGTTGGGTCCAAAATGACTGGTTGATCATAATAAAAAGTTGTTTGAGTCTACATGGCTCCATTGAAAACCTAATGATGATTCACTACGTTTTAATTAAAAAAACATAATCAATATTTGAAACATGTGATTCAACCCTTATAAATAGAAGGGTGATAATTGGAAATACCAATATTTTTTTAGTTTGGAATGAAAGAAGAAGCTAGAAAGGAAGGGAAGTTACAATACTTCCCAATGTATTCTAGATGGTGCTATGAAAATCATCAACATATTCAATGTCATGATGAATTTGCGATATTAGTAATAGTTTGTAGAAGAAGAACATTTGTGAAGATGAATATTTTCAACCTTAGATCATCCGTGTGAGATCACTAGATTCAATTTTGTTTGATGGATTTAAAGGGTGTTCAGAATGTAAGAAAACAAACATACTTGTTTTCAGTCAGAACAATAATTCATAATAAAAAAATATTTGGAGACATAATCTGATGTGTATCATAATTATAAAAGGAAATCATTTATATAAGTTGAATCCGCTTAAACTAGTCTATCAGATGCAGCGTGCCACTGATCATCAGAGTTAGAATTGATTTTATTATTGGTTTTTGGTATCAATGAATAAGGAAGAAATGATTTTTTATACCAATGATGAACGATGAATTTTTTTTGGATGGATGATAAAATTTAAGAGATAAAAACAAATAATGTAGTCTGTCATTTTCATCAAGATGAATTTTCATTCATTTATATTGAGTTTGAAAGATGAACTCTGATATATATTTAGGTATCAACTGGGTTACGACTATCATACTCGATATGACATCAATAAAATTTATTCATATAAACAGCAATTCATCAAGAGTAGTGTAACACTGATAAAATACATTGGATTTTGGAGCATTAGTTTAAGTAAAATCTTAAAAGAGGAAATGGTTCAAGTAGTCTCAAAAGTGGTTTCAAGGGGATGTTGAAGTCTAAAGAGTTGAATATAAATGTTACTTTCGAAGATTATCTATTTTTATCAGTTTTTAAGGTGCATCATAATGAGAATACATATGTTTTTTCATGTGGTACAATTATTTTGGTGAAATGTAATGAATTATATTAATTTCTGAATTACTTATATGTGGATCACAAAAAGAAATGTTACCATATTCTTCAATCATAATGAGAAAATTAGAATTAAAATTGAAATCGAACCAATGAATGTTATTAAAGTATGAGGCATGCTGAAGATGTGAGAGTATTTTTGATGTTTAGAGAAGAAATGAGAAGATTTTATAAACATTGAAGAAGTAAATTATTTATCTTAAATTAAAGGAAAAGTGAATTTTTAATAAATTTGGTTGAGTGGAATATTTTTTTACAGTCCTACCTAAACCACTTTTAGGTCACCTATAAATTATGGAATTACTTTATATTTTCTGACACCAATGTCCTATTTATGAAAGAATGAAAAGCACAAATTTTTTTTAGAGATAAGGAGATTCCCTATCAGGATTTCTTGAAGAATTTTTTTCTAACAAATTAAGAAAAGGAGAAGAGAGAAGACATTAATCTGAGTTTCTGGATCAACTTGAGAAATCATAATTGGAATTCCATAATCAAAAAAATATGTTTGGAAATAAATTAGTTGTATTATTTCACATTTATATTATTGTACTGAGAAATCATACTAGAAAATTGGATTTAGAAATTGGACTAAGTGTCATTATGAAATCTATAGAAGTTATTACGTACTAATAGGTAAGAAAGTGAAGAAATTTTTTTGAAGACTATATTGGTGAAATTTGAAAAGGTCGTACAATAATATATTTCTTAACATATTATAGAAAATTGCATTACATCATTTCATGCTAATTTAAACACATGCATTGTTTTATTGAACATAGTGCTACCCAATTGTAGGAGAATATCCAACTCATTATGTGTACACAAAAGGATTGTTTTTAGAGGATTTTGTGGTATTAAATTGATTCCAAACCATAGTAAAGTTGTAGCTACTCTTTTTGAGTAGTGAACCATTTAAATTCTTGTGTTCTACTGGATGTGAGATTATATTGTTTTTTGAAAAATTTATAACTCTTTAAGAGGAGGGAGAATCTTTTTTAACAGAAAATAAAAATTAAAAGAAAAAGATATCATTGATTCACCCCAACCTCACAGTGATACTTTATCTTGGTTGGTAATCTCAAGTCCTACCTATAAGTAATTTCTTAGTACCCATGTTGAATGTTTCCTAAAGGATTACTATCTCAAAAAACCCCAAGAGCTGTGAAGGGATATCTTATAACACATATTTCATAGACCTTAATTAAACATCTATATACCATGGTATGACATTCTCAAGTTCCCATGGTTTTTTTGGTTTGTGAATAATTTCTACCTTTAGGAATCCATCTCCTCTTCTGCTAACGAAGGTTACAGTTTCATGAATTCAAGCCCTTTAATTTAATACTAAATTTCATTCAACCTTTAATGATTGATGGATGGATTTATTTATATGTATATTAGAGGTTGGGTGATAAGTTTTATGGGTGGTACCACTTCAAAAATAAGTTCTCTGAATTTTTTTGTGTTAGGGTTGTTGTCTTCGAGACCTGATATTCTTTGCATGAAGGTTAACAGTTCAAACATGTGTGGCACACAAAACACTTTAACCTGATTTTTGTCTTTTATAAATGTTATTTAGTTCATTATTCATTACCCTTTGGTAGATATTTGGCCAATTTGGGGTTCAATTCACCTCAGACCATCCATTTATAACACAATGTCTCCCGTGTTGATTTTTTTAGTTTCAACAGCTGCAATAGTATCAATATTAAATCATTAAATATATTTACATAAACCCTTTATATATTCTGTTCAATGATAATTTAATTCATATCTTTTATGATTGACATATTCATTAAATCATTTTAAATAATATATGTTCAAAATTTTAAATATTATGTAAAAAATATAATATATTTTATCGACATGAATTTTTATTATATTTTCATTTAAACCCATGGTGATGTGGTGGTATGAAGATATAATGAGAGTTCAATTGTGGGTATAGTGGAAGATAGTTAGTCTACAATTATAGTAGACTCTAGTACACTGAATGATTATTTATACAAACTGGTACTCAATTATATGGTAAGTAACATGGTCTTAATCCACCTGGAGTAGATTATAGAGAGAAATGGAAGGATAGATAATGGTTTTATGGTTGGGTTTACAACCTATATTACAGAAACCAATATTTTTAAGAAGGATAGGTTGTCGTGGAAGAATCAAAGTATCAACGATGTACTAGGAGACACTACATAGATATGGAACGGCTGGAGGGAACTCATTGAATGGGCTTAGGGAGGACCATTACATAATAAAAGAAAAATGGGATGATATATGTCATTTATTTCCTCACCTGGATATCCTGCACCCCACCCTATCCATGATCAACAACCACTATGAAAGGATGGATGTTTGGGGGACAATTTTGATCAACAGAATTCTAGGAAGGAACCAAGAGGTAATTTACAACATTTATGAGGATATTTTATACATTATCCATAAGTTGATTCCACCCATAATGAAATAGGAACCCACCATAGCCATTATAAATGGACTAAAAGTTCTGAAGTATGAAACAACAGTGTGTTGGGAGTCAAGATTAAGTAACGGTTCTCCATAAGGGAACTAGTTTATACCATTCATGGATAAAAACTTTTATAATGCATAAAAGTAGAAAAATAGTGTTTATAATAAGCTATCCATCTCAAAGGACGTTTTATCTTTCCCAAATAGATCTAGAAACTTATCATACCAAATCTCCAATGGATTGAAATTTGAGGACTACGTACCTACTAGATGTGGTGGTTGGTGATCGAGTGTGGTGGTGTAACCACTGCAGAAGTGGATGGAGGGGAAGCTTGGGGGTACAATTTTAAATGCTTGTGAGTTGTAATACAAGATGGTAAAAATTAGTGATGAGTAGTGACCATAGAATAGTATCAATATCAACCTTTATATTCATTCAATTTGGCCTAAGAATGTACTCTATTTGGTGGAGAACAAGCTGCCAGAAATATTAGATTCTGGTGCCAAAATCAGGGAGACTGTGAAACAAGAACATTACAAGGAAGATTACTCCAGTGAAGGTTCCTTCATTGATAACCTTTAAACCATTAGGGATTCAAGTATAATCTCTTAGTTTCAACCCCTATAAAGAAAAGACCCCAACAAAACCATAATCAACCACCCGCATGTTTTCAATAATGTAGCAGTGGTGCACGAGAGCCATTGTTAAGTTAAACTAGTGCTAGAGGGAACTCCATTAAAGGATGGATGGGATACATTGGATGATAGCAGACCATTTTCCTCCCCTGATACACCATAACCCTACCCCTCCATGATCTATAGCTCACAATTCATGAACAGTGCAACAATGTTGTGTTGGGAGACAATGTTATCCAACAAATCTTATGGAAAGAACATCAGGAAATATTGTCGGTTGGACCATTACAACATCAACGTGGGTGACTTCTAGAGTATCATCGCATAATTTCCACCAGTATATAAGAAAGGATCCCTCCCCATCCATGATAAATGGACCACAATTAATGAATCGTACAATGAGGATGTCCGTTGAGATACAACCAAAATTTCCAATGTGGTTATTTTATTTAGTAAAACATGTGTAGTTTTTTTATTTTTGTTCCTGGGATACCCATCACCAAATCAATTGACATTGGGGGTTTGGGGTTGATGTTCCAACTCATGTGGATATCACCCCCAACCTTAAAAAACTAATTAAATTTAATATATATATATATATATATATATTCAACAAATTATTTATCAAATTATAAATTTAAATTATATATTGAAATAATTATAAAATAATAATATACATATTTCATATAATAAAATTATTTATTATATTTATAATTACATATATATGTATATATATATTTATATATCAATAAATATATACATTTATAAATTTATATAATTATAAATGTATATTAATATAAATATATACAATTATATAAATATATTTATAAATTCATATTTTAAATTAATTATAAATATTTCTAATTATGTAAATAAATAATTATTTATAATTATACACATTATTATTTAAATATAAGTATATTTAAAATTACATAATTACAATTCTATTAATATATTTATAATAATAAAAATATTTATCAATAATTATATACATTTATATATTTATTTATTACTATAATTATATGTTTATATATATATATACATATATTTATATATATATCTATATTAAATTTAAAATAGTTGCTTCATTATTAATTATGGTGGGTTTAAGTAATATTTTTAAAACCCAAACCCAATTTTAACCTGATTTGGGGGTTCAAAAACCCAAAACATTTTTATTTTTATTTATATATCAAAATTATATTTAAAATTAACTATATATATATATATATATAATAATAAATAATTTTTAATAATTTTTAAAAAGAAATATATAATTACTTAAATATAAATATATATTTATATATTTATAGATTTTTTAATGTAATTTTTTTATAATTTTAAATATAATAATATATATATAGATTTATTTAATTATATATTTATAATTATATAAATGAAATAGTTATAAATATTTAATTATAATAAATATTTTTCCTGAAAATTGTCACGACCCGCCCTCGGGGTCCGTGCCGTGACTACCCCAAGCCCGCCTTCCATAGGCCAGGGGCTGGCGACTAGCACCAAGGCGTAAATCCCAGAAAAAGGGAAGGCATTGCCTTTATAAAGTAAACAAACACCACAGAGTAAGCAAGCGGAAGTAAAACACTAAGTACAAAAAGAAGAGCTGAAAAGTAAAAAGGGGCCGAAAATACAAGCCCAACTGTAAAGTACAACTCGAAAGGGAAAACAGCGACTGAAAAGTAAAGCTGCTACGCTGAGATGTCCACTGGAAATCCCACCTGAAGGGTGGGTACAGATAGCTCCTCTGCTCCTCGGGTCCCGCCATCCGCTCCGAGTATGTCCCGCCCAGGGGTCCACCTCCGGATACCACCTCGTCGTATAGTCCACCTCCAGGTACCGTCCAGTCCTCGAACCTTCGACTTCTGTCAGCACTGTCCGTCGTCTGCAACCAACACAACGAGGTGCGGGCATAGCCCGTGCAGGGGTGAGTATAACGATACTCAGTAGGGACCCCGAGACCCTCAAGGTCTCTCTAAAACCAACAAGGATAAACACAAGAAGATCTCAACAGATAAACCTTACTTAGGTATATGCCCATACATATACCTAAGTTATCAAGTAACCCATCTCAATCATGAGGAAACACAAGAATTGTGAAAACGACGGATAACCACTACCCGGGTATATGCCCATACATATACCCAAGTTAGCAAGTGACCCATCTCAATCATGAAGTAAACACAAGGTCAAAAGTCTCAGCTCAAACCAGGATTTTCATTATCGAAACCGTAACTGCTGAAGAGCTCCGTCTCTGGAGTGTGCAGTGGTCCTGTCACGACTCCGAGGTACTGCTCACTAACCTAAGACTGCTGAAGTACTCCTCCTGTCGAGTACCGTGGGTCAGCCACCCAGACACAGTAGTGCTTCCCGCCGAGGTATGTCACCCAAACTCAGTAGTGCACACCCCCTAGTAGCCTGCTGAGGTACTCTCCGGACGAGCACCGCGGGTCTGCACTGTCACACAGGTAGTGCTCCGTCCGCCATGGGTCTGCACCTCAGAAAGTAGTGCTCCGTCCACTGGGCTAGTCGACTCACTCCAAGTCGAGTCGGTCAAGCAGTCGTCAGGTCTCAGCCAGCTACACGGTCTCAGTACATCGCACGCTCGTCACTGGGAGGGTCCGCTCCACGAGCTACAGGTCGATACTCCAAGTATCTCAAAGTCCCGCAAAGAAGTATCTCAAAAGTCCGTCTCATCACAGGGGTCTCAACGCAACAGACGGCGCGTCGATCGGACGCCCGGTCTGTGAGTTATTAGCCTTTTCGTCCCAGGGGCCCGGTTGGTTTCGAGTGCGAACCAATCCCGGCCGTATCTCAACTGTACCCCGAACTCCCATAGGGTATACTCATAGGGACCGTTATTAAACGTAAACACCAACGCCGCTGACGGTTCGTCAAACGGACGTCCTGTCTGAAAGATATCAGCTTTCCCGTTCCAGGGGCCCGGTTGGATTTCGGGTACAATCCAACCCGGCCATACTCCGACTGCATCCAAAACTCAGGCGGAGTATGTCAAAAGTTCCGTCTCATCAAGAGGAAGTCAACGAAACAGACGGCGCGTCAATCGGACGCCCGGTCTGTGAGTTATTGGCTTTTTCGTCTCCGGGGCCCGGTTGGTTTTTAAGGCAAAACCAACCCGACCATACTACACCTGCGTCCAAACCTCGGGCGGAGTATGCGAAAAGATCCGTCTCATTAAGAGGAACGCAACGCGACTGACGGCGCGTCAATCGGACGTTCGTGGCTCAAGATATGAGTGTTTCCGCTCCGAAGGCCCGGTTGGTTTCGTGAACGAACCAACCCGGCCGAACTCAAAGTAATCTGAAACCTTGAGTGCGATATACCGAAACGACCGTCTCGATCCAAGGATCGCGTTGCCGCAGACGGTTCATCATTCGGAGGTCTGAGGCTCATGTTATGAGCCAAAAACCAAATCTGGTTCGAAACGGGGGGGTCCGGGTCCGGGCCGACCCGGCCCGACCCCCCCCCCCCCCCGGGGTGGCGCGGCGGCGGCCGGCGGCGGCGGCCGGCGGCGGCGGGCGGCGGCGGCGGCGGCGGGCTGCGGCGGCGGCGGGCCGCGGCGGCGGCGGCGGCGGCGGGCTGCGGCGGCGGCGGTGGCGCGGCGGCGGGCGGCGGCGGCTGGCGCAGGCGCCGCTTAAGGAGGCCGCGCGGGGGGAATTTAATTCCCCCGCTGAAGGATTGGCGGCGCGGCATATAGCCGCGCCTCTCTTGCAAACCCCCCCCCCCCCCATGTGGGGGGCTTGATTGGCAGAAACGGGGGGGCTTTGCCCCCCACAAGAAAACCGCCCCCTCTTTAAGAGGGGGTTTCATGAGGTGGCCGGGGGATTATTTCCCCCGGTTTATTGGCATCCGGCCGGCCAGCTGGCCGGCCGATTTCCTCCAACGGGACTGGAAAAATCCGGTCCCCTCTTCGGCTTCCGACGCCGGCGGCCCGGCCGCCGGTCTTCTCTTCCGCCGCGGCCCGGAACCGGCCGCGGTCTCCCCGTCCCGCCGTGGCCCGGAACCGGCCGCGGCGTTCGTCATCCGGCGCGGTGCGACGGCACCGCGCCCCTTTGCCGTGCTCTGATATTCATTCAACGCGGCGCGACGGCGTCGCGTTCTTGTTGTTTCTTCCATGGTGCGCACGACGGCATCGCGCAAGATATTTACACGCTCATCCGCGTGGTGCGACGGCACCACGCCACTTGCTTTCCTTCGCAAAATAATTAAACATGAACGATGGAGGGGGTTCGGCCGTGTTCATGCGGTCCGGCCCCCTCACGTTAAGCAAATAACTCAACTTAAACATTCAAGCCTCAAGTTTGACATGCGAGATCCACGTTCAAGAAATGGAATAAATAAATAATGAATCAACAACCCCTACCTTGGTATAAGGTTCGAAGATTGTTCTACGTTCCGCGGAAGACGACGTCGCGGAGGTCGGGCGACGCGGTCGTCGTTCGTCAAATTCAACGACGAAGAGGCGCGTCCGAAGAGGCACGTCGTTGGCGAATCCTTGTACGCCGACGAAGGTTGTCCGAGGAAGGTGCGGTGTTCTCTCTCGTTGACACCGAAGACGAAGAAGAGCGGAGCGGCGTTCTTCGTCGGAACTTGAGCGTTCTACGACAAGTCTCGAGGAAAGTCAAATAAAAAGGAAACAACGAACTCAAGAACCCTTACCTTGATAGTCGCACGTTGACGGAGTCGTGGAATATCGGTGTCGATTCCTTTGACGTCGGAGGAAGAGTCGTTGTCGATGGCGTTCGTCGCGGAAAAGATGATGCGGAAGAAGAACGTCACGTCGCGGATATGGCGTCGCGGAAAGACCGTGTTCTTCGGCGAAGAAGTTCTTCGTTGAAGAACGGCGTTCTTTGCGTTCTTCGTTGAAGTTGAGCGTTCTTCGTTCTTCGAAGGTTCTTCGTCAAGTTGAAGAAGGAGAAGAAAAGCTTCCAAAGCTCTCAAGAAATCCTCCCAAGGTGTTAAAAGAATCCCCTAGAATAATATAAGCTTTAACTTATATTATTACATAACTTAACCACAAGAATTTCAAAGGTTTGAAATTCAAAAAGGGTTTAACTCCCTTAATAAAAAAAAGTAACTTAAGCCATTAAAAGAGGCGTTAAAGGAGTTGGGAGGATTTGAAAGGTTTAGGGGTTCGTGTGGGCCCCACCACACTTAATCCTCCCAAGGGAGGTTAAGTGGGTGTGGGTCCCACTCCCAACCTCCTTTGATAGGTTTTAACAAGTTAAAAATAAATTGTTCAACACAAATTTTATTTAACTCAACTAAAAACCTCAAAAATTAACTTTCAACCCGCAACAAATGCAACTCCCGAAAAGGTCTCTTTAAGCGAATATCGGCGCTGCGAGTTCATCGGTGCCCTCGGATTTCAATTCCGAGCACCGTATCAAAAGATAGAAATACCCGCTCGTTCGTTCACTGAACGTACCCGAGCCAAACTTCAGAAATTAATTCCCGGCACTCCGGACCTCGGAATCAGGTGCCGTCTGAAACCGCGCTCTTGTAAAATTCTAAAGAAAATTAAGAAAAAATTTCCCTTGAATTTTACGGGTCTTTATATTACTCCCACCTCAGGGCTTTACGTCCCCGTAAAGATACAACAAAAACTAGGGAAACAAAAGAGGGTACTGAGCACGCATCTGAGCCTCCCGCTCCCATGTGCTCTCCTGCAGATTCTCGTGCCGCCATCTGTTGCGCACAAGAGGAATCGATCGCCCAAGTAGGACCCGCTCCTGTCGATCCTCTATCTCCACCGGGACCTCCGTAAAAGTCGCCCCATCATCAACGTCAAGCTCCCCATGGTCAAAGATGTGCGTCGGGTTGTGCACGTATCTCCTCAGCTGAGACACGTGGAAGTCGTCGTGCACCCGGTGTAACTGAGGTGGTAGAGCCAGGCGATAAGCCACCTCACCAACTCTGCTGAGGACCTGGAAGGGTCCGATGAAGCGCGAAGATAACTTGTCGCCTCGGCCAAATCTCCGAATACCACGTCGAGGTGAGACCCGTAAGAAGACGTGGTCACCATCCTCGAACTCTAGTGGCCTCCGCCTCCTGTCAGCGTATGACTTCTGCCGGCTCTGTGTTTTCCTCATCCGCTCCTGGATGACATGGACCTCTTCTGACGTGGCCCGGACCATCTCTGGTCCCACAAGAGCTGCGAGATTTCTTCTTTGCCGATAAGAGAAACCTGGTCTCATCCCCTGGATGGACCACATTCTTTGCCTAAAACAGTCAATCCTAACATGGATGATACTAATCCATACCAAGGATGACGTCGTAAGGCCTCGACGCTACTACTAAGAGATCCAACCGTTACTCTCGCCTCCAAGGGTTGAGTCACACTGTCGGCATCAGTGTGTGGTAACTGGGTCTCCTCCAGTAGATGTCTCACAAGTGAGGGTCAAGTCAACAGTCAACTGGAACCTCTTAGTAACATCACAAAAGAGGACAGGAAAGAAAACATCACAAAGGTATGCGTCTTTTATTATTGCAGCTCATATTACAAGACGCTACACAAAAGCAACATCAACATGGAACTAGAAGTACAAAAGACGTATCCACTAGTTCCTCCCCTGTCCACCTGCTCGCAGAGCTCCAGCATTTGTCGCTGCCTCAACCTCGTTGGCTCCCTCCAAGCCTGCGGATCGAGGAGTCGGACAGTCACGTGCCAGGTGACCCTTTCCGCCATAGGAGTAACACAACCTGCTCCTTGCACGACTAGCTCTGTTCCCACTCCGGGTGCCCTGCACCACCGGTCCTAAAACCCGAGATCGCCCAACTGCTGGTCTGGTCCTCCTGGACCTCTGCATCATCTGTCTACTGCCCACAGATGACTCGGCTTCTGATCGAAAAACACGCGGCAAAGGCAGAATCTCCTGTACACGCTCGGGGTGTAGAGATACTGGCACAAACTCCACCCTGAAGAAGGTCTCGAAGTCTTCCCATGCGAAGTTCATCTCATCGCAAAACTGAAACAAGTGGCTCCACCACCTACCTGCTGCTGCGTGTAGTAGGCTCGCAGCGAGGATCACCATGAGGTCTGCTGGTGTCCTCACTAGCCTAAACACTTGTACCACTGCCTCCAGCCAGTCCTCTGCAGCCTGGGGATCCGTCTCCCCGCGAAACCTGGGCGGTCGCTGGCGCTGAAACTCATGCAGTGCGCTGAGGCGACGTGCATCGTCAGCGGCTGCTGCTGGAAGCATCGGGGGCTCGGCGGGTAGAGCTACCGCCGGTGCCACTGCTGACAAAGGGCCCTGCACCGAGGCCTCGTCGTTCAGTGGGCTGTCGTCACGTTCGATTCTCGGAACCCTAGCTGGCTGCCGTCGTGGGGCCATCCTGAAACAAACAACGTAACATGATCAAACGATTATACCTGGTGAGCTGACCTGGTTTGAGCTGTTTTAAGGGGAAAAACCTTTGAAAACACACACGCAATCAGTGTTTTCGTGCACAAAGTCGGAAATCAGTTTTCAGGGTCCTGGTGTATGGATACGTCGGCCGCCCGCACCAACACTGGACTCCCTGAACTGAAAACCACACTCGGTACTCTCAACACTATTGCTTCACAGAAAGAAACATCAGAGTTATAAGTTCTGCGGTAGAACCGAACTCCTCTGATACCAATTTGTCACGACCCGCCCTCGGGGTCCGTGCCGTGACTACCCCAAGCCCGCCTTCCATAGGCCAGGGGATGGCGACTAGCACCAAGGCGTAAATCCCAGAAAAAGGGAAGGCATTGCCTTTGTAAAGTAAACAAACACCACAGAGTAAGCAAGCGGAAGTAAAACACTAAGTACAAAAAGAAGAGCTGAAAAGTAAAAAGGGGCCGAAAATACAAGCCCAACTGTAAAGTACAACTCGAAAGGGAAAACAGCGACTGAAAAGTAAAGCTGCTACGCTGAGATGTCCACTGGAAATCCCACCTGAAGGGTGGGTACAGATAGCTCCTCTGCTCCTCGGGTCCCGCCATCCGCTCTGAGTATGTCCCGCCCAGTGGTCCACCTCCGGATACCACCTCGTCGTATAGTCCACCTCCAGGTACCGTCCAGTCCTCGAACCTTCGGCTTCTGTCAGCACTGTCCGTCGTCTGCAACCAACACAACGAGGTGCGGGCATAGCCCGTGCAGGGGTGAGTATAACGATACTCAGTAGGGACCCCGAGACCCTCAAGGTCTCACTAAAACCAACAAGGATAAACACAAGAAGATCTCAACAGATAAACCTTACTTAGGTATATGCCCATACATATACCTAAGTTATCAAGTAACCCATCTCAATCATGAGGAAACACAAGAATTGTGAAAACGACGGATAACCACTACCCGGGTATATGCCCATACATATACCCAAGTTAGCAAGTGACCCATCTCAATCATGAAGTAAACACAAGGTCAAAAGTCTCAGCTCAAACCAGGATTTTCATTATCGAAACCGTAACTGCTGAAGAGCTCCGTCTCTGGAGTGTGCAGTGGTCCTGTCACGACTCCGAGGTACTGCTCACTAACCTAAGACTGCTGAAGTACTCCTCCTGTCGAGTACCGCGGGTCAGCCACCCAGACACAGTAGTGCTTCCCGCCGAGGTATGTCACCCAAACTCAGTAGTGCACACCCCCTAGTAGCCTGCTGAGGTACTCTCCGGACGAGCACCGCGGGTCTGCACTGTCACACAGGTAGTGCTCCGTCCTCCATGGGTCTGCACCTCAGAAAGTAGTGCTCCGTCCACTGGGCTAGTCGACTCACTCCAAGTCGAGTCGGTCAAGCAGTCGTCAGGTCTCAGCCAGCTACACGGTCTCAGTACATCGCACGCTCGTCACTGGGAGGGTCCGCTCCACGAGCTACAGGTCGATACTCCAAGTATCTCAAAGTCCCGCAAAGAAGTATCTCAAAAGTCCGTCTCGTCACAGGGGTCTCAACGCAACAGACGGTGCGTCGATCGGACGCCCGGTCTGTGAGTTATTAGCCTTTTCGTCCCAGGGGCCCGGTTGGTTTCGAGTGCGAACCAATCCCGGCCGTATCTCAAATGTACCCCGAACTCCCATAGGGTATACTCATAGGGACCGTTATTAAACGTAAACACCAACGCCACTGACGGTTCGTCAAACGGACGTCCTGTCTGAAAGATATCAGCTTTCCCGTTCCAGGGGCCCGGTTGGATTTCGGGTACAATCCAACCCGGCCATACTCCGACTGCATCCAAAACTCGGGCGGAGTATGTCAAAAGTTCCGTCTCATCAAGAGGAAGTCAACGAAACAGACGGCGCGTCAATCGGACGCCCGGTCTGTGAGTTATTGGCTTTTTCGTCTCCGGGGCCCGGTTGGTTTTTAAGGCAAAACCAACCCGACCGTACTCCACCTGCGTCCAAACCTCGGGCGGAGTATGCCAAAAGATCCGTCTCATTAAGAGGAACGCAACGCGGCTGACGGCGCGTCAATCGGACGTTCGTGGCTCAAGATATGAGCGTTTCCGCTCCGAAGGCCCGGTTGGTTTCGTGAACGAACCAACCCGGCCGAACTCAAAGTAATCCAAAACCTTGAGTGCGATATACCGAAACGACCGTCTCGATCCAAGGATCGCGTTGCCGCAGACGGTTCGTCATTCGGAGGTCCGAGCCTCATGTTATGAGCCAAAAACCAAATCTGGTTCGAAACGGGGGGGTCCGGGTCCGGGCCGACCCGGCCCGACCCCCCCCCGGGGCGGCGCGGCGGCGGCGGCGTGCGGCGGCGGCGGCGGCGGCGGCGGCGGGCCGCGGCGGCGGCGGCGGCGGCGGGCTGCGGCGGCGGCGGTGGCGCGGCGGCGGGCCGCGGCGGCTGGCGCAGGCGCCGCTTAAGGAGGCCGCGCGGGGGGAATTTAATTCCCCCGCTGAAGGATTGGCGGCGCGGCATATAGCCGCGCCTCTCTTGCAAACCCCCCCCCCCATGTGGGGGGCTTGATTGGCAGAAACGGGGGGGCTTTGCCCCCCACAAGAAAACCGCCCCCTCTTTAAGAGGGGGTTTCATGAGGTGGTCGGGGGATTATTTCCCCCGGTTTATTGGCATCCGGCCGGCCAGCTGGCCGGCCGATTTCCTCCAACGGGACCGGAAAAATCCGGTCCCCTCTTCGGCTTCCGATGCCGGCGGCCCGGCCGCCGGTCTTCTCTTCCGCCGCGGCCCGGAACCGGTCGCGGTCTCCCCGTCCCGCCGCGGCCCGGAACCGGCCGCGGCGTTCGTCATCCGGCGCGGTGCGACGGCACCGCGCCCCTTTGCCGTGCTCTGATATTCATTCAACGCGGCGCGACGGCGTCGCGTTCTTGTTGTTTCTTCCATGGTGCGCACGACGGCATCGCGCAAGATATTTACACGCTCATCCGCGTGGTGCGACGGCACCACGCCACTTGCTTTCCTTCGCAAAATAATTAAACATTAACGATGGAGGGGGTTCGGCCGTGTTCATGCGGTCCGGCCCCCTCACGTTAAGCAAATAACTCAACTTAAACATTCAAGCCTCAAGTTTGACATGCGAGATCCACGTTCAAGAAATGGAATAAATAAATAATGAATCAACAACCCCTACCTTGGTATAAGGTTCGATGATTGTTCTACGTTCCGTGGAAGACGACGTCGCGGAGGTCGGGCGACGCGGTCGTCGTTCGTCAAATTCAACGATGAAGAGGCGCGTCCGAAGAGGCACGTCGTTGGCGAATCCTTGTACGCCGACGAAGGTTGTCCGAGGAAGGTGCGGTGTTCTCTCTCGTTGACACCGAAGACGAAGAAGAGCGGAGCGGCGTTCTTCGTCGGAACTTGAGCGTTCTACGACAAGTCTCGAGGAAAGTCAAATAAAAAGGAAACAACGAACTCAAGAACCCTTACCTTGATAGTCACACGTTGACGGAGTCGTGGAATATCGGTGTCAATTCCTTTGACGTCGGAGGAAGAGTCGTTGTCGATGGCGTTCGTCGCGGAAAATATGATGCGGAAGAAGAACGTCACGTCGCGGATATGGCGTCGCGGAAAGACCGTGTTCTTCGGCGAAGAAGTTCTTCGTTGAAGAACGGCGTTCTTTGCGTTCTTCGTTGAAGTTGAGCGTTCTTCGTTCTTCGAAGGTTCTTCGTCAAGTTGAAGAAGGAGAAGAAAAGCTTCCAAAGCTCTCAAGAAATCCTCCCAAGGTGTTAAAAGAATCCCCTAGAATAATATAAGCTTTAACTTATATTATTACATAACTTAACCACAAGAATTTCAAAGGTTTGAAATTCAAAAAGGGTTTAACTCCCTTAATAAAAAAAAGTAACTTAAGCCATTAAAAGAGGCGTTAAAGGAGTTGGGAGGATTTGAAAGGTTTAGGGGTTCGTGTGGGCCCCACCACACTTAATCCTCCCAAGGGAGGTTAAGTGGGTGTGGGTCCCACTCCCAACCTCCTTTGATAGGTTTTAACAAGTTAAAAATAAATTGTTCAACACAAATTTTATTTAACTCAACTAAAAACCTCAAAAATTAACTTTCAACCCGCAAAAAACGCAACTCCCGAAAAGGTCTCTTTAAGCGAATATCGGCGCTGCGAGTTCATCGGTGCCCTCGGATTTCAATTCTGAGCACCGTATCAAAAGTTAGAAATATCCGCTCGTTCGTTCACTGAACGTACCCGAGCCAAACTTTAGAAATTAATTCCGGGCACTCCGGACCTCGGAATCAGGTGCCGTCTGAAACCGCGCTCTTGTAAAATTCAAAAGAAAATTAAGAAAAAAATTCCCTTGAATTTTACCGGTCTTTACAAAAATGAAGTGATAAATCCATTTTATTAAAAATCAAGAAGATAGAGTATGTAAAAGATGATGTGATAACTGAAAATACTACCCTCATCAATGAATAATCAAAGACCCAGTTTTTCAATAATCTTAATTTTTTTCCCACACTCCTCATTACACATTTAATTCTAATAAATTAATCTACACTCACACCCATGGACTCGACCCTAGGGATGAAAGACTATTCTCTATGTCTTCACAAGTTGCAAGAGGCCTTCAATGTTAGTTACGTTAAAGTTTTTATTATTAGCCTCTGATTAAGACTCCAATATCATAGATGGGTAATTAGTCAAAATCCCTTCAACTCCTATCTATGTGGAAGTCTAAGTGACATCAATATGTAATCCAAATTCATTCATGTCATTATTTTCTTCCACATTTTATGAGGTCTAAGACTACATCTTCAGGGAGGCTTCTTGATCCTCTTCTACTTATGATTAATTTTTACCTTCCTTGAGCATGTCAAGAACTCTAAAGAGGTTTTCAGTTAAAACCTTATCATTAAATAGGATTCCTATTATCTGTTCATATTTGGATGCAGTGTCACGTGAATCATCAATAATGAATAAAACCTCGTTACATGTTCTTGTTGAAGGCTCAATTTGAATAGTTAACATACAACGGCCCAATGCCAGGTCCCTTGGTGTTACATTAGCATTATAATATTCATGATCCGAAGATTTTGATATTGATTTCTTGAATGGAAACAATTGAAATCCTTCATTATCCACTAATACCTTGGATGAAGACTCTTTTTGCATTGTAGGTCACTTACTCTATGAACCACCACATTGCTTCTAGGTGTAGCAGGTATGTCACTGACCCTAGGATGACTGGTAACCTAAAATTTATTATTAGGATGAGAACCTACCAAAGACAAGGGGATTTATATTTAGGCCAATCAAAATTTTTCTTCTTATACACAACCTCGGCCACCTTTGTATTACCTTTTCATGATTTTTTAGTAATCATATTCTCATGTAAGATCTATGGATTTTCCTTTTCTTGCATTAATGTTTCATCAACTGAACCTGTTGTCCCTTAATCCAAAATATACTCCAAAAACATTTACGTTTGGTACTCAAAGTGAACTATGTCATGAACACCTGCAGAAGCCTGCTGAATTTGAGAAATTGAGGAAGCCAATTCATTAACACCTACCTTCTGTAAAGAGGTCATCTCCACTGGTGAAAAATTTTCCCTCCAATGAATTTATTTTGTATTAGTCTCAGATTTAGCAACATTAGAAACATCTTGACTAGTTTCATAACCAAAATGGAATCCATAATGAGGCCTATAATTCCAATTGTTAAACTGATAGTTAGAAACATTAATAAACTACCAATCCTAGATAGTATTATGGCCATCCTTTCCTCAGTATCGAGGCTTATCCTGCAAAGGAAAATAAAAAAAAACCGTGCGGAGAATATTTATTTCACTTCATAAAGAATAAATTAAAATAATTTCCATCTGAAGAGTTGAAATATAGAGAATAAAATCTACTACATTCCTAAATGTTATATTCAATGACCTTGCTATACAATCAATATTTAGTAACCTTCAAGTGAAAAATTATAATATTAAACTCATCATCAAAAGTAGAAATATTAAAACGATAAAAAATATATAAATCAAGTCAACATTACCCAAAAATTGTGAAATTGACCAAATCTATCAATTTCATTTTCATTGTCCATTTTAATAGGAACCCTAATATACATTGAAATTTCACAATGGATTTTTGGCTCCAAATGAATTTAGTTAAGACCATATAAATTTATATAGACCTAGGAAGATGAGTTTCCATCCTCTAGAGGATTAAAATTCTTATCCTATTCTTGGATGTGTATGAATCCAATCTTGAGAGAGACCAAACCAAAGGCCCAATCTCGCATCTTAATTTCCACATAAGGTAAAATCAAGTGGAAAAATCTACAAATCAATGAAAAACATTTCCATTTTGGGATTCCTCATATCACATATAGTCCCTCAACTAGATCCCAAATTGTTAACGGATTAGAACCCATATGAATGATAATGTGAAAATTGAATGAGTTCTCACCTATTTTTTAATGTTCCCAGAAATTAATTAGATCATCGTTGACATCATACATGTTTACATTATAGAGAATGACACCAAAAATCAATCCCTTATAGGGAGAGAAATATTACATGGAAACAATCTCTTCAACCATATAATCCTCTCCATTAATGAGTTGTCAAAACTCCAATCTTGCACCAATGGGGTTGTTAGAATCAAATCACCATTGCGAAAGGGAATTATTGGCCATGTACTGAATATGTGAATATTTCATTCCATAATATCCTTAATCACAATCATGAACTAGACATTGAAGAAAAAGGTGATTGGGGATTCGATAAAATTATGGATTTTCTTAATTTCCTCAGACCAGTGCTTCTAGTAGGATAATATTGTTGGAATCCAGCTCGAACAACCACGAACATTAAGGAAACAAAAAAATTGGATAATGATTGATGGAGTTTGAATCTTCTATTTTTTACAAGTAAAAAAACATCCCCAAAACATATCTTCTATAATGGTTCTATGGATCATGATAAATCCAATAAATAATAAATTTAGGATTTAATGAATATTGTTCAACATTCGATCATCACTCAAATTATCTTTCCCACATGTGAGAGTTTCATAAAGGTATTAGATATTATGATAAAAATATTTAAGTTTTGTGGAATTTCATATTGGAAATGTATCATATTCATGAATGGATTTAACCACATAATCTCTAAATATATGAAAAATAAGTGTCATGTATAGGGTTTTTATCTATATCCCAAAAAATGATTAATTTATATCTAAAAATTGGATGTTTGTTTCAATCTCTTCTCCCTTAAAAATGCTCGATCCCACTTCAAGATCATGATATTGGATTTGAACTGGATTTTGTCTCAACCCTGCATCATGTTCTCTATTTCATCCACTATGGGTATCCCTATTAAAATGGATAGATCTTTAGAATCAACTTTCTTTGGTCACTATGCTAGAATCCATGATTAAGTTGATCTCAAGTACACCTTGAATGGTCAACTATTTATTTATACCTTGGATGATGACATTCACCTTTATGTATGTTATGAGAAATTATGGAACATATATTCATCATTTAAAATAATCAGGAATATGAAATAAAATTGTTGTAGAGATGATTTGTGAGTTACTCTAATTATGGGGTCATCACAATAATGATTGTAAGAAATTTAAGTGAAAATACATTGAAATTATAGAATAAAAGGGTCCTAATCGTCATGGGAAGCCCAATTCAACATGGCTAGAGGCCCAAGTTCAGGATTTTTCCAATTTAGTAACACCCTTTTACTTTGGTTATACTAGTGATTAGAGAAAAAGACACGAGTTGATGCTACTGACGAATAGGTTCACGGGAGAAAATTTCATCTTTCTACAATTTATGTCAAATTTTCCCTATCTAAGAGGTTGGACCCCACCCCCCATTGAATATAAAAATTATGGGAGAGAATTAGAATCTAATAGTGAACTAATATTCATTTATTTTTTGTCAATTATGATAAGGTGCATAATTATATGTATAGAATTACTATAAAGAGTAATAAATTAATTTAGTCTTATTACCCTTCCTCATATCAACATAAAAATTCCAGACATTGACACTTTGGTTCTGGTTATAAATAATAGTTGAATGGTGCATCCTCAATTTGAACATATATATATTGATAATCCTCTTACTTACGGTGATGCACCAACAAAAAGTGCACAAGAGAGGAATCCACAACTGCCAGTTTTGGATCTATGGATACAATTAAATCATGAGTTGAGAGGAATGGTATTTCTGATATGGCTGGAGTTCCTTTTCATAAAAACCATTCCGCATTGGGATAAAAGGTGAATGGTGCTACTGGAACCCCAAATGGTACATCGCATATGAACTAATTCAAAAGTCTAGATCCACTACTAATTCTAGTCAGTATTATAATATCTGATATTATCTCATGGTGAATGGTAGTGCTTGTGTGGTGGGAAATCACCATTCCCCATAGAGATATAATGTGGTACAATAGTATCCTTAAATCATGGATGTATCCTTTGAGTAGGGGGAGAAGGTAATGTAATAAATGAGACTTCGTATGACTACTATGACACAATATCATGTAGGTCATTGTACTGGTTCAATAGGAAATTCTCTTCTTGGAGTGACCATGGAATATGGTTTTATGGAGGCTCCATTATTTCATACAATCTTTGTTGGACCTATGTAAAGACACCATGTTAGGACCATTGATTAAAAGATTATCATCTATTCCAAATATATAGTGGAATATTTCAATGAATTTTGTCTTCTTGATTTTCTAAATAAATATTTTAAATCAGATAAGATGGTTAATACAGAGGAAAAATCCCTTGAAGTGGATGAAATTTAGGCCAGTCTTAAATTTTTTTATTATAGTGGAGAAGTGAACCAGGATAATGTCGTTGAATACTTGGGTGATTTAGATGATTCTTAGGGGACTTGGTAGTAAGTGAATCCTTTTGTGGAAAGGAATACATCCATAAATTTTGGATGTTTCCATGTAATAATTAATTATAAAGAAATACCAATTGATTAATGTAGGGCTAGGGATGGGATTATCAAAAGTTTAGGTATGTGATTTCCTCTTATTAAGCGATAAGGGAAAGATTTTCTATTTCTGATCCTATCAATCCTGTTTTCCTATTTTTTCCCTTTTAATAAAATGGCTTTGACCCTACGTGTTTTAAAAAATAATCATTAAAATTTATAAATTGATTTAAATAAATAAATATATTCTAAATAAATATAACCTTGTATAATTATTTAAATTTGTAAATAAAAATAAAAATTTTATTATTATTATAAATAAAGATAAATATATAATTATTAATATAGATATATATTTCAATAATTATATATTTAAATTATATAAATAAATATATTTATATAATTAATGATATATTAATTTTGTGAAAAGGTTCTAAGGGCTATAACCCCTTTGACCAAATATATTTAGGAAAACATATTTATATAATTATATATAAATATATCATAAATTTATTTATAAATAAATAAATATATATATAAATGAATTTATTTATAAATATATTGATAAATGATTGAGGATGGGTTTAGTTCTATGAGAGTTTCTCTCTCTATTCTAAAATGGTGATTAGTTTTTTTTATTATGAATTCTACATCAATAAAATTTATGGATGATATATTCCTCACTCAAGGATTATTTGACTCCCACAAACATGCGGGTGCTAGAAAAAAGGGTATAAATGTTGTGGGGAGTGAGACTGTTGTGGTTGCTTCAATTGAGGTTAGTGAGAAAAATCATTCCTTATCTCTATTCAAAGGTATAGTTGTAGGTGGTATTCATCATAAAGGAAATATTACCAACATAATGGATGATCCATTTATAGTCTCAGAAGTACTAGAAATTTTTGAACATTCAGTCATTGTGTGTCTAGTTTTTCCAAGTGTCTCTATGATGTTGAAAGATATAAATCATATTGAATGAATTTCAGAAATACGGGTCTTTGGAAATTGGAAATATGTATCATTGGGATGCAGTTTTTTTCACATGATACTTTATTATGAGGATATGAGGATGAGGTCTTGGAGATTTGGTTAGATCCCTTTCACATCGAGATTTATACACTTCTAGGAATGGAATAAAAAATTCAACCATATGGAGGTAGTAAACTCCTCTATCCCATTATGGGTCAAGGTATATATATTTAATTGTATACTTTGGGACCCTATGATCCTCTATGATATTACATTATCTATATGGGTTCCCATTAAAATGGAAAAAGAAATTGAGTTAGCCATTTTTGTACTCTATGATCAGTTTTTAGAATGAGTGGATTTTTGTTCCACATTAGTTTTTAGGGTTTTACTTTCAACAGATGGTAATGATATATATTTGGAATTGAATATGAGAATATTCCGAGGTTTATACTAATTATAAAGTAATAGGACACAATATTTCTAATTACATGAGTAAGATTGTTTGTGTATTCTTATCTATGCATGGGAATAATTGTATTTCTTATCATAAAATGACCAGAAGTGTGAAATCCAATATTTGAGGGGATATTGATAGTTCTGGTCAAGATCTGAATCAAGATCGTAGAGTGAGAAATAAGGTGGAATCGTAGGATAAGGGGTGTGGCTCTGATCCTGGTCAATAGTTGGGTGTACACTTGGATTGTAATGATGGGATCTCTGGGGATGGTCTTACTGACTCTACTATTGCTGATGTAATTTTTAGGGATGGATAGAGGGTATGTAGTAATATTTTTCCTTATTCAAAGTCTCAAAGATATACTTTTGATGCATGGACAAGTTAACTCAATGGAAACCAAGATACTAGATCACACACATAGATTTTAGAGGTGGGATAGGCAGATGAGGCACATTCATCAGATAAAGCAATGAAAAATAATTTACCAATAAGCAAATTATTCATGAAAAAAACAAATTTAGAAAAATCTTAAAAAGGAAGGATAAAATTTACATAGAGAATCTAAAGTGGTCAAAGCCTATAATTTTCACTCAAATCTAGGTAAAGATTGATGTTTCCTGGGTGAAAAAATTTCCAAAACTCTTTTAGTTTTTTTAGGCCTTGATTTTTTGCTAGATCAGTGGGTGCTTCCATATTATATATAATAGGTTCTCCTCCTCCTCCATATATTAATAAGGTTCTGCATCATTTGTTGGTTCAAACGAATGTATGATGAATGTATTCTTCTAATTATGAGAAGGTGGTACGTAATACTTATTCAGTTGGGTTGTGAAAAAATATTTCAGCACCATATAGGCCTTATGGTAGTAGTGCTAATGATCTGATTATTTACGATGGTCCAGAGTAATCCACATTGATAGATTCAGTCGAATTTCTGGAGGGTAGGGATTCACTTGATGATGAAGGCTAGAATCAATCTCACATGACACTAAAACCTTTCAAAAAGGATAATATGCATAATAAAAACTCCCTTAATGAGATACATGGATCTTTGGTGGAAAATGTAAATTCTTCTAAAACAAGAAATATAATCAAGGCATTGGTCTCCAATTCAAAGTATTTTGGATTTCTTGACTCAAACATATAAATCCCCATGGAGGAATTGGAAGGGCTTTTAGCGGGGTGGGGGAGTTCTTAACTTGGGAGATAATACACCCACTAAAACCCACATGAATCACCATACTCATTTGAGGTCTACCAATGAAAAATCGATGACTCACCTATTATGCGTAGTAATAATGCATTTGAAGGTGTTACAACTAGTCATGAAAGAATTAATAAGGATATCATATATTCTACTATAGCTGATGATGGATTATGTGATTCCATTTCCAAGGGGGTGCCTTCAGAGGCAGTGGATATGGTGGGGGTTTGAGTTTTATAGGCACAATGGAACTACCTTCAGATAATGACAATGGCCATTGAATGAGGGTAAAAACATGGTGTCATGGTCGAAATCCACCTAGAAGAGCTCCTCTTGGTATGGGTTGGTGTAGTCCTAATCAAAGTTGGGTAGCTGAATTTGATTTTTTCTGCTTCATTGGGTGTCATTGTTGTGTGGATCTTGGACCCTATGACTTTTTTTAGGGTTTTTATACATTTTTTTACCACTCCTCGATTGTAATTTTTATTTTAATAAATGGGATATGACCTTTGTTCCTTATCTCATGCCAGGTATAAAAATACTGATAAATATATTTTTATAATTATTTAATATTGTTATATATATATATATATAAATATAATAATAATAATTATTATTATACATATATATTTAAAAATTAATATTTAATAATATATAATATAAATATATTTATTCATGATGGTTCATCCATGGATTTGGAGATCCAAATCCATGACACAAATTTTATTTATAAATTATAATGTAAAAAGAAATAAATTGAAGCTATAGAAGTTATCAAATTATGTCAAACTGAAAGGCCACAAAAAATAAATTACTCCCTAAATAGCCATAATCACATGGCCCAAAAGCTCATTCCTTACACCACCATAGTTTCCCTACATTATCAACTCAAATATCCATTGTAGCATGTGGGATAAATTCTTACAATGTAACCCGTAAGACCAATTCTATCAATGAAGATTGTATGCTGCTCTAAAATATATCCCGTCAAGGAAAATGTTTCTAGGATCATTTATTAAAGGCATGACAATGAGGTAAAAAAATATTGTGAAGTTTCCCATGTTTATTGAGGACCCTTCACTATTCTGTGAACCACACCACATCCCGAGGTCACTACTTTTCCATCTTGAGTTTGTCAAATGCTACACCCTATGATCCAAAGTCATTGTATTCTTCCAATTTCTTAAGGTGGTCCCATCAAACACCCATAATCTACGATGTTGTGTTCCTGTTGGGATGAAACCCAATGTCATAACTGAAGCTGTCTCAAAAAACTAGATGATTAACCTAAAGGACTTTTATAACCTGAAGGCATTTTATCACTCTAAGTAATTTTACATAGCACCTGAAGTATTTTTCAACATATGGATTTTTCACATACTCACCTGAAGGACTTTAAAAAACTAAGCAACTAAAGGATTTTTTATCACAACTATGAACATACCTTCTTTTTGTACCATCGATCAACACAACTAAGACACACCGCTCGATTTCTGCAACCAAGAGGACATTAGATACACAAAACAATCATCATCTCTAAGCAATCACATTCATTATTAATCATTGACATGCAATCATTGTTGTCATAATAGCCTCTTATTCATTAATCTTCATCATCTAATTTTTTCCCATCACCAACACATAGGTAACTACAATGGTGGTGACCCCATTCTCAATCTCTCTTGGAGGATACATCTTTTCTAGCCCTCACTCTGCTTCTTTATCACATCCCCGTATATATAGAGGTTTTCAAGACCCCTCTCAATGATTATAATCATATTTTTTTCATATCCAATATCACATATCTATTTTTTCATAACTACTACAACATATATATTTTTTTATTTATCTCTATTATTAAAATTATAAAATAAAAAAATATCCCAAAATTTCTAAGTTCTTTGTTGACCTACATACAAACTCTATCCCCATTGATGGGAGTGGCTCCCTAATATCTTGTTGCGGTCTCTGGTCACCATCGCAAGGGTCCCATTCCACCTCATCGATCATCATTGTCGGTACTTGGATACAAGGTGGTCATCATACACATGCCATCCAATAGCCACCGACACATGCAGAGTTCATCGCTAGACCACATATAAAGGTCTTTTCAGGCACCCCAATGAGGAGAATAGACCCCTGCTATGGAGACACATCCATCTATTACTACTACTAGGACCCCATACCCACATCTCCTCTCATTGATGAAGTCCATACCCATTTCCATGGTCATTAATGCCATCTTAGGTCCTTTACCTGTACTATATTTTTCACCAACCTATTCCCAGGATACCCCTAGTATCACCTAGAGATCATCACTGAAAGATCCCAAGTCCCAAGGTGTCCAATCATCAATAGATCCACCAATCTACGAATCACGACCCCAACCACCAGTGACCTCTGTTGGGGGTTATCAACAACCATCACCATCTAGGAACAATAACTAAATTCCACCATTAAGGCATAATGGACATCCTCCATCATTAAGGAATCATCCCCAGTTACCTCGATCATGAAACTGTCACCAGCCACCACTTTCAAAGTGGGGCTCCAGTCACTGATCAAGTGGGACGCAGACCATCCAACATCAATGATGAATTTAGAGTGATCCCCAATCCTCTTAAATATTTTATAATTATATAATAACTAATGTATCCGGATAAATATATTTAAAATGAGTTCATAAATATATTTATATATAAAAATTTATTTATATCTATATACTTTTGAATTTAATTTAAGATTTATAAATTTTTATTTCTAAATATAATCTATATGAGAAATCTCCATCTACCTTATGGTGGGTGTGGTATTGGGAGGCACTACCAATTTTGGAGAGTTAATTGTGGAAGGGAAATTATTGTAAATATTATGGTGGAATTATTTTTTTTTGTGGGCATAAGAAGATGAACAAACCCAAACCAACCCTTGAAAGCATTTATTTCCATCATATATATAACAATATTTATTCCAATAAAATTTTAAATCTGTGTATGCTATCCTCCAATAAATATATATGGAGAAGAACGATCATGGAATACCCCCTTCTCTCATGGATGTAGGAACCATCGCTAAACTGCTCAAATCTAATTGGTTTTTTCATTTTTATCTTCTGTTTTATGTGTTTTTTAACCAGAAAATCCTATGATACCCTAAAAAGTTGTGTTTAGTGGATAAAGGTCAAAATGATGATGTGCATAGAGGATTTTTTAGTGATTAGAAAATTGATTTTATTTGATTTTTTTCCCATTTTAGTGAAGAGGTAAGCAAGATGATTCTAATAGAATAAGTGTCTTTAAAAATGGATCTGAAATGAATCCGGTATATATCGTGAAATTTTCAGTCAAACTGCGGGTGATACAATACCCTTTTCTAAAGAAGACACCACTATCCATGCTGGTGTCACTATCCAGCGGGTGTTCTAGTAACTATTTCAGCAAGCCTCATCAATTCACCATCATCGGTCGATCTTGACCATTGAAATTTTTTGGACAATAACATGGCCAATCAGAGTCCATTTTCAGCGATCTAAGAGTTGATTCCAGCTACTTGGACCATTTCGGACACTTCATTATGGTTATATTTTCAAAATTCTCACTACAAAAATGGATGAAAATATATTAAATATGATTAAGCTTTACTCTTTTAATTATGCTATCTAGAAACCCAAAATGGAGAATATTTTATGTATTAAATATTTGTGGAAACCAATATTGGAGACCATTAAGCCAATTACATTGTAACCGGTGGATTAGTCAAAAAACGTAAATCTGATGACAATATGTCTGCTTATATTCGTCTAGTTGATTTGGAGTAGGCCGTAATCAGTAGGAATTGTGTTACCCAAATCAAACAGCAGATCAACAAGATTATCTTCAAGAATTTCTCCAGTGAACATTATTCTTCGTTTCTTTTACATAAACTGGAAAAGATTTATGCATGGAAAACTGCACAAAACCAATAAAACTAGATATGCCATCTTACTAACAAGAAGTACAAAGATATGACCAATGTATTAGAAAACACGAGAGAGCTCTATGAGACCACTGATCAGTTTAATTCGATGAAAATGATGATTTATGATAAGTTTTAGTCTCTTTTGATGTTGAGTTTTAGCAAATATGTGGGAGACAAAAATTTTGTTGGTTATAAATTCAACTCCTGATGGAACACTCACTGTCGATATGGTGAAAGATAGAATATTGAATGAAGAGTCCCAATAGAAGTACAAGGGACATAAACATGAATCAAAGGTTCTTTTCACTGAAAGAAAATGGAAACAAAAAAGTCAAGGAAGAATAAGGGGAAAAGAACCCCAAGACCAAAGTCTTCAATGGAGGAAGTAATCAAAATCTTGATCAGGATATGACATGAATTGACACCACTGTGGTAGCCTGTACACTTCATCTTATAGTTTAGAAGGATGATGGTAGAGAAAAAAAATCAAAAAGGTAAGGACGAAAATAAATTTGTTTTAGTTGTAAATAAAGAGGTCGTTATGGTTTAGGAAGATAATATGGCATTCCATACAAGCCATGTTTATGCATGGGTGATCGATTAAAGTGCCTCCTAATATGTCATTGACCGAATATATTTCTTCTCATCTTAAACTTATGAATGTTTAGGGCGTGTGAAGGTCGGAAATGATTGTGCATCCTAAATAGTTTCTATTGGTAATATTTTTTTGGAGACTATTATTAGAGGGAGGTTACTGTTGAACGATGTGATACATGTTCATGATATTTACCTCAATCTGATGTCCACTATAATTCATAAGGATGATGGATACATTAGTTCTATTTGTGAAGGGAAGTGAAAGTTTATCAAAGGTAACATGGTAATTTATAAATTATGGAAATATAGTTATCTTTATCTCACAAATATTATACCTTCATGAGGAGAATTCAATGAATATATGAAAGACATTATTTTAGAAGTTTGACAGAAGTGTCTTAGTCACATGATTGAGAGAGGAATCAGGTTGTATTGTAGGAAATATATTTTTCTTGGACTAAAAGGTATACACTTGAATACTTGTGTTGATTTCATCAAGGGAAAACAACATATAGTATCATTTTGTGGTTGTCAAACATCCAAAATGAAAATGTTTTATATTTGAGTAAAACTGATGTATTCGTGATGATAACTACATCTATGAGAGTTACTATTTATTTTATTAACATCATAGATGATTATTCTATACATTTCGAGTCCTTTTATGTGAAAAGTAAAGATCATGTAGATGTTGTTTTCAAGAAGTTTCATTTGAAGGAGGAAAGATAAACATTTATACGGTTAAAGTGAGTGTGAGTAGAAAAAAGAGGAGAGTATCGTGATCCATTTAAGGAGAACTGTAGGAGTTTCATAATTAGGCTAGAAAAATTAGTACCAAATAAAAATATTCATAATAGTGTTGCTGATAGGATGAAAAAAACAATTTGCAAGATATTTAAATGTATTTTCTGAAATACAATGCTTCCAGACAGCGTTTTGGTGGAGGAAATGACTAATACATTTAATATTATCAACCTTTCATCATCTATTCTATTGAGCTATGACATTACAAAAAGTGTTTGGACTAGTAAATATGTTTCATTCAAACACTTCAGAGTAATTTTTCTATAGGGAATTTGTTCATATCTAAGAAAGATGGGAAGGTGAAGATGGATGGAAAAGGAAAAGAAGGGTAACATTTTAGGATAAGATCAGAAAGAATTTGGATACCAACACTTGGATCCAATCTATAGGGGGATTGTAAAAAGTTGAGATGTGGTGTTTCTTGATGACCATATGATTGAATATTTTGAGAAGTCAGAAAATACAGTGAAGTTCCGGTCTGAGGAAATTCCATCCAGTATACAACCAGTCTCACCACCATTAGTTCAAGTTAGTGTGATAGAGATATATGAATCTGATGATATATCACTACCAATTAATATGTCTCCATTTGCTAATATGTCTTTATCGTATGATATTTTAGAAAAGATTCATCCTGAAGTTCGGTTGAGGAGATCCACAAGAAAATGAAAGCCAAGTTGTAGATACTCAAAACATGAGTATGTGATTCTCACTAATGGGGGGGGGGGGGATGGAGAAAGTTATGTTAATTTGATCTTTAATCACTAGAATAAGGATTGGAATAAGGCCATGAAAGAGTATAGGAAATCCTTGAACAAAACCAAATTTTTTTTGTAGAGTCACTAAAAGGAAAGAAGCCACTCAATAAAAATTTTGTGTATAGAATCAAAGGGGAAAACTGAAGCTCGCTACCACGCTATAAAGACCAAATGGTTTTTAAGGGACTTTTTCGTAAGAAAGGTATTGAATTTGATAAAAAAAATATCCCATGGTTAAAAAGGCTCCCATCTTAGTTTTTCATGGATTATCGTCTTTTGTGAACAGGAAGTTCAACAACTGGATGTAATGAAAATGTTATTAAATTTTCATCTTGATAAGGATATATACATTTAGAAACTAGAGGGTTTTTAAGTAAAGGTAATGAAAACCTCGTATTCATGATTAAGAGAGGTTTATATGGTTTGAAATTGGCACTGAGGTAGTGGTATTGGAAATTTGACTCATTTATGGAGAAAATGAGCACAAAGGACAACTTTTGATCACTTTGTTTTCATTAAATAGTTTTCTAATAGTGATTTCATTATCGTGAAGCTCTATGTTGATTATATGTTTACTATTGGAAGAGATATCACCATGATTGATAGGATAAAAAAGTACTTAAAAACACTTTTGAAATGAAGGACTTGGGAAGTGATATTTATATTTTTGTAATGAAGATTACTCATGGAAGGAGGAATCAACATATTGGGATATCTCAGGAACTATACAATGAGAATGTTCAGGAAAAATGTAACTTGATAAAGGAAAACCTATTATCACTCCACTTATGAGTCATTTTAGCCTCACGACAGGTCTGAGTCCATTGAATAATGAGTAGAAAGAAGAGATTGAAATATTTCCTTATCTGTGAGAAGTTGGTAGTATTATATATTCCATTGTGTGCACAAGATCAGATATTGATATTATTTTTTGGTGTATAAGGTGATCCATATCAAATCTAGGAAATGATCATTGGACAATGGTAAAATGGATATTGAGGTATATCTGAGGTACATCAATTCATTGTTTATGTTTTGGATGTGATAAATATGTTTTAGAAGGATACAAAGATACAGATATGGATGGTTATGTAGAAATGATGAAATCAATATCCGAGTACCTAATATCATTTTCAAGGGGATTATTATCATTGAAAATATGACATCAGAAATGTGTTTCCATGTATACCACATAATTAGATTATATTTTAGTCATTGAGGGATATAAAGAGATGTTTTGGATGAATAATTTTCTAAAAGATCTAGGATAGATTCAGTTGAATTATATTCTCTATTAAGATTTTCAGATTGCTATTCATCTCAGGAAGAACCCAGCATTTCATTCCAGGTCCAAACACATCAACATGCAATATCACTAGATCTGAAAAGTGTTAGAATGAATATTGATAAATGTTTAGAAAATCAACACTAATGATAATGGGTAGACATGATGATAAATGTTTTGCAGACGGAAAACATGGATGACTGTAAGGAGATATTGGGTCCAGCTTATAACGTAAATTTTTCATGAGGGGGTGACTTATGGTGGACACTCTGAATTTGGGAGAGTGATTTGCGAAATATAAATTTTTGGGAATTCCTATAGTGAAATTATATTATGGTGGGAAGCCAATGCGGTGGAGAGCAGCCGATGGTGGGAGAAATTTCAAGGTTTAATAAACCAACTGAAACAAACCTTTTATATACATTATGTATTTCATTTATATAATGATATTAATTCCAATAAAATTTCAAATAACTGTATGTGATCCTCTGTGGAATTTATCTCGAGAAGATCAATCAAGAGAGGCCCCCTTCCCCTATGGACGTAGGCACCATTTCCAGTCCAGGAAAATCTTGTGTGTAATTTATTTATCTCATTTGTTTTTTGTGGTCTTAATTACCATGAATCTCTGATAACCCAACACATCCATCCTTTGGTGATATAACTTCCATCGTCATCAAAATCCCCCCACCATTGATGCAGCCTTCTTCTGAACTAATTTTTCTCTATCCTAATTCATCACTAGTCCCCTTCAAGAAGGTGTGACCACTTGCAATAATCTGTTTGAGCAGGTCTCTCTATCATCAATTGTTATGCTTCAATAATCATGTACCTATTTATGACGTGATTTTCATCCTCCACATGAGGTCTTTATATCATCAACCAATACACTTCAATAATCTTATCCCTATTCACCTTGTGGTGTTTATCCAACACATGAGTCCACCCCCAAAAGACCTACATTGTGTCCGAAAACGACACATGTTATTCCTATTGAAAGGTAGACATGTAAAGGATTAGAAGTTTATCACCGAAGACATCTGGTATCCCCAGAAATGAGGTCAAAACTCCCTTTTCCGCCACACAATCATCCCCATCGAATATTCCACCCAAACAAACACACCCTCTAGGCATGTTAAATATGACAGTGGGTGGGATTTGATCCATATACCTTTTTCATGTGGATCTGTAGTTCAATACACTATATCTTTATCACCTATAATTATTTTTTAATGGGTGTGGGTGTGGGGGGGGGGGTGAGTTCCACATAAGTTGGCGCTTCCCCCAAAAAGTGAACCAAAACAAAAAAACTACAACATTTTATTAAAAAAATACACTTTTGAACATTTTACCTCGAGAAACCTTTATTCAACCACACTGTATGAGGGAAAATATTTGTGCTCTATGTGGATTATAACTCTTAGAGAACATGATATGATATGAATAATGATTATAGTGATATGTCCATCTAGAAAAATGAACTAGCACATCATGCTTGATCAATGACATCTCACTACCACATATAGTCCCCATAACAATGTAAAAATTTGGAATTAATAGAAACATAAATGTTTTTTTTCCTATGAACCATTAAAATGGGACCCCTTTATAAGTACTAAATAAACAAATACAGGGGGACATTTATCAGTGTTATTTTTTACATGGATAAAGGGAACTCTTTATCATCTTTTTAATTAGAATATATAAAGGGCGCCTTTATTAGTGACAGAAATGGGGTTGACAAAGGCCCTACTGCTGTAGTGTGATATTGATATTATAGCACAACACATCAAAGTCATATGTAAGAAAACACTCCTATATGAAAATTCATAATTCAATTCAAAAAAAAAATACCCAAAAAATTCAAAAAAGCACAATATTATATAAATTTATAATAATGATTAGTATAATTACATTTTTAATTACTAACTATAAACTTTTCAAAAACATCAACTTTTCATTTTCTTTAGAACCCATGACCCCCTCTAAGAAAATCTCAATCATGTTATCAGTTTTCGAACACCAAACCCTAACTCAAGATAAAATCACAAGTATAAGAGAAGAATTATTATATTAATAATAATATAAATAAATAAATTAAGAATAATTATTAAACATTTCATTAATAAAATTTTAGTTTTAAATAAATGGACACACTGCGAGTCTCTCTAGTCATACAATAAATCATATTGAGTTGTGGATGATTCATATACATCACAACTAACTTATGGATCATTTTCATAAATTATCAAAAAAATATGAATCTATTAGGTCGTTTTTGAGTATGTCACTTCTATTTTTTTAATAAAATGTCATTTTAAATTTAAAACACACACATTGAAAAATTTTGGTCACATCATGAATTAGTTTGATGTTTGAATGATTTTTACATGCCACATATGAATTATGAATCATGTTCATAAATTATCATGATAGTTAGTGTTCATTTTCTCAATTTTCAGTGAGTTACATATGTTTTGAACTAAAATTTTAATTTTCGATAGATAATAAACACTTATTCTAGGATCACCAAGTATCATATTGAGGTTAGGTTGATTCCTACACGTTAAAAATGACTTATGGATCATTTTTCTAAAGTATTAAAATTGTCCAAATATGTTTGCCCAATTTTCTGTATGTTCCTTTTTAATTTTTATAAATGTATATTTTAAATTATAATACACCCATAGAGTCATTTTGGTCACAATGTTCATTATATTGAGGTTTATTTGAATCTTATTTTAATAAAGTATCAAAAAAATATGAATGTGTTTTCCTATTTTTGATAATGTATCTTGTGTTTTTTACTAAAGAATCATTTTAAACTAAAATAAAAACATCGATTCATGGAGGTCACATAAAATTTTTGTGTTATGTGATATTGATTCTTACACATAAAAATGACTTATAAATTGTTGTCCAAAATTATCAACGTAATTGAAGATTGTTTTCCTTGTTTTTAATTAGTGAAACATATTTGGAACTAAAATGATAAATTATAATTGAAAAAGGACACATTGAGTCATACCGGTCACACATTGTATTTTAATGACAGTTAGCTGATTTATACATGTCAAAAAAGTCTTATGAGTTTTTTCTAAAGTATCAAAACAATTAGAAATATTTTTCTCAATGTTGAGTATGTCACATTTAATTTTTAATAAAATTATTTTTAATTTTAAACAAAAAGACAAAATTAGAGTCATTCTAGTAAAGCAATGCATTAGATTGAGTTGAATCTAATTCATACATATAACAAACGATATATGGATTCTTTTCCTAAAATATCAAAATAATATGAATGTTTAATTTCTTTTTTGAGTATGTAACTTGTGTTTTTACTATAATTTCCTTTTAAATCAGAAACATGAACTTTGTGTCATACCAGTCATATAATGTGTCAGTTTGATGTGACACTATTTCCTATACATAAAAAATAAATTATTAATGATTTTCCTAAATTATGAATCTAACTGGATAATGTTTCTAATTTTTAAGTGAGTGAAATATTTCCTGTACTAAAATGTAAATTCAAAAGTCATAAGAAACACATTGTGTCATATCAGTCAAACCGTGTATTGTTTTGAGGTTTGGTTGATTCTTAAACATTAAAAATCACATATGAATCATCTAACTAATCTATCAAAACAATATTAATGTTTTGTATTTATGTTTAGTATGACACATATAATTTTTTAAAAAATTTATGTCAATTTAAAAAAAAAGACACACTTAGAGTCATACCTGACACACTGGGTATCATATTGAGGTGTGGCTGATTACAACATCTCATAAATGAAATTTAGATCATTTTAATAAATTATAAAAAAAATTATGAATGTGTTTTCTTAGTTTTGAGTATGTCACTTTACTTTTCAAAAAAACTAATGTTAATTTGAAATATAAAGACAAACTTGGATTATTACTATTCACATCATCAGTCAGACTGAGGTGTCCTTGATTCCTACATGAATAAAATGACATATGTAGTTTTTTCCTAGTTTATCCAAATAATATGAATGTTTTTTTTAATTTGAGTATGCCAATTTAGTTTATTACTAAAGTTAATGTTAATTTTAAATAAAAAGTCTTACTTAGAGCCATACCAGTTACACCGTGTGTTCGACTGAGGTGTGGCTAATTCCTACACATCTTTAAAAAATGATGGATATTTTTTCTATAGTATAAAAAATTTTGAATGTGTTTTATTAGTTTTGAGTATGTGAAGTATGTTTTTAAATAAATTTTGAATTTTAAACTAAAAACCTATAGTTCGAGTCATATTAAGCATAATGTGTATCATATTGGGTTGTGAAGGATTTAATATGTGATATGTGTTTTTTCCAACATCCTAAAACCATCAAGGAAATAGAAAAAATGTTACATTTGGTTGGAAGAGTAAACAATCTGCTTCGTGAGACACCCCATTTAAAAGCAACATTTTTTCCATTTTCTAGATTATTGTGGAGTGTTAAAAGAAAAATATAACTTCCCAAAAGATCTTTGAAACAATAAATAATTACTAGATAAAAATTATAAGGAAATTATATTATAAGTAGTTAATAAAACGGTGATAAAATTACCAAATAGCTGTAATTAACTCACCATTTCATGATGTCTATAAGCATAATTGACCCATGTCATTGTTACTGATATCTTAGTTATGTCCATCAAGTCAAATTTATCAAGATCATGAACAACCTAAATAAACCACACAAACTCAACAAAAATAATCCATATATATAAGAAAAAATTCTTATGTTATAAATAATATAAAAATATATATGAATGAAACGTGAATAAGAAATAAAACATTAATAAATTTTCAATTTTAAACTAAAACCATACCATTTGAGACATATACACCACACCATGTATTAGTCCGAGTTAAAGTTTATTACATAGTGTATTTTTATCCTATAATACATTCGAAATTATAGTTTAACTAACGATACTATTTTTTGATAAACTGGAATGTTGAACATATTGTATGGTAAAAAGAAAATTTGGTCATCATGAGTACATCATCCATATTGAGTGGATGATCATAGTACATGAGTGAATCTTCCTTGTTGATGAATTGATTTCTCTATAATCTCTATGAAACATAACATAATAAGTATCAGATAATAATGATAATTAAATCAACTAAAATAGATAAAATGAAGATAAAATCAACTAAATAAGTATTTGGAAGTCATATCCTGATGATATATGTGAAAATTCTATCTTAAGGTATGCAACCCATTCATTTATAAGCAAATATATTTCATCTGGTAAATATGAAGACTTTTTAGAGTCATGGTGGTATTGGAAAAATATAAATACATAAATTATTAATAAATATATTAAATGGAATTGTAATTATATTCAATAATTACTTTTCGAGGATGCGAGCTTATTGATGGTATATGATATATCTCATAAATTTTGAAACATAATAACCACAAAAAGTTTCACTGGGTTATTTCATTAACTTAATACACATTTAGAAAAAATAATTAATTTTGTTTGATCTATGTTTTGATAGTGAAATATCATTATATATACCCTAATACTTATCCACTTGTATAATTCTATATGCTCATTGTTCTCATGAACTATCCTCATGCCATGATTTGGAGGATATTTACACAACACCCTATCATAATTGAATAATTGTTACCACATAATTTAAAATATGTAACTTGATATTTATTTTTAAAATATTATATATTTTTGTTACAAATTGATAAATATTAACACTTGTGGTTGGTTTTTTAGGTATTTATGTTGAGAGTCAAAAAACTAAATCTTTGGAGTATAAAAATTTTCAGAAATGTGTTAACAATGATTGATAAAAAATAAAATTATTAAGTAAATAAATTAATGAAAAAATATTTTATATGATTAAATTGTATAGTTTTACCTATTCATCATTGGTAATAAGAAGTGTCATTCATCCGTAATTTTTCATTTGAACACTGTATCTTATTATTCCACTATTTTATAAATTTTATTTGAATATGATGAGGTCAGTTTTTTAGAAGTGAATTGAGGACAAAATAATCCATATTTATGTTCGAGGTATAATACCTTAATTTTTTTAATTTATACACCAGAAAAAAATTGATTTTAGTCATAATTAACATAGTAAATCATCTATTAGAAATATTCATGAAAACCCATGTCATGTATAAATTTGGAACTGAGACTCCTATCCAGTTATACATGAGGATTTCATTTATATTCTTAATAGAAATGTAGTATATAATATATTATCCATACATTGATTCTTTAAATTGAACTATCAAATCACTACCACTTTGTATCCTTGTATCTGCATTAACCATCAAGTTTAGTAAATAACGATATTGTATGAGCATGCAGTGAATATTTTTTTATTTGTTGTTTGATCATATAGTTTATTTTTATTTAAAATTTTATTTCATAACCTTCCCTTTTTTGTCTGTAATTACATTCATCATTTCAGACCTTTATTCATAAATTTATAAAGTTTTTGCATGAAAAATAAATTGGAAATGAATTCCTATTTTTTATATATTATTTATATGATTTGATGGAAATGCTATGAATGTTCCAATATCTTGTAATAATTAATGAATATCGACATTATCAATTAGAATATGTAGCTCGGTGGTTGAAACATAAGCTATGTTAATCGCTACCCTCACTTGACCTATTGAAAGTTGTATTTTGTGTAGAGTATCATTTTGAATATTGAACATGGTATCCCTCAAAAGAACGATATGGGTAGGTTATGATAGATATAAATTAAAATCATTTTCACACTGTAGAATATCAGTATATGAAAGTTATTATTTTCATCCTGATTAACATTTCACATTAACAATTATGAGAATATTGATTATCTCATATAAGATTTATCTTTGAGAGGAATGACTCATCTCAATGATTTTGGATGGGGGGGATCGTCATGCAGTGGTTGTTCTTGAGTTTTTTATTCTATTTTATTTTTCTCCATATCATTTTATAATGAAATATATTTCCAATTAAATTTTTCTTCAAGATAATATAATCATGTCCTGATTTCTTCCATTTGTTTATCTTTATCCCCATGTTCATTTCATTTCACAAAATATGTATGGTGTGTCCCCAAAAACCTATACCTATAATAAATCCATAATCATCTGGTGTCTTCAAGGCTACAGATTGTTTCTATTCATCTGGAACCACTGAAGATGATTCCTATGTTTAGATTGGATAAAAAATTAATTTAAATATTTAATCATTTTAATGTAATACCAATATAAATTTTATTTCAGCATATCCTACATAAACATGATACCCACACGTTTTGTGTGTTTTCAACTATTAGTATCTCATCATTATTTACACATTCCTCCATCAATAGCACATGATGTGGGATGGAAGTGTCTTTAGATTTGGATTTATCAATATTCATATAAATAGTGGAACATAATTATGTTTTTATTTCATGTCACATAAAATATTTACAGTATATATAATATATGTATTAGTTTGTTTAAGTGAAGCGTACCCCTTCCTTGGTTTATGGTAGGGGTACCTTGGTTTTTCTTTCCATTTCTTATTTTCAACACTGGGTATCTATTTCATAAACTATCAATACTTAATCTATGTTATTAAAAAATGTATTATTTGAAATTTTATTACTTGACAGAATGTACATGAATATATTTCTCCTCTCGATTGTTAGTAAATGCATCCCACTCATATTGGACTATTACGGGTTCATGCATATGTGGTGGAAAAGAAAAAATTATTTAATAGATCATACCCATTGAAAATATAATTCTATTTTCATTATTTTAAATTCTAAAAATATTTTTATATTCTCAGAGAATATCATTAAAGAGAGTAAGTGGCTTAGTAAAACTAGAAACAATCTATATGATTCTAGATTTTAAATTGTAGAGATTCAGTACGAATGAAAATTCAATATATTTTTTACACATATCATACAATGGAGTCATTCAACAACCCATTAACTTCTAAATATTTTTTTGAAATCACAATGTCAATCGTCAACTTTAATTTTCATTTCATTAAAATAATCACCATCATCACTCACACCATTAATTACATAATTAATATAGTCTTAAACATTTTTCACACGTGTAATTATATTATATGATCCATAAAACACAGTTTTATCCCAGTCACTAGATACATTCAAATTTTCCACATGCTTAGCCCAATAATTATAAATTTGATCTATTCCATGAAAATCATGTCTTCTTCCGACTCATCTAGACAAATGTTTCATGAATAAAAATAACATAAACACAGAAAAAGTATTTGAGAGGGGTTATATGAATGTTATTTTGAAAAGGTGAGGAAATTTTTCAACCCATATTCATTATCCTTTTTCATATTATTTTAATCCATCCATTGTATATTAATATCAATCCTATTTGATTTGGGAATATTAATATTTGAAAAAACACACAAAATGGGCCATTAAATAATGGGAAAACATAATTAAATTGTTTCAAATTATATTATAATTCAATTAAATAAATGGGTAACTTAAATTATGAAATGAATTACGCCATTGGTGGTATCTTATATCCTCGAAATTCTTCCAAAATGATCACTGGTAACTAGTGTGGCATTACGAAATCTCAAGATAGTTCATGAAACATAGGTTCATATCTAGAAGAAATGGGGGATGCATCTAAGAAAATAAAATGAAATTATAACTATTTGGGATATTAAGATAATGGGGATAATAGTTTTCTCCTTAAATAGAAATTTTATTTAGCTAGGTAGTTGGTTAAGAACCATAAAACATTTCCTAGTTTTTTTTGTCTAATGTTGAAAAAAGAAGTAGTAGTAGTTTGATCCCTATTAGGGGATCCATTATTTTTGCATATGTGAGAAGGATTATCTGGATGGACTTACAAGCAATCATGTTGAGGAAATGACTGTATTTTGAACATTCAAAGAGAGCATTCAAAATTTAGTTTTCATAGTACTTGTATGCTTTCCAAGGTAATAGATTATTTCCCTTATCTAGTTTCATATATCATATATAAAAACCCAATCATTAATTTTATGAATTTAGTTTGATAAGAGTTTTTTGACTAAAGTGAAAATATAATTCATGTGGGTGATGTATTAAATTCATTCAACTTATGTCTGAACATACAAAAAAAATTATATAATAGACATCTTGATAAATGATCAGTGTTAAAACCTTATCATTCTGGATTTAGCATCACTTATAAAAAATAATTGATAAAATACATTTAGTGTGGTTTTTAACATTAGTTATTAAATAAGTAAGGTTAAATTTTAAATTTAATTTCAATTATAAATGATATAAAATTGTTTTTTTAATGTCATTTATATTTATAACTATTCTTAAAAGTAATTTTTTTACATGGCACCATTTTGATAATTCACAAATCACATTTTCATTGTTGTTTTTAATATATCTTATATAATAGACATTATTACAATGAATTTTAACATTAGTTAATATATAAGTACTGTTAAAATCCATGTTTTGGATTTTAGTTGTATTAATAACTAATGTTAAAAGTGAAATTTCTATTCACCTGCTCATAATATTTAAATATCAATACAACATGCCCATTTGATTTATTTTCTAGCCTATATTTTACCATGTCACAAACACACTTTTTACAATACCTTATATAACATTCCCTTCCAACCCATTTTATATTCTTAATTCACACCTCTTTCATCATTTCAAGGCTTCATCATTCCACTATGCCTGCATTCCATCAAATTTTCCAAGGTATTTATAATATTTAATCATTATAAAGATTCATTTATGATATAGGGTCTCCATAAATATAAGTATAAATATATATATATATATATATATTTGAGTATTTGTTTTTTTAAGAAGATGAAAAATTTGGATTGAGATTAAATGATAAAGATTTTGAATGATATTTATTTAAAAAAATTTAACGTGTCATGAGTTCTTCCTTTAAAATTGAAAATATTCTATATATAAAAAAAATAACATTTTCAATCTATTAAAAATTATCAATGTTTTTGACCATGTTGGGATATGTATGTGTGAATATGGATTTTAAATAATGGTTATCAGTTGGTATTAATATTTTTTTACACTAATAAGGTGTGATATGTAAGATTTATTTCAATAACTGATGGGAGATGAATAAGGTTCATTAAATTTTCTATTTGAGGTGAAGATTCGAGAACACATTGGATTGATGGACATACCAGTTCTAATTCTTGAGGTACGAGTTACGTCTTTTCTACTTTCCTTGTTTGTTTTTGAGTAAATAAGGAAAATATGGAAAGATCACACTTTTTGTGGGTACACGCCATGTACTTTTCCACATGTCGTGTACTTTGTCCATGTGAGATGAGTACACAGGGGGTGTAGCCATGCTACCAATGAAAGGTGTACAAACCAACTACATGTCATGTAGTGGGTATGTAAAATCCATATAGTCAGTCAGCAGGCAAATAGTAAGGTGGTGAAGGTAGCCTCTAGCTGAGGGACAGTACACACCGTGTACTCATGGATTACACGTCGTGTACTCATATCGACTGATGAATAGTGCCGTGATGGATAGAAGCTGTCATAGGAACTGTTAAAAAATGGAGAGTACACGCCACGTACTCATTCGTAAATGCCTTGTAGTCTGTTTGTTTCACTTAAAATGGACAGTAGCCTCCTCTATTCACAGAGAAGGCTTAAAATGCTGGAGGAGCTCGGGAGAGACGGCTGGAGCTTTGAGGAACTCCTCACCGCACATCTGGATCCTGTTTTCTACACCGTCGATCTCCTGGGAACAGTCCGAGGGAATTCGTCCTCCTCCTTGCTTATTTCATTCCAATCCGTCCTCTAAAGGGTGTTATTTTAGTTAGAATGTGGTTATGTTTACCTCAGATCAATGTTGATCTTGGGCGTTTTGAGGAGTGTCGTTCGTGTATACCGATCAGGGGCGATCGAGGTAGGTGGTCTGGTGTTTAAATTTATAACTTCTGTTCGTTTGTGTTTACCATTGTGCTACGAACCCATGTTGGGGTGTCGTGTGGCTGAGGCCTTGGATGTTTTGAATACCTAGAATTTTATAGGTGATTAAATGTAATAATAAACTATTTTTTGGGATCACTTCTTTGATCCAGGACCACCCCGTGGGTGCGTTCCTCTGTTTAGCCATTTTCCCAGGATACTCGAGGGTATGCCATGTTTATATTTTGAATTACATTATCCTTGAGAGGATTTGTATGTAAATAGCATGTTGTGCTTTGGGCGTAGCCCGGTTACTAAAGCCTGAGGGCGTGGTTTAATTATATAGCCTGAGGGAAATTTTGTTGTTTTGCCTGAGGGAATTGTTCTATATAGCCTATGGGAAATGTTGTGATTTAGCCAATGGGAAATGTTATATTTCACCTAAGGGAAATATTGGTTATGCCTGAGGGAAGTGAATTCTGTGCTTGGGGGGCAACACTTCATATGCCTAAGGGAAATATCTGATATGCTTGAGGAAAATCACCTGAGGGTTGTGATTATGATTACCTGAGGGTAAGGGTTTGCTTGTCTGAGGACACTGACTTTTTACATATGAAATTCACTATGGTGTTTTTCTTATTCTGAATGATTAAATGATCATTATAATGGAAATATAACTAGTAAAGTTAGTTACTTTTGAGTACTTCTTAGTTTACTACTTTTTACTACTGCACACTCTATTTCACATTTACACTGATAGTTGGGAACTGGCCTTCTGTGGGTGCCTACTGGGAATGATTTGTCACAACATCTTTGGGGTCATGTCATCTGCCCCAAATAGATTACATTTCTGTAGGTATGGATAAGGGCATGGGTCCTTATACACGTAATTGATTTTTGCTGAGGAGTATGGGAGCATGGGAACGGGATTAGTCTTGCGATGCTATCAGCTGTTCTGTTTTATTTTGTTGTACCTATATTTTCTATTGTATTATATTGTACTATTGTGTAACATGTTCTGCCAGTTTTTGTAGAACTATAGATATGTTTCATCATTATATATATAATTGTTGGTTATCTTTTACGGTAGTTGTTCATTGTAATTTTGTATGGTTTATTTCTTCCACTATTGTTATAAGATATTTATCTTTTCTGCAATGCAACACATTGAAAAATGAGGGCATACATCCCCCACTATCAGACCTGGGCCCTCGATACTAGTCGATTGCCTCTGTCGTTTGGGGAAATGTGCTTGAGGTCATGTGACCAACGGGGTCCGGGGCACCCATTAAGTGGCTCCTAGAATCGGGACATTACAAAGTGGTATCAGAGGGTTTCTTTTCTTTGAATTACTATGTGGAGCTTTAGTCAGGGATAGGACAAAAACGGTAGTTGGTAATAGGTTGTGTCTGGGGGTAGCTAACCCATGTATAGGGAAATCCCAGTCTACCTCGTATTTTTTCTATTGTTCTGAATTTTGAAAATATTACAGTTGATTCGATTTTCACTGTTGGGTGACACACTTGAGATTATGTTATTTATATGTTATCCATGGGTTCCATTTAGTTCCAACCTGATGAGATGAGGGTATGCCATTCCATGCATAATTTAGGCACATCCTAGAAATCACATTCCATGCATAGTACCATGCCATGTAGGCGCATTAGAAATTGCATGTTGTTGTGATTGTTTTTGTGCTATAAAAATCATGCTGTTGTGATAGTTCTTTGATAAATACCTTCTATATGATATGGTATTTTTGTGTGAGCCTGTTGATAGAATGGATGCTGAACTTTGGTTTTTGGGGAGTATGGGCCCTCATTGACTGGAATTTCGTGGATCATTGGTTGTTTCCCTTTTTATAACACATATGAGATTCCAAGATTTGATTCACAAGGAGTATGGGCCCTCACAGATCGGAATTTGGAACTTAGGTGTAATTTAACATTTTTTTCTGGGTTCTAGAGTATTTTCAGAGGCTTAGTGTCCATAAAACCCAGGATACACTCCATGTATTTCAATGGACACATGCCATGTGTTCTTATGTTTAGGAAGAAATGAAAAAATTTTGAGTACACGCCGTGTACCCTAAGTACATGCCGTGTAGTCACTTCCCATGTTATAGACCGTGTGGGCAGGGACACGGGGTAGGGAAATGCTTGGGAAAAAATGCCATGTACCTACATTACACGCCGTGTAGTGTTGACCTGGAGTTCTCCCATGTATCGAAAGGAACGGAAAGAGAAGACATTGAGACATACAAGCCGTGTCCACTATGGAACACGCCGTGTAGTCTGACCTGGGTACCCGACCATGTTGCTAACAAACACGGGTTGGTGTTGAACACATCATGTACCTAAAGGAAACACCGTAAATTCCTTTCCAGTGGGAGACCGTGTGGTCTTAGCCATGTGGCTGGGAAACGGGGTGGTGTACACGCCATGTTTGGGTGTAACATGCAATGTAGTATTAGCCGAGTAGTCATCCGTGTCACGAATGAAACAAGCAGTTGGAAATTAAATCATACATGTCGTGTAGATAACATACACGCCGTGTAGTCTTGTTATAATGGGATCTGTGTGGCTAACCCAATTAGAAGGAACCATACATGAGAAGAAAAGTCAGGTACCTGGCATGTAGTCAATATACGCATCATGTAGTCTTATTTTGCAAATATTGAAATTACTTCTTCCTCCTGTTCACTTTTTGGTTCCCATGTTGTTATCCTTTGATAGAAATAAATCTAAGGCATTTTTATACCATGTATAGTCATGATTATGAGATGACCACGCATTGTTCGCCAATAGAGCGGCAATGATTGTACTCCAGAGATGGTAGGCCATGGGATACTAGTGGATCCTCCAGCAGAGCCAGATGCGGCGCCAGCTGTTATACAAGACATAGGCATGGAGGGGCAGTTCCATGAATGCTTTATGTGGTTCATGAAGACCTTTCATGGAGTACCGCTAGCTACCACATCTATAGAAGAGCTGACTCGTTTCTTCCAGCTGCAGCATCCGCCTACGTTTTTAGGGGATGGAGGACCACAAGCTGTAGAGTCTTTACTAGGGTCTATGCAGACTATTTTCGAGCACCTTGAGATGCCTCCACGACGAAGGGTCAAGTTCCTGACTTACATTCTGCATGAAGCCACCAAGAGGTGGTGGGATGTTACCACTTAGTCAGAGCATCACAAAGACATGGTGTGGGAAGATTTTCAGGCAGTCATCTATGAATTTCTCTTCCCGGAGACGCAGAGGGTAGATCGAGCTCGAGTGTTCATGAACCTACAGCAGGGCACTATGTCAGTGATGTATTATTATGCTTGATTCACCAAGTTTCAGCATTTTTCACTAGTTCTGGTGGGTGATGAGATGTTGAGGGCCAGTCGCCTTGAGGATGGTCTTTGGTATGACATCCGAGAACTGATGACTGTTTTCAGGTTTCCTACAGTACATGAAATTGTGAACTAGGTGCTGATTTCAAAGAGTAAACTTTGGGAGGATAGTGGTGTGGTCCAGAGTGGTTCGACAACATTTTCTTGTACTATTTTGTCCAGGAAGAGGAAGCGATAGATGAGTTTCTCTAGCTGTGGAAGTACTAGCTAGGCGATTATTTCAGGTGGCCCGATCATTTGATAAAAGTCTTCTATATTGGGGAACATGAGACTCAAGTGTACTCGAGACCGAATAGAGTGCTAAGCTTGTGGAAATATGGGTCATCAGCAGTAATTTTGCAGGGAATTTCAACCAGTGGGTAGTGAGAGGGGTTCTGTGCACACTCTGCGAGCAGGAGTAGGACAAGAAGCTTCTTACCAGTAGGGAAACTGGATTACGTCAGGGCATGTAGGATGAGATGGTGGTCATGGCCCTGGTAGCTACACACCATGATCTAAGAGGAAGTAGGGCGGGACAGATCAGGGTAGCCAAGCTGTGTCGCAGGGCCACAACACTAGGAAGAAATATGCAGTGCAATAGACCCAACATGAGAAGGATCCTGGATCTTCTACTATTAGAGGTACTATTCTAGTAGCTTCTGTTTTATCATCAGTACTTTTTGATATGGGTTCTACACATTGCTTTAAATCTGTACCTGTTGTGGAGATCCATGGGCTCTGGGTTTCTTCTTCTTATGATGTTATGACGCTAGACACTCCATTGGGGACTCAAACGGTTAGTGTGTGTCCGTGTAGGGAGTTAACCCTTGAGGTTGGTGGGTGTCACTTCTTATGGGACCTCTATGTCTTAGATATGACGAGCTATGATTTCATTCTCGGGATAGACTGGTTGGTTCCCTTTCGAGCCTTTGTAAACTGATATCGTCGTAGGGTGAATTTCACATCACCAGAGGGGGGGAGGGTTTCTATAAAAGGGCTAGTGAGATGTTCAGGAAAGTCGAGATGGACCAAAAAATCATGGGAGAGGTGGAGTCATAGCCCATATTGAGAGTTTTTATCTGGATGAACAGGGAACTAGTTAGAAGTATTTCCCTCTAGTGGTTGATCGCTTCTGGGATGTCTTCCCGGATGACATTCCATGTCTACCTCCAGAGAGAGAGGTGGATTTTCTATCAATCTTGTGCCAAGAGTGGCACTGGTGTCCATTCCTCTTTATAGGATGGCTACACCTGAGTTACAAGAGCTTAAGAGTTAGTTAGAGGAGTTACAGTAAAATTGTTTTATCTAACCCAATACTTCTATTTGGGATTTTCCGGGTCTGTTTGCTAATAAGGAGAATGGTTCCCTCAGACTTTGTGTGGATTATCAGAAGTTGAACTAGTTGACAGTTAAGAACTGATATCCCTTGCCAAGGATTGATGATCTTTTGGATCAACTTTGAGGTTTATGAGTGTTCTCAAAGATTGACTTGAGATCAATATATCATCAGTTATGCGTTAGACCATCTGATATAACTCTCACAACCTTCATAAGTATTTATAGTTTATATGAGTACTTGGTTATGCCGTTTGGACCTACGAGCGCACCAAAAGTTTTCATGGTTCTGATGAATTGTGTGTTTCATCCTTATATGCATTCTTTTGTGGTAGTCTTCATGGACCACATCTTGGTGTTCTATCACACTCGACACGACCATGATACCGATCTTAAGACCGTTTTGAGTACACTGAGAGAGCATCGGTTATATGCTACGCTCTCAATGTGACACTTTTGGATGGACCAGATACACATCCTGGGTCATATCATCTGAGAGGCAGGAGTTGCAGTAGACCTAGAGAAGGTGAGAGCAGTATTTTCCTAGGAGCAACCTAAGAATGTGTTTGAGATGTGAAGTTTCTTGGTTCTGGCTTGTTACTACATGAGTTTTATATAGGACTTCTCCCTCTTAGAAGCGCAGTTGATGGGTTTGACTAAGAAGGGTGTGAAGTTCGTTTGGCCAGAAACGTACGAGACAACCTTCTAGGAGATGAAGTATATCTTTCCTCACTGTGACTAGAACCTGAGACATAGAAGATGGATCAAATACCATCATTCCATTGATTTTGAGATTGCCTATACACCTGTTAAGGGTAATGAATTTGCTGATGCACTGAACCGAAAGACTTAGATCTAGGCAGTTTATGAGAGTAGTGGTGAATGGCAGCATATGGATTTGTTCTCTGGGATGCATTTCGTGGTGCATGACATTCAGGGGAAAACCTATCTTTCATCTTTAGTTTTGACTTCTACCCACCTAGATAGAGTGAGGATGAGACAACTATTTGATTTAGACGGCCTGGTTCTATGGGAGTCAGTGGCTATTGAGGACCCTCCTCCTAGTTGGACGATAGGTGATGATGAAGTACTGTGTTTCCATGGAAAAGTGGGGATCCAGGGGATATACTCAAGGAACTGATGTGGGAGTTTCATGCTTCAGCATGGGCAGTTCCTACCGGAGTTACCAAAATGTATCGTGAGTTGAGACATCAGTATTGGTGGCCGGGTATGAAGAGGGAGATAGCTGGTTTAGTTACAAGATGTTCCACCTGTCAGTAGGTGACGGCGGAGCATCAGAGGCCTACCTGATTGTTAGAGAAGTTACCCATTCTAGATTGGAAATTGGATGATGTTGCGATTTAATTCGTGACGGGGTTGTCGAGGTCACCTCGAGGCAATGATGCCATGTGGGTTGTTGTGGACAAACTCACAAAGGTAGCTCACTTTTTGCTGATCAAGGATACATTCAGAGATTATGAGCTCTGAAAGTTGTATATCCGATAAATCATACGTCTTCATGGAGTCCCTCGTTCTATAATTTTATATACAGACATCCATTTTACGTCTCATTTCTGACAGAGATTTCAAATGGTGCTGGGTACACAGTTGTTTCTGATCACAGATTACCACACTCAGATAGATGGTCAATCAGAGTGTATGATACAGGTTCTAGAGGACAAGCTTCATGCATGCATCCTAGACTTTGGGGGATCTAGGGAAAAGCATATACCCCTAGTCGAGTTTTCCTATAATAATAGTTATCAGAAAAATATAGAGATGTCACTTTATGAGGATTTATATGGGAGGCCATGTCTGTCACCTTTGTGCTGGATAGAGGCAGGGGAGGTAGATTTACTAGGACACGTCTTGTGCAGGAGACTTCTGAGAAGGTCCAGTTGATTTATAAGCAGATGGCTACCACAGAGTCTCGTCAGAAATCATATGCTAATCGTCGTAGAGGACACTTGGAGTTCATAGTCGGGGATTAGGTTTTCTTGCGTGTTTCACCGAGGCTGGGACATAGGCAGATTAGGAGACATGGTAAAATTTCACCGAGGTATGTGGGGCCATTTGAGATTCTGGAGAGAGACGTGCCGGTTGTCTCTCGGTTACAATTACCACAAAGGTACCTGGCCATGCACAACATCTTCCATATATCTCGGTTGTGCTGTTATCATTCATACCCGTCTCACGTCTTTCATCAAAAGGAGGATGAGTTTCATATAGATGCAACCTATGAGGAGAATCAGATACGTATAATGGATAGAAGCACAAAGGTTCTCTGAGGCTGGTAATTTCCTCTCATATGGGTGTTATGGCAGCATAGCCGAGTGCAGGATGATACCTGGGAGCGGGAGACTTACGTACGTGCTCAGTGGCCAGAGTTGTTATGAGATTCATCTCCACCAACCTTGGAAGGGAAATTCAGGGATGAATTTCTTTAAGGGGGGATGTTTGTAAGAACCCAGTTCTTATTCATGAGGTATATGTAATTTTTTTTTCTACTTTCATTATGTGTTTTTGAGAATATAATGAAACTGGAGAAAAATAAAACTTTATGTGGGTACACGCCATGTACTTTTCCACATGACATGTACATTGTCTGTGTTGGATGAGTACATAGGGTGTGTAGCCATGATGGCGATGAAAGGTGTAAAAACCAACTACACGCCATGTAGTGGGTATGTACACGTCGTGTAGTCATTTGGCAGGAAAATAGTAAGGTGGTGAAGGTGGATGCCAGCGGAGTGACAGTACACACTGTGTAGTTATGGATTACACGATGTGTACTCATGTCGACTGATGAACAGTGCCGCGATGGAAAGAAGCCATAGTGGGAATAGTTAAAAAATGGAAAGTACACGTAGTGTACTCAATAGTACACGTTGTGTAGTCTGTTTTTTTTATTAAAATGGGAGTATCCTTCTTTGCTCATAGAAAAGATTTAGAATGCTATAGGAGCTTGGGAGAGATGGCATGATCTTTGAGGACCTCCCGATCGCACACTAGGAACCCGTTTTCTGCACCGTCGATCTCATTGGAACTGAATGGGTGAGTTCATTCTTCTCCTTGAGTAGTTCTTTACAATTTTTCCTCTAAAGGAAGTTATTTGAGATTGAACGTGGTTATGTTTACCTCAGATCTATGTTGTTTTTGGGCATTTCGAGGAGCATCATTCGCGTATACCGATCAGGGGTGATCGAGGTAGGTGGTCTGGTGTTTAAATTTTCAACTGATGTGCGGCTGTGTTTTCCATTGTGCTACGAACCCATGTTGGGGTGTTGTGTGGCTGAGGACATGGCTGTTTTGAATAACTATAATTATATATGTGATTAAATGTAACAATAAACTTTTGTTTGGGACCACTACTTGTATCCAGGACCTCCTTGAGGGTGTGTTCCTTTTTTTATCCATTTGGCCAGGATACTCGAGGGTATTCCATGTTTATAATTTTCATTACTTTCGCCATGAGTGTATTTTTATGTAAAATTCATGTTGAGATTTGGTCTCTGCTCGGTTACTAAAGCCAGAGGGCAATGTTGTGATTTAGCCCGAGGGCAATGTTCTATATAGCCTGAGGGAAATGTTGTGATTTAGCCGAGGGGAAATGTTTTTTTTCACCTTTGGGAAATATGTATTGTTCATGAGTACAGTGAAATTTGTTCCTCAAGGCGACACTTCCTTCACCTTAGGGAAATATCTACTATGCCTAAGGGCAATCACCTGGGAGTTGTGATTCTGATTACCTGAGGGTAAGGGTTTTCTTGTCTGAGGACACTGACTGTTTACTTAGAAAATTCACTATGGATATTTTCTTATTCTGAATGATTAAATGAAAATTAAAATGGAAATATAACTGGTAATGTTAGTTACATTTGAGTACTTCTTAGTTTACTACATTTTACTAATGCACAATCTGTTGCACATTTACACTGATAGTTGGGGATGAGCCTTCGGTGGGTGCCTACTAGAATTTATTTTTTCACACCCTATTTGAGGTCATGTCTTCGGTCCCAAAAATATTACATTTTTGCAGGTATGGATAAGTGAAAGGGTCTCTATACATATACTTGATTGTTGTTGAGGAATAGGAGATCATGGGACCGAGATTTGGCTCATGATGCTGCCGACTATACTATTTTGTTTCGTTGTACATGTACTTTCTATTGTATTTTATTTTACTATTGTGTAACATATTATGGATATTGCATCATTATCTATATAATAGTTGGTTATCTTTTACTACAGTATTTCATTGTAATTGTGTATGGTTTATTGGTTCCACTGTTGTTATATGCTATTTATCTTTTTCGCTGTGCTACACATTGACAAATGATGGCATAGATTCCGCACTATCAGACCTAGGCCCTCACTACTAGTCGACAGCCTTTGGTGATTGGAGAAATGCGCATGAGCTCATGTGACCAACCATGTCTGGGGAACCCGTTGAGTGCCACCCCGAACCGGGACGTTACATATAAACAATTGGGATTGAGAATAATTGGTAAGATTATGGATGATATTTTTTTTTAAAAAATAAAAATGTTTCATGAGTTCTTCCTTTAAAATGGAAAATATTCTATACATAAAATAAAATAACATTTTCAATCTATGAAAAATTGTCAACCTTTTTTACTATGTTGGGATATGTATGTGTGAATATGGAGTTTAAATAATAATCATTAGTTGGTATATAATATTTTTTTACACTAATAAGGTATGGTTTGTAAGATTCATTTCCAAAACTCATGGGCGATGAATAAGGTTCATTACATTTACTATTTTAGGTGAAGATTCTAGAACACATTGGATTGATGGTCATACCGGGAAGGTAAAACACAAAGGTTTATCAATATAATAGTGTGAGTGATATTTCATACCAAAGATCATGGGTGATCTAATTGAATTTGAGATAAATAATTATTTTCATAAATTTAATCTGATTATCCTGAATTTATGAATCAATATTACTTTTTATTTTGAAATTTTAGTAAGATATTTCTTTATCGATTAATATTATAAGTTAAAAAAATTAATACCTAATTGAAATTCATATTAAAAAATTTACATCAAATCATTTTACATAATATTAAATTATAATATTCATTATATAGAGTTCTGAAATATAAAACATGACCACAAGATAAATAAAAATATATATTTGAATAAAAAATATAATGTAATAAAACATTTCAAAATTTATTTATGAGTTAAATTAAAAAAATATTATATAAAAATTATTGGTAATTTATTTTAATTTATTTTTTGTATTTTATACATATATTTAATATGATGAAAATATATTCTATTCATTTATATATGTATCCATCAATAATATTAATTTTTTTTATTTTAGAAAGATTTTAAAAAATAAAATTCAATAATATATAAATGAAAATTTAAACACAACTTTTTAAATTTATAGTCAATATTAAACATCATTTTTGAAAAAAAGACATATATTTTGATCCATTGATCTTTCTTTTCATTTCAATGTTTTATATCAAAAATATTTTTTCAGATAAAACTAAATTTCACTTCACTAAAATTAATTTGTTTCATTAATAATTTTGCGATAGTAAATTAAATATAGTCTTTAAATACTATAATTTGACCACAACACATAATTTAAAATAAATAAACATTATTGAACAATTTGTATATATGTAAAAAATATATAAAGTCTATGGGATGATGGGAATCAATAAACGATTATCGATAATTGGGACGACAATATGAAGAGTGTGAGGACTACCAAAGAAAGTGATTAGAAGAGAAGGGTGTCAGTGATGATTGTAGAATACCACAATGGTGGTGGGTGGTGAATATACATGGAGGGTAGGGGTTTTGAAGTATGAGTGGCATGTTGTAGACATCATGGATATTTTGAAATGATATGTAATACCTTTAGATGTTTTGATGGGTGGTGTGATGTGGTGAAGGGGTGAAATACTTTGTTACACGGTGCATAAAAACAAATGGAAAGTCCATTGAGGGTAGGGAACTGATTTTGTGGTGCTAAAAAAACAATTCATAATCACATAACATGGATTTGTATATGATCAATTAATTGGGAAATGGGTTCAACAAGGGCGGTGGAGGAAGAGGCAGGCAGTGGTGATGATAGGGAGTGATGAATGTGAAGAGAGGTAGGCATCTGAGATGCATGGTTGGATCATGAGTAAGGGGTGTACAATAGAAAAAAGGTGATTTCTCAATGTTTTAGTGGTGCTAGTTAGCCGACTCTTTTGTAGCCCTATTTTTTCTATTGTAATTTTATTTTTATTAATAAAATTTCCATGTCAATTATTTCTAATCCATGGTCTTCTCCTTTTCTAGTATAAATAAATATAATTATAAATATACTAACTATATTTATTTTTGAAAAATATTTATTGTAATTTATTAATTATTTAAATAAATAATTATTTTTTTATATTCATAGGTAAATATATTTAAAATTTTTTATATAAAATTGAAAATATAAAAATATAGATATCATAAATATATTTATTATAATTTTATAATTATTTAAAAATTGAATCCCCAAGAAACTGATTTATATAATTACAAATAAATATATATTAATGTATTTATATACAGTTATAAATTTAATAAATATATTTATTATAATATTATAATTAATTAAATATGTATATATATATTTATAATTTCATAAAGACATTTTAAAAAAAACTATATTAATAATTGTATAATTAAATATTTATATTAAAGAATTATTAAATAATCATTTAAATCTATCAATAATAAAAATTTAAAACATAATTTAAATGTTAAGAATTAATAAATAAATAAAAATATTATTAAAACATGGAAAATATATAGTGAGAAGAAAAAGATCATAACATTTTACTAAAAGATGAATGAAAAATATAACAAGAGAACTGATACGGTCAAACAAAGAGACATTCTTTCAACCAGAAAAGTAGTTTAGTGATCATAAAATGGAAGATCATTCCCATAATTATAGTCATATTCATCAGAATCATCAGTAGTTTCCCCATATGACTATGAGTTTCCATGGTTGAGGATCCCAAGAATCATTACATTGGACCTTTCCTCCATTAGTGTGAGATTGATCATTGATTCCTTGAAAGATGATATAGTAGACACATTACATGGAAATTAATTTCTTGTTTGAGGTACCTGAGTTAAACCTTCACTATTGAACACCTTCTAATTTGAATTAATGAAATCATCCTTAATGGAAACTAATCCATCTTTACCTAGAGGTGGAAGATAGGTGGTGTCTAATATAACCATCTGTTTCTCTTATTCACTTCCAGCATCCAATATGTTACCCCATTTACTAGAAATTCTTGAAGAGCTAAATATATTATAAATCTATTGATAATAATCCATATTCTATTGAAAATATGATTTCATGGACCCATATTCCTATGAAACATTTGAAGAGAAACATGTGGCATGTGGCTTCACAATGAAACCATTCTCTTTATGGTGTTAAAAATGTCCTTTGGTGTGACACACTAGGGAAAAACCTCATTTGTATAATTTTCCAGAGAATTATTTTCCTAACCTATGTGCCTCACTTATGTATAGGTAATTTATTATAAATAAAAATAGTGTAACTAACTTTCTAACTAGTATCATGTGGGACTCTTTGTGAGGCCATCTCCACAACTAGAGTAGAACCCAACAAATCCATCCCCAAGTAGTTCCATTTTATTAAAATAACATGGACTAGAAGGATAAATATTGACCCTAATATTTCCATTTCCACATGGTAGATATTTTTCATCATCAAAAGTCTTTAGAGTCACAGGTACTATCTTTTGAGAAGAATCCTCAATCATTCGTGAAGAATCAGAACTAACAAGATCATTGGCTCTGTCAATAGGGGGTTGATTTCCACTAAAATAAACCACATTATTATTTAAATAATACCACTTCAATTTCTTCCTACAAAAAGTCTCATTATGTTCTTGTAATGAAGAAAATGAGAGAATAATTATTTTTTTTTGAAAGTAATCCTTAACCAGACCATTAATTTGACAGTCTTGGATGAAGTGTTGTAGTCTTTCATTATCCCCTTAGAGAGATATCATCATCTAGTGTAGATAAGATAATATTATTAATCAAGAATGATCTTAAGTAAACCTCCACCGGTACCATAGTATAATGAAAAATATTGGATACATTTGTGGCCCTATCCATTTTGATTAAAATTCCACAATATAGGTTGTACCAAACAAACTCTTAATACACCCATAGGTGTAGTTAAAGCTAATAATTTAGATCCAGAATGGAGACCTAGTATTTTTTTAAATGGATTGAAAATACATTATCAATATGAAAATATAAAATATAACTGGGATTAAACAAATTAAAATAAACCCCATGTTATGTGCTTTAGATCTTATGAGGTAAAAATTATGTGAAAGAATCCTCAACCCGTTGATATTCATTTCCTATCCGAAAAACCCCATACAAAATTAATATTCCAGACTAGATCCTTAGTATCCTAAATCCTTGAGAAATTAGGTTGAAAAATCCTTGTAATGATTGAGTGATCACAAATCTTGAATTGATCAAAAAATATCCACTTTAATTTCAATCACACTTGTAGTTTCACATTTCATGATAATTCATTCTGAAACAACCTATTTATAATATGAAAAACTCTTTTTATTGGATTATCACTCAGTTTTCATAATACCATATATGGATTTTGTCAGATTATTTGATTTATTCCCCTCTTTAGAAGAACCAGGATTCCCCACCACCACCACCTTAACTACGACACTATGTTGACGAGGCTTGTTTTCATCAACCACAAAGCCACCATAGATTGGCATAATCTATTTGAATTATCAATCATCATAAAACTAAAAAGATTTTGATTTACCCCCATCACTATAGTTTTAAATTGGACACCAATCTCTTCTGACAACATCCAAGATTGGATCACACCATCTGCCTCGACCTCCCTCTCCACATTTGTTTGACAATCATTATACACCATGGAAATTGTCACCACATATATCTAGGCTGCAAGTGATTTATCTTGAAAAATTTTCTGCCAACAAGAAACTCGGTCAACTACATCAACCTCCCTGAATCCAGAACAACATGATCAGATGATTCCCCCCCAAACCTTGAATATCTCTTTCAATACCCTCACCTCCATCCAGAAGAGTTTATCCATGTAAATGAGGGATTTCCATTCTTGATTTACCCTAACCTACCAGAGCGCTGGAGTCTCCAACTCCATGGAGCTACCAAACACTCACCTTGAAATTAAAATTATTAATTGAATAAATATTATTCATATAAATAACAATAATAATGAAAATATTAAATATATTATAAATAAATATATGTATAAATAAATATTACAAAATGATTAAATATATTTTTAAAATTATTAATGAATATATAATAGTTAGTGAATAAAGTAAATTATATAAATTTAAGAATATCAAAAAGTAAATTCATAACATTTATGTGAATTATAATCATACATATATAAACATACACATCTAAATACAGACAAATATACATAAACACAAGTATATAAACACATATTAAGATAATTATTGGAAAGTGATAGAGATTAGGAGCAGCAATGGTGAGATTCCTGGGTGATTTAAGGGAATTTGCTGCGGATATATTTGGTTTTTTGTTTTGATAGCTTTAACAATATCGAAACAGGATGATGATTCATGAAATCAAGGCTGATTGATCTAATTTGGGTGACCCATGTGTTTCTATATTGTCTTCTACACATCCTGAAATTGATTCCACTTCTGGAAAGCTTTTTTATCAGGTGGTGTCATTAGTGGATAGGGTGGATGATATGGCATCTTCATGTGATATTTTGTTGTGTGAGTCTGTCCATGATTCAAATAATAGTAGTAAATGTGTATATTTTGTGGATATTTTATCCTAGAGGGCTGGTGGATCCTCAGATCTGATTCTAAATGAACAACGAATCTCCAAAAATGAGGATGGTAGGTTTCTTATCTCATTTTAAAGATGAGTATTTTATAAAAGGATTGATCTATATCACTTTTTTATAATTTTATTATTGATTCTTTCCAAATAAGATAGGACAGATAATGTAGATGACTTAAAAATTAATCTTGGATGTGCTTGTTGTTAAAATTAATAAAACCCAATTCTGATTGAAATGATATATTTGAAACTTATAATTAATTATAAATTTTATCATTCTACTCCATTGAAATTTTTTTCTACAATATCAATATTTGTTCCTTTCAACTTCAAGCATGTGATCTCAATTTCAATCCTTAAAATCAAAAGCATACCGATGAACATATATGGATACGCATTCATGGGTTCAACTATTTTCGTTGGAACCCACAAATCATGAATAACATTGAATATTTTATAGGGTAACCTCTTAAGATTAATTATAAAACTAATGAAGCAAATATGGGTGTTATAAAAGCGATTTGGATGATGTTTTCATTCTAAACACAAGTCCTAATAATGATACTCTGCTAGTTGATGGATGGAAAATTAATGTTGATTTGGAATATGAAGTTTTTCAATCTTTTTTTAATTTATGAAATGTGTTTGTAGATTGAATTTAAATATTCAATCATGTTATTAGGATCTAAATGAATAAATATAGTTCTACAAAATATATGGATGATGAGAATTTTCAAAAGAAAAATATGGTAAAAGAGACTTCCACTATGCTTAAAGAAGATGACACGGGAAAGGAGATTTATGGTCCCCTATTGGGGAACACTTTAGGCTTCCATATCTCCTTGATAGGGATGATACCAAAGTTGGAAAGGAGTGGAACTATTTCATTTAGGAGGAATATATAGATAAATATATTTCTATTAAGCAAGATCAATTTGTGAGTAGGTCTTTTGAAATGAAAGCTCAATGCGGCAAGGAAGAAAAGGGAAACTACACAATAGATTTTTTTAAAACTTATAAAAGTATCATGGATCTCGCAAATGCTATGTGTGTTTATAGAGTAGACCATGACACTTCCATAAAGTCATTGGAAGCTATGGTTGTAATTGGTTCTGATCATGATGAATTTGAGAAGGAACTTGTGGAGTAAGGTGTGATTGGCATACAATTGATTTAGGAGAAATGTATTAAATCTTATTCTAATAAAAAATGTGTGAAAATATATTCCTTTAATTTCATTTTCATATCCAATTCTTAAAAAGGTATTGTCAGTATAGGGAGAACATAGTTGGAGATATATCATTAGTTGATGTCCCTACTGTTGTCAATAAATAGAATGATCCCACTGTACTTCAAGGTATATAGATTCTTTCTCACTTTTCTGACATGATGAATTCTATATGTGATGGAATTAGAAAGGTTTATTTTGATGAATGTGTTAGGTTAAATGAACTTAATATTGAAAGTAAAATCATTCTAGAATACCTTTGGGTAAAAGGTCACCTCAAGGAATTACAAAGGATATGGAAGAGTGGTTTGATCTTCAAGTGGAGGTTATTTTTACAAATTTGGATCATTGTGCAATCAACAATCATGAAAATTTTGATATTCTTGAATTTATTTCCATTAATGTTGAAGAAGGAATTCATCTTAACCCTATGCTTAACATTAGTGAGCTAACCTATAAATATGGAGCATGCACACATAGTGTTGATGTTGAAAAGTATATTTCATCCTCCCATGTGGAATAAGAGTCTTGGCTGAGGGAAAAGACACCGAGGTATGGTCGTTATCTACATTGTCGGGGTAATTCTCAAGGTTTAGGCAGATGATGATGATTCTTTTCTATTTCCATGTTGTTTGTAATGTTTTAAATGTCATTGTGGGCATTCTTGATTAATCCATCCTTCATTTTATGTATGGTTTTTCCTTTTTATTTTTCATAATAAAAAGGCTTCACCCCAGAACAATTTTGTACTTACACACCTACACATACATACATGCAGTTATATATGTACATATATTATAAATTATTCATTATCAATATAAATATATATCTAAGTAAATATAATTTTTTTTATATTATATAAATGATTAAATTAAATATTAATATATTATATTTATTTTAATTATATACACATTTTTAATTAATATATATAATTAAATTGTTCATATTTTTGACTAATATAAAATTTGATAATTATATATATATATATATAATTATTTAAATAATATTCATTTTTTATTAAATGTTATATAAATCATATTTATATATTACTTTAAATAGTATATATTTATTTTAATATAAATCTTATTCAAATATATCAAAAATATATTTATTTATAATTATAATTAAAATAAATGTATTTATAAATATTTATAAATAATTTAAAATATATTTGTATAATTAGGTATTTTTATATAATTATAGATATATATTTATATGTATTGATTAATATATAAGTATATAGAATTATAAATATAATAAATATATATTATTTAAATCTGTTTATAATATTTTTTAATTATTTAAATATATATATATATATATAATTATATATATAATTATATATAATTATATATATTATTGTAATTGTAAGTATATATATAATTACATATATATATATATTAATATAAAAAATACATATATTTAGAAATATAATAAATTATTATTTAAATATATTTATTATATATATATAATGAAATATATATATTATATTTTTATAATTATTTAAATAAATATACATATTTATTAATATTTTTATAAAAAATTTTTTAATTATATATATATTTTAATTATTAAAAAATGTATATTAATATATCATATTTAAATTAATTATATAACTACTTTTTTTAATTAATGTATATATATTAAAAATATCATTTGAATATAAATATGTTAATTATATATATATATTAATAATATTTTGTTAATTTTTTTATCAGCTCTTAGAATAGTGCTGATCAAGATCAACCATTATCAATGCTAAAAAAGTATATATAAATCATACACTTTTTTCGGTGATTTTTAATCACTCATAACGGTTTTCTTTATCATAACATTTAACAAGCACTAATATAAATTACCCTTTTATCAATGCCTCCTGTTTAGAATTGATAAAAGGAGGCGCGACATAAGTCGCAATCTGTGGTAATGAACATGGAGGGAAGAGGCTTAGGGGGAGAACTAGAGGATACAAAATATTATTGGATGTAATGTTTCACAGTAATTATAGTATTATGTCATCTCATTTCGATAATGGGTTTTAATAGAAAAAATGATAAACTATATTCCTTTAAATCATTCCAAAATCATTAGGCCCCTTAACGTATTGTCCCAAATATTTGAACAGAAAGCGTTAATGTCTCCAACACCTTCTCTCCAAAAAAATAGTTTTTGATATATAAGTTTAAATTTATTATTTTTATTTTTAAAATTTATATTAAACTGAAAGGTAATTTATAGTAATATATTTTATGTACTAATAATGATTAACTAAATAATTATTTTTAGATAGTAATTTATATTGGTTGTAATAAATAGTAATAACAATAAAAATTAAATTATTAATTTTAAATAATAATAATTATTCATAAATAAAAAAAGAAATAAATCAATTATATATATATTATTTATTAAGTATAAATAATTTATAATTTTAATTTTTTATTAGTTTCTAATATTATGTAATAATCAGTAATATTGATCTCATACTTATGAAAGGAATAAAGTTGAACCCAAAAATAACTATTGTTAGAGCATTTTTCTAAGGCATTTACTTTTAATGAAGATCACATTCAAGACACCTTTTAGAAATTTGAAGGTATAAACCGATCACCTAAACATGTTTTGTCTTATGATACATGTCAATCCGTTGAGGGGTAATATAGTATTAGGCCCCACCTATCACTTATTTATGTCCAATGCATTAACCATAAGATAAAATCATTAAACAATAAATAATAAACCTTTTCAATAATCATTTGTTTTGAAATTACGGTTTACAAAATTTTAACACATTTTCATATTTTAATAAAAGGGATAACTTATTCATAACTATTCCGAAGGAAGAAGTTATATGGTTAAACATTACATTGTCAACATGAAGAAAATAATCCATATTATAATAACAATATATAATATGACACTACTATTACACATGTTAATATAAAATCATAATTTCTAGGTGGAAAAAATCCAATAATAGTTATGTGAAATTTGTTTTTCACGCCATATAGAACAATGGCTATATGACTAGGTCAACATTATAATAACATGATCATAATAAATCAAGAAATGAAAGAGGATTGTTTCAAAAGAAAGTATCATAAGAAGTGAGAACTATTTTTCAAATTCTTTATGTGGTAGAAATTTATATCCCCAAAAAATAATGAGAGAATACTAAAGAATATAATTAAAGGGTGGTATGAAATAAGTTAAAATGTTATCATAAATCAATTAATAATATTTGGGTTACATGAAATACACTCTACTGAGAAAAATGTAAATCACTTAAAACTTGAATAAGGGAACATGACTTGGAAAGAAAATATCTTGAAATAAATATATTATAAATAAAATATATTAGTGGTAAGTTAATACACTGTATAAATAAAACACGATGAAAAATGTATTATGTCTCAATGAATCAGAATTGAGACCATAAAAACATTTCGACTTGATTAACAATTTTAGATTAGAAACCCTTGAGATTTAAAAATTGAAATGAATACTTATATACTTTGAAATTAAAATTATTCATTTTACAATATCTCACATTGGTAGTATACTGATATAAAAAATAAAAAAATGTTTATAAATGCGGTACTTGTCTCAATAAAGGGAAATTGAGATGGATACACTTACCTATTGTTCATAACATCCATGATCATAATTTAATCTCTTGTATCATAAAAATAAATCTCTTATTTATAGAACTTATAACCTTAATAATATCTATTTTCATTCATATTCTTCATTAATAGTGATTTTCTTCACAAATTATTCTGATTTTTCTCATCAGATATTTATAGTTTTAATCGTTTGTACTAGTTTCACAATAGCGATGTATGTGCTCATTATTTTTTAAAATTTAATAATTAATATATCATTATTAGTTTTAGTGATTATTTATAATTATATATAATGTTTAAAATTCCATTCATGAGTTTTTTAATCTATATCATGGAATATGAAATTGATACGGGGCGTGTTTAGGTTGTGCTTGACGATCAATGTTTGATTTTTAATTAATGAATTATGTGTTTATATAATATCATGAGATAATAAAAATTATTATTTAAAAATATATATCTTATTATACTACTAACTATGTTCCCATAGTGATTCATGACATAAATTTATGGTATTGTTCAATTAAGCGGTCAACCCAACCCAAACCCGAACATACACTAATTTAATTAATGATAATGAGACGTTTTTTTCTAATATAATTATACAAAAATAATCAGGTTAATATTTAGTGTATATTAGTGTGATCTATCCGAAATTAAATTATTTATTATATGAAATAATGGATATGAAAACATTACATAATATGAATAAAATATTATCCTCTTAGTACCCTTATTTGAAATGACTATGTCAATGATGAGCATTTTTTGATCATATAATTAATAGGTTATAAAATTTTTCATACCAAAACCTTAATGATATCATAAAATCCATTTTTATCATATAATAAATAACTTATAATTTCAATTTAAGGTGATAAAGGAAAACAAAATGTGTTACGTCATGGAGGAGGTTGTATGAAGAACGTAAGGACATTTTTTTTATTTTCATAATAGATACATTTTATGAATAATTAATTATAAAAAATAAAAAATATCTCATTATATTTTATTTAATATAATAATACCATTATAATATTTAATATAGAATAAATTTTAATGTATAAAATTAAGAATAAAACTAAGTAGAGTATAAATCTCAAGAAAGGAACCCGAATTTTATTTGAATGTCTCCTTGAATTTGAATGTATTCGGAAAACTATGAGAGACCATGTTCTTATTTTTATAAGATTAAGTTATTGTTATAGAAAAATTTAATAGTTTTAGGAATTAACTCAACGTTATCATTTCTCCAAAAGTGGGGTAGATGATACATTTTTATAAGTGAAGGGAAGAGTTTTTTTAGTTACACTTTCTTTTGAAATAATGTGATGAAACTATTAAATGTTAAATTACTCAAAAATATACAAAAGTGTGTCAAAATAATGTCTCAATCATGAAAAATATCATCCAATCTTTCCTAGTCACGTTTATTACATGTTTTAGGACTTTTACACTAGGTTGAACTCAATTTACCCCCTTTTACATTAAACATTTTAAAAAATTTCTAACCTCAGTAAATAATTTTAATGAAAATGATTAGTAATTACCATTTTAGATAATTTTAAAATTATAATATTAAATTTCATAATAATTTTATCAAATAAAACTTCTAATGGTTTGAAATTCTAATTTTAAAATCATTACATTTAATAACATAAAATAAGTTTTTTAAGAAACAGGTTTTTAGCTTCAAATTATATATTAAATAAAATTATATTTAATAATGATTCTATTGAAATAAACTAAATTATTATAATAATATTTATTTATTTTATCATTCCTAGGGAATCCAAAATTTAATATCCCATGGAAAATAATTTATTCAAAGAAATGTCAAAAAAAAGTTGGTTAATGTAAAATTATAATTAGTTATAAAAAAAATATTCCATCAGATTCACATGTTCAAAGTATATTTTAAAATAAATAATTTTATAAATAAAAATCATATTTGATCAGTTAAAATGTTTTATTAATTTATAAGTCAATATTATATAATGGTTATTTCATACAAATTATATGTTTTGGGAAGACTTTTTTTTTGTATAAAAGTTGAACATTTTAGAAAAAAACTCTAAATTCATCCTACGTCAATTTTGATATGTGTAATAAAAAAAAGAATTTCATTTTTTGTATTTCAAATTCATTTTTCGCGTAAAATCATAAATTATATTGAATTGTTTTATTAAAAAATGAAATTTTTAAATACTGTACGATACTATTATTATTTCTTACAATTTAACATCTAAATTGGTGTTAACCAATTATTAGTATCAAATATGATTTATCAACATTAATAATTTTTTTATTGAATTAAAAATTCATATCATATCAAAAGTAATTTTTTTTAAAATACTTTTGTAATCAATGAATTATTTTATTATTCTCTTTAGGTAAACTTTTTGAAATTAATTCAGATTAAGCGAATAATTTGAATTATATATACATATTATATATAAATAGGTCACTTATATTTTTAACCTTGAAATACACTATCTAGTTTTTAGTGTTCATATATAAATATTTGTATTTTAAACTAAATATATTGCAGTTTCCTTTTCATTCGATGTTGCATATGGAGAAATATATTGGGAACATTGATTTTTTTATGGGTAATAAATTATTATAATCTGGGGGTGTTACACATTATTTAAGGGGTGAAACATATATTAAGGTTGTGACCACCCATACGAGGTTAAACATACATTAAGAGTGAAACATCCCCTGTGTAAGGGATGACCTTTATATTTAGAGTAAAACCTTTTTTATTTAATGGGTGACTATTACATGAAGGTTGAAACCATAATTTTAAAAGGAATTGCCATTACATATGAAAATATGTATAAAAAATAAATAAATCAAAAATAAATAATTGTTAATTTTTATGTTTTAAACCATTTAAAATTTGGAAGAAGTGGGTTTTATGACCCCCTATGGAGTTAATGATGGGGAGAAATCCTCTCATTATTATGGGGTATATATCCCAATATTTTCTCGAACCAAATTTTGTTTAATCCATTAGATTGATTAATGTGAATATAATACTCCGAATTGTTCTTTCCTTGGTCTATTTTCTTGTTCCTTGCTGAAAATTTATATCGTACCAAGATCTATATTAGGTGATGATTCTACTGAATCATAGCTAAACAAATTCAATATAAAGGGGATTTTTCTTAGCATATCTAAAGGATATCCCTATTGGATAATCACACATTGTTCTGTGCATATTTAAAGAGGTATTCCACATCCATGGTATTATTTAGTTTATTTTTTATTTTATTCTATATTATGGACTAAAATTGAAAGGTAAATTAGGTATTTCTGTGATTTTGATTGAGATAGATTTTGGGGGTGGTGTGGACCCATTTGTTAAAGGATTAGGCATCATAAAATGATCTAGTCAGATATTAAGAATTGTTCCTATTTAATTAAAATTTTAAAATTAATAAGAAATTTTTTATTGATTAATGTAGAACCATTAATAGAAATTGATTATAATTTATATTATTGGTCTTACAGATGGAGATATGTTCTCGAGAGAAAATGTGAGTCTGAGATGAGCATTGGAAGTGGTGGCCAAGCTCCTTTAAAAGATAAAAAATCTTTATGAGGTTGGTGGTATTTTGAGTATAGAAATATTGAAAAATTAATTTTATTTATATTAATGTGATAAGAGACCTCTCCATAAAGGTTTTACAACTATTTGTTTCTATAAAATGTTTTATTAAATTAAAAACTTATGGATAAATGAATGTTTTAAGGGACACAATGAACCGTTGGGTATTAAATTGATTCCTTAACCACTTATGGATAAGGTATTGATTATAAATATATAACTTTAGATGTATAGAACATTATGGGGTTTAATTTAATGAAGTAATGGAACTTAATTTCCTATAGTCTATGGTTCACATATCTCCCTTAAGTAGGGATAAGTAATAGACTAAGCATGGATCAACCCAAGAGCCACCTCAAAAGATAGTGGTTGTTCCTAATGTATTTGTGATGACTTAGATCCATGGGATTGTCGACTCGTGAAAATTTAAAGGGATCCTTCCCCATTATTATGTGGGTAAAAATGTGGGGGTAAAATTATGTATATATATGGTTCTTGGGTGAGAGGACCGACCTTGGGTCACCTTGGGAATTTATATAGGACTGATGACATTTTTTAAAAGTAATGATAATGGGGATTATTATGTGAGACTAGTGAGGCTATATTGTGATTACCATGGCATGGGGGATGTTATGTACACTAAGTGATTGGATTTTTATGAGATATGAGAAAAAATAGATTAACACATTTATGCTTCAATTCCATGGTGTGATATAGGGAACCATAGTGGGTTCCCATGTTATTTGACAATCCTAGTAAGAGTTTGGCTGTGAATGTGTGCATTGTGACTTCATTTTCCAACATAGAATTTGAAGGACAGTTGTGTGATCCTGATGTAGTTGTAGTGATGATTATATGAGATAAATTGGTATATATTCACTACCCTCTAGAATTTATGAATTATTTAATATGAATATTGATATTCATGTTTATTCAAGACACTATAGAATTCCTAAGATGTAATAAAAGATTTATCATTATTCCCAACACATGTAATTAACATGATGTGTTGGATTAAAATTTGTATTCCATATAGTATGGAATTATTATAAGATTACCAAGGGATTAACCCTATTATTAATAAAAGGAATGACTAGGATTCCTAATATTTGGATCTTTATGCTTGATACTAGGAAATGTGTCATGATCTACCCTAAACCACCCTGAAATCGGGTACCCAAACAGGAGTGTGGATCGACCTAAAGAGAATTCTTGATCCCCTTGGGTTGAATACAAGCATCATCAAATTAAAATTAACACTATTGGATATTTTTTTATCAGGAAACATAATTTAATAAGAAATATAATTCTTATATAAATTATGGAATGACCCATCCATACATTTGATGTTAAATCCAATGAAAATAAATAGTTCAACATTATAAGTAGACAAATAGAACACAACCAAGAGAAATAAAAACAGAACACACTCTAAATAAGACTAATTAAAATATGACATACAATAAAATAGATTATCGGTATGGGTGACACATCAATAATACTAAAATAAAAAACAAAAATACCTGACAATGTCCCCATGTGGCCATGTGGTCACCAATGATCGTCCACACCATCATCTATCAAAAGGGACCGAAGATGAATTAAAATTCAAAAATGAAATGTAAATTTCATGAAACTGAATCCCTATAAAAATTCAAAGTAAGATACACCCCATTAATAACCTTTAAAATAAATATGAATTTCATTATTGTTTTATAACATTAATAATGTAGGTTTCCAGTCATATTTCAAAGGTAATCAAGGGTGAATAAAAATTTGGAAAAATTTGTTTTAAAACATAGAAGTTATAACTTTTGTGTAAAAAATCATTTTTAGACTTTGGATAAGGAATATTCATTTTCCTAAAATATACATAAAATTTAAAATAGATAAATCATTTTTTCCTTAAAAAAATAAAAGCAACATGTGAAATATCCAAAAACGAAAATCATAAAGATACTACAAACATTAATCTAAGAAAATGTGAGAATGATATCTCATCAGGTCTAATGGGTGGGGTAATTAGAATAATACTAAAACAAGATCAATCATAATATCACACCTAGTGATATCCAAAATCCATAACACTCTATCTGACCCTGTCAGACCTAATAAAAAGGGGTAAATATAAAAGTAGGGAATGATAAAAACTATGTTCCACAAGGTAGAGCATGACCCCAAGAAAGTTTACCATGGGTATCTCAATATCCCTCAATCTATTATAGTTTTACCATTTCACGTGAAAGGGAGGTATTAAAATCAATAGTGACCAGTAGTGACATGAGAATCATATATACACACTTATATGTATATATATTCATAAAAATATTAAATTATAACCATAAGACCACCACACCTCCCAAAACATTGTTCATTAAAGAAACTTATCAATTAAAATATATATAATATTCCCTAACAAGGAATGAATTCCATCATTCATGCGGGATATACTTGAAGGATCTAATATTTATAGAAAACCCACATTAGAGGTGATTACCATGCCTTAGATTCATACCCTTTAAAATCATTTGATATTAAATTAAAATTCAAATGACTAAAAACCATATAAATCATAACAAACATTTCAATTGTCTTTAACACCAATTTTTTAATAACTATGAAGGAGATAAAAATACCGCTTATAAAACAGTTTGAGGACCTAAACACTCTTGATTAATTCAAAATCCCATTTTAAGGCTATTAAATAAATTTTTCAAACAATGGATATTGGAAATTGAAATATATATATATATATATATATATATACACACACACTATATGCATAAATGGATGAATCCCTCACATTAAATTAAAAACAAGTGAGAATATAGTTTACATATTAAAAATTCAGTAAACACATGTAATATCATCATTAAATACTAAAAAATAGATATAAATATAAGTAAATCAATGGTTTTATAGTTTAATATTAAAACATGGGGAAAACCTACTTCAAATAATTGCTTTCATGAAGAAAGGTATTATTGAACCCCTAGAAGAAAATAATTATCTTTACGGTACCAATTTGAACCATAATATCAAAAAATACCCTAAATATTAATTTATGAAATAGTTACCTAGGTCATTATGGAATGATTAAGCCATGAAACTAGAGGTAAAATGATGAAAATGAGGATATGAGATGATTTGAAGGAACACCCCATAAAAAATAAAACATAAGTATAATGTAAACCCACATGTAATCACCAGGTAAGAGAGGTGAAATAATGGGAAGTAATACAAGGGTTATGAAATTGAATGAGTGGAGGAGGAGACCCCAGAAATGTATAAGAAAGAATAATTGTATAATGGTAAAAACACTATTAAAAAACTATATAGAAACAAACCACACCATAACCCTATTGGTTATGATATGGTTCACCCTATTGAGGAACCCATGTGATGTATACTACTTATTATGACATGGTGGTGTTTTTATTTTTTGGGATACTAAACCTAGGGTTCCATACCCCCATGAAATTACCACAAGTATGTGGTTTCAGCCTTCATTAAGATAGAGGGATATATCTTATCTTCAATGTCATGGACTACATCACCAATTTAAGGGTAACATTATTTTACTTTGTAAACCATTTTGTTCCCAATGAAATAAAAATTATGGGCATTCTATGTCCTACTATAGTCTATAATCTAAAAATATAGTTATAACCTAGGAAATAATAGAAACCAAGAAATGAAGGAAACTAATTTAGAGATTATTAATTATGTAAAATAGTAGTGAATGTGAGGTCGGAGTGTGAAAATTCTCCACACCAAAATACTTTATACCCATATAATTCTTCATTTAATTCACTTGATCAATGTAATGGCTAATATTTAACTTTTTTTACATGAATCAGTTATCAAATCCAAGGAACACCATGACTAACATTGTACCAGAGTCTAAGACAATAATAAATAAAAACAATCCCATTAGTTCAACCCATATCCCAAGGAAAATCTAATTAAATAACCAATAATAAGATTATATGAGGTTATAAATAATATTTTTTCCTCCCATACGTATTATGATACTACAAAAACATCAATTCTATAAATAATTAAAAAATGGGTAGATGGATAATGAAAGGAAGGGAATCTAGTCAAGAACCTCTAATAAGAGAAATATGACTACCATAATGGAAAACATATAGTAACAGTAAAAAAATTTTGAGTTCCTTAAATATACGACATTCTAATATATAGGGTAAAACATAACTTCAATCAGTGTTCAATGAGGGAAACACATATTGAAGAAACAAAAAAAGAACCAAAAATACCTCAAAAAAAAAATTAATCCACATCATAATCAATGTTTTGAGCTTGAGGATCCTTCGAAGAGGTATATCCAACTACATTACCATCCTAAGATAATCGTTTATAAATAAACATAATAACCCAAAAGTACACAACCATGATAGGTTTTTGATTCTTTTTGACAGAAAGTATTTTTAAAACCGAATTTTTTGTAAGGACATCACAATAGGGCCCCTCTCTTAGAAGAGGATTATGAGATACAATAGGAAATATTGATACCATAACCTATATAACTAGGATCAATGTTATTAACCTTTTCTTTACTAGATATCCCTTTACCAATCCTTTGAATAAAGGTTTTTGTATCCACCTCAATAACTCATATGAAAAAATCATCAATCATATCCACCCACCTCAAAATTTCTATATACAAGGTATAACCAAACTCAAATACCCTCAATTTAATATCGATAGGAAGTCCATACTCAAAACAATAGAACTTAATTGAATCAATTAATTATAAATTTGGATGATAGAGGAATAGATTAATGAAATGGTAGACACACACTAGCAACAATCGATCACCATGTTGAAGGAAGTATAACTCTATTACTCAATCCACCTTAAAAACTATATATAAATATTACTGAATGTACAAGGACATAAAACTATCCCATGATTTTCCCCTAATGGATTAGATAAAATAATGTGTTTTCACTACATCGAAATCAAACCTCCCAATACAATGTTAGTGAATTTGATATTTAGTGATTCAAGAAACTCAAGAAAACTAAATTTCCCTTAAATAAAATGTATACAGTATTCTAATTAATAATTATCCTTCTAACCATACAAAATAAGCTACTCAAGTTACAAAACACTAAAGGGAAATTTTTTTATTGATCAATTGAAGGGTTCACTAGTGTAGAACCACCACAAAAATACCTTTTGGAATCCATCAAGGGTTGGTGGGGTAATAAATTAAAAAATATTAGAAACAAAAATCATAGTATAATCAAATATCAATATTAAAATCTCATGGATCAAAACACCACAATATCAAAACAATATCAAAAAATCAATTCTTGAATCATTAAAAAAATATACTCACCACACTCTAAAAGAAATTTTAAAAATCCCACAAGATTACCCAATCCTATAAGAAAACAACTATATAATTTTGATCCAAATAACCCTCAACATCATTTTTCAAAACCCACATACCATTTGAAAACCATAAACTAACCCAATCACCCCTAAAAACTCTTTTGGTACTAATTCTACCCATATCTTACAAAAACATACAGGCTCACCATGTACCCTCAGTTCAACTTTTTTAATATTTCCCAAAACCTATAACATCATAAAAAAACTACACTATTTAATAAAATCAGAAACATCATCTATAAAAATCCAAATACATTATAATTATATTAAAAAACATAAAAATCCAGGGTCAAAACCTGAATTCCCATCATAACTCATGTTTTTTTACTAAAATTTATGTCTAAAATATTCTTTATAATTACACCCAAAGTTCCTATAGTTATATATCTAATTTACCTTTTCTATAAAATTTCAAAACACCACCAAAATATCATTTTTTCATAAACCATCTTCATCAACCTATCAATCGGGCACTCGAACTATATTGTGGAAATTCTCGAAGGGAGTTCTTGATACCCATGTTTAGGAATAAGGACCAAGGCATCCAAATGAACATGGTATGAAGGATTTATGCTATGAAACATAATTAAATTAGTTGGGTAAATCACCAAGAAATTCTCACATAACCCATCCATACATTGTATGTCCAAAAAAAATTAATTGTTTTAAATTATAAATGAGATAAACATAACAAAATAAGATAAATATAAAACTCAAAATAATAAAATTATGATCACGAAAAAACATGGATACAATAAAAAAAGCATGAGATGGATAAAACATTGGTAGTCATAAAATAAAATATCATATTACATGATATAGTATCTTTGTGACCACATTGTTAGCAACCATCCTTAACACCATAACCCTTAGTGACAATCAAGGTTGAGAAAAAAACTAAACCAGAAATTTTAAATGTGTAAATGAAAATAAAATTAGGATTTCAATGTAAAAAACACCCCATTTATAACCGTTATATTAATGATCTATTATATGAAATTTTAAAATAATATTATAATTTAGTTTTTTCATCTTATTAAAATTCTAATATTATTCCATTATTAATTTGGAAAAAAATATTATAAAATTTGGAAATTATCCATTTAAATTAAAATGATAATTATAATATTATAATTAATGAAGAATCATTAATATAAATAAAATTTTCATTTTGAATAGATATTTCATTTGTTATCATAAATTAATAAATTAAAATTGAAAAATTACCAAAAACAATAATCATAATAATAATAGAAATAGTAAAAAAGAATGTGTTATTATGGGAACACCTCATAACTATGTGAAAACCTAGGAAAAAAATAAAACATGATCCATTGTATTGTAATAATTGGTTCAATAAAACAACATAATTATATGTCCTGCTTAACCTAACCAAATTGATGGAAAAAATTCCGATTTAGGGTGCGATCCACACAAAGTTATACTATCCTGAGAATGATCTTAATATTGTACATAAAGTGTATCCGAATAACCCTAAATCTAATCCTTGTTTACCATTAAATGTTAAATTGAAGTAGAAAAATATATGATAACATGTAGTTACATTATAAGCATACATACATATTTATTATATATATATATATATGTGTGTGTGTGTGTGTGTTTATAAAGATATATAATAAATAGTAACAACAAACATACCACGTGTCTAAAAACATAATAAATTTAAGATTTCACTTGATTTAAATATAAAACTAACATCCCTTAAAAAGGAATCAATACTGTTATACATAAGTAGAAAACTTTAATAGAACGTGTTTTTATAAAACTATGATTGACGGTGAAAATCAAACATCAAATTGATTTTTTTAATATATTTTTCTATGGAATAAATTTTTAAACCACTATTAAAACATTATATATTGTTTTAAATATTAAATTTATCAACATATATTTATTTTTATTAGAATTATACATTGAATTAAATCAAATAAATCTGGCTATTTAATCCATTTAAAAATAATCCATTTAATATATTCATAAATATAAATAAAGAAACTAGGTGTTAAGATTCATTCACATAAATAAATTACTATATTTTAGTTCAAATATATAAATATGAATCATACACAATAATAACGTATGGAAACTATTAAAAACATCACAGAATTTTGAAATCTATCTAAATTAAAATTTAGATATTGTTTTATAAAATTATCTTCATTTTGTAATAATTTTTTTCAGAAATCATAATCTTAATGAAAAATTCTATATATGTGACCATTTAGACCGTATTAACATTTAAATGATAATTGAAATAAATATTTTATAGATTTATTAAACCCATGTCATATAGAAAGGTATCAATGCTACTCAAGTTACTATGGGGTATGGTGAAGTCTATATAAAAAATACTCAAATCTATATGCAACCATTTACAGATTAAGATGTATATTATACATCATATGTGCATCTATAAAATACTTTTACCCTGACATCATGTGACTCATATATATGGAAAATATCAATTTATCATAGTTTAACTCATCATTTCATGATCAATAGAGTTTGAATGAACCCGTCAACGAATACATCATAATTCAATTATCAATGTGACCAAAAAATAAAATTACCATAAATGTTACTAAAATAAGAATATATAGATTATGTATGAAAGGAAATAAATTTTCTCAGTATAATTCAATAAAGGATCCAATATATTTTCACACTATATCATTGTAATTATTCAATATTGGTTTCACACCAACTGGTGTCGTGATCGACATCATACCAAATCATCCAATTGTTAGCTAAGGTGATTTTGAATTGTGTAAGTATGGTATCAATGTATATAGGTTATAATTCTAAATATTTATCTAACCTTAGGTATTTTGGATTTATAATAAATATAAACCCAAAGGTATATTGATGAATTTATGAGATTACATGATAAATGATTTGACAGATCAAGATAGGTAATATGTATCTACTTATTATCCCTCAAATTTAATCTTTGTATACCATATAAAACCATTTATAATGTGTTAAAGATTCTATTCATTATAACATTTTCATTTCAATAGATCCCAAAATACTCTGTGATGATCATGGATTAAAGATAACACAAAATTGTAATTTGTGTGGATTTTATCATTTGACCATTGATGTAAAAAATATTTTAACATGCTTGAATGAATGATAAAAAAATATATATTATTATGATTAAAGGATACTTTATACAACCATTAAATAAATATCTTATGTATTAAATACCAATAGACATAATATGACTCTAAAGTTGTTGATGTGGTAATGAATTCATCAATGGATATGAAAATTTTCCTCTTTATCCACCTAAATGATCTTTATATCACTACTCATAAGGATATAACTTATGATATGTTATTTTAAAATAACGTTTATAAACAATAGGTAATATTGGGGTTTATTATATTGTAAAATGAATCCATTTTTTTCCTGAATATAACTGATTCACTCCATCAATTATAGGAACTAATTCAAATTCATATATGAACTTGTAGATCCAAACTGCTTCCATCATTGTATCTAATGCAGTGATGTACTCTACAGTGTTTTTGAGTCTTATATGGTGCCTTGTTTGGGATTATTCTATGCGATAAATCCACCATTTAGGAAAAAGAACTAGATTGAGTCTCCATATCATATTATATGGATTATAAAATCATATTGATATAACCTTTTACACAAATCTCATCTTCACATCCAAATACTAAGAACATATCTTTATCCCATCCCATGTTCTTATGAATGGTCTTCATAGTAATCCATTACCTATCACAATGATTTTATTGTCATGTACCAGTTAATATAAGATAATAGGTGACATCAGGTCTAGTACACAATTTGGTATACATTATTAATCCAATAGAGGATAAATAATGAAATTTATACATCATTTTTAATTCTTTAAAAGGCTCATGAATCTTACATTGATTCATTATACGTAACACCACTAAAGACAACTTCTTGGAGTTATCCATGATAAAATACATTAAAAAATTACCAATATAAGTGTCTTGACTGAGTCCTAGAATCCTATTAGATCTATCTCTATAGATCTTCATACCCAACAGATAGGCATGTTCACCCATGTTATCCATTGATAAACATTTACCTAACCACAGCTTCACAAAATGTAGATTCAATATATCATTTCTTCTAGGGAGTATGAAATCCATATAAAATATTATAAATAACAATATAAACCCACTAAATAACTTGTATAAAAATTAGTCATCCATGTTCATGATGAAAACAAACTCTTTGATTAGAAAATAAAACTGGATATTACTACTCTATAACGATGCTACAATCCATAAATTGACGACATAAACCTTCATACCTTATCAAAATCATTTAAAAATTAAAACAATTAATTTATATCATATACACATCCATGAATAAAATAACATTAAGGAAAAAGGTTGTTATAGATATTTGATATATCATGTAATTATAATAATCCATTGTAGCCAGAAAAACCCAAATTGACTTAATCATAAAAACTCATGAAAAGGTTTCACAATATTCAAAACCATATATTTTTTATGATCTATTTCCACCGAATATTCATTATAGGTAGAACGTCTACCATCCATGTCAATTTTATTTCAAAAAACCATCCTTAACCATATGGTTCTCACCCCTTCAGATATATCTATGAAGTTGTAAACATGGTTAGTGTTTGTGTAGTTCACCTCATATTCCATGGATTTTAACCATTTATCAGAATCATGAAAATAAATAGTTTCTCGATATGGTTTAGGTGAATATCCTATGAATGTTAATTCATCATAAATTTCCATTATAAATATATATATTTTAGTTTGCTAGTGAATTTTAATATTCCTTCGAGGTTATTGTGTAACATGAGTTGGTTAATATTCCAAAACTGTTTATGGAACAAAATTAACCCCCATCCCATGATCAATTCATATTTTTTGGTAGTAAACATCTCTAAGTAAAATATTACTCTAAAAAATAGATAAAAATAAATTATTATTCTTGATAAAAGAATCATGTCAATTGAAACCTACATTTTTTAGACAAATTATAAACTAATTATCCCCTTATCTCATTAGGATAGTAAATAAATAATCACTTATTATATTTTGGGTCATGTTTTTATAAATACAATTATTTCATTAGTGCATCACAACCCCAAATCATGGAAAATAAAAAATGGTATATTTAGCTAACCATATCTCATATGGTATCTTTATGACAAATTTATATTGAGTGTAATTAAGTTGAAAAATAGAAATCACCAAAGCATAACACTATAATAAAATATGATCACATAGACTCATCATCAATAAGATATTCTACAACAAGGTTTTATTCGTCCTTTTAACCCTACCATTAAATTTTTGTGTTATATGATTAGTTAGATTTGGAATAATTCAACCATATAGTTTATGGTCTATAAATTCTTGGCTCAATTACTGACCCTCCATTGTACTATTCAGATAATCTTAACACATTCTACCAATGGATTTGACAATTAATTATTAAACTCTTCAAACATTTCAAAAGTATAATACTTGGGTTTCATTAGATATACAAATTATTCTAATGAAAGTCACCAGTAAAGGTATTAAAAAACCTAGAACCATTACTTTATTTTGTACTCAATGCTCTACTCCCATCACTATGCATGAGATAAAATATTCCACTTTACATTTAAACATTTAGATCAAAAGGAAGCTCTATCATTTTTCTTAAGTTTAAATATTTTCATGTATCAATCTATCCATAATCAAATCAGTATATAAATCCATCCCTATTGATTCTTGAAACACATTTATAATTTATATATCTAATGTGACAATGTTAAAGGTATGTGGGGTTTAGAATAAATCCTGTTATTCTTGTTATGAATGTATTAAATAGGATTATCCATATATTACATATATAATCAATTCATTGTATTTCCAATTCCAATAAGTAAATCATTATGATATATTGAAATAGTCACGTTCTTAAAAGTGAATGGATGTTCTTTCCGGTCCAAACAGGATATCGACGTAAACAATATATTTATATTGAGAACAAAATATGAATTATTTAATTATAATATTAATTAATAATATAGTATTAGATCCAATGTGTCAACTTCTAATATAGAAATTGAGGATTCAATACTTACATTAAGATATAATTTAACATTCACAAATTCACTGCTATATCATGGTTTATGTTTTTAGCACAAATAGGTGATTCACAGTTGGTATCTAATACTCGTGATTCAATGTTATCAGAATTAATCTCTATGAAATTCACATTTAAGATGTTATTATTATTTTTTCTAAGTTAGCGGAATTAATCTCAATGAAATTCACATTTAAGAGGTTAAGATTCTTTTATTTAAGAACAATTATCAACCTTATATATCAATAAAATTTTTTATTATATGTCATGAATATAAGGGATATCAATATTATTTTAATTAATTATACCATAATATAATAGAATAATATATTAGTGTTTGAGTATAATGTATTATTCCTTTTAATCAAGTGAATTTAATGAAATTTATCCCATATAAATCGATGACCCTATCCATCATATTCATTTAGTGATACAACATCTATATTTAACTATGAAAATATTCTAATTGGGAATTCATCTCACCAATTGTTTATTTAGGTATGAAATAATCTCAATCACCATAGTTGTGATTCGTGGATAGTATTACAGTAAAATCCATATCCAAATTTATCATATGGATATACTCAACTCATTTCCTTCTTATCCTAACCATTAGGGTTTCCCATATTATATGACTCAAATTAAGTACCAAAAACAAGATAACAGAAGAAAATCTAGGGGTACCAAGATATAACATGAAACATAGATGTTAGATAATCAAACAACACCCATTATTTGATTTTCATATAAAATATAATTAGAGGTCATCTTTATTGGGAATGAAACTACTAATTTGGATAATTGTGGTCTCAATAGGTGCCACATTAAAAGGAATCTCACTCTTAGTATTTGAGGGCATTTATTTTTAAAAGTCATTCTATTTAATACACATTATATGAATATTAAATACATAACAACTACAACATGATAAATCCTTGTCATTCCTTATTTTATTTCATTATGTATGAATGATTATAATGATTTAGTTCTAGAATACATGTTTTATGGAAAATAATTTTTTGTTCAAACTATATTAATGTGTAATTTTTTACAGAACCCAAAATTTTCTATACAAAACCAAAAAACTCCAAGTATTTTTATACTTATATGAATTAATCATATAGATAAGGTACATGAATTTTTCATAAAAATATAAAGTGATTTATGAGATTGATAATCTCTTTATAACTAATGTTGGAGTGATAGGTATTCAACCCCTTAACTTTATAAAAAAAAGATTGTGCCTCATGACTTTTGGGTAGTTTGACCCCAAGTCCCTCTCCATGAAGAGACATTATTTAACAATGAGATCAATTCATGATATCTCTACCACCTAATATGAACAAACATTATTAAAAAAATATTGATAATTCCATTGCACTAATTAAAAAAGTGTTCAAGGAAGATGGAAATTTAATCTTTTGAAATCATAACTATTATATAATGCATGCATCATACTGCAAGATTCAATTTATTACATAAATATGTTCATAAAAAATATTCTAATTCATAAAAGTTTTTAAAAATAAGAATATTAATGGAATAAATAAATAAATATACATTTTAATGATTTTCCAAAACATGAAATATCCATTTATGAATAATTCATAATCAAATAGTGATTATACACAAATATATATATATTATAAATTAGCTGACATATAATGGACATTCATTAATCTTGAATATAATCACTTTTATATTCATTCACTATATTCAATTTTAATACTATACATTAAATGGAATATCAATTTAAATAGATGATATTTTATGTCTTATGAAAATATTAATTGAGTTTCTATTGTGTAAACATTCTAATTATTGATTTATCATATAATAGGCATTAATTAATCCTTTGATCATTAACTATTTTTTAGTTGGCATATATAATAATAAAAATGGATCCTAAATTTAAAATTTTAAAAAAATTAAATTATTATTATGGTAAATCCCTTCATTTTCCGCATGGAAAATAGGGAACCAAAAACCTGACCTGAATGTCTATAGGAATGAGGACCTAAGAAAATATGGCCCACATACCCAAAATATCTCCCAAAAAACCCAGTGATTTGAATGTGCAATGGAATCATGTTTCGTGCTCAACATCAGTCAAATATTTCGGTATTCACACACCATACCAGAGAAACTATATAAGTGAATACAGTCAATGATGATGTATCCCCCCTATCGAAAGTTATATCGGGATGGTTAGGCACAACATGGAAGATCACCCCTTCATCACACATTGGTATATGGGGAATTACTAGATGATATACTATAGACCACCAATTTATCCATCAATACACCCACCATATGGTGCTCGAAAGGCACCCACAACACTGTCATCCTAATTATCTACATCATCTGAAAGAATTAATGATCGAAAATCCATAAGGTTTAGAACCCATCAATCCAAAATTGGACAGAAGAAGATGGTTGAATTATTGGTTTCTACACACCCATCCCTCTTTCATGGTTTCCCACCCAAAAAAATATCATGATATCCTGTATGACATTCTAAATATTACTAGTAAACAACTAGGCTCAACTTGTCACCTACTACCCTGAGAGATGGAATAGAGGTCGAGGGGCCCAAAAGACCAAGGAACCTTACATGAAGGCCCAACGGTAAAGAAAACCTGAAATAATAAATGTCCTAAAACATTTCCACTGGTGATTCCACCTAATCCACCTGAGATTTCACCACCCTCCCAATAAAATAGAATCATTGAGGAAGATCCATATCTACTAACTCAATACACCATTGATTACAATAAAAAAATCCACTTCCCACCTTGATTCCTTCCTGCATTGAGGTCATTGTCATCACTGGCTGAGACCATAGATTCCATAGATTCCACTATCGTCCTCTAATACACTCTACTACACCAAAATTATACTACCTACATCACCCAAACATACGATTTATACTACTTGAGGATGTATCTTCCTCCACATTACTTGATTGTTGAGGGTACACTTCTATTATTGTAAGAAAAATGAACATCACTTCCACCCTCAACATAGATAGTACAACAAAAATGCCACTATCATCATATATGGAATAGATCGAAACTTGAAATACCATAATATAACAAGGGAAGATGATAGGAAATAAAATCTGGTAGGAGAGAATACCAAACAAGCAAGGGGGAGGGGAATAAAAAATTTTGTGGAGTGAATGGGTAAACAAACACTACTATAACCATCCCTATTTGCGATGTACACCAAATCCAACCACCACTAACCAAAGATCCCCTAAAAATGAGATACACTCACAATCCAAGAATTACCCCCATATAATACTACATCCCATATGATCAAAGCACCCACCACCAATCAACACCGATACTATATCACACTGTGGGAAATTATTTCATAATACTTTTTCTTCTTTTAATAGTTTTAAAAATAGGTTGATTTGATGAGGACATAGAATTTGATACAATTAATGGGGTTTATATGTTCATAATAAGAACTAAAAATTATAATGGTTTCATAGAAATTTCATTATTCAATCCATTATATAATCAATATCTAATATTAATGATTAATATAAATTTTCATACATTAGAAAAAATAAGCTTTATTTTAAGTATTTCATTGAGGAAACATAATATTGATCACTAGAGTCATAGAAATAATCCTATTACCATTAATGTGATTAAACCATACAAATTATCATAGAATATTTCTTGATGACCCGTAAATGTAGAAGCAGTTCTAGAACCTTTATGTAGTGAAAAACTGTTTCATTAGAGATTGATAAAATCCAAAGGCTTGAATAAAATTATTCATACCAAACCTAATAGATCTCATCCCTTTATATTTACATCCTTCACATGTTTCATTTATTGAAATTCATCATCTATATTCAATTTATCAAGAAATATTTATTCATGTTTCACATATTCAATGAATTCCATCAATGAATTCCATCAATATAATCAATTTAAAATGTTTACCATTTAATCCATTCATAATGAATTATAATTGATTAATCTATAAGGGAAGATGAATACATGAAACGTTGTGCATAAATTTTATTGACCATAAAATAGTTTCATATGACGATATGAGAGTATTGTATCAGTATGATAACACCTTATACCCTTATTGCTCGTTGGAAGCCACTAGCATATATGGGGGAATGTTCAGTTCTTGTATCTCTCCACAATAACGAGAATTATCACCTTTTTTCATGTTTTTTGGATTTCATGGAGAAAATATGATCCATTTCATAACATACTTTCTATTTGGTTCTTCTTATTTTGGAGGTGTTTTGTTTTGGAAAACATTACTTCCATATATTTCTACTATATGAAATGTATGATTCCTGCATGAGGGAATGGTTCAATTTATCTTAAGCTACGTATGATACTAATCCATTATTGGTATGTTGTTTTTGATTCATTTATCTTTATTTATAGTCATTTATAAATTAGTATTATATTTATTTTCATTAATTTGAATTTGTTGAATATGAAAATTTTATCTGATTTTTCTTATATGACTGGTATTTCTATAATGATGTATAAAGGAACAATGTAATCTTGGTTAGAATATTTAAAGAGTATTATCATATTGGTCAATTTAGTTTCTAAACTGATTGATAATATTGTTTGTTCAACTAATAAAAATGATACTAACCTTTAGATTAAGTATGAGAAACTTTTTTTGTTCCTTCCAATTGATAAGACAATGTTGGGATAATTACTTTAGGAATTCGGTTTATTATTTATTTTCATTTAATGGGAATGAGGATAGGATTTTTGGGAATAAATAAAGTATTAAGTAATGGGCTTGGTCTTATTATTTAGAATTCTATAGAGATGTATTTTTAGTAAATGAGGATGGTCATATTAATTAAGGGAGGTTGGTCACTATTGTTTATAACGAGGATTTCCATTCAAATCATTCCGATAGAGTTCCTAATCATGTTAATAATTAATATAAGAGGATGAATCATTTAGAGAAAGTTCAAGTTGTAGATGTTGATGGACCTCAACTACATGTAAAAAAGATGGTTATATAATAGGTTTTGGAGCCAAGTGGGGAGAATAATGGAAAATCTTACCATTCATATATTTGTAATAATCGTGTAATGAATCTCATCATCAATCGACATGATATAATGAAAGAAGATTACTATATGGGTATAACTGAAGGATCATGTCCTCTTATTGAATATAATATGAATACTTCTCAAGATACAATTTGATTAATGGATACTCTTATCAATTTTATTAGGGTGGAAGAATGTGATGTTGATAATAATGATTGAAAACTTGAGTTATCAGTAATGTGAGATGGTTATCATAAATTATGAAAGGAACAAAAGGCAGTTTCTTCTAATATTCACAAAAGAAAAATTATGTTGGATACTAATTGAAATTTTATGTTTATACCTATTAAGGGAACCTATCATAATGGACTTGATCATATGATTATGTGGTCTCCTATGTTAGGGATAATAAATAAGAACAACATAGGAACACACATTCTATGATTAATAGATTGGATATAATGAATTATTAGGAGTATGTTGTTAGACTTGTTTACTATCAACATGTTAATGATGTTGAGTTGGGTGCATTATATTTTTCCACCTTAAATAAATCTTGGATTATCTAATGTTAGATATTATTCATCTATTTTTTGGCAGCCTTTGAGGACTTATGTGTAATAACCAACCCTATATTTCCACATCTTCTAGTAAGGAGGGATTTATATTTGGACAAATATTGACCCATATCATTTTGATACTCATCATGATAGTGAATGATCAATATAGGATGATGTTAAATAAAAATATTTTGTTTTAAAATCCTATATGGAAGTATTATAGGCCCATTAGACATCTCTCCATTCAATATCCATCAAAGAAGTAGTGAGATAATCAAAAAATTTCATGATTGTTATGTCCAATTTGGAAGAATCATATATTATTAAAAGATATTTCCCTACTTACAATTTATATGGTATTATTGATTTAGAGGTAGTGGAGAAAACTCATCTTACGATTTAATATTCAAAGGAAAGGATATATTTTACCCCCAAGGTTCCTAATGATGCACCTAAGTGATCTTATAAAAATATTATTCCAGCTAACCATTAGGTTTTGGTGGTGAATGAATAACCCATTGATTTAAATATTGAGGACCCCTTAGATGAGGATAGAACCTAACCATGTAATAATATCATCAATTGGAATGTTTTTTATATGAGAGGTATCAATCTATGTGGTAGGATCTATCCTTATATAATGTCTATGATATATAGATCATTTTGAAGTATAAAATCTATGTGATACTGGTTTGGGTAGCTCTAGGAATTTTATGTTTGAATTGGAAATTTTATAATTAACATTTTTATTTTCATTTCAGTATATCATGTCTCCATTATTTATAGGAATCTTCTATTGAATTGGTTTGAACAGATGGTGGTATTTTATAACATAGTTTTCTCTTTCAGTGTGATATTCTTCTAAGATATGTAGTTTCTGTTACTAGATAATCTACCCTATCATTGGAATTAATAAAAACTATATGTTTTCTATTTTATGGATGAATGTGACTAGTGAGTGATAGTATGGTTTCATGTTTCATGATGTATGTGTTGGGTCCATCAATATTTTATAAATTTGGATAAATAGTTTGGTTTTTAATACCTATATTGAAAGTGGATAAAATGGTTTTGTTCCATGGAGGATTAAAACATATTTTTGAGGTTATGTATCTAAGTGTTTTACATGCTTTATGATTATCATGGTTTTGAGATATGGTGGTGGTTTTTACATGGGCCTTATATTATTTCGTTTGTAAGTGTTGTTGGCTCTTACTCATAGTTTGTTTTTTCCAATAAATTTTTTTACTCACAAAACATTTTATCTGTTAATTTTATTAATAATTGTAACATGGTTTTCCTACCTTTTGTTCAATATATTACTATATTAAACATAAATAATATATTTCAAATTTTTTAAATAAATATAACAATATAAATAATAATATATTTTATTAATAACTATATTAGGTTTAAAGTGGTTATAAATCATAGAAACACACACACACACCACTATTTTTATCTCATGGCATGGACCTCATCACCCCTAAAGGATATGACCATAAAAATGATAAACCATAAGAATTTTATGGCCTTGTAGCATGAAAGACTTTTTTTTAAAAGAACCCTTCTATAGAAAGTAATTCTATAGTATTTTTCACGTCTATAGACATCATTCCTGCTATAATAACCCCTAAAATAATGCAACAGTACCTACAAACCTCCTACACAAATTTTTTATGTAGGAGGGGGAATGAATTTCTTACCTCATATAGTCTGATGAGGTTCTTTAACAACTAGAACATCAACCCAACTTCATTGGATAGAAAATTTAATATTTATATTTAATATGTAAAATATGTTGAATTATTATTTTTCAGTATAATACAATTAATATTAATAAAAAACCGATTAATTTTTTTTAGTATGAAATATTTATTAATTTAAATAATTATTAATATTTCTAAAAAATATAATTGATATTATTTAAATATAATTTTTAGCTAATATATTATATATATAGTATTATTAATAATATATAATTTTATATAAATTTATTTAAATTAAAAATATATACATTTATCTTCATTATTTACCATTATTATGAATACATATAATTAATTATGAATAAAGGGGAAATGGGGGTGGTTATAGTGCTTATGTCGCTTTATCTGTATGGACATCCAGAATTTTGATTAATGGATTTTGATCTTGAATATTATTTCAATCCTAATGACATGTTTGTTTCTCCGTCAATGGAAGTGGAGGTTCATGAAGATTCGATTAAGGGTAAGGAAACACCAGATGGTGTGAAGAATTTTTTTGATGTTACATATAGAAACCCTCATTTATTCCTTAAATTCATGGGTTGATGTATTATTTCAAATAAAAGAGTTACTCGGATTGGTTCATTTTTTATTATTGAATAATATTCAGATATTCTTGAGTGTACGGAATAAATTATTATTCACCTAATTATTCATATAGAGGGTCTATTAAGAAATAATGAGGAATTGAAAAAAAAATAATTTCACTAGATTTTAGGCATTGAAGGATGGAAGATTACACTAATTGGAAATGTTTTATTTTAAGATTTTTTAATCAAATGAGTTGAAACATAATAGTTTTGGATTTGTTTTTTTCTAATTAATCACGGACTCTTACATATCCAGAATTGGTATTCGTTATTTAATAAAGATCATGATAAGAAAAGTTACTCATATATGGATGCACATTAAGAGGCCTAGATGGTTCTTCTGGAATCCAAAAATCCCAAGGTAAGTCTTCTCAATGGTTTAGGTTACATTTAAAATATGAAATAAAATTGAGAAAAAAAAGTTATGGTTATTTTTCAAGAATTATATTTGAAATTGATCATTTTGATGATCTTATAAATATTGTGCATCTAGTTGGTCTTGAACATTGGGTAGATTCTTAATATGAATTAAAAAGGGATAATTATATAGAGTAATTATAACTATTTTGGCCAATATTTATAGGTATTCCATAGGAATTTAAATTTGAATAATGGTAGGAAATATGATCATTATATTGAAGAATGTAAATTTAAATAGCCTAAAAATAGTGGTTATTGTCATAATGGATTAACAACTAAGAATAATCTGTCTTGAGTTGAATAGAATCCAAATTATAGGAAGTAATTTATATCTCTGATTCATAGGGATATCGTTTTTTCATAGAAATATACAAATGATTTTTTTGGGTAGTTTAGCTTCGAATCATGGTGTGGAAGCTCATGAAATTTCCCTTAGTTCTTCACCTAATGTTCTAGTTAGGGTAGAAACATCTTATATAATTTACTAGGATGAAATTATAGATAAATAGATTACACCACATAATTGTGTGACCTCTAGTGATGATTTTTATAATTCCATTGAGTCTTATCCACTTGATCATGATTATCAAAATGACTATATAGATAATGAAATTAATGTGCAATTAGTGTTGCATTTTTTTTGAAGGAGAAAAAACTAGTTCTTTTAAAGGGACTCAAAGGTAAAGAGATTGTTTCTTCAACTTTGATCCCTTAGATTAATAATTAATCATATGTTACTTTCATCTAGAATCTGTCAAGGTATTATGTCTTATAGGATTCCCATTATTTGTATCATTTTCATAACATTCATTTTTCAACTAGTACCTCCGTAGGGTTTCTGGACTTTAAATGAGAGGAATATTTTTCTCTATATAAAGGGATGTTTTTTGGGTAAGTGTATTATCTTAAAATAGGATTATAATGAGTCTAGACTAATGAGGATAGTATGATAATATATAGACACTCCTTAGGTAGTTATAATATTGTGGATGTTTTAGTCATGTGTATTGTGATGTCTATTTGATATTATCATGTGGTTGTTACTATTTCTCCTAAAAATTTAATATTTGAGAAGGGTAGTGTGGTGAAGTTTATAGGGGAAATATGGAAAATAGAATATTATTTTTTTTGTAAAATCTATGTGTAGATGTTTCGGTAGATGCGATAGGCTCTATCGAGGTGGAGCCAAGGGACATTGATAGGGAACCTAAAAACGTTTTATAGGGAGGAGGTCTCACACCATAACATAATGCATGTCTGCATTGAAAAGACCATATTTACCAATGGAGAAGAATACTACATCCTCATAACTGATGTACTTAGGTGGCTCAATATAATACGGTCCATCACTCAAAGGCTAATTATCTCGAGAATCATGGAATTATGCCAAATCCCAGTTGATACCTTTATGTAATTTACCATAATTGAGGGAATATATCAATTTTATACAAAATTTCCCTTATTCCAAGTGTTTTACAATAAAAATTTCTATGATCTTATCATATTTAGATAATTATTTTTCATTACAATTATACATTTATATAATTAATTATTAATTGTAAAATTTATTTTTTCACTAATATAAATAATTATATTTTTAAATTTGTAAATTCATGATTTATCATTAATATATTCCCAAAACATATGGTTAATCCATTATATTTCATCCATTTACTCTTACATTTCCTTGTTTTATCATTTCTAACCATATCACCTAAAAAAATACTTTTATTAGTGTAAATTTTGAATTTCACCCTACCCCGAAGGTATATTAATTTTTTATTTTTTATAGATTTTCCATTTCAAATAGGTTAATAGAGAAACAATACATTACTATATAGTCATGGGAAAAGAGGTCGTACATTTTCAAATTACCAAAAGGGACAGAAGTAAATGGCATATACAATTACAACCTTTTTTAAGCGCCCATCAAGTTTCTTTTCTCATTATTGGAGTTGGTTCCCTTTAACCGAACTATTTGGTACTTGATTAAATTTTATTCATTTTTAATGAATATTTATTATAACTTTATTATTTTTCCTCTATATTTAATTTTTATGTGATAATTTCCTAAGAGTATATGTCTTGCTGAAAGGCCACAACAATTCCCCGCTATTATGAGAATATAACGGTTCCCGAAATTATTCTTGAATCCTTTTCAATGGATGGTTTCTATTTATATGGGATATATGAAATATATGTTATTAGTGGTTGGAGGAGTATAAGGAATTAAGACACCATATCATGGTGTTTTCCATTGGTAATTTCCAAGATATGATGTTTTGAGAACATACCCATCAAATTGGAAAACCATATTTCACATGTAATTGGATGTTCTTATAAACGGATGTGAGTATTTATATTTGGTCTTCAATAATACCATCAATGAATATCATTAATCATGTACATATATATATTAATGATAAACTATATTACATATGTTCATAGTCTAGTTGGAATCATTGGATATGTCACAAATGATATATAATTAATGAATAATGTGACAATGGATTTATCCCATTTGTCCCTTTAGGACAGGTGATATCTCATGCCCATGGTTGGAATAGAACTACCTACATAAATCTTTGGACATGGTGTTTGGTTGGTTATTTTAATAATTGAATTTAATATAACATTACATCAATCATATTGGATGATGGTACTGTTATAAGACCTTCTTGATTTGAGATATTATTGTAAAGGGAGTATGTTACATAATAAAAATATGTAAGAAGTTGGATATCATTGAGACGTTAAATTATATTATATATAGAAGAATTTTTATTTTTCAAGATTAAAAAAATTTAAATTTAGGTTGTTATATCAAATGGAACTGGGAAATACTCCTAGAGGTTCACATAATAGGTATAACTAAAAACATTGTTAAATTCAAGTAATGAATTTAATAGGTTAAAATAATAATAATTATTCAGTATTGGATGATTTTCATAATATAATCATTGTTTATTTGGAATTATAATTTCTTCAAGTCGTAATAATAAATATTAGTTTACATATTTAAAAAATATAATAATAATTATATTTATCATAGAATAATGTAGTGATATTTATTTAATTAAATAATATTTATTAAAGTATCGATAAATATCGATGACGGAATGTATATCAAGTTTAATGGTATGATTAAAATGGTGTGAAATATATATATTTTTATTATTAAATTATTTCAAGTGTATTGTTTTTAATTTTAAAACCAATAATAAATTTAATAGACATGAGCTCAAATAAGAATATTGAAGTTAGTAAATATTTTGTGTTCAATTTTCTATCCTAAACATAGAAAAATAAATATCCAATCATATTACATTCCTAACTATAAATTTTCTAAGAACAACATATTAAGGGAGAATTTCTCTATTCATAGTGTGAATTGTCTCCACCTCCAATTTGAAGCAGTCTAGATAAGACCATGATATTTTCCTTCTCTAAGAAGGTGATGTTGTAGCAAACTGTGAACAATAAAATCTATTGGTATCACCTATTCTAACACCCATCTATTCTACAAAATTATTCAGAGATTGTAATACATGTGTTGATATATACAAGAGATATTCCACACTTTAATCCAACAATACAATGCCAACAAAAATTATATATTTTTGATGGAAATGTCATCTTGATCATGTAAATAACAATTACATATAATTTATGAATAAAAGATGAGTTGATCGTACCTTCATAAGACACTTCAACTGTGATCGGTACCTACAAGTGGTATCAGAGGGGTCATTGATTTTAATTTATAATTATTTTTTCTTCATTGATTGATTTCATGTGTTTTAATTTTATTTTACTTTTTTTTAATATCTGAATAATGTCATGTCGTCTTATAATTATTATCGATAATGTAACTAGTAACCAGTTAATGATCAAAATTGATTCAAACTATATGGATGGGACAAAGGCTCTACATTTTATGAAAACATAGGTAACACCATGTAATGAATAAAAACACATTGTTTATTTTTTTCTATATAATTCAACATCTTTCTCTTTTTCACACATCTAGAAAAATCAGATCTACAATCCAAATAGATCAGATCGGCTTATTGATATTGATATATTTCCTGAAGACATGAATAATTACATTCCATGTATCTACTTTATGTGATTTGTTTTCCATGTTATCTAATGGTCAAGTACACGAGGTGTCACATGAATTTAGTGTTTCAAAAACATGACATGGGGACTGATATGATGTGAAATTTGATGTTTCATTCAATGTATTCCGAGTGTAGGATATGTACCTCGAACAAATCCATAGTAGATACTAAGACCAAACCTGAGGTTTCTATTGTGGACACAATCAGAATACAAGTACATGCCATGTATAATACTATATGTGTTGTAGTATACTTCCAGTTGTGATCTCAAATTTTCAAAAAAAGAATTGTTAAATTTATAATTTAACAAATTTATTATGTGTTCTATATGTTATTCATTTTATAATACATTCCATTTCCTAGGATTCCCAATTATATATTAAAATTTATTTCCACGTTATGAATATGATTAGAACATGATTCTACCTCCACATAGTGAACATCACTTTTCATACATTAATATTACATAAAATTTTTAGAATACATAAAACATAATACAAATAGACACCCAATGAATGTACTAGTGTAGTGACTTTAGAAACATGGAATAATAAACACCAATATATAAATGAGCAATATTATCTATTACTATGTCCATATTGACTATTATCCTTATTAGACACATCAAACATAATACTTTTCATCATAATTTGAGGAAGGAAATATAAACAGTTGTGATCTCAAATTCTTGGTAAGGGTAAATAAGAGAAATATATAAGAGTAATCATGAGCATATGTTTTTGAGAATATTATCATAAATATAGAATATAATACCCTTCATATCAAAGAATATATACATAAATCATGGAATAATGATTAGAAGATTGTATGAAAAGAATCATAAGTAAATAGAGAATAAAGATGTGAAATAATAACGTTGGAATAAATCATAGAATTGTGTTTTACATATAATCATATATAATGATATGTTATGATTCATGCAACAGTTTTGGAAACCATTTCATTTAATAAAAATTTTAAAAAAAAATTCTGACAAATTAGCCTTTTAAAAATCCAAATTAATCTTTATAGAAATGATAACGGGTAAATCTGTAGGTGTTTTAAAATGTAATAAGTACATTCCTTTTTCATGGTAAAAGGTTAGAAAAATTTCTTGTTCGGAAAGAGATAAGGATATTCCTTTTAAGAAATCGGTAAAAAAAGGGGTAAAAATATCTTTAAAATACTATAAGAGAATATAACACTATTCTTGGACAATCATTATATAAAACATGGTTTTGAAGCAATATAGATTACCGAAAGAAAAGAGGTTAAAGTTAGGCTTTCTTAAAAAAACATTCTACACTATATTATATACCAAATATTATAAAAATAGTTCCAATACATTTATATATCTTTAATAACCAAAGGATAATAAAAGTCACGAATGTTATTGAGATATGGATTGTTAGATATCAATAAAGGAAGCATAATCATAAACAATCTCGAAAAGTGATGAGATTGCTTCAATAAAATCTTATCCAATAATAAATTTAAACAATACAAAGCATCTAAGAGAGTAAAATTAAATTAATCTTAACATATCATGAAAGGAATTATATTCACTATATAACATTTCAAATCTATTATTTTCACCTCATAAAAAAATATAGGTGCATAACATGGAATGTGTCTAAAAGAATGTAAATTGAGACCAAATTACTTTACTGATTTTGTATCTTTTCAAACATAAATCCCATGAAAGAAATATCATTGATAAGATAAGTAAATGAACATAATATTAAGTATAATAATCAAAAAATAAATCTATGGTTATTATAAACACTACAAAAAATGCAGTGGTGGTTAATAATGCTTTTATCTCGTTGAAATAAAATATGAGCTGAAATTCTCCTACGTTATTTCTTGAATCTCTTCGTACTCCAAAATAAAATCATATAATAAATAGAAGTTTCTTTGTAATAATTAAAAGAATCATATTATTATATCTAATTCCATATATGTTTTTATTATGACCTTATATTACCCTCTTATTAATAATCTTATGTTATGGTTTTAATTTGGGTAATATTCACTTTGTTCTTCACATGTGTATTAATTTGTTATGTATTTTGTCATTATACATATATCAAGATTTCTAGAATTCATAGAATCATATAAATATAATATATATTCATTATAATGATTATAATAAAAATATTCAAAATAATATAGAACATGGAAATGGAGTACAACACTCATGGAGACAGTAAGTCATACGCATGCATGAACGTCATTTCTATGTCTATTCTCATATTTAAAGGAATAAAATGAAATATATATATATATATTATAATTATAGTTGAATTAATATTATATATATATCATATAATTTCACTAAATACATCATTAATACATTCCATATAGTGTGTGAATGAATCAAATCGCTTTGAGGGGGTGGTAGTCAACACATCCTCAAATGAAATTATCATATTTACAACAAAAGGAAGGTATAAATATACAATTTGTAAATGGAATAAATAAAAATAAAGAAATAATAAATATAATATAAAACATATATAAATATAGTATTCATCATAATTTCCATCATGATATGTGTTAAAGGAAACACGAAAAATCATCATTTTTTTGAGGTTTTAGTTCACCCTACACGTTAATATAATGTTCGTTTCCAATTTGAGGGAAGTGTGTATAAGTGCAGGATGAAACCTTATCATAAATATTTCATAGTGTAATTATTATATTTATGTTTTTATAAAATAATTGAATAATAATTTTTGAGCTTCTTGATAATTGAAATAAAATAAAAGAACTTAAGGAAGAATGGTAAGTCTTGTTAGGGTAACTCCTATGGGTTTTCCCCAAAGGGCCTACATGGATTTCTTTTTGAACAAAGTGGGGCTTCTAGGATAAGTTTATTGATGTTTACTATATATTTGGGAAGATATTTTTTGATCCAACGTGACTTGATATGTGTCAGTAAGTGGGAGGAGATGAGGCTTTTTTTAGTGGATGAGGAGTGAAACTCTTGTAAATTTTGGGAAAAGGAATTCCACCCATGCATTTTCCATGTCAAGTGGATAAAATAATGGAAATAAATCGATAAAATAGAGGATATGGTCAAAATATTTCCATCCAATGGCTCTTTAAAAAGTTTCTACGTAGTTTGGGGCCTAAATATAAAGGATTAGTCTTTAGTTATGATTAAATTTACCTTAATCGAGGTAACTAATTTTAATTACATCCACTAAAAAATTTTGTCAGATACAAAGTTGAAAATATTAAAAATTATAATTTATTTGGATTCCAAATATTCAATACATTTTTCTAAATTCTAATCACAAAATTGTAAGAAATGAATTTAAATTTAATCCTCCAGTTGGGTCGACAATACGGGTTTTTAAAGTAAAAATGTTAAAAAAATAAATTGTTTTTATATCCAATTTCAATGTGAAATTAATTCAAATTGAGACAAATTGGATAAATTGATTAAAATATTATCTAATTAATATATTAAATAAAATTAATATATTACTTAAATATAAAATTAATTATATTAAAATGTCTTTTTGAATTAAAATTTATTATTTTTCACAATTCATCCAAAAAATGAAGTATCTCAAAAAAACCCATAAATTTAACCTAAGATAATTTGGAAATTTTAATTTCAAAAAATAAATTTATTTTATAAAATTCAATTTCTGAATGTTTCTAAAATCTTTTTTATTATTTTTCACATAAGGACCTTAAAAATTAGTTCTTTTGCGAAAATAATATTTTTAAACATATAAAGAATTTTCCATAAACTATGTCTTTTGTTATCAATATATTTTAGTCATATAAATTTTATATAATATCTGAAATGTAGTTATTTATATTCGTATTACTAAGTTTAAATTCTAGGTTATAATTATCTCATTTAAATAATTTTAATAATAAATTGATGTTTAGTAGAAACCATGTGTTGCGTGTAACGTACACCATGTTGGTGTGGCATATAAATATGTCATGTTGATGTTCACTGTAAAATAAGATAAAATTTATGTTGCATTTAGTTGAATATTAACTTGGTGTTGTGTATAAATCCATAAAAACAGATTTATTTTATTAAATAACATGAATTCAGTGTTGTGTGAAATGTAAAATATCAAAATGATTTATTTAATTCAAAAAAAATATTTTAAACAGTCATGTGGTGTTACATTATACCACATTTAAAACATATTAATCCCTCAAAATTCATAATTTTTATTAATGATTTAATATTTAAATGTTTTATTCATAAAAATCCACATTATAAATATGAATACTAAAACATCCTTTTAAAAGAAAATGTTAGAAAATTAATAGTTACCCAAAGTAAAAAATAACTAGGTTTCTGTAACACCCGAGACTTTTATGTTATATAAATCATCAAAGGAATCTTTTTCTACACAACACTTGCTTGGCATTCTTTACACGAAATCACGACCTTCCTCGATAGCTTGCGTCGTACGCAATACCGAGTTTCACCAAACAACGATATACTATTAAGATATTATTAAAACTAGCTGTTATGAATAGTAATAAAAACTTTTTGTAATTTTATAATTTTTATTTTTCAAAATGGACTTCATTTTTGGATTCATAATATCGAAATTAGCCTAGGGTGAATTTTTAGTATTTTTCTGAAAACTTTCAATTTTTGATGAATAGTAAAACCACTAAGTGGTAGTTAAAAAACTGAATTTTTCATAAAACATAATTTTACCGCTTCTGTGAGTGGAATTTCAATATTCCGAGAGACACGGTTGATGTCAGTAAGTAAAATGTGGTTCAATGAGATGAAAATATTTTTTGGTGAATTGTAACTTTTTACTTTTATTTACCACAGTTAAAAGTAAATAGGGTAATTAAGGGTAAAAATGATATTATTATTACCCTAACACATGTACTAATTCTATTGGATAAGTGTAATTCGACAAAAACAAACTTAGGAATTAAACAGGCCCATTTAGGCCCACTTAGATTAGATTAGGAAATTTATTATTAATTTATTTAAAGAAGGGTTAAAATAGTTAAAATCAAAGTGTAATAAGTAAATAATTTTTAATATGGGGTTATACATAAGATAAATTCGACTATAAATATTCATTAGAAAGATAAAAAGGTTTCCTAAATAATCGTATTTTATTTTTAATTTTTAGACATTAAATAATCTAATTTATTTATGACACAAAGATGATGTAGTAATTATCTTATTAATGAAATATTGACATAATTGATGTTATAGACACCAAAATAAATGTAATTTGACACATTTAATGAATTCCACTAATTTGTTTTAATATGATATGTTATTAGTGATTTAATTAAAAAATTTCAAACTAATCATTCTGTTAAGATTTTCACAGAAATTAATTACTAAATAGTGTCAAAATTGACATAAAATAGTTTTTAAAAAAAATATTATATTAGTAATTGTTATTTTATTCCTAAAAATCTATGGTTCGGAAAAATGACTTAGATAAGGTTATATATATTAATAATAAACAACTTGGGGTTCGTTTGGCTGCTTATAGAAAGTTTATTAACCTTATAGTATAAGAACACAAGAAGACACTGTAAAAGTAAAATTATTTAACTTAATGTTAAATCTAAAATATAAGGTTAAAATAGGAACCTAAACTTGTCTAAATTATATTGGGTGAGAGGATTTCGACCCATCCCCACCTTAGCCTCGAAATAAATCAATTTGGATCTATTTAAAACCGAACTTAACTTTATAATAAAATTATATTTTTAGTTATTCCAAAGGTGCCCCTCTCCTCCCTTATAAAAGGAAACCTCCTCCCTCTCTTCCTCACACCACATTGAGCCTTCAAGATCGGAAAACCCCTGCCACATTCTCCTCTCTAATTCCCTAGAGACATCCTAGAGGTTCTGGTCTTCTTCGAAGACCTATTTTTGTGCCCTAAAAGAAGGTCTCAAAGAAGCACTTCAAAGAATAGGTAATTTTCGTTACCGATTCTTTAATATTTATTTCTTTTTCCACTTATATAGTTGTTTCATTATGAAGTAATAACATCAGTATCACTCATATACTGATATGTTATTATAAGTATGAAACAACCCTATTTCACCATCTATCCATCCTACGGAAAAAGAAATCACCGCGTGTGCGTACGTACGGAATATCGTCTCCACGCCGTGGTGTAATCTATTTTCCACCACCACCTTACTTGGATGGGTATAATGGTGTAAATAATGACTATATATGACTATTATAAAGTGATACTGATTCTGAAATAGTATACATACACTCCAATACAATTCCACGATCATAGGAACGATATCATCTCTCGTGCGTACGTACGAAATACCGTCTCCACGATTTGATGCGACTCGTTCTACATGATCTTCATTTCATAATGATTATATAAATGAAATGAATTGAATGAATGAATATGATATATATTACACTAATACTATTCTGGGAATGAGTTACCTATAACCTAAAGAGAAGAATAAGAATTTATTCGACAAAACACGCATAATAACAAAAAGTTATAAACACCCGAATAACAAGTAGAAATGAAATATTACTACTAAGAAGCAAAGAATATGACCAAATATGATATCATAAAAATAATTATGATTCTGGAATAAGTCAATAACATTATTTAAATCATTATACAGGAGTTCTGGACACGTACAAAGCATATCGGACCTAAGGTAAGGGAAAATATCACAATCTCATTTTTATCTGAGATTGTTTATAATTTGGCATTTAATGGGGTGTATTTTATCATCCACATCCATGTTTCCTCAATATGTAATATTATTTCCATCCATCTTCAATTTTTTAAATCCAATTTTACCCTTCGGTGAGTTTTTAGTAAACGATATGAAAGGAATATTTTTCCGTTTTTCGTACGAGGTATTTTTTGACTTTTCCGACAAAAGTACGAGAAGAATGTTTTTTTAACTTATACAGCATGAATGGATTTTTAAAAAATTATTTAAAAAAATCTTCATTTACATGTTTTCAAGTTTATTTTTAATCAACTTCTTTTAGTTTAGAATTTTATGACATGTTAAGAAAGGAAAAGTGTTTTTGAAGTAGAAAGGATAGTTTCCTCAAGAATAGAGTTCAAGTGCATTATCAAAATTATTTTCCATCTAAATAATAAAGGGTTCTGTTTTTATCCCTATTATTACATGGATTTTATTATGTTGTGATGGAAATATTTTTATGAATTACTTTATCTTATATGAATTGTTTTATGATGTCACGATGTTTATGATTCCCATTTTTAATACATGGGTTATGATATGATATATGGTTTATGATTTTGTGGCACACATAAGAATGGTATCATTATGAGATTGGTGGGACCTATATCTCCCTCCAATGCATTGGGTAAAGATTTTATATCTCATGTGATAGACATGGCTGGAACGATAGGTTATACCAGTTCAGTGAAACAGGACTGAAACGAAGGTGACTCAGTTCAGAAATGGACATTATCCACTAAGATAGTCTTGGAAATGAGTCTTGACTAATAAGATATGATTATCTATGATTATGTGTGTATGCCACAATGTTTCATGTTTTAAGTTATGATTATTGGAATTTGATTTCACTACTATGATTTATCCCATGTTATGAAATTATGCTCTCTTTTCCAGGATAAGATCTCTAAAATGTTATGTTCTTATGAATATGATGTGATTGATATTTATTTTGTTTACCCATACTGAGCATTTGAGCTCAAAATTTTGTATATTTTGTTTCCCCAGGCCAGGAAGAAGGTTATTAAGTAGAATATGCCAAAAAGGGACTCTAGATATGATGAAATAAATGGGAGGCAAAGTAGATGCTTTATGAACCAGTTGATTATGTTTCCCAGTTTCTAAAGACACTATACCTATATGGTCCTTTCTTGGTTTTCATATATATTGTAATAAGTGTTCTTCAATTCTGATGTAAAAACAATGTATGTAATGTATGTGTCGTTATAGTTGGTATCAGACGAAAGGTATAGTCAACCTTTGGAAACTAGGATGTGAAAGCCTTAGTAAGAACCCTAAGGATAAGTCTAAGCATAGAACACAATCTTAGTGTTTTAGAAATGGCCATGAATAACCTAGGACAAGACCTTAAGTGTGAAATTTTATTCTTGATTATGTGGTTTTCCTATTATAATTAGTGTTTCTCAAATTATTCTTCTTGGTTTTAGTCAATGGACGGAACCCAAAGGAACCGTGTTAATGCGGAATGCGATGGACAATGCAATGATTTTCCCCCTGAGAAACCAAACGTTATGGGAGATGGAATGAAAAATCTTGTAGCCATGCTCACACAACATTCTCAATCTATGAATCATGCAGGACATCCAAACGAACAAATGAAGGAGAAACATTCTGTTGAATCCTTCATGAGACGACGTCCACCAACATTCAGCGGGTCTACTGATCCATTAGTTGCTGAACAATGGATTAGTACTACTGAAAAGATATTTTCAGTTCTTCAATGTTTTGAACATGATAAAGTCATCTTAGCAGTGTATCGTTTGAAAGTTGATGCTGATCAATGGTGGAATTTTATTAAGAATACGAGGCAAAGGGATGAAATGGAGTCCATGGAATTGGACGAGTTCAAGAACTTATTTTTCAATAAGTACTTCCCTCGTATCCTACGAAAAATGATGGAGAAAGTGTTTCTTGAACTGAAGCAAAAGGATGATGAATCTGTTGGTACCTATGAAGCAAATTTTACAAGACTTGCAAGGTACGCTTCTGGTATTATTATCCAACCTGAGAGTAAGATCGATCGATTCTTTAGTGTCTTAAAACCAAGTATTCGAAGGGAGTTTTCCATAAGGGACTTCAATAGCTATGAGGAAATCGTTCGATGTGCTCTCAAAGTCGAGATGGAGATTGGAGTAACCCATCATTCATATGGGTTTGATAAGAAGAGGAAAATGGAATTCAAAGGAAAATCTAAAGAGCACACTGAAAAGAAGATGAGCTTTCTCTTATGCTCAAAGTGTGGAATGAAACATGGAGGGGGTTGTCTTAAAGGGACAAGTAAATGTTTCAAATGTGGAAAAGAAGGTCATTGGGAATTTGAATGCCGCAATGATGGGAAGAAGATGTCTAATGATGAAAAAAATGAAGGGATACAAGGAATGACCCTACAACACTTCAATGTTTCAAGTGCAAGGAGATGGGACATTATGCCAATAAATTCCCTAATCCAAGGGTTGATGATGATGGTCGACGTCAACAAACTCATAATGCTAAAGACAAAGGAAAGTCACATGAAATTTCTATCAGCGATGTGGAGTACGATAACGATGTGGTGAAAGGTACACTTACCATCCAATCTAATGTAGCAAATGATTTATTTTATTCTGGATCCACCCACTCCTTTATTTCTAAAGAATTTTTTAAGGGTATCACTGTATTACCTCAACAATTAGATGTTGAGTTAGCTGTGACAACACCTAATGGCACAACAGTCGCATCAAAAGTTTATAATTCTTCTCCGATTGATGTTTGTTGGAAAGTGCTTCCTGCAAATCTTGTGATCCTTCCTATAGTGGAATTTGATGTGATTCTTGGCATTAATTGGATTTCTCTACATGGAGCTCATATCAATTGCCAAAGAAGGGAAGTCACATTTCATATTCTAGATCAATCTATGATCGTCTATCGATGCAAGGATGAACATAACCTTCCAGTGGAAATTTCATCCATTTAATGGGTATTGATTCTACTAAATGAAGGTTATTTATCTCAAATGGTTGGTGAGAAACTCATGATTAAGAATATTCCCACTGTACGGTAGTTTGATGATGTCTTTCTGGAGGAATTATCGGGTCTTCCACCTAATCGTGAAGTTGAGTTTTCAATAGAACTCGTACCGGGTGCTTTCCCTATTTCAAAGACACCTTATAGAATGGACCCAATTGAGTTGCAGGAATTGAAGAAGAAACTCCAAGAGAATATTGATAAGGGGTTCATACGCCCTAGTGTGTCACCTTGGGGAGAAACTGTTTTGTTTGTTAAGAAGAAAGATGGATCAATGAGACTCTGCATTGATTATCGAGAACTTAACAAGATCACTATCAAGAACACATATCCCATCCCGTGCATTGATGACCTATTTGACCAACTACGTGGAGCTAAATACTTTTACAAGATTGATCTTCGATCAGAGTATCATCAATTAAGGGTAAAAAGGGAGGATATACCAAAGACAGCTTTCCGTACAAGGTATGGACACTATGAATTTAGAGTGATGCCATTTGGTCTTACTAATTCCCCTGCTATCATCGTGGATCTGATGAATAGAGTCTTTAGAGACTATCTTGATCAGTTTGTGGTAGTCTTTATAGATGATATTATTTTCTATTCAAAGAGCAAGGAAGAACATGAAGATCACTTGAGAATTATATTGAAGACCCTGAGAAATGAGAATCTTTATGCCAAATTTACCAAGTGTGAATTTTGGCATCAAAAAGTTTCATTTTTGGGTCAAATAATCTCAAAAGAGGGGATATCTGTGGATCCAGCAAAAACAGAGGTTATCGAAAGATGGTCGAGACCAACAATAGTAACCGAGATCCGAAGTTTTCTTGGGTTAGCTGGATTTTATCGACATTTTGTGAAAGATTTTTCAAGATTATCTAATCCACTCACCAAGTTGACTCGGAATGGAGTTATGTTTGTTTGGATGGAGGAATGTGAAGAGAATTTCTAGGAGGTAAAAAGAAGGTTATCCAGTCCACCTGTACTCACACTGCCTTGTAGTGGAGAAAGGTTTGTGATCTACAGTGATGCATCCAAGAAGGGATTTGGGTGTTTTCTTATGCAAAATGATATGGTGATAGCTTATGCCTCACGATAGTTGAAAATACATGAGCAAAATTACCCAACTCATGATTTGGAGTTAGCTGCGGTAATCATTGCATTAAATATTTGGAGGCATTACCTTTATGGAGAAAGGTGTGATATTTATACTGATCATAAAAGTTAAAAGTATATTTTCACACAAAAGGAGCTGAATATGTGCCAAAGAAGATGGTTGGAGCTGATTAAGGATTACGACTAGTCAATCAATTACCACCCTAGGAAAGCAAACAAGGTGACAGATGCATTAAGTCGACAAGACCATGCTAGTTTATCCATGATGAGGATCACAAAATATCCAATATTTATGGATTTACAAAGGATGGGTATTGGAATTATAATGAATGGGGAAAAATCGTATCTTTATCCAATGAATGTTCAACCATCTATACATGTGAAGATTAAAGAGGCATAGAAAGAAGTTGTCGAGTTACAAAAGAAGGTGAGAAATGTTCCTGAATTCAACCTTGTTTGTGATGGGATAATAAAGTTCAGGAATAGGGTTTGTGTTCCTCCCATCCCAGAATTAAAGAAGGAGCAGCTGGATGAGGCTCATAGTTCTTCATTCTCTATTCATCCTAGAAGCACGAAGATGTATAGGGACCTGAAAAAGTACTTCTAGTGGGATGGCATGAAAAGAGATGTTTCTGAATATGTCTCTCGATGCTTGGTTTGTTAACAAGTTAATGCTGAGAGATAGATGTCTAAGGGGATGTTACAACCATTACCCATACCCGAATGGAAATGGGAAAACATCACTATGGACTTTGTCACAGGACTTCCTAAAACATCCAAAGGCAATAATGCTATCTGGTTCATAGTTGATCGTCTTACAAATTCTGCACACTTCATTGCTATTAGAGAGGATTTATCTCTGGATCAGCTTGCCGGGATATATGTAAAGGAATTGGTAAGATTGCATGGAGTACCACTTTCTATTATATCTGATCGAGATCCGAGATTTACCTCGCTGTTCTGGTGAAGTCTTCAGCATACTCTGGATACAGAGTTGAGTTTTAGCACTGCTTATCATCCTCAGACAGACGGTCAGTCTGAGAGAACAATTCAAACTCTAGAAGATATTTTGAGAGTATGCTCTATGGATTTCAAAGTTGGTTGGGATAAACACCTACCTTTGGTGGAATTTTATTAAAATAATAGCTTTCACTCCAGTATTCAGATGGCTCCTTATGAAGCTCTATATGGAAAGAAACGCAGGACTCCAACTTGCTGGGATGAAGATGGGGAAAGAAAGCTATTAGGACCCGATCTCGTTGATGAAATGGCAGAAAAGGTCAGATCTATTCAACAACACATAAGAGAAGCTCAGAGTCGACAGAAAATCTATGCCGACAACCGAAGAAAAGACCTAGAGTTTGAAGTGGGTGATAAAGTGTTCTTACGAATAACTCCCTGGAAGAGGGTCATGAGATTTGGAGAAAAGGGGAAGTTAAGCCCTAGATATATCGGTCCTTTCGAAATAATGGATCATGTTGGGAAGGTAGCTTACCGATTGGTGATTCCACCGAATCTATCTCAAGTTCACGATGTGTTCCATGTATCTCTCCTGAGAAAGTACATATCTGATCCTTCACATGTACTCAGCTATGAAGTTGTACTGCTGGAGAAAGATCTTTCTTATGAAGATCAACCGATAGAGATTCTGGATCGTAGCGAAAAAGTCCTATGAAACAAGACCACTCTATTGGTGAATGTATTATTGAGGAACCACCAATTAGAAGAAGCTACATGGGAGTTTGGGGATGTGATGGGGGAGAGGTATCCTCATCTGTTTGTTACAAAGTGACGAATTTCGAGGGCGAAATTCATTTTAAGGGGGGTAGAATGTAACACCCGGGACTTTTATGTTATATAAATCATCAAAGGAATCTTTTTCTACACAACACTTGCTTGGCTTTCTTTACACGAAATCGCGACCTTCCCCGATAGCTTGCGTCGTACGCAATACCGAGTTTCACTAAACAATGATATACTAGAAAAATATTATTAAAACTAGCCGTTATGAATAGTAATAACCACTTTTTGAAATTATATAAATTTTATTTTTCAAAATGGACTTCATTTTTGGATTCTTAATATCGAAATTAGCCTAGGGTGAAATTTTGCTATTTTTCTGAAAACTTTCAATTTTTGATGAATAGTGAAACCACTAAGTGGTAGTTAAAAAACTGAATTTTTCATAAAACATAATATTACCGCTTCTGTGAGTGGAATTTCAAAAATCCGAGAGACACGGTTGATGTCAGTAAGTTAAATGTGGTTCAATGAGATGAAAATAATTTTTGGTGAATAGTAACGTTTTACTTTTATTTACCACTGTTAAAAGTAAATAGTGTAATTAAGGGTAAAAATGATATTATTATTACCCTAACACATGTCCTAATTCTATTGGATAAGTTTAATTCGACCAAAACCAAACTTAGGAATAAATTATGACCATTTAGGCCCACTTGGATTAGATTAGGACATTTATTATTAATTTATTTAAAGAAGGGTTAAAATAGTTAAAATCAAAGTGTAATAAATAAATCATTTTTAATATGGGGTTACACATAAGATAAATTAGACTATAAATATTCATTAGAAAGCTAAAAATATTTTCTACATAATGGTATTTTATTTGTAATTTTTAGACATTAAATAATTTAATTTATTTATGACACAAAGATGATGGTGTAATTATCTTATTAATGAAATATTGACATAATTGATGTTATAAACACCAAAATAAATATAATTTCACACTTTTTATGAATTACACTAATTTTTTTGATTAATATGATATGTTATTATTGATTTAATTAACTTTTTTCGAACTCTTCATTCTGTTATGAATTTCACAAAAAATAATTACTAAATAATGTCAAAATTGACATAAAATAGTTTTTAAAACAAATATTATATTAGTAATTGATATTTTATTCATAAAAATCTTATGTTCGGCCACATTACTTAGATAAGGTTATATAAATTAATAATAAACAATTTGGGGTTCGTTTGGCTACTTATAGTAAGTTTATTAACCTTATAGTATAAGAACACAAGAAGACACTGTAAAAGTAAAATTATTTTACTCAATGTTAAATCTACATGATAAGGTTAAAATAGGAACCTAAACTTGTCGAAATTCTATTGGATGAGAGGATTTCGACCCATCCCCACCTTAGCCTAGAAATAAATCAATTTTGAGCTATTTAAAACCGAACAAGACTTTATAATAAAATAATATTTTTAGTTATTCCAAAGGTACCCCTATTCTCCCTTATAAAATGGCACCTCCTCCCTCTCTTCCTCACAACACTTTTATCCTTCAATCTCGGCCATCCCATGCCAATTTCTCCTCTCCACTTCCCTATAGACATCCTAGATGTTCTGGTCTTCTTCAAAGACCTATTTTAGTTCCCTAAAAGGAGGTCTCAACGAAGCACTTCAAAGAAGAGGTAATGTCTGTTACCGATTCTTTCATCTTTATTTCTTCTTCCACTTCGTTAGTTGTTTCATTATGAAGTAATAACATAAGTATCACTCATATAATGATATGTTATTATAAGAATGAAACAACCCTATTTCACCATCTATCCATCCTACGGAAAAAGAAATCACTGCGCGTGCGTACGTACGGAATACCGTCTCCACACCGTGGTGTAATCTATTTTCCACCACCACCTTACTTGGATGGGTATAATGGTGTAAATAATGACTATATATGACTATTATAAATTTATACTGATTCTGAAATAGTATACATACACTCCAATACAATTCCACGATCAAAGAAACGATATCATCACTCGTGCGTACGTACGTAATACCGTATCCACGATGTGATGCGACTCGTTCTACATGATCTTAATTTCATAATGATTATATAAATCAAATGAATTAAATGAATGAATATGATATATATTACACTAATACCATTCTTGCAAGGAGGTATCTATAACCTAAAGAGAAGAATAAGAATTTATTCGACAAAACACGCATATGAACAAAAAGTTATAAACACCTGAATAACAAGTAGAAATGAAATATTACTACTAAGAAGCTAAGAATATGACCAAATATGATATCATAAAAATAATTATGTTTCTATAATAAGTCAATAACATTATTTAAATCATTATACAGGAGGTTCGGACACATACAAAGCATATCGGACCTAAGGTAAGGGAAAATATCACAATCTCATGTTTATCCGAGATTGTTTATACTTTGGCATTTACTTGGGTGTATTTTATCATCCACATCCATGTTTCCTAAATATGTAATATTATTTCCATCCATCTACAATTGTTTAAATCCAATTTTACCCTTCGGTGAGTTTTTAGTAAAGGATATGAAAGGAATGTTTTGTCGTTTTTCGTACGAGGTATTTTTTGACTTTTCCGACAAAAGTTCGAGAAGAATGTTTTTTAACTTATACAGAATGAATGGATTTTTAAAACATTATTTACAAGAAGATTCATTTACAAGTTTTCAATTTTATTTTTAATCAACTTCTTTTAGTTTATTATTTTATGACATGTTAAGAAAGGAAAAGTGTTTTTGAAGTAGAAAGGATATTTTCCTCAAGAATGGAGTTCAAGTGCTTTATCAAAATTATTTTCCATCTAAGATAATAAAGGGTTCTATTTTTATCCATATTATTACATGGATTTTATTATGTTGTGATGGAAATATTTTTGTAAATTCCTTTATCTTATATGAATTTTTTTATGATGTCACGATGTTTAAGATTCCCATTTTTATTACATGGGTTATGCTATGATGTATGGTTTATGATTTTGTGGCACACATAAGAATGGTATCATTATGAGATGGGTGGGACCTATATCTCCCTCCAATTAATTGGGTAAAGATTTTATATCTCATGAGATAGACATGGCTGGAACGATAGGTTATACCGGTTCAGTGAAACCGGACTTAAATGAGGGTGACTCGGTTCAGAAATGGACTTTGTCCACTAAGATAGTCTTGGCAATGATTCTTGACTAATAAGATATGATTCTCTATGATTATGTGTGTATTCCACAAAGTTTCATCTTTTAAGTTATGATTATTGGAATTTCATTTCACTACTATGATATATCCCATGTTATGAAATTATTCTCTCTTTTGCAGGTTAAGATCTATAAAATGTTATGTTCTTATAAATATGATGTGATTTATATTTATTTTATTTACCCTCACTGATCATTTGAGCTCACCATTTTTTATGTTTTGTCTCCCAAAGTCAGGAAGAAGGTTATTAAATAGAATATGCCAAAAAGGGTCTCTAGATATGATGAAATAAATGGGAGGCAAAGTAGATGCTTTATGAACCAGTTGTTTATGTTTCCAAGTTTCTAAAGACACTATACCTATACGGTCCTTTCTTGGTTTTGTTATATGTTATAATAAGTGTGCTTCAATTCTGATGTAAAAAAATGTATGTAAAGTATGGGTCGTTATAGTTTCCACATTGGTGAGCATATGTGTAGTTCGGGTTTGGATTAGTGGAAAACACCCCTTAATCCTACATGAAAAATGTGGGTTCCAAACCCATTGGGTGTAGGTACTGTAGCAGCACCGTAGGTTAATGTAGTAGCAGTGAAACTATTTCAACGACAAGCACTGTAGCAGTAGCAGTTCACTATAGCAGTGGAATTGTACCGTAGCAGTGTGAGTACTGTAGCAGTACTTTTCACATATTGGGTCTTGGACCAAAAAATTGGGCCTACAGGCCATGTAATGGGCTAAATCCCTACTTGGCCTTCGGGCTATGTAATGGTACTCCCTATACCTAGTTAAAGAGGCGGTTTCTTTGCTATAATAATAAATGAGGCTTCAAACTCAACATTATTAAAAAAAATAACATATAAGAACATAGGATAGGTGAAAATAATGGACATGGAGGAATAGAGTAAAAATATATATGGAGTGATTGTGGTCATCAATCATAAACTAGTGAATTAACAGATAAATGTTGAGGGCCTCAAATTCATAAATCTAAGATGATTCAAAAGGCCATATGTTCAACCAAAATTATAATATTAGAATAAAATATTTTCTATTCTATTCATTATCCTATTTTGGAGTAATTATTTTATTGACCGATAATATAAGAAAATATACTTGCTTGATATATTTCTATAAAAAAACATTATTCCTTGCCTGTTATTTTATCTGTTTCTAATTCATCGAATACTTTAAGAAATGGATGTCTATAAATTATATTTGATGCCCAAAGCACTAAAATACACTTTTATCATATCATAATGACCATAAAATATTGAAAAGAATGTATATTTCCCAAAATAAATATGGTGAATACATTAATTTCTGTTCATAAAAACTAACAAAACTGTTTCATAAAAAATATTTTTATAACAATGAGAACATCATATAGTCTAGTGGTAGGTGTGAAACACTTATCGTCCTTCAGTCAAGGGTATATGACCCATGGCCTTGATGGCCTTGATTGATTTTCACCTAACATACATGATACCCTTTTTTAAAACAACACTAATATAATTTCCAAATAAAATATGATTGACATCCTTAATATAAGGTTTCTAGATAAATATACATTTAACTCTGGGATTCAATATAATCTAAAAACATAAATACATGCTCTGATGTTTAGATTAATAAATTCATGAAGGGTTAACCTTATAACCCCTCTCAAAGATTAAAATCCAAAAATTTGGAAACAATGTCATGAAATCACTTTATCATTGATCCCCCATATATCAAAAAGTATATTTTGATTGTTAAATTATAAACATGTGAATACCCTCACGATACATTCTCTTAGAACGTGGTAATAACCTGAATTACCCTAATTAATTTTGGAAAACATGCAGTCCTTCTTATCCCATAAGTTACCGGATATAATATGTACATCCATTAGTTTGAATCATCATCAATGATATAATGATATAATTTTCATGAAGTCCTTAATTATTTCCGTCGAAATTAGTACCATACCATTTACTAATTCATATCCCACGCATCATTATCCTAATATAAATATCCTATCATAAGAAACATATTAGGGTTTGTCTCCCCTTAGTCAAAATACCACCATGTCATTAAATCACTTTTCCAGTCCATGAGACACATTCAACATAATATTTTAAATCCTAAGTGAACAATATAAACTCAAAAATACTTGTTTATTTCAGTATTCATATAACATAATTCTTGAATCCCAAACACATAAAAACATTTATTATTCCACTTTATGCATGATCCATAAAGAGGCTATGTAATCCATTTACTTAATACCTTTTTTCTCTCACATTTCATATGTAGTATCATCATCAACAACAATATAACCATTAGTCACACCACGTTGCTAATTCTCTTCCATAGATTTTCTATAGTGACATTGAGTTTCATAATAACTATTTATTTTTCACTTAAAATAATCAACCTTTGATGATTCCTTACGGAGGTCAATTTTATTATCTAGTTAATTATCTAAAATCTTCATTTTTATATTACTGTCAGTTTCTTTGGGTCCTTTTCCACATTCAGAACATCTTCTTGTTCCTATAATACATTCACATAGGTTATTCGTTCCACATTCTTAAAATAATGGAAATTGAATCTACTTTCCACTATGTTCTCCATTACCTGAACTCTCAGGGAAATCCTTCTGTCTTTTCCATGGTGATTACGAGAGTAGGTTATGGTACATGCCATTAATCATGCTATGTAAAAACAAATTTGTCATGATCAACAATTATTTCACTCAAGTGATCATACCACTTTAATTCTCAATAGAAAATAATTCATCACATTTAACATTAATCGTGTTCCTACATGTTCCCACTAATTACTATAAATAGAATCATGGGGTGAGCATTACATATCACAGCTGAAAACTACATAGTCACAAAAAGAACTTCATATAGGATGTCTAAATCATGAAACCATACTTAATATGTGATTCCATAAGTACATACTAGGTTAATCATAGACAAATTATATTTAAATACATAAATATGGTTTGTGAAGAGTTTGTGAATTCCCAAAGCATATCCCTTTGGAATGTCATACAAGGTTTGTAGTAAGGCCCATTGTCATGTGCTAGATTACCTTGAGTCTGGCATGGAACATCAAGTCGAAGTTGTTACCCCTAGGTACATTTGAACCAGATCTGCATCCACTTGTAGTATCAAGATTGGGATTTATTTCTTAGAAACCACTGACTCTTTCCATTAATGAAATTCTAGAACATTTTCTTATACTTTTCTTAATCCTTAGACTTATCATTAGACATGTCCTTAGGGTTCTCACTACGGTTTTCTAATCCTAGCTTCCTATGGGTAACTAAAACTTTTCTCTGATACCCAATATAGAGACCATAACATTTTATACGTTTACATTATATAACGTTTTTGGAATACGTAAAACATTATAAAAATAGACACATAATGATTGTACTACTCTATTCCCATATGAAACATGGAAACATAAACTGAGGTACATAAATTAACTACATTATCTCCTACTTGGTTATTCATGACGAGCACCCTTATTATACACATCAAAAATAATAAATATTTTCCAAACCTAGGGAAAGAAATATAAAAATCCGTGATATCATATGCTCATGAAGTGTAAAAAAAAGATATTTTTAAGCATAATCATGATAATAAAGGTATGAGAACATGATCATGAAAATAAAAGATCATACCCTATATATCAAAAACAATATACAAAAATAACAGCTTAAAGATTGGTATTTAATAATACATGGATCATATGGAAATAATTAACATCTTCCATAAAATCATAACATAGGAATAAAACATAGAATTATGGAATACTCATAAGAATATATAAGGATATTTATAGTTTTCAAGTCATTTATACAGAGTCCATATTAATGGATAAAGTCTTTTATTGAACTGGGTTCACACCCCATTGTAGCCCTATATTACTAAACATATTTATCCCCTTGTAACATCCCTCTAATACTGAACCATTTTCATTTATCTTTCCATCCATATATATCTCATGATATATTATTATTTACCCAATGCATTAGTGGGATAAATATGTCCCATCTATCTCATTACGAAATCATACATACATGTTCCACAAATTCATAAAAAAATAATATCATAACCTATTAAATTATATGGGTGTCATAAAAATGTAACCATATTTTAAAATATGGAAAATAAAGGTTTCATAGTCATTTCAACAAATCATATCCTTTGAAAGGAAGTGGATTTCAAAATCATATCCCGTGGAATAGAAATGGTGTCATGAGCATCATTCCATCAAAAAATAAACCATTCATGAAATATTATGGATGGAAACATTGGATCATTTTCTAAAAGGGAATGATTAACATCAATATATGTCATCTTAGATGGAAAATAACTTGGAAAGATATTCTAAAAACATTTCATAAGGAAAATATCCTTTATTTAGTTCAAAAATATTTTTAAAATATATAAAAATTTTGAAAAAAAATTTCTTGAAAAATAAAACTGGAATATTATAAATAAATATTTCAGAAAAATTTATAGAACTTTTCCTTTGAAAAAATATAAATAGAGAGTGAAATCATTTTGAAAATAAATATCCTTGAAAACAAATAAGAGGATCTTGAAAACATTTTGAAAACTATTTCTTTGAAAACAATTTGAAAACCTATAAATAATGATTGTAATTATTTTGAAAACCATTTTCCTGAAAAATTATAAAATAAACACACAAAAATTTAAGAAAACATTTTCCATGAAAACTTATAATATAAATATTGAAATAATTTGAAAGAAATGTTTTAAGAAATCTTATATAACAATCTGAAAACCCAATTGAAAAAACATTTTTTGAAAAATGTACTTCGAAAAATAGTAAATAAATCTGGACAAATATTTGAAAATAAATTATTTTAAAATAAATTATTTTAAAAAATATTATTAATTATCCTTTTAAAAAATTCAATGGATTCTTCAATGAAATGAAAATAGGTAAACTCGTACAAGCCATATGTGGTAAGAATAACAATCCTTTTTCAAGTTAATAGGATTGGAAAATGACTTGTTCGGAAAGTGAAAAGTAGTTCCCCTTGAATAAAAAAAGAATATAAAAAAAAGAAATATTTATTTTAAATTTTTATATAATAACAATACTATATTATTTTAAACCCTTTTTCAAGTACATTGTTTTCAAGGAACATATATTTCTGATTGAATAAGGGGTAATGTCTGGATTTATTAAAAACAATTTCTTAACTATATTATATATCAAAGAGTTTAAATATTTTATTAATACATGAACATATCATTAATAACTAGAGGATAATAAAATTCCTGAATGTTCTTGAGAAATGTATTATAATATTACGGCAAAGGAATCATATTCATAAAAAATCTAAAAAAGTTTCGAGATTCTTTCTATAAACTATTATCACAAAGATACATTGAACCATAAAAACCATGTATGAAATAGATTACATAAAGCATAAAATATCATCAAAGGTATAAATTCATGATATAACATTTCAAATATAGTATTTACATCTTATATAAAAATATAGGATTGTAACATGTCATGTGTCTCAAAGAAAGAAAATTGAGACAGAATGCCTTTACCGATTTTTTCACTTTTGAAACATAAACCCCATGAAGTAAATATCAAAGAATGTATATGTAAATACCCATAATTGTAAATAAAGTAATCATATAATATATCCATGTTAACTATAAACACCACATAAAAATAATGGTTGGTGAATGAAAAATGTTTCTCATGGAAATAAAAGTTAGATGAAATATCCTTACGTTGTGTCTTGACTCTCTTCATACTCGTAATAGATTCCTTTATATTAAATGTAAATTTTTTATAAGTAATTTACATAAGATTATTAATATATATAATATAATATATGGTATTATTATGAACTTATATTACCCACTTGTTAATAATCCCATGTTAAGGATTCACTTCGGGTAATATTCCCTTTGTTCTTTGCACATGTCTAAATTTGGTATATATTTGGCCCTTATACTTATATCATTATTTCCAGAATTTTTAAAATGATGTAAATATAATTTGTATTCATTATATTTGTACAATAATAATAATATTTAGAAAATAGAAGTTTTAAATGTAATACACCGTTAATGGAGATGGTAAGCTGTACGTACGTAGGACCGTTGTTTCTGTTTTTATTTTCTTATTGAATGAAAGAAAGAGAATGATATATATATATATATATTAATTAAATAATATGTTTTATTTCATATATATCATATAATTTCAAAAAAATATTCTTTAATTCATTTCATGTAGTGTGTGAACAAAACATATCGTTTTGAGGTGGTGATGGTCCACACTTCCACAAACAAAATTATATTATTTACACAAAATGGAAAGTATAATGATTTGTGTTTTAAGTGGATTAAATAAGATTAAAGACATAATAAATATAATTAATAAAATACATAAATATATTTCAATCATAATTTCTACCATGAGAGGAAGTAAATAAAAAAATGAACAATAATCGTTTCATGAGGCGGTAGTTCACCGAAAACGTAAACAGTATGTCTGTTACCCATTAGATGGAAGTGTGTGTATGTTTAAGTTGAAACCAAATAATTCAAAAAAACATATTATATTTAGGATAATTTTTATTCTATAGAATAATGTAATAAGAAGTGTTTAGGGTTTGGATAATTGAATCAAAATAAAAGAACTTGATGAAAAATGTGACCTCTTATTCAGGTAACTTTTTTTGGTTTTCACAAGTTGGATTCAATGGATTGATTTTTTCCCAAAATGAGGCTTATAGTATTAGGGAATGGATTTTTTGGATCTATTAGTGCCTATATTTTTTAATACAATGTGTCTTGATATGTATGGTGATGTTAGATGAGAGGATTTTTTTTAATGGTGGAATAGGTGATACACTCTTGTAAATTTTGGGAAGAGGAATTCCGCCAACATTTTTCCACTGTCACATAGAATAAATAAAGGAAAAAATTAGATCCAATTGAATATAGGATAAAAATATATCCAAAAAATGGATCTTGGAAATGTGTATAGGTTATTTGGGAACTTAGGAATAAGTTATAGTCCTTAATTAATATTAATATTACCTTTATCAATGTAATTAATTTTAATTATTTTTACTAAGGCTTCTGGTAAAAAATAATTTAAATTGATTATAAATTATAAATTATTATTATAAAAATAATTTAATCCTATTTTCCATATTATTATGACATATTAGGCATATAATAATTTAAATTTAATCCTTTACCGGGTCGGTAATGCGTGTTTTTAATGTAAAAACATTCAAATTGATTCTTTGTTTTTATATCCAATGTCAATATGAAATTAGTTCAAAGAACAAAAATTGGATTTATTGATAAAATTATAATATAATTAAACATTTTAAATTAATTAAAAAAATATTCTAACTTTATAAATAATTTTTTTAAAGGGATGTTTTGAATTAATATTCTTCATTTTTTAGTATTCATAATAAAAGTTGTTTCTTAGAAAAATACCCCAAATCACCCTAATATAAATTAGAAATTACAAAATAAAAATTAATTATTATTTTATCAAATTATACTTCTAAATGTGTCTAAAATTAATTTTATTATTTTTCATATAATGATATTAAAAGTAGTTCATTTGTGAAAATCGTTCTTTTATCATATAGGGACTTTTCCAAAAAATTATATATTTCTTTATAAATATGTTTTTTTCTTAAAAGGCCATTATAAAAAATATTTTAATTTTTTTATATTATTCATTTTACTATGTTCAATAGGTAGGTTATAATTATCACATTTAAATAATATATAAATAAAATAATGTCTAATAAAAACTCAGTGTTTCATGTAATTTATGCCAAGTTGGTGTTGTGTGTAACGTAAGATAGATATATGGTCTTTTTAGAAAATTAAACAATTATGTTTTATATGGTTAATGATTAACGTGGTGTTTCAAATAACATAAAAGAAACATTTTTATTTTTTAATATAAAATATTTTTAGTGTTGTGTAAAATGAAAATTATCAAATAGATTGAATTAATTTGAAAAAAAATTCAAAAAATCTCAGTGTATTACAATCCAAGTACACTTTTGTAAATAATTTTTTTAAATGAAATTAATATTTCAAAAATATATATATATATAATAGTGGGTTAAATATTCTTCAATGTAATTAAGATAAATAGAATTAATTAGATTACTTCATGGTGCCTTATCTTAATTAATGAATGAATCAATGTAATTGATAACAATGAAGAAAATGTTTGACCATTTTATGTTTTGTAGATGAACATTAGATAATACCATCCCTTTTTTATGTGAGAGTTTTATTTTATTTTATTTTTATTAAATTAAAATTATTTCATGTGTTTCATCACCTTCCAATTATTATATAATCATCGGTGTGTCAGTGGGTTCTTTTATGTAAACCCCATTTATCGAGTCCATTAGATCCCCTCACCCTTATGTGAGAAAATAATTATAAATGGAGGTATATTGAGTGTTTTAGGAGATAGTTTAAGTTAATTAAACAAAGATAAGACAATAAAGTTGATACATATGAGAAAATTTGGAATGATGTAACACAAACCACTGTACCATTCATGGTGTGGTTTCCCTTAGGGTCGAGGGTTAGATTATTATCCACTAGATAGATGAATAATTTGAGATTCTCATTATCATCCAATTTTATTTTATTTATATTTGTTTCTTGGATAATTAGTTATTTGTTTTATTGCTGCATTTTCACCTAATATATAACCCTCACATATTTTGAATGAAAAACATTATGATAGATAGTGTATACGACACATAACATCGAGCTTAAATGACGTGTAAAATATATTACCATTATAACCTAGAGATTAAATTGGAAGGTATGAATAATATTAAATAATTTATGATATTTGTTTAAATTTACTAGCCAATATGTATGTTTTTATAATGTATTAGGAAATGAGAACCCATTTTTTTTTATTAAAGTCAATTTATTCTTAAGAAATACGTTTTCTTCAAAAATAATGTTTTTTTATTATTATTGAAAAATATTATTTTTAATTTATAGAATTATTATGTAAAATATATTATAAAGTTAAATTAAATTTTATATTAATAATATCAAAATTTACATAGGGTGATATTTTTTGATTTTGTAGAAAATATTATTTTTTTCATTGAATAATGAAGAATACCGATTTTAATAAAATTGTAATTTATTTTAAATAAATTATTTCTTTTAAATGGACCATTATTAATTTATTTTTTTATAAATTATATATTTTTTATATTTATTAAAAATAATTACATTTCCATAATATTTATACAGGATTTTATTATAATTTTATTTTTGGGCTTAAATATCATATTCCTAAAAATTGTTTTGAAGTCTATAATATTTATCCATTTTTATAAATTATAATAAACCCTAATCAATAATGATTGAAATGATATTTATATATTATATTTCAATAAATATAAATTTAAATTAATATAATGATAATTAATAGTCATACAGTTAGTGTGATATCATTTTATCCTTGAGGAATATGTTTCTTGAAAAACTACTTTTTCATCGCATATGTGGTATTGATTTTAAATTAAGTTATTTAAATTATATGAATATAATTTGGAAAAATGGATTCTATATTTAGAATAAAAATAATTTATATTATATAAAAAATTAAATTAATTATTTTTCTGAATGAATATTGAAAATAGTTGAAATATTTTATCGTTGTTAGGGTGAAAATTGGTTTACCAAGGAGTTAAACTAAAAAGATAAGTTTTAAAATAACCTATATACTTGTATAAAATAAATTTTATAGAAATATGTTTACCTTATATAATATAATGTTTATTAATTGTCTATTTTTCGATCCATTTTTTTTGTGATAAATGTGGGTATATATTTTTCTTTTCCAAAATTTACAGTGTGTCCACTTCTCCACTTATAAATGGTCACGTCCTCTCATATCCTCTTACCTTACAAAAAATGATTAGATCTAAAACTAAATACCCAAAAAATTCATTTTTACCATCCCACATCCTATAGTAAATTTTATTATCATAAATATATTCCTGTAAGGATTTAGGTATAATTTTAAAGAGGTGGTGTGAAGAAGAGGTATCATTCTTAAACAAGCGTTTTTATTTTGTTTCTTCACCCACCTACTTCAAGTATTATTAAGACATGATTATATATTAAAAAATATATCCAATATACATATATGTTATTATGTTAATTTAATAACATAATTCCATCTTATCATTCATAAAATGGTTAACAGAACCACAATTCGTGTGTGGAGGACTACCACTGTGTGTACCGATGTAATTCTTTTTCCATTATCATCTCATATAGTGGTTTATAATGATAGAATAAAAATTTATATATGATATTAAAGAATTTTTTATAATTATTATAATATAATATATCATATATATTAGTATATTTTGATTTATTTAATGATAATAACGTCGATGTGTATATGTGGGGACTACCATCACCACAAAGCGACGAGATACGTCTTTCATCACCACATATCATGGATGATATTTATAAGTTCATTAAAGTAATTGATATTATATTTATTATATTATGATAATTTTGTAAAGATAAATTAATACGTCCATTTTTTCCATAAAATTCATTGAAAAATCAAATCATTACTCATTCATACTTATGATCTACCATCTTAATGGTTATAACATTCCTCGGTTTTCATAACAATATTTCATGATATTTTTTAAAATTATACTTGGTGTATAAATATGATAAATTTTTAGTTAATATTATCCTTAAGATTATGGAACAATGGCTTATTTGATCATGGTCCACACATATAATCTGTTTTAAAACAATGAAATGAGCATCCATAGAACACCCGATGTGAAATTAACTGATTATGTATTTAAATATATAATTAAAATAGGTAAATTAAATTATTTATGTATAAGGTAATATACTAGTAAATTTTTCTTAATAAATAAAAAGTTATATAATCTTGTTATACAAGAGTTATGAGAAATCTTGGAAAGTCTGGACTTGAGGTAAAAGACATTGCCTAAAATTTTCTTCATTGAGGCACATTTTTTTGTTATCGACCTTTTTTTATTTGGTGTATATAATACCCATTTTACATGTAAAATCTTGTTTAATTAATTTTTAATGGAATTTTACATTTTAATTAAAATTATTTCATCCAAGGAGATTTGGAATGAATTTTTCAAAGTGGTAATAAATTTAATAAATCAATTTCATTTCATTAGGCGATATTGATTCTTCATTATCATTAATATTATGTTTTTATGTTTTTTATTAATTTGATTATAGTATATTTTATTTGCAATATTTTTTTAATATTAAATTCTTATATACATAATGAATTCACTGACTAATTCTCACTTCAATGTTATGATAACTATAAGGGCTTCACGTCTCTCTTTTACTTATTTAATAAATATGACATATTCATATCTTTTATTGTATAAAATATTCCATTTGTATGTTATTAAATTTATTTATTTATATTCATGGTATTTAATGTTTATATTCTTGTTTTTTCTTTCATGGGGCTTATAACTCAAAATTTACAATAATGTTAAGGGTTTCTCATCCTATATATATTTCGATATGACATATCAAATGTTCACTAGTTTTTAATATTTTTTGTTTTATATAATACAATTGAATGTATTTTATTATTTTTTATATGAATATTATTGGAATATAAAAATCCATATGATGTTTTCCCTTTAGTGAGGTTTTTATCCAAAGGTTTCTAAAGCTATAAGCATTTAGGTCACAATCTCATTTAAATCGAGATTGGTTTTTCTTGAATTCCCATTGAAGGTAATTATTTTATTATTATTTAATAATATATTTAATTTTATTATCCTCTCATTATTAATGGAATTTTAATATAATCTTATAATATTCCTGTCTTTGGTAGTTAAAATTATTGATAAACTATTTTAAGAAAACCTGACATTATTTCTCTCTTCATTCAAAAATCAATGTTCTTCAAAATCCATGTTTTCTAAAAATAATTTAAAAAATGATTTTATTTTCGTACTATAATTATTAAAAGTAATTTTTAACCATCAATTACTATTTAAAAAATGTTTTAAAAGAAATTTTAATATCATTTTCTAAATAAGGTACTTTTTTTATTTACCACTGAAAATGTGAATGGAAACATTGTTTTAACATACTCTGAATTAACTTAATTTTCTATTAACATGAAAATTAAATGTTTTAATGATTCCTTTTTCTAATTAAAATGTTATTTTCAATTAATAAATTTATAATATTTTAGGAGTTTTTTGTTTTAAATGGATATTCTCAAACTGAAAAGATTATTTTCCTCATGAATGTTTTTAATTATCATTCAATGGTATTTTCATTCATCAACAAAAAAACCTTGATGTTACTTATGATACACTAGGTTATATTGAAAAAAATACTATAATTATTTTTTATATGAATAGATTATGATTATTTTAATGATAATTTCATTGAACCCATTAATTTTCCATGGGTAAATTATGTAATGAGAGGAATAAAGGTTATTTCTATGAGAATTATAATTTAATTATATATTTATATAAATTATTTGTGATAAGTTTCATGGAAAATTATTATAATGATTGGTGTTTCTATTATAAACCATGGACTAGTGGTTATGTTAAAAACCATATACAAGTGGTTACATTATAAACCAATGATGGGTGGGTCAGTTATAACCCAATAATGTTTTCGGTTTTCTGAAGATACAATTTAACCATATTGGTTATTCCATTTTTAAAAGTGATATTATGATAATGATCTATGATACCAACATGATTTCATTATTCTTTTATTGGTTATAAATTTTTTATTTGATCAATATTTGTCACACCCATCTTTTCTAATTTATTCTTTTTTTATTTTTATTAAATTTCATTGCGTCAGGTAGTTCGGGTCCAAACCTGACATAATATTTTTTTTTTGAGTTCGTTGTGTTTTGGTCTTGTTTGCATCCAGCGCAACGCGGTCGAAGCTGCGCGGCCTCACTTGGGTCGCCGCGTGGCCCCGCCCGGTTAACCGCACGCCTTGCCGATGTTTAATTATTGAAAGAAAAAAATTGAAATAACAATTGTTTTAATAACAATAATCATAATAATTTCATTTGAGATTATTATTATTATTATTATTACTATTATTATTATTATTGATATTTTTATTTTAGTTTATTACAATTATTATTGTTTTGTTAATTTTATTATTATTTTTAATATTATATTAATTGATATAAATTTTTATTTTACTTTAGTATTATTATTACCATTTATTTTGGATTCCTTGTTATTTATTTATTTTTCCTTTCTTTTTGTATTTGTTCTTTTTTATTCTTTCCCTTGTTTAGGGTTTGGCCGTGCCCTCCTCTCTTTTCTCTCCCGCTCGGCCCCCCTCGGCCTTCTCCCAATGTGGCGCGCCTTTCCACGGCTCCCTTCCCCTTCGCGCCCCCTCCCCTTCCAGCATTCGTCCGGGCTGCCCTGCACCCCATGGTCGACCGCCCATCCGCCTCTCCCCCGGCCTGCATCGCACTGCACATTGCATCCTCCGGGCCAACCTTACATGCGCCGCGCGCCAACTTCTTAAATAGCCTCTCGTGACCACATTTCGCTCCTCCCGCTAGACCAGTCTCTTGTACGACAACAAAGCCGGCACACCGTCCACATGTCCTTGTTTAGTTATTCCGAGGGCGTCTTCTCGCTATCCGTGTGTTCTCCCAGATCGGCATCATGCCTCTACCATCAGACCAGCTGTCCTCGGTTATCATGGAGGTGTTTTTTTTTTAATTTCAAGGAACATGGTTTTTAAGGGGAGATCTCCTGGTTTGGATCTCGGGAATCGCTGAATTGGAGTGCAGCAGCGACATCTTCGAGTGTGGAGATTCTAGTTAGTCGAGAGAGAGGTAGCTCCAGGTGGTGTGACACTAGTTCGCCGTAACAAAGGAGACATAGATTCAGCATATTTCTTGGCTGAGAGATAGCTATTGTGGCAGATTAACTTCTCTTGCTTCGGTTCATTTTTCACCAAGAGAGATTGCGTCACATCAGTTTTTCAGATCTGCTTTGGGGGAAAGAACCTCCCTAGTTAAGTGCTTTGGTACTTCTATAGAGGGATTTCGAATCAGGATCGACCATGCTGAGTCACTGGTTCATGTTTTTGAACCCTGAGGATGTAGATATCTCGATAGGGTTCTAGTCTCAGATAGCAGCATGTTTAGGGTTTGAGCAGCCCAATCTTCATCAATGTTGCAGTGCGGTGAGATTGGCATCCTTTACAGCGGCGCGATGGGGTCAGTCAGGCGTGGTTGGCTCCATCCTGGGTGAGAACCAGATTGGGTGTGGTGGAACACTCTTCAGCAGGTAGCCACATTTCTTGTATTCTTCCCTGATTCATCCACGCAAGGAACTTGTTAGCGCATGTTTTCCAATTCCATCCTTTGTTCGTGAATGCACTAATTGTGCACTATTCTTGATCTCGAATAGCGGAAACAACACCCTAGACAACATGGTCAGTAGTCGACACCCTTGTGGATGATGTAACTAGATCAGTTTGATGCAATGATAAAAATTTAACAGCTCCATTGAGCTTCTTCTTTGACAAAGGATCCAATTCAGATCACAGGTGGTGCGTATTAGGTGCGGATGAAGATCCACACATGATTTGGGAAAAATAAACACCGAGGTAGGTGGTTCCATGCCTTTTCATCATTTATATAATTTAATTGGTTTGTTTATTTTAACATAATATGTTCTATGGTTTAGTTTCATGATGTGAATTATGTTTATAATGTTTTGGTAGTGCTGTAGAGGTTTTGTGAAATGCATTTTAAAAATGGTGTAACTTGCGTGCGTGATGAAAATTGAACTTGTCTTTAGAAATTGTCATGTTTTTCCTTTCTATCAAGTTGTGGTAAATTTTAGAACTATTTAATAATTGTTTATAGAGTGCCAAAAAAGTTTTGAAAGGGTTGATTTGTGATATTGATTTTGTAATGGTTTCTTTTCCATGCGATATGTTTTATAAATTGAGGAATTGTTTATTTAAGTGGCGTTTTGAGTGCGAAACATGGTTGAAAGGTTTTTGAGGGTTGTTCGGCAGGTGCGAAAGGTGTTTTCAAGTCACTTTATGTGTTTGTGTTTTTTGTTAATACATATTTTCAAAGTATATGAATCACTTTTGGTGTGTTTTCCTTGTTATGTACTTTTGAAGTTGAAATGAAAAATTGTTTGAATAATGGAAAACAAGTTTGGACATGCTTACCTCATGTATCAAGTTTTAAAGTGACGCCTATATATAAAATCAAGTTGTTTTTAGTGTAAAGTCTTCTTGGTTTTTCTTTAAATGATTTCAATAATAACTCAAATTATTTATTGGTAAATTTATATGACGCTAAAATGATGCTTTGTAGGAGTTGAATACGCGTTCATTTTTAAAGTGGTGTATTTTTATAAAATGAGACATGTCGTGTGCGTGTGTCCTTAAAATAGTGCTTTGGTATGAAAATGGTGACTTATTTGTGCAATATCTTGTTTGGTCTGCAAAATGAGAAAGAAATATACTATGTGAATATGAAACTTGTTTGAGAACATAGGAAAAAACTGGGTATCTAGGTGGGCGGACTAGAACTAGTGCGCTAGTGAACCGGATGGGTATCGTCCCAGTTTCACTTAGCTGGATTGACGATTGCAACACTAACTAAACATATGATATCTGAGGGTCGTGGCCTTCTAAGCCACGTTTTCTGAGGGTTGTGGCCTTCAAATCCATGTTTTCTGAGGGTCGTGGCCTTATAAGCCACGTTTCACCGAGACACGAGGTTCTAGGGTCCCACTCGGGCTAGATGAACCTTTGGGGATTTACCCATAGTGCTCTACCATCTTTGGTGTGGTTCCTTCCGTCGGTATATGGAGGACCACTTGGGTGTGAGTGTGTGTGTGTGTGTTTGTGTGTGGGTGGGTGTGTGTGTGAGTATGTGTGTGTGTGTGTGTGAGTGTGTGTATGTGTGCCCATAATGAACTTTTCTCTTCCTCTTTTAAAATCGTGTTTGTGAAATGAGTTCTTTTTAGTGTTTTCCTTGTGAATTTGGTTTGTAAATTTTTTCATTAAAAATCATTTTGAAATTATAATTTTGAATAAGCACTTTAAATTTTCTTTTGATGTTGTGGCATGGAACTTTTTCTCGGTGGCATCCTACTGGTCTTTTAGCTCACACCCTACATACACCCTTGGGTGTATGTAGTTTCTTGTTTCTTGTGTATCCCAAGTTGTGCATCGTGCATAGTGATTGTGGTTATGGTTGCTATTGGTCTTTGTGTGCAGGTTGGTGTTGGTAGCTTGGGGATGCAACTTCTCGTGTCGCATGAGGTTGGTTTTGGATCTTAGTTCTCTATTTATGTTGTTGTTAATTTTGGGTTTTCAGCTGAATTGTAGTCCTAAACCTGTTTATAGTTCAGAAGTGTGTTTTTTAGTCTGTTTCTAGTTTCAATTATTTATCTTGTTGGTTGTCTTTTTTTGTCTTGTATTTCGGGTAAAACTGTTCGCACTTGTTAAACATGATACACGGGTACTTATGCCTGCCCGTGGGGATTGGGAACGCCCTTCGGGCCTTGCCGCGGACCGGGTCGGGAGCCGGGTCGGATGGCGACCCGACCTGGTTCCTGACAAAATGGTATCAAAGGCAGGTTTGCTCTCTTGGGTCGTGTTCTTTCATGTTATAGTCACGATAGACTTGAGTTAAGGTTGTCGGGACTCGACGTACTGTCTACGAGTAAGGTGCCTAGCCATTACACCTCGTGGCGGGACTCATGTTACCAATGTATGTTAAGGTTTGTCTGTGTTTTTGGTCGTTACGGTTAATCTTGTCTAAGGGAAATGAAAACGGGGTAAGGTCAGTGGTCCTAGTGAGCTCGCAGGGCCTGGAAAGCCATGCAGAGCTGGGGACGATGTCCTGGAATACCCTCTGTGGCACTGGTGTGATTGGCGTATGGCCGCCAACCATATGTTCCAGTCACCCGCTGACACAAGCTTTTCCTTGCATCATTTCTTGTATCTTTGTTTTGGATTCGTGGAAATTTGTTTTTTTATGTAAAAATGTTTTGGTCTTGGAAAATGATTTCAAATGAAACGCTTTAAAAAGAAAATGATTTGAAAGGTTTGGAAAGTGTTGGTTGGATGTTTTGGTTTTGAAAAAAAATGGAAAGCATTGGTTTTTTTCCTTGGCGCTCTTATGGGCAACCACATGCATTAGTGTATACGAAAAGGTTAATGGTTAAAGGCACGAGCGGATGAGTGCCTGGATGGATACGAGGTGGGTGCTGGTGTGGAACGAGAACATGCATGTGCGAGGCCCATGGGACACCATTGCTGTTTGTGCAACCCACTAGCATGTTTGTCTTCAAAATGTTTTGTTAAATGTAAATTTGATGTTTTAGTAACCGGCCTTTGCGTGGTGTGTCCTTGTGTTTTTGAGATGTTGGATGTGTGGCGTTTTGAGCTGAGTACTCTTTCTGAATGGTTTGTGTATTGAGATTAAATTCTTATTTTGAAGATGGTATGCAAGTGTGTGGTTAGTAAATTCCTTTGAAGAGTACATCGGGGAGCCCTTGCAGTGGCTTCCCCTACACGTTTGGGGTTTGCTTGTGGTATGTCTTGACCATTGGACCAGTTTAGTTGAGTCCATAGTTTTATTTCTTGACTAGTGTATGCCCCCCCATAAAGCGTTGGCATGTGATTGAAGTATGACTACAGGGAATTCCCCGTTGACCGGCAGTCCAGTTGATCGAAGAACTCTCTTTTTGAATTCTAGAATTGAACCCACCTCTCCTTTTTACATCTAAGTGGATCCTCTCACAGCGGGATGACAGATGCAAGGGGAGTTGAATAGAGTTTTGGTTTCTTTGAGTTGTCTGAGTCGTCGAATATGAAATTTGACGTCATTACGCTTGAAGGTTTCCCCTGGAAACTGTGAAAGGAAATCCATCGGGGGAGGGTGAAGGCGGTTAATAATTTTCAGTGTTGACCAGTGTCTTGAAGGGCTTTGTAGTATTTTCATCAGTTGCAAGGGTCATGTTCGGCGACATATTACAGTTTAAGTTCTCTCTGATTGTCAAGGGTGAAGTTTGACCTCATTGATTTGAAAGATTTGTTTGGAAACAATGAAGGAGATTCCAGTGGGAAAAAGGTGGAAGCAACATAGAGTGGTCGGTGTAGGCCATCTTCGAAATGACCTTTGGTCTTTCGTTGGTTTCGTTTAAGAAAGGGTCTACGTTAGGCCACTAGTGTGGCAGACCAAGTCACATAGGGATACTATGGTCGTCTGTAGGAATCACCTGTTGTTTAAGACTCAGTTTGAAGTCCCTCTCCGTATAATGTTACTCTCAACAGAAATGATCATTTTTAGGTGACTATTCGTGGTGTCGCGTTCTCATCTAGTTTGACAAAGGTTGATGCGCATGCACTAATAAAGCTCTTTTGTTGGTGAATGTTCAGTGTACGATCAGTTGGATGTCATAATGTGTTGTGGTTGCTGGTGTTTCCTTAGTTGTAGTGTGGTTGCATGTGACACCAAAAGGAGAAGCTCCATTCCAGAGTCTTCAATTTCTGACTGTGAGGCAGGAGATGCTTCAAACATCAGGGCTCCAACCATAGGCCTCGGAGTGAAGCTGGCACGTGGTTAGGAACCCCGGGAGTGTTCGGGACCCCAACCTGATTTATGTCGTCGGTGTTGAATGTGAAAGCAACATAAATTGTTTTCGATGGTTGTTCTGTTTGAATGAGCATTCTGGTTGCGTAAGGTTTTCATGTCCATGTGGAGGTATGCTCGTCTCGTGCCTTAAAGACTTGGGGTTTTCATTCCACTGGATGCAATCACTTTAGTGGTTCTTATGAGAGTATGTTGGGTAGTTCAGTCTGAATTTTCAATGGTGTTCATCTAGAAAATTTTAAGATTTTTTTTTGTGAACGGCCATGGTTTTGACGCATAGTGGTCAGGCCCCTCCCTCCCCGCCCCTTTTGGTGGGGTGTTTGGTCACCATCGAGAATTTCTCAACGTTCTTCATCCTCTGTTCGTTCTGATGGTGGCGAGAACCACAATGGGTCTCGCACAAAATTCTCTAGAATAAATCAGTTTTGGCCTTTCGTTAATGGTGGGGAGTCCACCTGGACCTCCCCATGTTGGTTTTATAGTCTCGCCTTTGGCGTTGGTAGGTTCTTAATGGTGGGGAGACCCAAATTGGGTCTCGCACGAATGTCTTTAGAACGAATCAGTGTTGGACTTTTCTTTAATGGCGGGGAGTCCGCTTGAACCTCCCCCTGTCGGTTTTCCAGTCTCGTTTCGAGCATCAGTGACTTCCTAAGGGTGGGGAGCCCCTCGAGCCTCCCCATGTTGATCTGTAGCTTCTGTTTTCAAATATGGTTTGGTGATAAGTGATAGGAGTGTTTTGAGGACGTGGTTTGACCTCTTTTGTTCATATTAGCCATGTGGAGTGGTTTCGGTTTCAGAGTGATTGAGGTGTTTCGGCTTGTGAAGTTGGTTCTTGTGGGTTCAAGAGTTCATTTTCTAAAACAATCAGCTGGAGGTGTTCTAGCTCTTTGGGGCGGGCGACACATATCAGAAAGACTTTTTACGGGTTTCTTGATGTTGTCTTTGAGTAACTTTTTCTAAGCACGATACTTTTGCCTCTCCTTGGTGGATGTTTGTGGAGATCCGCTTTGACCCTTTAGGGAGTGTGGTTTTCTATATTGGGGTTTGGTCCTAGTTGTGGATTTCCGGGGACGGAATGATTTACGGTGGGGAGAATTGTCACACCCATCTTGTCTAATTTATTCTTTTTTTATTTTTATTAAATTTCTTTGCGTCGGGTAGTTCGGGTCCATACCTGGCATAAGAATTTTTGGAGTCCGTTGCGTTTTGGTCTTGTTTGTGTCTAGTGCAATGCGGTCGAAGCTATGCAGCCTCACTTGGGTCACAACATGGCCCCGCCCGGTTAACCGTACGCCTTTCCGATGTTTAATTAATGAAAGAAAAAAAATTGAAATAACAATTGTTTTAATAACAACAACAATAATAATTTCATTTGAGATTATTATTATTATTATTATTATTATTTTAGTTTATTATAATTATTATTGTTTTGTTAATTTTATTATTATTTTTAATATTATCTTAATTGATAAAAAAATTTATTTTACTTTAGTATTATTATTACCATTTATTTTGGATTCCTTGTTGTTTATTTATTTTTACTTTCTTTATTTATTTGTTCTTTTTATTCTTTCCCTTGGTTAGGGATTGTCTCTGGACTCCTCTCTTTTCTCTCCCGCTCGGCCCCCCTTAGCCTTCTCCCAGTGCAGCGTGCCTTTCCGCGGCTCCGTTCCCCTTCGCGCCTCCTCCCCTTCCAGCATTCGTCCCAGCTGCCCCGCACCCCATGGTCGACCGCCCATCCGCCTCCCCCCGTCATGCATCACACTGCACACTGCATCCTCTTGTCCAACCTTACATGCGACGTGCCCCAACTTCCTATATAGCCTATCGTGACCACATTTCGCTCCTCCCGCTCGACCAGTCTCTCGTCCGACAACACAACCAGCACACCGTCCGCCTGTCCTTGTTTAGTTATTGCGAGGGCGTCTTCTCGCTATCCGTGTGTTCTCCCAGATCGACATCATGCCTCTACCATCAGACCTTCTAGCCTCGGTTATCTTGCAGGTGTTTTTTTTTAATTTCATGGAACATGGTTTTTTAGGGGAGAGCTCCTGCTTTGGATCTCGGGAATCGCTGAATTGGAGTGCAGCGGCGACATCTTCTAGTGCGGATATTCTAGTTAGTCGAGAGAGAGGTAGATCTTGGTGGTGTGACACTAGTTCGCCGTAACAAATGAGATGGAGATTCATCATATTTTTTGGCTGAGAGATAGATTCGGTGGCAGATTAAATTTTCTTGCTTCGGTTCTTTTTTCACCAAGAGAGATTGCGTCACTTCAGTTTGGCAGATCTGCTTTGGGGGAAATAACCTCACTAGTTCAGTGAATTGGTTCTCCTAGAGTGGGATTTCGAATCAGGATCAACCGTGCTGAGTCACTGGTTCATGTTTTTGAACCTTGAGGATGTAGAAATCTTGATAGGGTTCCATTCTCAGATAACAACATGTTTAGGGTTTGAGCAGCCTGATCTTCATCAATGTTGCAGTGCGGTGAGATTAGGCATCCTTTGCAGCGGTGCAATGGGGTCATTCAGGCGCGGTTGGCTGCATCCTGGGTGAGAACCAGATTGGGTGTGTTGGCACACTCTTCAGAAGGTAGCCACATTTCTTTTCTTCTTCCCTGATTCATCCACGCAATGAACATGTTAGCACATGTTTTCCAAATCCATCCTTTGTTCGTGAATGCCCCAATTGTGCACTGTTCTTGATCTCGAATAATAGCAACAACACCCTGGACAGCATGGTCAGTAGTCGACACCCTTGTGGACGATGGAACTAGATCACATTGATGCAACGATGACAATTTCAGTAGCTACATCGAGCTTCTTCTTTGACCAAGGATCCAATTCAGTTCACATGTGGTGCGTATTAGGTGTGAATGAAGATCCACACAATATTTGGGAAAATTAAACACCGAGGTAGGTGGTTACTTGAGTTTGCATCATTTAGATAATTTAATTTGTTTGTTTAGTTTAACTTAATATGTTCTATGGTTTAGTTTCATGATGAAAATTATGTTTATAATGTTTTGGTAGCGCTGTAGAGGTTTTGCAAAATGCGTTTTAAAAATGGTGTAACATGCGTGCATGATGAAAATTGAACTTGTCTTTAGAAATTGTCATATTTTTCCTTTATATCCAGTTGTGGTAAATTATAAAACTATTTAATAATTGTTTATAGAGTTACAAAGAGGTTTTTAAATGGTTTATTAGTGAAATTGATTTTTTAATGGTTTCTTTACCATGTGATATGTTTTATAAATTGAGGAATTGTTTATTTAAGTGGCGTTATGAGTGAGAAAAATTGTTGAAAGGTTTTTGAGGGTTGTTCAGCAGGTGCAAAACATGTTTTCATGTCACTTTAGGTGTTTGTGTTTTTTTTAATAGACATTTTCAAAGTATATGAATCACTTTTGCTGTGTTTTCCTTATTGTGTACTTTTGAAGTTGAAATGAAAAACTGTTTGAATAATGGAAAACAAGTTTGGACATGGTTACCTCATGTATCATGTTTTAAAGTGATGCCTCTATATAAAATCAAGCTATTTTAAATGTAATGTCTTCTTGGTTTTTCTTTAAATTATTTCAATAATAACTCAAATGATTTATTGTTAAATTTATATGATGCTAAAATGATGCTTTGTAGGAGTTGAATATGCTTTCATTTTTAAAGTGGTGTATTTTAATAAAATGAGACATGTCGTGTGCGTGTGTCCATGAAATAGTGACTTGGTATGAAAATGGTGACTTTTGTGTGCAATATCTTGTTTGGTCTGCGAAATGAGAAAGAAATATACTATGTGAATATGAAACTTGTTTGAGCACATGGGAAACCCCTGGGTATCTAGGTGGGTGGACTAGAACTAGTGCTCTAGTGAACCGGATGGGTATCGTCCCTATTTCACTTAGCTAGATTGACGATTACAACACTAACTAAACATATGATATCTGAGGGTCGTGGGCTTCTAAGCCACGTGTTCTGAGGGTCATGGCCTTCTAATCCACGTTTTCTGAGGGTCATGGCCTTCTATGCCACATTTCATTGAGACACGAGGTTCTAGGGTCCCACTCGAGTTAGATGAACCTTAGGGGATTTACCCATAGTGCTCTACCATCTTTGGCAGGGTGCCTTCCGTCAGCATATGGAGGACCACTTGGGTGTGAGTGTGTGTGGGTGTGTGTGTGTGAGAGTATGTGTGGGTGTGTGTGTGTGTGTGTGCCCATAATGAATTTTTCTCTTCCTCTTTTAAAATCGTGTCTATGAAATGAGTTATTTTTAGTGTTTTCCTTTAGCATTTGGTTTGTAAATGATTTCTTTAAAAATCATTTTGAAAGAATAATTTTGAATAATCACTTTAAATTGTCTTTTGATGTTGTGGCATGGAACATTTTCTCGGTGGCATCCAACTGGGCTTTTAGCTCACACCCTACATACACCCTTGGGTGTATGTAGTTTCTTGTTTCTTGTGTATCCTAAGTTGTGCATCGTGCTCAGCGATGGTGGTTCTGGTTGCTATTGGTCTTCGTGTGCAGGTTGGTGTTGGTAGCTTGGGGATGAAACTTCTTGTGTCACATGAGGTTGGTTTTGGAGCTTAGTTCTCTATTTCTGTTGATGTTAATTTTGGGTTTTTAGCTGAATTGTAGACCTAAAACTGTTTATAGTTCATAAGTGTGTTTTGTAGTCTGTTTCCAGTTTCAATTATTTATCTGGTTGGTTGTCTTTTCTTGTCTTTTATTTCGGGTAAAACTGTTCCCACTTGTTAAACTCGATACCCGGCCTCTTGTGCCAGCCCGTGGGGATCGGGAACGCCCTTCGGGCCTTGTCGTGGACCGGGTCGGGCGCCGGGTCGGATGGCGACCCAGCCTGGTTCGTGACAATATTGACGTCACATGGAACATGATTATTGAATCCTATGAATCTTTTCATTTTAAAATCCTTATAACATGTTTCATATTTATTGATTTAGGTATTGATGAGTATAATTTATCTTAACCTTTTCTCATGAACATTGATTATGAAATCATCCCATTATTATCACCTTATTTTCATTGATTAAAATCAAATTATAAGGCTCATCTTTACACTTAGTTAGATTTTGATCTCACCCTTATTATTTTTTTCATTTCCCCGGGTTATGAAATATTATTTTAAATGAATTTTTTAGAGTTTTTTTAGATATGAAATTTTTTTTTGAGATATTTTGAAGAAATAATGTGGAATATATAATGCTGGGTATAATGGGAATGATACTTTTGTGAAGACATGGGTATTGATTATGTAAGAGTTTTCAAAATTTTCTAGACATCTAATCATAAATTTTCCTTAGTTATGTAAGTGATCTAATATATAATTTTGATGTTCCATGTTTTGGATGGAAAAAATTGGGTCACTTTCCTCGATATCATGCATGAAATGTGAAGTTTGTATTTTAATAACCAGATCAATGATTATGCATTTTGGGGATGTTATATAATAATAGAATTAATAAGGATGAAAGATGGAATAAATTAAAACATATTTAGGAGAAAATGTTTTACATACATTTTTAATTAATTAATTAAAATAAACCTTATAATAAAATGTCATGTCGAAGGATAAAATGGGATTTAGACATAAAAGTAAAAAATACCTCTAACTAAACTTTCAAGTCGGTATAACATTCATTACATAATACATAAATGAACTCATACATCAATGGGCGTTACCATACCAGGTTTGGGTTCTTTCAATTATCATGGAACTTTAAAATTAATGTATTGGGTTGAATTAAAATAGTTTACATCAACGGTAGACTCCAAATGAATGAATTGATGTGAATAAGAGGAAATGGTTGAGTAAATATTTAAAACGGATTTTAAGAGATGGAATTATAGTAAATAGATAAAGTAACTAATGAATGAACATAGTTATAAATTTATACCTACCTAAAACACATGAAATCTCATGATTAACCAAATTCTTGTTTATTGTAAATGGAATATGGATACTTTCCTTTGAGAATATGTATTCAAAAATATATTAGTAAACTAATGGTATGCGATAATAGGTTTCAAAAAATTGTGTGATATTAATGGAATTTAAATAAATTCAATATTATTAATATATTTTTATAATAACAGAATAATTATCAACTATTAATTTCTAATAATTAAATATCAAATAACATGAAAATATCACTATAATTCATACATGAGATGTCACGTCCATGACCGTAAATTCCCAGAGTTGGGGCCTTACTTTATTACGTTGGCATAGGTAAAATGGGCCGAATCCGAAAAAAATAGTTTAGAAGTTTTGGAGAACTAGATACATATTTAATACCCATTTTATAAAGTGAATTGAAAATAAAACATAATACATAGAAAAAAATAATTAACTACATTATTGAAAACTAATTCAAATTTCTCTTCTTGATAATATTGGAAAATGAAAAAGGTAAGGGTGACCTAAAATTCTATGTAATGGTTATGTATAATTGAGGCAATCATGAATCAATAATTAATAAACAATATTTCATATTAAATAAATGAATACCTATTCCATTTAAATAGTTGTATATATCATAATCAATATGGAAAGGTTAATATTTGAACACACATTTCATTTAATCAATATGCTAAGAATGAAATGAATCCAATTATTTTTTCCTAATAAAAATTTCATGGATAGTTAAAAAATAATTATAAATCCAATCATCTTTTATTTAATGGACATCGGGTTTCCTAGAAACATGATAACATTACCCTCAAGATATATTCACAAGATAGCGTAAAACTACTCAATGAAAACCCATCTGACATGGAGAACCAATTTGTCTCATGAGACTACTGATGCAAAGAGTAGATATTGTTAAATGGGCCCACCCATGTATGTAGGAATAAATAATGACTCATAAATTGATTTAATAGTTTATTTTATAATCAAATATATGTATTGAGTAAAGAATATAGATTTATAAACATTTAATCATATATAAAAATATATTCCAAAGTATAAACTGTATAAAAAATTGGAAAAGTGTTTAGGAAATAATAATATTCATCATAAAATAATATATATATTTAATGGAAATGAAATTTATAATGTTAAATTATTACAGGGAATTGATTAATTCAAATTCAAGTTAACAACTATAGTAGAAATTGGTATTGCACAATATCTTTTACCACTTGGTAATTTTCAAGTGACATCACATTTTATGAAATAATTCAAATGAAAACATAATATTAAATGAATAATTAAGTAATAATGATATTAAATGTAATAAAGAATATATATAAACAACATAAAAGTGAATGGGTCCATAATAAAAAATAATCCTCAATGGAATGTAAATTGGGATGAAATCCTTTAACTTATGCAACTTTTTAGATGAATTTACTTTAACCTCATGAATAATGGTTATATTTATGTTATTAAATTTTAATAGAAAAATATTAAAGCTTAAAATATCATATATGATTATTTAATAATATTTTATCCCTTATTCCTTAATAATCTCTCATTATTTTCATTGTTTCTGGTGTTATTTATCTTGTTTATTGAGTATGATTTAACATTATATTTTTTTGTTACTCTTACATAAATCATGATATAATAATAACTGGAATATAAACCATGACCTAAATATCATATATATTTATTATATATATATTTATTGTAATCCATAATATTTGGTTATAGGAAATGAAATATGATGTTCATGGAGACAGTAGGTTATATGTACACATGAACACTATTTTGATTTTCTTATCATATTGAAAGAAATAAAATATAATGATAAATATATATATATTAATAAAATTATTATTATTTCAAATATAAAATATATTTTTATTAAAATCATCATTAATATATTCCATGTTAAGAGTCAACAGATCAGAACACTTCGAGAGGTAATTGTCTGTCGTATAAACGAGTGATGATATCATATTCCGAAAAAATAGAAAAAGTGAAGTTATGTGTGATATAATTATTAATTAAGCATAATAAAATAATAAATTATATATATATAATATATAATTTATAAATCCCTTATTATTACCAACTATTAAATGTGGTACAGAAAAAACAAACAACATCACTTCGTGAGGCGGTTGTCTAGAGTACACATGAATGATGAGTTAGTAACACATTTGATAAAAGTGTTTGAAGTTATAAGGTATAACATTTACATAATAACAAATTATTTCTTGAAATATACTATGGTTATAATATAATAATTGTATAATAATATTTTATGGATGTGAAGATGGAGATAAAATAAAAATGATTTTAGAAGAATATTACTGCTTCTTTGGGTATCCTTTTAGGATATCACTAATGCCTAACTAAGTTGGATTTAATCACAATATATGGATTATAGGATATTTTTATGGATTTCGGGAGAAATTTTGGCAGGTATTTTCTTTAAAAATTGGTTTTAATGTGTGAAGTGGAGAAAGGGGGGATTCCTTTTATAAGTGGAGTGAGCGGTACACTTTTAATTTTTGGGTAGAGTGAATTCCACAAATGTTTTCCATATGTAAAAAAGCCCCTATAATTCCAAATTATCAACAATATAAGTTATAAGGTCAAAATATTTCCATAAAATTGGTTTGGAAATAATTATAAGTCATTTTATACCATATTTTATATGTTTAACAACTAAGTAAACTCATTTTTATCTTAATGAGTGTAATTAATTTTAATTAGTTTCACTAATAATTTTGTTTAAAATTAATTAATTTTTTTTAGAAATTATATATTATTATGATTCCAAATATTTAAATCATTTTTCCAAATGCATTCTACATAATTTAGAAGAACTAATTTAAAAATAACCTGACAGACGTGATGAGAAAAGAGCTTTTTAATGTGAAAATGTTCAAAAGTTTACAATGTTTGTATATCAAAATTTATTATGATAATTATTATAATGACTTAAATTTGATTAATGGATATAAAATTGATCAAATTTTACATTTTAATTAATTATAAATATAATTAATCATTATAAATTATTTAAGTGATAAGGATTTTTTTCATTAAAATTCATTGTTTTTTAGTATTAATCAAAAATGAATCTTCTAAGAAAAATCCAAAAAATTCACCACAAGATAATTTAGATGCTCCAATTTCAAAAATAAAGTTTATTTTCTAATATAATGTGTCTATAATTATTAAAATTTAATTTAAATTTATTATGCAAAGAATGAATAATATATTTTTTTTAACCTGGTGTTTTGTGCATTGCAAGGTATCAATAAAATATAATTTATTATAAAAGGAAAATATTGTAAAGAATACAGGTGTTAAATTATAACATCCTAAAAAATTTCATCCAAAACATTTCATGGATATTTACATCTGATCATATAATGGTAGTTATTGTTCATAATATCAATTGGTTCCCATGTTTTTTCCTCCATTTTCTGATTTCTAAAATGTATTGTTACTAGACGAGTTGTCTAATTCCACAATACATTCTCTCTAGTATAATGAATTAGGATGGTATCATCGCAGTATGATAGATTTTTTTCAACTCTATTTCATCAAATGGGGGCACATTCAATGGGTTTGGAGTGTATTTTCTTTTCAATGAAATATGGAACACATCGTGAAATTTATATAGATTTGGAAGAATATCCAAGAGATAATAAAATAGAAAAATTATTTTAAGGATTTAAAATGCTCTGACGTACCTAGGGATCCATATCCTTTTATTAAAAAACCATATAACACCCTTCTCTAGATAGACTATCAAAAACATGATCTCCTACTATTAATTCTAAATCTTTCCTTCGATTACCAACACAACGCTTTTTCAAACTTTGAGAAAATTTAATATATGTCTGAGTAGCTTTTACAATTTTTGTTTCCTCTCCAAAACGTTTTATGAAATACAAGTTTCATTTACCTAATTAATCCCATCATATTGGATTATGAAATCTCCTCTCATATAATGACATATATATTGACATTTGAATACTTAAATGGAAACTATTTTTGTAGGAAAATTTGACAAATGGAAAATAACGATCCCATATACCATGAAATTCAAGTGATAATGACCTCAACATATCATCCATTATTTAAATATTCATTTTAGAATTTAGATCACTTTGAGGATGGTGGGCGGTGCTCAAATAAATATCAGTATAGTGAGTCATCTGAAGCCTCTTCCATAGTTTTGATATAAAATGGGGGTCTCAATAAAAAATGATTCATATAGGTGAATCATGAAGTCTCAAGAAATCATTAATATAGAGCCTCAAGAGGCTATCAAGAGGTAAATCATCTATTATATTGATAAAGTGTTAATATTTCATTTGTTTATCAACAATAACCCGTATTTCATTATTCTTTATAGGTGTAATTGGTAGTCGTGTAAAAAATTCCATAGTAATATCTTCCCATTTACAAATAGGAATAAAAATAGGTTCTTGAATCTTTTTGGATTTTGTCTCACAACTTTTATTATTTGATTGACCAAACATATGAACAGATAATCCTTAATTTCCTACTTCTTCTTTTCATATAAAAAATATTCCCTCAAATTCATATATATCATTATGCTACCAGGGTATATAGAGAAGGGTTATTTATAAGGGTCACCCAAAAATTTCATTTGAGATCAGGAATAGATGTATCAAAAAATCTATATCCAAATTTAAAAATTCAATCTTTTTAAATGATGTCTACTAATATCCCATCATTCACAACTTTAATTTTCTTTTGAAAGATCTTATCATCACATTTGGAATTAATTATCTTCTCTAATAAATATGTTCTTGAAATAATTTAAGAAATGGGTGATGTATCCCTTTACATATTAACTTATATATGCAAATTTACTAGATGAATGATCATATGATCCCACTCAATCCTCATTTGGATCATAACTCCATGATATTTCATACTCAATGCATCATCTACCTTATTTACTTTCCCTAAATGGTAGTGTATTGAGAAGTCATAACACTTGAGTAGCTAGAGCCATATACTTTGTCTAGTATTGATTTAATTATTTTAGAAGATGTAATTTATGATTTTTTTATCATTGTATATCTCACATATTTCACAATGGAGAAAAAGAATCCATATATTAAAAAAGAATATATGAGCTAACAACTCAAGATCATGGGTTGGCTAGTTCTATTCATGAGCCAACAATTTCCTTGATATAATTGAAATAACTCAATAATTTTTCATTAAGACAAAACCTAGTGCCTTCTTAGATGAATCACTATATGTCACAAGACCATCACTTCTATATGGTGATGTTAAAATTGCGTCATTGACCTATATCCTCTTTAGTTCATCATACCATTCTTCACATTCCTTTTTCCAATAAAATATCTTCTTTAAATTTATTCTTGGTTAATGGGTTATCCAATCTTTCAAAAAATTTAATGAATAACCGATAGTACAATTCCTAACCAATTAAACTATAGAACTCATTTATGTTATTTGGTGTAGGTTATTCACTGACTGCTATTGTATTTGCAATATCAAATGACATTCCATCCCTGGATAAAGTATAGAGAACGAAATAGACTTCTTGAATCAAAAAATCACACACATTAAATTCCCCATTAAACTATTTCAATATAAGAATATCAATAATGATTTACATTTTATTCTTATGTTGATCATAATATTTAAAATAAACCATAATTTCGTCGATTAATACCACAAAATAATATTTAAGATACAATTTGAATAATATGATTATTATTTCCAAAATAATAGAAGGTGTATTAGATAATTAAATTGAAATTATGATAAAATTGTAATTTCCATACCTCATTCTAAAATATGTTTTCCAAAGGTATTCCTTATTTTATTAAAATTGGGTATACTCAAATTTAAGATCAATCATTGAAAATTATTGGGCTTCATGAATTTAATACAATAAGTCATCAGTATGAGGAAGAGTGTACTCTTTATTTATCTTAATAGTAATGATTTCATTTTTATCAATGCATAACCACATGGATCCATCATTATTATTAATAAACAGAATAAAGGACCCATATGGTGGAACAATAGGGAGAATAAATCTATTATCACCAAAATTGTCATTTTATTTACTAAAATACATTAATTATGTATTGAAAATTATACAGGGAGTGTTTGATATTGATCCTTAAATAGGTATTAAATCAATGGGAATCTTAAATTCACTCTCTAGGGGGTTTCTAGGTAATTCCATAGAAAAAACGTCTAAATATTCCTACAAAATGTGAAAACCCTCTATTTTTTGTTTAAATTCCACATTCATAGATGTTTTTTGATGTTATTCACAGAGAAAATCATTCAACAGAGATAATAGGTGTAGATCTAGATATGAATCAGATGTCGAATTCTCCACTATAAAGATAAGTAATTCTACATCTTCCTCTCAAATCATGATTTTCTTCTTATTGAAATTAAATTTAGCATTATATTTTTGAAATATAATCATTACCATTTATTATATCAATGAAAACTATTGGTTTAATAATAAGTTCAAAAAATAAAGCACATTTATGTGACATAATGGGATGCATGACACATCTTTATTGTAATGATACATCCCCTTAGGGTCTTTACTGAAACTACATTATTAAATCAAAAGTTAAATGTCTAATTTTCATGGAAAACTAGTTAGATATAAAATACTTTTGTTTTATAGAATAAAATAAAGAATTTCATAAATTTTAATATATGATTATGTCACCTACCACAACATCATTGTGTAATTATACCTCAGCTGTAGTGATAGAAAAACATTTGAAATATTCTATTGACCTCTTCATTAGTGGATTTTGTTGCCTCTTGGGGAATTGGTGTGAGTAATTCTCCTTCTTTTTATATATGATTTCCTAAAAATAATATACTTTTTCATATTCTAGAATTATTTATCATGGTGACACCTATCACAACATATATAAAAAACTCTCAATCCCTTCAAGAATTTCCCATAATGATTCCTTCCAAATTTTTCACTAGGTGGAAAATATTTATTTTTTATTTTTCATTGATGCATTACCTTTTTCTTGTTTCTTATATGAGATACTATTCTCTTGGATTCCATTAAATATGTATGATCTTGAGAATTTATTCTCCATTTTGATATTGCACAAAATAATTTCATTATATGATGATATTTATTGGGAAACAAGTACCCATTAGAGAGATGTATTAATCTCTTAAAAGAAATTGTTGATATTAGACTATTTGTTTCATATGTAATCTAAAACATACCTAACTAACCTTGTAAATGTAACATCATAATACATGAGACTTTCTTTATTATTTTGACTTCATAAAATAAATTTTATCTTCATATCAATTTGTTTATCATGATGGAAATATTTATTTAACATAATATCAAGGAAATAGTTCCATTCCTTGAGTTATATTTCCTCTCCCTCCCTAGTATTCTGGATCAAAGACCATTTTTGATAAAAATCCCCTTTAAGACAATGCACTGCTATTGTAACATTTTCCTTTCACCGCATCCTAAGGCCAACAATATCTTCTATATAGTATTAAACATTTCTCACTGACAATTAGATTAGTATTCCCACTAAGAAATGGGGGCTTATATTTCATAAATCCATCAAGTATAGAAGAATATCATTGTGGAATATGTTTATCCATCTCAGCAAGTTTATTTTTCATAATCTGATTAAACTTCCCTAATATATCAATAATTGTCCATATTACAATACTAGATATATTGGTTCCCTTAGTAAGGAAATCACTACAATATCCATGAGTATTGATATCATTCATCCTTACGGGTTTCATTTTTAAATAATGGCTTATACTCGATTATACAACAAAATGAAGGATTTTAAATCATAAAGTAATATTTTTAATACAGTGTATAAATTATCATAAAATCATAATTTATACATTTTTATATCTCAAAATCATAATATTTTCTTTTTTTATGTGAATATTCACTTTCAAATACTTCCTAATGGTTTATAAAAAAATTTGAATTATCCAAAGAATATCCCTAAAGAGCGTGAAGCCAGGTGTGAAGTAAATACTGTTGTCATGCACTAGGATATGCTTGATTCAAGCCTGCCAAACCCTTACCCAAGTTATTATTCCTTGGTACATATGTGCGAGAAATATGTCCACATGTTATATCCAGATATGTATTTATTTATAGAAATACATATATAATACATAGATTACAAAAACATTAGATTTTTCTTTTATACATAGCCTGAAATTTTATAGATAAGATACCACTAGTTATATGTCATTTTATTAAAGTGTTACTTATAGAGTGAAAAATTACACTTCATAGTTCATGTGATATCTAAATATGGATTGTTTGTGGACCCCAAGAAGGTGATTTCAATAGTTTTTTGAGAGAAACCTAGGATATTTTTTGAGAATGATAGTTTTCTATGTTCATATAGATTCTATATGAGGCTTATTCATTACTTCTCTTGATTGGAAGCACTAATGATTAATATAAAAAAGAAATAGGTGATGTTTGTGTTTTCAAGATTCTTATAAGAATTCCATTTACGAGTTGAATAAAAGTTTGACCATAGTACTAATTTTGGTCAAAACTAATACATGAAAGGATCATAACATGTTTTTTATGTGACATGAGTCGATATGTGAGTATTCTTGTTGAAATATAGTCATTTGAAATCTTATAGATAATAGAAGACAAGGTTTTAGGAGTAAAATTGTTTGATGCATAATTTTGAATTAGAATTTATGGTTTACACTTTTAAATTTCATTATCTCTTTAGTAATGTAATGACCCGTAAATTTCAAGGAAATTTTTTTCTTAATTTTCTTTGGAATTTTACAAGAACGCAGTTTCTGACGGCGCCTGATTCCGAGGCCCGGTGTGCCCGGAATCATTTTCCGAAGTTTGGCTCGGGTACATTCAGTGAACGGACGAGCGGGTTTTTCTAACTTTTGAACCGGTGCCCGGAATCGAATTCTGAGGGCACCGATGAAATTGCAGCGCCGGTATTCGCATAGAAACGCCTCTTCCATAGTTGCGTTTGCTCGGGTGTGGTTTTTAATTTTCGGGCTTAAAGTTAAGAAATAAAATAATTTTGCGACAACATTATTTTATTTCACTTAAGCCACTTGGAAGCCACTTGAAGCCACTTAAAGGCGGCTTGAACTGAGTTGAACTGGATAGGATGCTATCCAGAAATATCCTACCCCCTTGGTAGGATATTTGTGAGGTGGGGCCCGCACGAGCCCCACTGTTTCTTTCCGCTAAGAAACGCACCCGTGAAAACCCGTCTTAATGAAAGTCAACCGACGTGTTTTCTAAATTCTTAACAGACCATTAAATGGGCTGTTTCATTCGTGAATTAAATGGGATGTTTCTTTCGTGAATTAAATGACCTGTTTCTTTCGTTGAATTAATTCAACGAATTAATTCAATCGTTTCTTAACCGGTTTCGTGTGTTGGCATGTTAATAAAATAGGACCAACCCAAAATCTTTTGAAAAGATTTGAGAGGATCCCTGTTTCTTCAGCTCCCTCGCGAAGAACGCGAAGAACGCGAAGAACACGAAGAACGCGAAGAACGCGAAGAACGCCGAACCCGGAAATCGACGATGCCTTCGTCCGAGACGTTCTTCCGATCTCCGATCTCCGATCACCGACCATTTGAGGTGAGTGATTTCGGATTTCCGCTCAAGGTTCTTTTCTTTTGGTTTTAAACACAGATTTAATTAATTACAATTTAAATCTGATGTTCTTGGTTCGTTGAGATCGCCGACTCAACGCCGGTTTCCGCGACAACGCGACGCCTCCCCGCGACGACGCGACGATCCCTCTCTTCTGCGACGATCTTATCCGCGAAGAACGCCCGCGCGCGACGATCATCAAGGTAGGGATTTCATTATGGGAATTACCCCCTTTTTAAATTAATTCCCGTCAATGTTTCTTTAAAAATTTAAGAACCGGAATCAAAGAAACAATTTTATTTATTTAAAATTGTTGGTTCATGTGTTGAACATTCTATAAATTTCTCCCGATTGTTTATCTCTAATGCGGAGGGTGCGGGCCAAACGAACACGGCCCGATGACCCTCCGCCATTCTTCGTTTTGTGCGGATTTGGCGGGCGACGACGGAACATGCTGCAACGGGTGTTTGACGATCCCGCAGTGAAGAACGGATCCCGGGAGGAGCAACGGCGCAGACGGGAAGGAAAACGGGCCACCGGAGCGACGCCGGCGGCCCGCGAAAGTTGCCGGAGGCGGCGGCGCCCCGGCGCGCCGCCGGACGAGGCCACGGCGGCGGCGGCCAACGGACCCGCGGCCGCGCGGGTCCGGTTTGTCCAGGTGGGACGCGGCAGAGCCGCGTCCGCGGTTCAGCAGCGCGGCCCACACGCGGGCCGCAGTTCTTCCTCAGGCCGCGGGACGGCGCCCGCGGCTTCCACCCGCGCCGCTCGGCCGAGCCGGACCGGCCCTGGCCGGGCCAGGCTGGGCCATCCGGGTCGGACCCGGTTCAGGTCGACCCGGTTCGGGCCGACCCTGGGGGGGGGGGGGGGGGGGGGTCGGGCCGGGTCGGCCTGGGCCCGTACCCCCCATCTTCGGCCGTTTTCGTTCAAACGCCCGTAACATGAGCTTCGTGCCTCCAAACGACTCGCCGTCAGCGGAAACGCGATCCTTGGATCGAGACGGTCTTTTCGGTATATCGCACTCAAGGTTTCGGAATACTTTGAGTTCGGCCGGGTTGGTTCGTACACGAGACCAACCGGGCCCTCGGAGCGGAAACACTCATATCTTGAGCTACGGACTTCCGATTGACGTGCCGTCAGCTTTGTTGAATTCCTCTAAGTGAGACGGATCTTTTGGCATACTCCGCCCGAGTTTTGGACGCAGGTGGAGTGTGGTCGGGTTGGTTTTGCCTTAAAAACCAACCGGGCCCCTGGGACGAAAATGCCAATATCTCTCAGACCGGGCGTCCGATTGACGCGCCGTCTGCGACGTTGTGTTCCTGTTGACGATACAGAACTTTTGGATACATCAACCTCGGCCTTTGTGTCAGTTGATGTATCATCCCCTCGGCTCGTGGAGCGGACCCTCCCGAACGAGCTTGCTGTGGGCGGGAACCCTAGGCTGGCTGCGACTGCTACTTCGACAGCGACGACCGTGCAGAGATCCTTAGTGGACTGCGGCGACGACTATGCAGAGATCCTCTGTGGACTCCGACGATGACCGTGCAGAGATCCTCAGTGGACTGCGGCGACGATGTGCATAGATCCTCAGCGGACTGCGACGACTCCTGCACTCAGCGATCCTACGTGGATCAGTGCTACAGGTCCTGTGTGGGCCCGATCCTGTGTGGGTCCGATCCTCTGTGGGTCATCTCTCAGCGGTTCTGTGTGAGCCAACTCCTACAGGTCCTGCGTGGGCCCGATCCTGTGTGGGTCACTGCAAGGTTAATACCTATCGATCCTTCGTGGGTCCGACGACTTATATGGTTCAATGATCATCTTTATCGTCATCCGAAGAAGTATGCATGTGTGAGCTGAATCTTGTGTTACTCTCCTTTGTGGATTGTGTTGAGCTATCCTGTGTGAATTTACTGTTTACTCTCCTTTGTGGATTGTGTTGTTCTATCATGCGTGGGTATGCGTTTTTCTTTCCTGTGTGGATTGGGTTGTGCTAGGGCTCGGACGTTGGAGCCGATCAGGGAATTGATGACTTAGGTATATGTATGGGCATATACCTAAGCCATGTCAGATGTTACTTCGTGATTGTACCTCTTCTTCGTGATTTATCCTTTGTGGATTTCGGGAGACCTTCGGGGGTCTCGGGGTCCCTACTGAGTAGCTTATACTCACCCCTTCACGGGCTATGCCTGCACTTCGTGGTGTTGGTTGCAGACGACGGACATCGCTGATCGTGGAGGAGGCGTGTGGAGCAGGACAGTACCTGGAGGTGGACCACTGGGCGGGACGTACTCGGAGCGGTCAGGTGGAACCGAGGAGCAATGGAGGCTATCTGTACCCACCCTTCAGGTGGGACTTCCAGAGGACGGCTCGACGCTGCATTTTTCCCTTTTCAGTTGCTGTTTTTCCTTTCTGTTGTACTTTACAGTTGGGCTTGTATTTCTGGCCCCTTTTTACTTTCAGCACAGCTTGTACAGTTTTACTTAGTGTTTACTTTTCTGCTTGCTTACTCTGTGGTGGTTGTTTAATTTTCAAAGGCAATGCCATCCCTTTTTGTTGGGATTTACGCCTTGGTGCTAGTCGCCATCCCCTGGCCTATGGAAGGCGGGCTTGGGGTAGTCACGGCACGAGCCTCGAGGACGGGTCGTGAAAAATTGGTATCAGAGGTGGTCGGTTCTACCGCAGACTCTTATCTTTCTTCTATGTGAAGCAATAGTGTTTAGCGTATTGAGTGTGGTTATCAGTCCAGGGATTCCAGTGTTGGTGCGGCGGCCCATGTATCCATACACCAGGACCCTGACTTCTGATTCCCGACTTAATGCACGGAAAACATTGATTGCATGTGTGTTTCAAGTTTTCTTTGTGATTACTTGTGTCAGCTCACCAGGTATACTGTTCTGACCGTGGCATACTTGTTTCCTTTTCAGGATGGCACGACGACAGCAGCCAGCTAGGGTTACCAAAGTAGGGCGCGACGAAAGCCCGCCGAGCGACGAGGCCTCGGTACAGGGCCCGTTGACAGCAGAGGCACCGGCGGTACCTTTACCCACCGATCCCCCGATGCTTCCAGCACTGGCAGCTGACGACGCACGACGCCTTGGAGCTCTGCACGAGTTCCAGCGCCAGCGACCACCCAGGTTCCGTGGGGAGTCGGACCCCCAGGCAGCCGAGGACTGGCTGGAGGCGGTCATCCGAGTTTTCAGGCTAGTGAGGACGCCAGCAGACCTCATGGTGATCCTCGCGGCGAGCCTACTTCACGCAGCAGCCGGACGCTGGTGGAGCCTGATGCTCCAGGTACACGATGAGGCCACCCTCATCTGGACGGACTTCGAGAGCCTCTTCCGCTCAGAGTTCGTCCCGGCCACCCTCCGAGCGGTGCTCATCCAGGAGCTTCTTCAGCTGCGGGAGGGCAGCTTGATGGTCGCTCAGTACGCGGCGAGGTTCACCGACCTTTATCGGTACTCAACAGACATGGTACGGGACCCCTTCTTCCAGGCCCGGACCTTCGAGTAGGGTTTGAGACATGAGATCAGGGCATCGCTGATATCCCTCAGCATCCCGACCCAGGCAGGAGTACTGGAGCGAGCCCTCCTGATCGAGAGCTTCCTGGCTGAGTCCACAGCGAGACCTACCGCAGGGCGGCAGATAGCGGAGTCTTCGGCAGCTGGTAGCCGGCAAATGACTCAGGGTTCCAGGCGGACCAGACCTTCCGGCAGGCGACCTCGGGACACTGGCTCAGCAGTGCAGGGCACCCGGCATGGAGCCAGCCTTCCGAGAGGCAGGCAGTGCTACGAGTGCGGCGGGCAGGGCCACATGACTCGTGACTGCCCGACCCGTCGTACTGAGGGTCAGAAGACGGTGGAGGGACCACCCAGGCAGAGGCAGAGGGTCGACCGTGGTGGTCCGCAGGGAGGAGGCGGACGAGGCAGAGGAGCTGGCCGAGCAGCAGGTGGTGGGCGACGCTTTGAGGCTCTGCCACCACCTCCACCAGGAGGCCCGCCCCGACCACAGGGAGCCGGCGGGCAGAGACAGGCTCAGCTCCAGGCAGCGGAGGCCTACGACCACGGTGCACCAGAGATGATTCGAGGTACGATCTGTGTCTACTCCACCCTTGTTGCAGTTCTGATAGACACAGGAGCGAGTCACTCTTTCATAGCCACTGCCCTTGTTCGGAGCTCAGAGATTCCGACGGAGCCGTTGGCTCGATCCTTACGGCTAGAGACTCCTACGGGAGCGGACTCGACGATTACGCACTGGTGCAGGCAGTGTGAACTTACTCTAGGAGGCGAGAGCTTCGGCTGGGATCTTCTAGTAGCAGCGTCGAGGCCTTACGACGTCATCTTGGGCATGGATTGGATATCTACGGTCCATGCTCAGATTGACTGCATTAGGCGCAAGGTGCGATGCGTGCACACCGACGGAAGAAGGTTCACCTTCACCAGCGAGAAGGGAGCCTTAGCAGCACAGGATGGACTCACGCAGAGGAGAGGTCAGCCCATCACTCATCAGTTGGCTAGCCTCATCCTGGGAGCAGTTGATGTGCGGAGTCCCAGTTTTCCTGCAGTGGTGGATCAGTACGCGGACGTCTTTCCCGACGACGATCCAGGACTACCTCCTCGCAGAGAGGTAGACTTTTATATTGAACTGTACCCCGAGACATCCCTGATATCCACTCCAGCATATCGGATGGCCCCCTCTGAGCTTCGAGAGCTGCGGGTATAGTTGGAGGACTTGCAGGGCAAGGGGTTCATCCGACCTAGTGTTTCGCCCTGGGCTTCCCCGATTTTGTTCGCCAAGAAGGCGGACGGGAGCTTGCGACTGTGTGTCGATTATCGTCGCCTGAATTAGGTGACAGTGAGGAACAAGTATCCGCTACCCAGGATTGATGATCTCTTCGACCAGCTCAAGGGAGCACGGTGGTTCTCGAAGATAGACCTCAGGTCAGACTATCATCAGCTCAGAGTTCGAGACAAGGATGTGCAGAAGACGGCCTTCAGGTGTCGGTATGGCCACAATGAGTTCTTGGTTATGCCTTTCGGTGTGACCAACACTCCAGCAGTGTTCATGAGCCTCATGAACAGGATCTTCCAGCCATACCTCGATCGATTTGTCATGGTCTTCATCGACGACATTTTGGTGTACTCGACGACGGAGGAGGAGCACGCCTACCACCTGCGTGTTGTACTAGACACACTCCGAGAGCACCAGCTTTATGGAAAGCTCTCGAAGTGTCAGTTCTAGTTACGTGAGGTCTACTTCTTGGGGCACGTCATTTCTGAGGCGAGAGTTGCAGTGGATCCCGCGAAGATCGAGGCAGTGCTAGCTTGGGAGCCACCAAAGAGCGTGACAGAGGTGCGGAGTTTCTTGGGCCTAGCCGGATACTATCGGAGATTTTTTCCGGACTTATCCAGAGTTGCGGCCCCACTCTCAGCGTTGACGAAGAAGGGGAAACCCTTCGTGTGGTCAGACAGATGTCAGCAGAGCTTCCAGGAGCTGAGGCAGAGGTTGACCAGCGCACCTATCTTGAGGTTGCCTGAGGAGGGAGTTGGATACGTAGTCTACTGCGACGCATCAGGGACCGGACTCGGGTGTGTCCTGATGCAGGAGCGGGCCGTGATTGCCTACGGATCACGTCAGTTGAGGCCTCATGAGCAGAACTACGCTACCCATAACTTGGAGTTGGCAGTAGTGGTCTTCGCCTTGAAGACATGGCGACACTATCTGATGGGCGAGCGCTTCACAGTCTTTTCTGACAACCAGAGTCTCAGGTACATCTTATCTCAGAAGGACCTGATCCTGAGACAGCGGTGATGGCTTGAGTTCCTCCAGGACTATGACTTTGAGATAGTCTATACTCCTGGGAAGGGGAACGTGGTGGCTGATGCCCTCAGCAGGAGGACAGGCATCCAGCTACTTGAGGAGGCGACAGAGCAGCTAGCCGCTTTGAAGATATCCTTCGTGGATAGAGACGGAGCAGCCTTCCTTCAGTCTCTCACAGTCTCTCCTCCACTTCTTCAGCAGGTCAGAGGGGCACAACATGGGGACGTCGACTATGAGACACGGCGTGCACAGATATCCTCGGGACAGGCACCTGATGGTTTCTCCCTTGGAGCAGAGCACGATGTCCTTTTCAGAGGACGTACCATGGTACCAGTCGCCTTACGAGAGGAAGTGCTGAGAGAGTTTCACACTTCTCCATTGGCGGTATATCCTGGAGTGGCGAAGATGTACCAGGATCTCAGACGACAACACTGGTGGCCGGGCATGAAGAAGGTTGTGGCAGAGTTCGTTTCATGGTGCCTCACCTGCCAGCAGGTGAAGGCAGAGCATCAGGTACCAACAGGTTTGGTACAGCCCTTGGAGGTCCCGGAGTGGAAGTGGGACGGGATATCTATGGACTTCTTGACTGGACTTCCACGCACTTCCAGAGGTCACGACTCCATTTGGGTGATTGTTGACCGACTCACCAAGTCGGCACACTTCTTACCCATCCGAGAGCAGGGCTTAGTGGAGAGCTTGGGGCGTCTCTACGTTCAAGAGATTGTACGACTTCACGGTGTTCCATCGACTATCGTCTCCGATCGAGACGCTCGTTTTACTTCCTGGCTTTGGAAGGGGTTGCAGGAGGCGTTCGGGACGCGACTACGTCTGAGCACTGCCTTTCACCCTCAGACGGATGGTCAGACGGAGAGGACCATTCAGACTCTCGAGGACATGCTCCGCGCATGTGTCCTCGACTTTGGTCGCAGCTGGGAGGACCACCTACCCTTGGTGGAGTTCGTGTACAACAACAGCTACCACTCCACCGTCGGGATGGCACCCTACGAGGCGTTGTACGGCAGGCCTTGTAGATCTCCTTTGTGCTGGACAGACCCTGGAGAGTCAGCACTTGTGGGACCAGAGATGGTCCGGGCCACGACAGAGAAGGTCCAGGTCATCCAGGAGCGGATGAGGACATCAAAGAGCCGGCAGAAGTCATATGCTGACAGGAGGCGGAGGCCACTAGAGTTCGAGGATGGCGACCACGTCTTCTTGCGTGTCTCACCTCGACGTGGTTTGCAGAGATTTGGACGAGGCGGCAAGTTGTCTCCACGCTTCATCGGGCCTTTCCAGGTCCTCAGCAGGATTGGCGAGGTGGCTTATCGCCTGGCTCTGCCACCTCAGTTGCACCGGGTGCACGACGTCTTCCACGTATCCCAGCTGAGGAGATACGTGCACGACCCGACGCACATCATTGACTATGGGGAGCTAGACGTGGATGATGGAGCGACTTTCGGGGAGGTCCCAGTGGAGATAGAGGATCGACAGGAGCAGGTCCTACGTGGGCGATCAATTCCTCATGTGCGCATCAGATGGCAGCACGGGAACCTCCAGGAGAGCACTTGGGAGCGGGAGGCTCAGATGCGTGCTCAGTACCCACATTTGTTTCCCTAGTTTTTGATGTATCTTTACGGGGACGTAAAGTCCTGAGGTGGGAGTAATGTAAAGCCCCGTAAATTTCAAGGAAATGTTTTTCTTAATTTTCTTTGGAATTTTACAAGAACGCAGTTTCTGACTGCGCCTGATTACAAGGCCCGGTGTGCCCGGAATCATTTTCCGAAGTTTGGCTCAGGTACGTTCAGTGAACGGACGAGCGGGTTTTTCTAACTTTTGAACCGGTGCCCGGAATCGAATTCTGAGGGTATCGATGAAATCACAGCGCCAGTATTCGCATATAAACGCCTCTTCCGGAGTTGCGTTTGCTCGGGTGTGGTTTTTAATTTTTGGGCTTAAAGTTAAGAAATAAAATAATTTTGCGACAACTTTATTTTATTTCACTTAAGCCACTTGGAAGCCACTTGAAGCCACTTAAAGGCGGCTTGAACTGAGTTGAACTGGATAGGATGCTATCCAGAAATATCCTACCCCCTTGGTAGGATATTTGTGAGGTGGGGCCCGCACGAGCCCCGCCGTTTCTTTCGGCTAAGAAACACACCCGTGAAAACCCGTCTTAATGAAAGTCAACCGACGCGTTTTCTAAATTCTTAACAGACCATTAAATGGGCTGTTTCTTTCGTGAATTAAATGGGCTGTTTCTTTCGTGAATTAAATGACCCGTTTCTTTCGTTGAATTAATTCAACGAATTAATTCAATCGTTTCTTAACCGGTTTCGTGTGTTGGCATGTAAATAAAATAAGACCAACCCAAAATCTTTTGAAAAGATTTGAGAGGATCCCTGTTTCTTCAGCTCCCTCGCGAAGAACGCGAAGAACGCCGAACCCGGAAATCGACGATGCCTTCGTCCGAGACGTTCTTCCGATCTCCGATCTCCGATCACCGACCATTTGAGGTGAGTGATTTTGGATTTCCGCTCAAGGTTTATTTATTTTGGTTTTAAACACAGATTTAATTAATTACAATTTAAATCTGATGTTCTTGGTTTGTTGAGTTCGCCGACTCAACGCCGGTTTCCGCGATGACGTGACGCCTCCCCGCGACGACGCGACGATCCCTCTCTTCCGCGACGATCTTATCCGCGAAGAACTCCTGCGCGCGACGATCATCAAGGTAGAGATTTCATTATGGGAATTACACCCTTTTTAAATTAATTCCCGTCAATGTTTCTTTAAAAATTTAAGAACCGGAATCAAAGAAAAAATTTTATTTATTTAAAATTGTTGGTTCATGTGTTGAACATTCTATAAATTTCTCCCGGTTGTTTATCTCTAACGCGTAGGGTGCGGGCCAAACGAACACGGCCCGACGACCCTCCGACGTTCTTCGTTTTGTGCGGATTTGCCGGGCGATGACGGAACATGCTTCAACGGGTGTTTGATGATCCCACAGTGAAGAACGGATCCCGGGAGGAGCAACGACGCAGACGGGAAGGAAAACGGGCCACCGGAGCGACGCCGGCGCGGCGGCGCCGGTGGCCGGAGGCGGCGGCGCCCCGGCGCACCGCCGGACGAGGCCGCCGCGGCGGCGGCGGCCAACGGACCCGCGGCCGCGCGGGTCCGGTTCGTCCAGGCAGGACGCAGCAGAGCCGCGTCCGCGGTTCACCAGCGCGGCCCGCACGCGGGCCGCAGTTCTTCCTCAGGTCGCGGGACGGCGCCTGCGGCTTCCACCCGCGCCGCTCGGCCGAGCCGGACCGGCCCTGGCTGGGCCGGGCTGGGCCAACCAGGTCGGACCCGGTTCGGGTCGACCCGGTTCGGGCCGACCCAGGGGGGGTCGGGCCGGGTCGGCTCGGGCCCGTACCCCCCATCTTCGGACGTTTTCGTTCAAACGCCCGTAACTTGAGCTTCATGCCTCCAAACGACTCGCCGTCAGCGGCAACGCGATCCTTGGATCGAGAAGGTCGTTTCGGTATATTGCACTCAAGGTTTTGGAATACTTTGAGTTCGGCCGGGTTGGTTCGTACACGAGACCAACCGGGCCCTCGGAGCGGAAACACTCGTATCTTGAGCTACGGACGTCCGATTGACGTGCCGTCAGCTTTGTTGAATTCCTCTAAGTGAGACGGATCTTTTGGAATACTCCGCCCGAGGTTTGGACGCAGGTGGAGTGTGGTCGGGTTGGTTTTTCCTTAAAAACCAACCGGGCCCCTGGGACGAAAATGCCAATATCTCTCAGACCGGGCGTCCGATTGACGCGCCGGCTGCGACGTTGAGTTTCTGTTGACGATACGGAACTTTTGGATACATCAACCTCGGACTTCGTGTCAGTTGATGTATCTGCCCCTCGGCTCATGGAGTGGACCCTCCCGAACGAGCTTGCTGTGTGCGGGAACCCTAGGCTGGCTGCGACTGCTACTTCGACAGCGACGACCGTGCAGAGATCCTCAGTGGACTGTGGCGACGACTGTGCAGAGATCCTCCGTGGACTCCGACGACGACCCTGCAGAGATCCTCAGTGGACTGCGGCGACAACTGTGCAGATATCCTCAGCGGACTGCGACGACTCCTGCACTCAGCGATCCTACGTGGATCAGTGCTACAGGTCCTGTGTGGGCCCGATCCTGTGTGGGTCCGATCCTGTGTGGGTCATCTCTCAGCGGTTCTGTGTGAGCCAACTCCTACAGGTCCTGCATGGGCCCGATCCTGTGTGGGTCACTGCAAGGTTAGTACCTATCGATCCTTCATGGGTCCGACGACTTAGATGGTTCAATGATCATCTTTATCGTTATCCGAAGAAGTATGCCTGTGGGAGCTGAATCTTGTGTTACTCTCCTTTGTGGATTGTGTTGAGCTATCCTATGTGGATTTACTGTTTACTCTCCTTTGTGGATTGTGTTGTTCTATCCTGCGTGGGTATGCGTTTTTCTTTCCTGTGTGGATTGGGTTGTGCTAGGGCTCGGACGTTGGAGCCGATCGAGGAATTGATGACTTAGGTATATGTATGGGCATATACCTAAGCCATGTCAGATGTTACTTCGTGATTGTACCTCTTCTTCGTGATTTATCCTTTGTGGATTTCGGGAGACCTTCGGGGGTCTCAGGGTCCCTACTGAATAGCTTATACTCGCCCCTGCACGGGCTATGCCCACACTTCGTGGTGTTGGTTGCAGACGACGGACAGCGCTGATCGTGGATGAGGCGTGTGGAGCAGGACAGTACCTGGAGGTGGACCACTGGGCGGGACGTACTCAGAGCGGTCAGGTGGACCCGAGGAGCAGTGGAGGCTATCTGTACCCACCCTTCAGGTGGGACTTCCAGAGGACGGATCGACGCTGCAGTTTTCCCTTTTCAGTTGCTGTTTTTCCTTTCAGTTGTACTTTACAGTTGGGCTTGTATTTCCGGCCCCTTTTTACTTTCAGCACAACTTGTACAGTTTTACTTAGTGTTTACTTTTCCGCTTGCTTACTGTGTGGTGCTTGTTTACTTTTCAAAGGAAATGCCTTCCCTTTTTGTTGGGATTTACGCCTTGGTGCTAGTCGCCAGCCCCTGGCCTATGGAAGGCGGGCTTGGGGTAGTCACGGCACGGGCCCCGAGGACGGGTCGTGACAAGTAAGATGTCAATTGTTTATATAGACTGTTAGAGATTCAAATAGATTACAACATAGAGTGATTTTAATATTTTAATGTGATGATGGTTTGAATATACATAATTATTTTTTATTTTGAGTTAGCATACAACAATTGGGAAGGAACCGTCATTGTAAATTCATTGAGAAATAAAAAAATGTCTTGGGTTTTTTAAATGTCCACCATGAGTTCAAGATGGTGGCTATTTTTGTCTAAATTCATCCATATTTATAGGATTATCATGGTTGATATAATATTAAATAATTATACTTTACATATTTTCTTTCTAATTGGATAAATCAAAGATACTTATTGGAACCATATTACTTATTCCCAAGGGATATTATATATGGTGGGGGTGTCACAACTAGTCTAGACCCTCAATTATGATGATAAAATTTATGTTTTTGGTCATGTATTAGTTCCCATGGGTATGTGTATGGAATTTATTAGGGAATGTCAGTCTTCAAAGTGTGAGTTACACCCAAGTTTGACCATGATGTATCCTGGAATTAAACAGAATTACTTGTGGTTGTGGATAAAGAAGGAGATAACATTAATTATGATGTCATGATCCACCTATCAGAAAGTGAAAGTTGAGAACTTGTGGCCCACTGGACCACTATAATCATTTCCAAGACCTAAGTTGAAATGGAATGATGACATAATTAAATTCATGACTTTTATACTTAGAAAACCCTAGAGGAGTAATTTTTTGTGGATTTTCATTGATCGATTGACCAACGTATAAAATTTCCTACCATTTTTTTTGTAGTTCACTATGGATCATCTGGGAATGATTTAAGTTTAAGATATAGTGTGTCTATATGAAGTACCTCAGAGTATAGTTTCTGATTGGAATTATTCCTTTACCTAATTCTAGTGACAGGAATTATAAAAATTTATGACTGTATAGAATCTCATGACTAGTTATTATTGTCCAAAGACCAAGGAACAATATAATAAAAACATTGGATTATGAAGGAAATGATGAGATCATGTATATTGGATTTTTTTAGGATCAAAATAGTAGTTGTACATGATCAATTACAAGAGGGGGTGAATTGTAAATTAAAAAACTTTCATTATTAACAATAAGGAAATCTATGTTTAACAATGTTAAGCAAGGTAAATTCACTAAATCTCTTTTTTCATAAAAAAGGGATAAGTTGAAGGGCCCAGTTCCAATTAAAAATAACCTATGATAAAACAAGTTAGTATTAAGTAATATTAATCAAGTTTATTTTAATAAAATATTATACTTGAAGGCATATAGAATAATTATTTGTCATATTAAGTAAAATTAAAAGAATGTATATAAAAATTATACTTTCTTTCTTTATCAAAATATTTTAGAAATAAAACATGAAACAAGAATAATTAACATATAGGAAATATTTTATCCCAAAGGGAAGGGTATCCAACAACATTGGATAAAGTTTCTTTGATTTATCCTTTAAAGAATGTTTTTCTTACCCACACTAGGGTAATCCATCTATAAGAATATCAGAACTGGTCTTTTAATCCCTGAAATCCCTAAAACAATAAGGTAGTAAACACCTCTTTCTTCTTATCCACAGAATCCTTTTATTGTATTCAGTAATAATCAGATACAAACAAAGAATGATGAAAAATATGTTCACAGTTGAACAAGATGTTCATAAAACGCACAAGGCATGAGAGTCTCTCACTAAAAATTACATCACAGCATCATAAGATGTAATATCTAGATTGATTTATTGTATTTTTGAGCTCATTCAAATGAGCTCTTATTTATAGGCATGGATTCAGACGGTTGTCTCCCACCTCGAATGGTTATATTTTTCCTCCAATTTTATAGGGACTTGTACATTTGTCGTTCATCCAACAGTTAGTTAGAAACAATTTTTATGAAATTATTTTATAGTTATGAAATCATGTGAAAGGGAAAATGAAATAGATTAACCAAATATGGATAATTATAGTCTAAGGGAAAATATAATTAAAAATATAAATATATAATAAATTTGATTCTATAAACATGGATCTTAAGATTCTGTTTTTCAAAGAATTTGGAATCTGAATTATATAGATTCCAGAGACTGAATTTTAAGTCTGAATTTTGATGAATTTTGATTCTTAATTCTGATGAATTTTAAGTCTGAATTATGATGAATTCAGAGTCAAAATTCCACGGAATTCGAAGTTTGGATATTGAGGAATTCAGAGTATGAATTTGAGAGAATTCCGAGTCTAGATTTTAGAGAATTCTGATTATGAATTTCATAGAATGAGGAGTTTTAATTTCAAAGAATTTTTAATCTAAATTTTAGATATTTTGGAATATGAATTTCAATAAATTTGGAGTTTGAATTTCATAGAATTTGGAGTCTAAATTTCTTGTAATTCAGAATAGGAATTTTAGTATGACTTAATGTATATGATCTAAAATATTCTATGATTTTAGTCAAGGAACTATATTTTTTACTTAGTAATAAAATGAACTTAGTTTTGAGAAAACAATGGAAAAGTTAATGAAAACCATGATAAGGATAAAACTTTTCTTAGAGGAAGGAAACTTTTATTAAGAAAATACTTTGTAGAGAAATATATTTTTTTTAAGAAAAAGTGCTTGTGATTTTCAAAAAATATAGTAATAGAAAATTCATAAGGAGAACTTATATAAATATGATAATGAATATGTACATAATACTATTAACAAATAAAACATTTGAAATTAATGTTTTTTCAAAAACAAAAAGGTTACCTATACCAACAATTTCTTCTTATGCATTATCTATGAATGCTACTTTTACCCCTTTCGTATTGGTAATCATTTCAAAGAAGTTTTTATTACCAATCATGTTCCAAGAATGTCCACTATACATGTACAATATATTCCTATTGGTACTTTAATTATTTTCCTAAAAATAAAAGAGAATGATTTTTGGAATCCATACTTGTTTGGATCCAGAAATTTTTGAAAGTAAAATAATTGGAATCCACTTTTTATTAGAAAAATATTCCTTATTAAAACATAAGGATTGAGTTTTTATAAAATAAAATAAATTTCACCCAATGTCATCCACATTGAAACTTACTGAAAAAGTAATCACTTTGGGGTACAAAATAATTGTGACTAAAAACAGGGATTGGATGTGTGTAACCAAATTAATAACTATTTATAAGTGGACAAATTAGTGAATACATTTTTCAAAATTCTTTCATTATCATAGCAAAATTTGATAAAAGTTTCTTCAAGGAAAGTTTTTTATATTTTAGACTAATGAAAACATTCTTATCCTCATAGTCAATAGTCTCAGAGTTTGAGCTATCCTCTAAAAAATTACCATTGGAAATAACAACATCAAGATCCTTATAATGTTTATCAATCTCATAATTAACTTCATTAATGTTTTTAGAAATATTTTCCAAATCAGGCGTTTTCTAATCATGGTCCTTAGAAATATCTGATAATTATTTTTTGTAAATATATATTCTAGAATTTTCTTTCTCTAACTTCTTGATTTTTTAACAATTTTCATTCTCAAGTTGTTTAGAAAATATAGAAAGTTATTTACAATGAAGGTAAAGTATTCTCTTATGATGTGAAAGATTCATTATCTAAATATTCTTAATATTATTTATTAGAAAAATTTGCATTTAAATACATATTGGTTAAGGTTTCATCATTATGTACATTATCCATAACATAATTATTTTCAACAGTTACTCTAGTTATAAGATAAATATTCATCAAATTAGTGTATTCATAATCCGAGGATTCATACGAATAGTCACCTCCTAACACTCTTGGTGTTATATTATTTCAAGACTTTATTAGCCTTATACATGAAGTGCTTATTTTTTGTTCTTCCATAAGACTTTTCTAGCCTATCTTCTTGCTTAAGCATAGGAAAATCAGGTTAGATATGTCTAGTCCTTTTACATTCATAACATGTTACTTTTTATTCTTTTTTGTTCTTTATATCATTCTTATTACATATGTACCTAAAATATTTCTTTCCAACAATTTGTTTATCCTTCAAGAAATATTGGCTAATTCATTATTATATATTTTACTATCACTTGATTAAGATATAACCTCAACTTTCATCGCTTTATATCTAGTCTCACTTTTCAGATTCTTGGTTTTAGGTGTAGTAGTGAAATCTACACTTCTATTACCATTATTTTTATTATTGAAAATCACAAAGGGGGAGAAAATATTGATCAAAAGAATACTAATTATAAAGAATATAATTCATTAATTAATGGTGAGTATACATAATGAATAATTTTTCATACAAGACAAATTTTCAAATATATAAATGACAATAATATGATCCTTATGGATTTCAAAACCTAGGGGTGTTTTTGTATTCATCACAGTTCAAAAGTAAATGGAGACATGTTTTTCATTTAAATTCCAAAAAGAAAAATTATTAATCATTATATTCATTTTTGAAAGGATTTTTGTGATTTCAAAAAAGGAGGAGATTATTCAAACAATAACATTTCTTTTTGACTATTCCATTACTATATTTTTTGAAAATCACAAACACTTTTTCTTATGGAAAATTTCCTTTCTCTAAGAATTAGTATCTTATGGAAAATTTTCGTTCTGTAAACATTTTTTTATCCTTTAATTAGTTATAATTATCTTATAAAATGTCTTATCAAAACTTATTTCATTTTATTACTAAATAAAAAATAAGGATCCTTAACTAAAACCTTGTAATATTTTAGTTCTTGGATATCATGTCTTACTGAAATTCAGACTACAAATTCTGTGAAATTTAGACATTGAATTGTTTTAAATTTAGACTCCAAATTTTCTGAAATTCAGATTCTGAATTTTCTAAAATTCAATCTTTGAATTCCTTGAAATTAAGGCACTCAATTCTCGGAAATTAAGACTCTAATTTTAAGATAATTCAGAGTCTAAATTTCATTTAACTCATAGTCAGAATTTCAGAGAATTCGGAGTCTAAATTTCCGATAATTCAGATTCTAAATTTCTGTAAGAACTGAAATCTATGAACTAAAAAATTCTGTGGTTTTATTTAAGGATCCATATTTTTAACATAGTTCTAAAATTAACATATTTTTTGAGAATACATTTGAAAATTTAATGAAAACCAATTTAAGAATATTCCTCTTCTTAGAGGATGGAAATTTTCTTTAAGAATATAAATCTTAGAGAACGATAAATTTCCTTATGAAAAAGTGTTTGTGATTTTCAAAACATAGATAAATGGAAAATTCATAGGGAAAAATTTTTGACTCAACATTTTGGTGTATCCTAGGAAAAAAAAATTCCATTAGTAGAGTTTACCTACATTAATGTCATCAAATATTAAATTAATATGGCTATGTTTATGGATTTTTATGGTAGGTCATGTCTATAACTACTTGAAAAGACCACTTGAAAATATATATAACACTGATAGGGAGAGTGAATTAGTATTGAAAAAATTTTAACATTTTAAAATTTTAATCTCATATACCTCTTAGAACAATTAGGATATATGTTTAAATATTATATTTTTCATGTCATATGAAGGTATATGAAATAGTGTAAATGAAGGAACATGAAATATTTAAAAAGTTCACTACTAAAAAATATTAGAAAGTATTTGTTGTGTATGTTGATAACCAATACATGAATTCTACACTATAATTATATATCAAATACATTTGTGTGTCAAGAAAATAATCATTAGATAAGTGTGAGTCCCTACACTTTAGGTGGGATATTGAAATAATTATCTACCTTGAACTGGTGAAAACCTCATCCAAGTTATTACTCCTCACTGGTTCTCTATACTTTCTCTAAATAAATTAATCACATTATCAATAATGTACTTTATAACACTAATATTATTCTACCTTATAATACTCCCATTAGATTTCATAGTGTTTCATTGTTATTACCTTTACTCTATTTTTAATTCCACAACCACATATAAGTAAATCATCTTCTTCTTTAAAAAACATACGAAAATCATCATTTCTTATTTCATCCAAAGATTATCTGTCTGATTCTTCCTCCATCCTCAACCTATTCATCTAATACAAAATAATAATAAAAACCTTATCTAGTATTTTTTTGAATACTTCCTCACTATTAATTCCTTCACTACAATTTCATCCATGATAATATTTCATGTCAATCAATATTTTTTAATGCCTAAATATCCCAACATTTTTATTCTCAGAATACAAGTAACATGATGTCAGAAATAATGGCGTCTTTTCATATGTATTGAATTATACCTTTGTGGGTTCTGTCCCATTTCCATTCAATATAAATCACATGTATCATGTATAATTACATCATTTTTTAGACTGAACAAATATTTAAATGTAATATCTTGTTTCATCTTGGTCGAAGATCCATTTTTTAAATAGTCTCTAGCATGCATGATGTAGATTTTTATGAAAGTGTATTCATCATTTTCACCCAAATAATACACCCATTCGAGCTCCGATTATTATTCGCACGATTCCTAGATATGGAATATGTTTCATCTAAGAAATAACACACATAGTCAGGGTTGGGTTTCTTAAATGTTAAAGGTGATGTAAGGCTTGAATCCTAAATCCACGAACATTAGATCAGCTCACGAGTGTTATATTAGTATATTTTAAGATGTATGAACAATTTTTCAAGATTTGGCCATCCCACATTAGGATATTGATCATTCAATTTATTATTAATAATTTATCTTTTTCCGAATGAATTCATGAGTTGACAATGGAGTTCAGAACCAAGAACACCTTGCACACATTTCTCACAGGGTCATGATACACATGAGTGAACCACCCATGCACTTCCATTCATGCTCTACTTGAACCCACCTATGCGCTCTCTTCAAGAACTATGCACACCCTCACTCATAACACTTTGGTCCATACCACTCGACCTACATCCCATGTGGTGGATATGTAGTCTCACATGTGGTTGAGGATGGTTATTTATGGGCTTATTGTTGGCCATAATTTATTATTATAGTTCCATGAAAGTTGTTCAAAAATATGAAAATAATTTTAAACCCTATAAATTTTGTTATTCACATATCCTTCATGAAACATATATAAAATATTTTCCTCTTTCCATGGCCTTAAAAATTTTAAAAAAATTATGTCTTAGTATTAATGTAAAAAATATTTTCATAACACTCATGAAAACATATAATGAAATAATGCAATATTTCATGATCTTCTTTGGATTCCATTTTGAAATCAAAGTTTCACTATCGACACAAGTAATTAATATTAATAAAAATTCAAAATTATTCATAATTATACTCAATATCATTAAAATTACTTCATTATGATAACAATACTTGATTAAATTATATATTCTTCATCTAATAATCAATGGTACATCCACTTGATTATCAAATTTTGATATCTTTGATACTTCAATTTATGTTTAATAAAATTAATAATTTATACAATTTTAATCTTATTGACATTAATGAAATATATATATAGTTCATTTACCACCATTGACAACCAAGAACAACTATTGACAACAAATATAACTCATATATTCTATAGTATCTTCAATTTCGACTTTTGTGTTTATTGGAAATTCATTCAATGATCTTTCTAAATGAATATGTCAATATTTTTATATATTCCATTTACATTTCTAAAACTTCATTTCGCTTTATATTCCTTTTATTGAAAAGAAATAAAAGTCCATGGGAAATAGGTATTAGGTTATTCTTGAGAAACATGCTAGCCATCATTTCACTCTAAGTCTATATGATTCATGCTCTATGTAGGGAACACGAGGATTTGATTTAGATAATAAAATTATCCCTTAATTACTAACCATGATACCTCATGGAATTTGAACTCATAAAATTGACTTCATGGTTTATCCACTTTAATTATAGTAAGAATATACAAAATTACAGAAGAATATTTTTTAAGAAAAAACAACCTAAAATCATGTACTCAATTAAAAATAGATTAAAAAAAATATTGTGTCATATAAAGGGATATGTGTCCCTGGAAAACATATTTTCATCAATTTTTATTCTTTAATTGATTGATTTAATTACTCCACGTTTGTGTTATGTTTTTTATTTTCTTAAAAACATTTGGGTGATTAATAAAAAAATATACCCTAAAAATTACATGATCTTTAAAAAATTTACAAAATAATTGGATTTTTTATGAAACAATATTTTTTTGGAGGATTTTTTATCATCCTTAATTACTCTCCCACTCATGGGAACCATTTTTGGTTCTTGGAACATCGGAACCCTGGTTGGGCCAACACCCAACATTAAATTTTACATTATCAATGATTATTCCAAGATCAATATGACAATGAACGAATGTCTCCACAGAATATAATAAATTATTTAGATAAAGAATGAAGGGGCCCGAAACCGTTATATAGGAGCTTTTATATCATGTTTATAATCAATTTAATTAATTTCATAATGAAAATAATACCTTGATCTTCTGTATTTTCCTCATTCATGATGTTTATTGTTCAAAATGAGCCTTTCTGATTATCTGGTTGTGCTTGCGAGAATTCAAACTAGAAATCCGGTAGCAGTGATCCACATGTTCTTCGATGGACTTTTATCGACTCCACTCATTCTCTAGATTCAAGTGTAGTGAAACGAGTTTCTTGTGTCAGCCGTTCTTGATTTCCTGTTCTTCGATCTTAAAGATAATCTCTCATTCTTGAGAGGGATGAGAAGAGGATTTGAGAGAGAAATTGTTTAGCTCATCAATTCTCAATTCACCAAGCGTGTGGTGTGTTATCAATGACACAATAGATGTACTTTTCAATTTATATAAATGGAACATTAGTTATAATACTTAATTTCATAACAATAGTTAAATACATTAATGAATATATATAAACCCCATGCTCATAATAATAATACTGCATCATTATTTATGGAGTACCACCATATGAAAAACAGAATTATGAATAAAATTCCACATCACAAAATAATAACAGCCTCATTATTATTTTAACTTCCTCAAAATAATAATTATTTAGAATGTTTCAAATAATAATTTTACTATCAGACTGGCCTTGGTCCGCTCAAACTCCACTTACATTTACTGAATACCTGAATAAATAAATAAATAATTTATTCTCTTTAATAAATATTATATTTACAAAATACTAAATAAAAATTTATTAAATGTTCAATAAAATAAATTAATATATTTTATTTATTTTATGAGATCATCTTAACTTGAATATAATTATTCCACAGTCTTTAGAATAATGTTTATTAATTAAATGAAAATAGAATTTAACTGTGACCATATAAAACAATTAGTGTGTGACCCTCTATAATTCATTCTCGTTGGCATTAGGTGGTCATTCCAAAAGTCAAATATTACTGTCTGACAATGGTTCAAGGAACCCAAGAGAAAGAAAGTAATGTCGCAACAACGACATCAACATTTGAACTCTCATTATGTATAATAATCCCTCTGTATCAATATCTCATTAAGAAGGTTTCATGACAGTGTCATCAACATTTATTCTTGGTATGTAATTCTTTAACTACCTAAAATAGACACTTCATTACATCATGGCCATGTAATTTTGTGTGACAGTTCTATTTCTATCAATGAGATGAGATATCATCTTATATAAACGGAAGGTAAACAATCCTTCCCGAACATATCCATTAATATCATGTCACTTGTGACACACCCAATGTACCCTACTTCCCGCCAACTATCTGGGAGACGATTTTTGTCCATAAATCAAAGTGCACGAGTCCTGACATGTATTAATGAAAATATTAAATTATAATGATCACTACTCACGCTCACATATATAAATTTTCTGATGACAGGAAAACATGCATAATTCTTACTCGAGGGTCTGTTCTCATAATGTCTCATCTTGGATATTTCCAAGCTAGAACATAATGAGAGGAAGTCTCATAATCTTACGAGTACTTGCACATAAAAATCTAAATTCTATGTTTCCTTTCATAGTATTTCATCCAACCATTGAACTATATTTAAGAATATTGTTATATCATTTCAATGTTCTCATCATAGCATGGAACTGCTATGACCCTATCAATGAAACAATTAATCTAGGGAATTATGACATTATTGTCATAAAGAACAATAAACAATATATAATAAGATGTTTAATATTTAAATCCATTAAATTTACAGGTAATCAAAGAATAACTAGTGGGTTCAAGGACACGAACTCTTACAAACTCACAATTATACTAGAGCCTACTACCTACGACTTTCAGTCTACTAGACCTCACATGTTGATCATGTTTCTGCTAAGTCAAGGATTTTTTTCAAGGGGTCTGCCACATTTCCCTCCATACAAATGATGCTGAATTCAACTTTGCCACTCTGTGATGAATCCCTAAGGATATGATACTTCCAAAGTATGTTCTTTATCCGCTTATGTGACCTTGGCTCTTTTGCGATATCCACCATTATAGTATTATCATAGTATAGTATTATGGGATCTTTACTGATGGGAATCACATTCATCTCTTGGATGAATCTTTGCATCCAAAATTCTTATATAGCTACCCCAGAAGCTAAGATATACTCGTACTCTACTATAGAATATGTGACCACTCTCTTCATTGAGCTCTTCCAACTCACTAAACCTCCATTCAAAGTGAAGATGTATCCCGTTTGGTACATCGTGTAATCTTGATCCGTCTGGAAACTAGCATCTACATATCATTTGTTAACTAGTTATTCATCTCATCCATAAACTAGGAACATATCCTTAGTATACCTTAGATACATTAGGATAGTCTTGGCTACCATCCAATGGTTTTCACTAGGGTCATCTTGATATCTTCCTACCACACATAATCAATAGTTGACATCAATTTTAGTACATAGCATGGCATGAATGACTGTCCCAATTGCTGATTCATATGGAGTATTTTCCATTATCATTCTTTCTTCATGTGTTTGAGGAAACATTTCCATGGAATTATGAATTCCATGTGATACTGGAAACAATCCCCTCTTGGATTGTTCCTTGCTGAATCTATTTAGTATATTTTCAATGTATGTACTTTGAAATAGGGTAAAAAATATCTTGGATCTATCACGATGGATCTTGACCCAAATAATATATATACTACTTCTCTAAAGTCCTTTATGGACACGTACTGAATCAACCATTCCTTAATAGAATGTAAGGCTGGTATCTCATTTCCAATAAGTAATATGTCATCAACATATACTATTAACAAAATGACTGCACCCCCACTAAACTGTTTGCAGACACAAGGATCACATTCGTTCATGATGAAACCAAATTTCATTATGCCTTCAATAAAATGAATGTTCCATGACAATAATTCTTACATTAATCCATAAATGTATTTATTCAACATGCATAGCTTGATGGAATCCTTTGGATTCAGAAATCATTATGGTCGTGTCATGTAGACCTCTACATGAAGGTTTCCATTATGGAAGGCTATTTTCACATTCATTTTCAAAATCTAATAGTTAGGGTAAGAGAAAATGGACAGTAGTATTCTGATGGATTTCAGAATTGGAAGTGGTGAAAATGTATCATCGTAGTTAATGCCTTGATGTTGTTTAAACCCTTTTGCAACTATTCATGCCTTATAGGTACTGACTATTCCTTCCATTTCTAGTTCCATCATGAATTCCCATTTTCAACCAATAGGAATTACATAATCTAGAGGATGTACCAAAATCAATACTTGGTTTTGGTACATAGAATCCATTTCAGAATTCATGGCTTCATGCCACTTGGCATTGTCTATCTCACTTACTTCTTCTTTGTAGGTTAGAGGATCATTATTATCAACTAATAATGAGTTACCATCTCCGATTACTAAAAAAAAATTACCATTTCAATTCTATAACCTCTATTTTACTCCTACGTAGTAATTGTGTCTCTAGAACAAATTTTTCTTCCACGGGGGTTTATGGAATCGTTCCCTGTACCAACTCTTGTGTACCTTGAGCCTCAACTTCATAGAAGTGTTTCTCTCTCCCACTATCTATTTTAGAGATGTGCTCCATCTCAAGGAATATGACATGTCTTTCCACTATAACCATTTTGTTTGAGGGGTTGAATAGGTAATATTCCCTTGTTTCCTTGGGGTATCCTATAAAGGTACACTTTGGGCATCAGGGTGAGATTTTGTTACCTAAAGAGGCCTTAACAAATGCTTCTCTACCCCACAGATGTAAATTCGATAACATGGATTTCCTTCCACTCTAAAACTCTTCTGGAATAACATTTATCGATTTAGTTGGTACATGGTATAGTACTTGTTTTTCTGTTTGTAATGAATATCCCTAAAAGAATAATGGAAGACTCACATGACTCATCATTAATATAACCATGTCCAAAAGGGTGTGGTTTCTACTTTCTCTCACACCATTCCACTAGGGATTGTGTGGAGGAGTGAGTTGGGATAAGATCTCAATCAGTCGTAAGTAATCAAGAATTCTTGATTAAGTTATTATCGACCTCGGTCGGAGTGGTGTTTCTTAATCTTATTACCAAGATGGCTCTAAAATCTATTATTTTATTATTTGAACTTATAAAAATAATATTACTTATACCTAATTACATAGATATATCCATATCTACTAAAATCATTATTAAATGTTATTAAGTATGATTACCCTCCCCTAGCTTTAACTTGAAATGGTCCACACACACCGGTATGAACTAATTCAAAATTTTATTTAGCCCTTTCACCATTCCCACTATATGGGGCTTTGGTTATTTTGCCTTGTAAACATTAATGGAATACTCAATGTGTTTTTAGTTTAAACTAATCTAAATATCCATATTCATGTAACTTTGTCAAGCACTTCTTATTTACATGACCAAGCTAGTGATGCCAATGTTGGGTGTGGTATGAGTCATGTGAAGTATCATTGTTATCAATTTCCATTACATAGATTGAGTAATCCAACACGTAAATACCATTGTACAAATGTGTCGTTCCAAAAAAATTATATCGTTTTAAAAAAATTAACATTTATTTCCAAACATGAAAAAAAATCCATATGTATCTAATCTTGATATAGAAATAATTTTATTAGTAACATAAGACACATAATAACATCCATATAACACCAAGATAATCCTTTTTATAAATGTGAGGTGGTAGTCAATGACAACTACAGAAGACATTTTGGCTATGTTGGATGCTCTTAGATCTACCGCCCCTCGATCAATATTTTTAGAATATACTTGGTTCATGTTTTTGGATACATATGTGAGCACCTCAAGCTGTATCTAATACAATATTTGTAGAAAATGATAGATTATATTCAATAAAAAATGCACATGATGCTTCCCCTTACTTCTTAGGCTGGATGCAGTTCTTCTTCTAGTGTTATTTATATCCACATGAGAAACAAACAGCCCCATGTTTCTTTTCCTCCCCTTTGATAATCCTTTTGTTGGAAGGTTGTGAAGAAGCATTTGGCTTAAAGATCCTCTCCATCCCATTCATCTTATTTTCAATAAGGACGGATGGATTTTTGCGCTTCATATCTCTATCCACTTGGAGAATGTGTATAAGAAGATCAGATAGAGACTTCTCAATGTTGTTCATATTGAAATTGAAAACAAAGTTAGAGAATCTCTGAGGGGGTGATTTGAGAATGATATCGGTACCCAATTCTTTGGTTATTTTAAACCCTAGAAACTTTAGGCACTCAGTGTAGCCAATGAGCATGAATACCTGAGGTCCAACAAGCGAGCCTTCTCCAGGATTAATCTGAAAGATTAGAGATCTCAAACCTTTCATGAAATTTTGTCTCCTCGTAAAGACCATGAAGGTTCTCGAGCATTCTATAAGTATCCATGTTTTCATGAGTCTTCATGTTCTCACTAGACGTTGATGATAGCATGAAAAATTGATTGTCGATTGTGTCATTAATATTTTTCTTATAGGCCATGAAATCTTCATCACTCACGTCATTGGTTGGCGGATCATGTAATGTTGACTGCAGCACGTAAGACTACCATTCATGGAGTTGGATAAACCTAAGGCGTCTAAACCATCCTTGGAAGTAACTTCCAATTAGGATGTTATCCTTTTCAAGAATTGATCATAGGGATAGTGTGGTTGACGATATTGTAATTTTTTTTCTATAATTAAAATAAGTGATCATTATAACTTTCTTGATTACATTTTATGAGAAATAATAAATTTTATTAAGCCTTCAACTATTTTAACAAGTCCCAGTGGCCCTCACCATTGAACTCAGAATGTCCAGTGGCCATGAAATTCTAGTATAAACGATATAAATTTATTTTTGCATAAACCCAACAAGGGTTGGTCAAGATATTAGAAGGAATTTAGTTATGTATGTCTTTTCCAACTACGGTCTTGCATCTCCTTGATCTATTGAGTGGACTCCCCGATCTTGAAATCCTAATTTTGGATTTCCTCAACTCCTACCTCCAATATTATACCATGTCTACCAAGGGCTACTCCACTTGATTTAATATGGTTTATTCAACCCAAAACATTTCATATGGAATTATTCTATAAAATTAAGTGTCCTAAAAAGGTTTGGTCAGACACATAGTATTGTTTAGTTTTCCCATTAATAATTTAACTAAAGTATTCGTCTGACATAATATTTTATTTGAGGTATTTTTATCTGTTATGCTTGAATTTCTTATTATCATTATCACATACTTGTTAATATTAATTGTAACTAAATTAAGTGACTAACCATGTCTTTATAATATTTATGCATAAGTCTGGTTTATTTTAGTTATATCTGGCTTGCCTGTTTAATTCATTAATGACATGATCAGGACAACACATCCATAATGATAACCATGCAACTGATAGAAATAAAATAAAGGGAATGATCATGATATTTTCTAATGTATATTTTATCTATATGTTAATAAACTAACCCTAAACTAGGGGAGAAACATCTTGATCCATTTGGGTTCTTGTTTACAGCTTTCCACAAGTCAACATCTGTATCTCCTGGGATTTGATTCTTCTCGGTTCCAGCCTGAACCACCTCCACTAGCTTGGGAGTTACATATATTACATATGCCTTTTTTACCTCACATGAATGTAAGGGATAAAAAGGGGTTTTACATAAAAAAACCTTGTTCAAGGAGACCCTATATATTAATGAGAAGAAGACTGACATGCCTAAAAATTTAATTTAAATAAATAAATTAAATGAAACCATCCACATACAATGGTCTTTTTCAAGCTCATGATCATCCATAAATGTAAAGATATTTACACATAATTAAAAATAGAATTCAATTAATTAATTGTTCTTGTTTAAGATAAATCACAATCAAAACAAATAATGATTTCATTAATTAATCAATCCTTTTATCCTAAACCCTTTTTTGAATTTCCTTGAGATTCTCATCCATCATAATTTTAAACAAATAAATTAATTTAAAATTATCATTTTAAGTAACTTGTACCTTGGAGGAAACCCCATGAATTCATATTAATAAGAACCAAATGAGAAGAAATGAACATTACACAGATGTTAAATTAAACATCCATATATAAAAAAACTATCACGTGTTGTGCTTCAACTTTATGCCCGCATGATGTTACACGTCTCAAGGGTATGTATAATATAATAAAAAATTTAAAAAATCTGCATAATTTGGATGAGTACACGACGTTTAATTCTAATTCGATGGTGTGTACTATTTTTCACCATCCATCCAAAGTACACACCCGTGGAAATGAAATTAGAGTGTACATCATAAATCTTCGGAGTACACGACATGTCCAGTGGGCCACACACCATGTAGTTCCTCATTACATGTTATCCAGCTTGGAAATCTATGTACAGGGTACACAGTCCTACCGTAAGTAGAAGGGATGAAACAATGAGTCCAGTGGACTACATGAAATGTAATCCCGAAACTACATGCCCCCTATTCATGGAAAACCCATGGAGTGAATTAAGACTTAGAAAGACTCCAACACATTGCTTATTTTGGAGAACCAGTCCGATGATTTAAATCTTGACTACATGACATGTACTACCAATTACACACCATGTTTTCTAGTGTTGTACAGACAGGAACCTTTAAAACCTCTAGATGAGATCCCCTACATTATTTTAATAAAAATTAATAGAAATTGTCTTTTCTGTAAGGTGAATGATAAATTAAAGAGGAAAAGATCTCGAGATTCATATTTTCAAAATTTTTAACTTCAATTGAAACAAATGAATTATCAAATGTGTAAATCATCAAAAAAATATTTAAATAATTCTAAACTATCGTGTAACCTCGTTATGATACCACTTGTTGGTTTCGGGTGTAGCGGAAGCCCGGTTGGGCCGACACCCTAGAAAACATTCATCCATGATCAATGATTATTCTTGGATTATTACAAAGATGAATACGAGTTTCCACATAATAGAATTAAAGATTTAGATGAAGAAGGAAAAGGCTCGAAACCATTAGATAGGATCTTGAAAATCATGTTTATAATTAATTTAATTATTTTCATACTGAAAATAATACTTGTATCTTATGAATTTTCTTCATTGATAATGTTAATTGTTCGAAATTACCCTTCTGTATTATCTTTTTGTTCTTGTGAGGATCCAAACTAGAATCCCTCTAGAGGTGATCCACACGTGCTTTGATGGCCTACGATCGATACCAGTCATTCTCCAGGTGCTAGCGTGGTGAACCAAGTGTATTTTTTTGGTTGTTCTTTATCACAAGTTCTTCATCCTCGAAGAAATTCTCTCATTCTTGAGGGGCGCGGGAAGAGGATTTCAGAGAGAATTTTTTAGCTCAACAATTATCAATTCACCACGAGTACAATTTTTTCTCTATGGCATAGTAGATGTACTAGTCTAATTATATTCATGAAACTTCAGTTACAATATTTAACTGCATGACAACAATTAAATACAATTCATGAAATTAGAGAAAACCCATTCCCATAAGAATTATAATGTGTCATTATTTATGGTGAGCCAACTTTTACAAAATCAAATTATGAATAAAATTCAACATCAAAAAATAATATCAGTATCATTATTATTTTAGGTTTTTCCAACTAATAATTATTTACCATCATGAAAATATTTATTTTACTATCGGAACAACCTTGGTCATATTAAATTCCACTTCTATTTATTGAACACATGAATAAATAAATAAATTATTTATTCTATTAAATAAATATTTTATTTAAAAACTAGTAAATAAATATTTGTTAATGTTAAATAAAATAAATAAATAAATTTAATTTAATTTATGATATCATATTAACATGAATAAAATTATTTTGCAGTCTTGAGAGTAATATTTAATAATTAAATTCAAATATATTTTTACCAAGTCCACAAAAAACACTTAGTCTGTGACCCTCTTGGATTCTTTCTCGTTGGAATTAAGCGAGATTGCCTAAAGTCCAAGAGCACTATCAACAACGGGTCAAGGCACCCAAGAGAAAGAACGTAAAGTCACAACAATGAAATAAAAGTGCGTGAGTGGTGACACGTATTAATGACAATTTTAAAGTCTAATGATCATTACACATGGTCGCAGATAGAAATATATGATGACACCAAAACATAGAGAATTCCTACTGGTGGGTCTATTCTCATAATCATCTATCTTGGATATTACCAAGTGAGAAATTCATGATTATAAGTCTCATATGATTACGAGTACTCACACATGATGGTCTGCATTCTATGTGTCCCTTCATAGTATGTCATTCAATTGTAGAACTATATTTAAGAATATTGTTATAGCATTTCAAGGTTCTCAATATAGTTGGTACCTTCCATGACCTTATCAATGCAACAAATACTCTAGGAAATTATTATATCATAGTCATGTAAAACAATGAAAAATATTTATAAGATGTTAAATATCTAAACACATTAAATATCCACATAATCCAAATACAACCAGATGGTTCTAAGACATCAACTCATACAAACAATACTCAACTAAATGATAATGGAGAATATATTAGAGAATTTATTTCAAAATTTTCAAACATAAAGAATAAACTAAAATGGATCGTCAGCTTGTGAATGGCTTGATTTAGAAATTTATATAACCTTTCCATGGATGATCTTCTTAGATAATTTGTTTTTCTATACCTAATAAAAGAACAAAGCAAGACTGTATCTTCATTATTCTCTTTTTTAGGATATGATCATACACTCTTCATATTCATCAAATATTATCCCCTTTCATATTTATATTTGAATCTAAAATGATAAATCATACAATGTCAATTACTTATATATATTTTCTGTCATGAATTGACAACAATAACTACATCTCAGGTTCCCCTACTGAGAACTTGTTTTACCTTAAATTTCAAAAATTATAATAGAAAATACATTCGAAAATTTTTAAAGGAATAAGGTGGATATTAGTACTTATGATTGTGAACAACAAGTTTGGGATTGTTTTCTCAACCATATATCATAATTTTTTATATTCTTCATTATATCACATCTGAACATCAATTATGATTGGGTTTGTATATTTAATATCACTTTTTTAATATATTTAGGTGTAAAAATTTATTCTTCAATAGATTTTAATATTATTATATAGCCTATAAGAACTTAAATCTTCTTAAATAATTTTTATTTTTTGATAATTATTGGTGAATAATATTTAATATTGTGTCTATACATGGCTCACCTCACATAGAGAGCATCACCTTCTTGCAGAATACATTTATTTTTCATTTTTCACTAGACATTTCTCATGATTATCCCATTTTATTCATCCATTCTAAATATACTAACTAGATAACCGCCATATCATTAGTAAAATTGGGTGATAGTTTGTATCCTCCAAATTACTTCCTATGAGATTCATCATTATTATATGTATTTTTTCATGTTTGACTTTTCTTCACCTTCTTATATTTGTAATCCAAGGACTTCTCACCTTTCCTAATACAAATATCTTTGAGATAATTTTTATTTAAAACATTCTTCCTCTTACTTCCCAATAATGATTCTACTTTTTTATTCAACCATTGTGGACTTATTTTCTTTTCCTCATTAGATAAATTTTATCATGATCATGTGCTGATATTTTGACCCCTATTATTGCATACATCACAAATATTTTCATGTATCCAAAATATGTTTAATGTATACATATTATTATTTAATTTTTTATGTTTTTTCTTCACATCTAACTCCATCATCAACATGGGTTACTTTATTCTTTTTTTTCTTTTTGAGGATTAAACTAACAATATAATGTACAATGCTTTAATATTTTTCATCACCAATATTTACCAACAAACCTTGATCTTATTATTTATTCTATATGATAGTTTTTTGTTTTCTTCATATGTTGTTAGTCTCATTATGGGGAGATAACTTCTATCCTACTTTTTATATCTACCATATTCATAGTGGTATGCTTATGATAACCCTTCTTCATCCATACATATACATATTTTTTCTTCTAAAATACACTATTCATGAAAAAAATTAGAAATATTTATAGAAGATGGAATATATTGTAAATTTTTATTTAAAACAGCCTGAGATAGTTCATTGGGTAAATTCATGATATTATTATCAAATGATGGAGTTATTTTAACATTAGAATCCTATAATGAGAATTTAGTATAAGAAAAAAACATTTTCTTTATTTTTTGAAGACTCAATACGTCTTTTAAAGATTTTCTAACTTAAATTATAAATCGAGACATTTCATAGTGTGTATTTTTTCTAATATTTAATCGTAATCAAATGATCTTCACAAATTATATTCATTATTTCAAATTAAACTTCATTTATCATAGATTTTAGTTAACTAAGTGTCAAGTTTCTTTTTATTATTTAATTCTACTTATAATTGAAAATCATTGACATCAATGCTATTTTTAAAAATGTATTCAAGTGGATGGAAAATTTTTCATGTGTCTTCTTGAATCATCATTACTATTCAACATCATTGATCCAAGTATATTAAACCTTGAAGAAACATATCAAGAGATTAACTCTAAAAAATTCAAATTCTGTAACTTTTTCTAATAGATTTATATATTCTATAAATTGTTATACTAATGAATTCTCCATTATATCTGACTTCCTCTAAGGATATGTGTCCTCTGAATAAATTCTTTCAAATACACCAATGATAATAGAGGATAGTTCTATTGGAAAATACTTAATAATATCATTTAATAAATAAATTGAAAAATAAACTCACTTGTTATCACACTTACTATTGGTTAGATAATCATTAGGATGGTATTGAAATGAAATAGTATAAAACTCTTAATCAATTGAATATATTGAACCATTTTAAGTAGAGAGATTTTTTCCCTTATCCTTGGTAGAAACATGAGTCACTTACTATTCACTTACTAAATTAGGATTTTATTCTTTGTTAGCATGGAATTGAGAATCTGATATATCGTCTTCTTTAGATAAAAGGGATCTCTTCTTCTTCTATATTTTTTCTTTATTTCTCATGTTCATCACAGTCTTGGTTGAAATAGAATTCTAATTTGAGATAAATTAATCTTCAAAAAAATTGTATTTCATTGTTAATAATGTAAATAAATAATAACATTTAAAAATGAATAACATAAACATAGATAATACATCAGAGTTGACCTTGTCTCTAATACCAGATGAGATGACCACTTAAAGATGTGATAAATACATAGAGGGGTGAATTAGAATTAAGGACCTTTTAAACTTTTATAAATTTTATCCAATTTTACTATTATACATTTTTGGATATTGATTTCCCAATTATCTTTTATATATCAAATAAAAGTATATGAAAGATGGTAAAATATGGAACATGATATTTTTACAACATTAATCACTAAATATGAGTATGTAGTCTTTATTTCATATGGTAATGACCAGTATATATATTCTTTATTGTAATTAGATACCATATATAGTGGTGTGGAATGAAAAAAACTCTTATCCAATTATGAGTACATAAATATTATGAGGGGAGGTCTTAATACACTTATCTATTTTGAAAAAACATTATCCAAATTATAGATCCTCTCCATTTAATTATAAGAACTACGAAAAGTCTTCACCATATTTTCAAGGCAATTTGTAACAAAAAAATTCATTCAATAAATGCTAATTATATTGGATTTGATAGTTCTAATTTGTTCATATGTTTCAATTATTATTACATTCATAGTTTCTTAAAAGTTACACTTATTCTTCTTCATACCGGAAAACTAAGGGTTGCACTACTTATTTCATCAAGTGATTATGTTTATGATTATCCATTCTTCTTCTGCATGAACATCTGATACCTAATGATAATAAAAACTATGTTTGGTATCTATATGTACCGTTATTCAATATTATTTTAAAAATAATAGTCATATGAAATATGTGAAATATCTTTATATTATTTATTCTCAATGATATGAATATTACTGTGGGATGAAATTTCATACTTTATTAATAAACAATAACAATAATTTGCGTTGTATTAGTTCTTCTCTATCATTCTTGGTGTATCAAATATTTTTTTAACTGTATAAAACATTATATTCATGGTTATTTTATGATAAATAAACCTTGTATAAACATAAATACATGTTTTCATAAATAAACTATTTCCCTTATTATTTTATGTTTTATTTAAATTGTTTAACAATAACATCTTTATTTTATTGCTTTTATTCCTTGCGTATAATTGTATATACATCAATATTGTGCTCTGATATCTATTACACATGGTTACATGTGAATTGGATCATACTTGTAATATTCGTTACATTCATTTGTTCACACACAATACTTATTATATTCTATTCCTCTTAGAAATAGTGTGTATGAAAAACATATCATTCACACAAAATTAATTATTAGAATAATTAAAGACATTAAGTAAATGACTTATTATTTAAAAAAATTAGTTTTCCTATTAGAATATTTCATCATGAAAACTCATGTATGTGGTATCTCGGTTGTTGAGTGCTTTTCAAAACCCTGTTTATATGAGAAATTGTTTTTTATCATCTTTTTGTTACCTAATGATCTTCATGAATACTAGGGTGAGATTTTTGAAATAGTATAAATCAGATCTATATCATTTAATTATCTATAACCAATGAGTATAATAGTTCTTCTTCACATAAGAGTTCATATTTCATATTAGTCATTCAAATCATTTTGTGGAACTCTTCACTTCATGATGTCGAGTCTATCGTAGTACCTTATGCTTTATTACGTAAAAGGAAGCTCATAGATAATTTATTTTATAAAATATCAGAGTTATTATATAAAAACATGAGTGTAAAAAAATATATTGTCTCTGGATTTTCAAATTTCATATAAATATTCCACCACTTTAACATGGTTCCTTCAATACGATTGAATCCCATAAAATAAGTCATTTCAATTAGTATTTTTTAATAACCTAAAGATATTAAATTTTTTATTTATTGAATGTGGGTGACGAGATACTAAAAATAATGGCCTATTTTTATTTCTAGATACCACTACATTTACAAGTTTATAATCAAGTGAAAACAATAGAAATCAAATTTCCCATCTCAAACTCCCTCATACATTCGAACACACATATATTGAACTATAAAATCAATTATCATGTTAGTAGAAGATATATTATTTGAATATTATCTTTCCTGAAATGCATATATTTCATGAAATATTTCTCATCATTTTCATCATAATAATTCAACCAATTAATCTCGACTTGTTAGTCACATGATTGTTAGTGACGGAATACATCATGTCTGATAATTACCTCATACAGTTGAGGTAGGGGTGCCATAAGGTTGAATTTCATCGAAGGATTCTATCAAAATACTCAGATCATGTGATTAGTAAGACCCCATAATATAAATATATTTTAAGATGAAGGAACTATGTCATGCACATCATTCATCCATCATTAAAATTTATCATGGTCACATTCTTCAAAATAAATGACAATATTCCAACTGCATGATCTAGCTAACATCATGGTTCATCCCTTAGAACACACTGAAAATATTCCCTCACTGGGTCATGCCACACATTTGATGTCCACTTGATAACCTATTTATGTTCTCCATGTAATCTAGTTGAATTCATCTATTTACTCCATGCTGGAACTTTTCTCACCTTTACTCTTATCATTGTGGGATTACATAGTTGACCTGTCTCCAACATGGTTGACCCATGGCCCCTCATGTGGTTTTGGTGAGTCCTTTTTGGTATTATGGTTGACTATATATTTTGTCACACATTGATAAAATATGTTATCCAATATGACATGAATTATTAAACAACTCAAAATTATTCATCACATATCATTCATGAAAATTTATAATATATTTTACTTTTTTTTTGTGGAAATCAAGAAAAATAAAAAAAATTCTAAATACTACAAAAATTAAATACATTCATGGATATAATTAAAAATTCCATGTAATAATGTAATATAGCATTGTATTCTTTGTGTTTTTTTTTTCAAAAAATGTTTCACTAGAGACAAAAGTATTTTACATGAATAGATGTTCATAAATATTCCTAATTAAACTCAATTGTTTCTAAATAACTTCTTTAAGATAACAATACTAGAGAAATTTCATTCTTCATCATCCATTTATGCAGCGTATATTCACTTAATTATCATTCATGGAAATAATGGATACCTCAGAATTATTTAAATCAACTTCATTCATTCTAACTTCATCTAAGTATTGACATAAATTAAATTTATTTCTAGTTCATTGAGAACCATTTTCAATCAATAAAACCCATTTAAAACAAATACTAATGATAAAAAATGTTGGATATCCAAAATTTTATTACTTGGATGTCGGTGAGTTAGTTCTCATCAGACTGTGTATCCTAAAGGAAACGTAAGAGCATGTTCAGTTGATTAGGATGAGGTGAGAGACATCCCAATGATGTAAGAATCAATATAATATTCATAAATGTTGATATATATTATTAGGATTGGAAACTGAGTATTTATTTGGCTATCACAATGGTTAGGAAATCCCCATATTTAGAACAATGGAATATAGGTACCCATATACTTTATGTCTTTTGATATTCTATATTGGATCAGTGTAGTGGATTATAGGTGTGACCTTATATGGAATTTTAGGGCCAGACACAACATTTTTGATGTGTTGTAGCTTTGATGGTATCACCATAAATCATCACATATGTTTGATAATAATGAAATAATGATTTATAATAATGAATATTTTGAGTGGAATTTTATTTATATGGTGGATCAGAAGAAAAAATCACTATGTGGTAGGATGATTCCTCTAGTAATATTTTTATGTATGTACTACAATAACAGGGAAGATATGTGGTACAATAAGATAAATATAATGGATTAGTACCTTGAGTGGTTCACCGGTGATTCTTAGTGATGCTCACAAGGACTGTCCAATGAGTTGAAATTTTGTTGAGGGGAGATTTTTACATCCCTAGTTTAATGTATGTAATTTTTTGAGGCTTGTAATGGTTTTATTTGGTTCTGAATGTCAATGATGGTTCTCGATGACTTTAAAAAGGGTTTGGGAGATTTTAGAGCGATACATCGGATGAACCATGATATGTTCCATTACATGATTCACCAAGATACCACATGTGTAAAATGTGAAGATCAATATTCCCATGTAGTGGGTGGTCATGAGTGTGGAGCATGGGAAGTCTTCATGTTGACCATTACCAAGAAGGCCTCACCATGGCATGTTGAATGTCCTAGTGTGTCTGAAATGGAAATGTTTTCCCCCTAAATTGTGCTATCTCACTATGTTCAGTCTATTAATCATGTTTTCATCAAATAAACCACCTTCAAGATCCACACCTCCCCACTGTGGTGTTGGTAGTTTCATATTTATGAAATAGCTAAATCATCTGGCTGGTATTTTGAAAAGATAATACATATTGGTTAAATACGCTGTGTTTTTTGTGGGATGAATTTAGTGCATCTTTGACTCATCTAATTATCTAGAATCATCTTTTGTTACTTATTTCTTAGATTTTAAGGGGAAAATGATTCTTGGGAGATATATGGATAACCTATCTTAATTAAAATGGATAACATAGATAATATCTTTCTTATTGTTCTACTTCGATCAAATTTTTTGGCATGTTCAGACTAGTGGATCCATACTACCATTTTTATTATGGATCCTTTTCAGTTGTAGGAAACTCCCAATGTTTGAGGTTGGTGGTATTGATATATCTCCTAAATTATTTTTGTTTTAATATTTTATGTGTGATGTCCTCCAATTTACATAATACAAAATTGTCCCTTCATAATTTTTAATGGAATTGTGACCCTAAACTAAATGTGTTAGTCCTTCCCCTAAACCATAATTGGTCTATTGTCACATAAATACTGAGACCCAGGTCACCAAGAATAGTGTGACAAATTATGAAAATTAAAAATTAATTAATGTGGTGGCTCTAGGAGATCCTTGGTCAAATTAATGGGTAGTGGAAATTTCCATGAATCATGGAACATACATTAACCTCAAGATTTTTATTGAAATTAATAAATGATATCCCTTAGTGGATAGAAAATATTAAATTCTTAGACGCGGAATTTTTGGAAATGATTCTGGGTAATAAAATGACAACATGTTGTAAATTTAGTTAAAATTTACTATAAATTATTCTTGTAGGGGGGCATTGATGTTATTACAAGGATCAATTATTATTGTTAAGTGATTATTTTTTGTTACCTTTTTGTGATTCCAAGGATCATGCCGATGTTGTGATTATTATTGTCTGGGGACCTTGACGTGATTTCGAGGAACAGTTAAACCTTTCTTTTGATTACTATCATTAGGGGAACCTGAAATGATTATATAGATTTTATAACCATAAATTGTGATCATTATTTTTGGGGTACTGTGATGTGATTCTTTTTATTTTGTGTTCCCATGTAATTATAAATCGGTCTATCATGTAAGGGTTACATACATGCTGCATTGGAAGAAGCTGAAATGGTTGACCCTAGGTGCCACTAGGGACCCATGTAATGATGATATATTTGTTTCGAATTTTTATATCACATTTTATTTATTAACATTAAAATTTTCATAGACGTCACTAATTTTGGATATTATTTAAACAACCTTAGTTGTGGCCTACTAAATTTTACTCACACCCTACTCAATCTGCATTTGGTTTTTGATAATATTTATTGATTATAGTTCATTATATGGGTATGTAAACTATGATTTATGGTTGACTAGGTATTTCAGGATTGGAGCATGGATAGTGGAACTGCACATATCCTCAAAATGAGTTGGTTTAACTTTTTTTGTTTATTTTTGGGATTTTATTCTGGTTTCTTGTATTAATTTATTTATTTCATCATGATTATATATTTTGGATTATTTGGAATTTTACATGTTATATACATGTGAGCGTTTCTTTTGGGGTTTATTGATTTGAATTTTTTTATTATTTCTAGTACGACTAGATTGTATATTCTCCCCAAGTTTCCTTACTGACCCACACCACATTTCAAAACACTCATTCATATGTGTTGGTGTTCTTGAGTCCATATAGAGACTCAATTTGGTTACATATTAGTGAACCAGGATTGAAACGTTACATTTATAATTGAGGGAAAATGGTGATAATTCATTATTGATGTGTTAGACATAAACTATTTTCAATATAACATAAATTTTTTTATCTATGACATAAAGCATATGTTTTAGAATTTAAAAGTGGTGTTTTAGGTCAAAACATGCATCATAAACTCATGACAAAGAAAAAACATATGAATTATCCTGATACGTTGAAAAAAATATAAGCAATTAATTTTTATGTGTCAGAACTAATCTTATATCAATCAAATATATGGTGTATCTTTTATAACTATAATTTAATGTTTAATATAAAAATGACATTTAGTTCAATACCCACATAATATAATTAAAATTTCACATATATTCTAAAATTTACATGATAATTCAGCACAAATATCTATAATTAATTTTTCATGTGTTGATATTGACCACATATATGTTGACACATTGTATATATGGTATGACTAAAATTTCTTGTGTTTAGTTTAAAAGTGAAACATTATTTCAAAACACATATCCCATAATCAAAAACAAGATAATAAAAATTTATTGTTTTAATACAATATAAAAATCTCAATAGTAAATTTTTGTTATGAAGGAATTAACCGCATATCAATCTAACCCATGGTGTGGCTGGTATGACTAAAAGTGGTTTTTATTATTTAAAATTGAACTCTTAGTTCAAAACACATGTCACATACTCAAAACTGAGAAAAAATGCTCACATTCACTTAATAAATTATAATAAATATTGATAATTCATTTCTTGATGTGTATGAATAAATCTCATATCAACCTGACACACATTGTAGCTGGTACGACTAAATGTGAAACACATTCTCAAAATTGAGAAAATTGATTTTTCATATTATATTTCATTGTAATATGTATTATTAAGGTGTTATGATATCATTTTTATTTATGTATTATGTTTTTTCACTCATGTTATAGTATTAATTTATTTTATTAAAAAAATATTATATTATATTTATTATTAATTTATTTATTTATTGTATTACTAAAATAAGAATAGTTTTTATTATTGGTTCACACTTCTTCTCAAAAAACTAGAGGTGGTGTGTGTGAAAAATGGAAGTGAGATAAATCCCTATTTGAAGGGGGTCTCAAGGAAAGAAGAATATATGGCAAATCAGTCTCTTATAAATTAAGTTGTTTTTTATATGGTTGGAAATTGTAAATATTTTACATAAATTATAGGAATTAATGTAATTATAATTTATTTTATTTTTTTAATGAAAATTTATTTTTAAATGTAATTTATTATAATATAAATTAATTTTAATTATATTTTTCAAATATTTATTTTTTTAGTAGTGTGATGTTCATGTAAGGGTAATGCATTATATCTGATGACTTTTGTCAAATCTAGTGATAGAACTGATAAAATCTACAAACATTCATCAGAATTGGAAACCTCATAATATTTTTAGTATTTTTAATTCCACAATAATTAACTTATAAATTTTTATTCAAATGTTTTACCTCGAAAACATTCTAATCTTATTATAGAAAATCACAACACACATCCGTAAATTAATTAACTTTCTAATTTTATAATTATGAAGTGTTTAGAATTATTTTTTATAAAATGAATATACTAATTGACAAAGAAAATCTTTTACATTAGATGGAACATTTAAAATTTTTTCTGAATTATAATAATCAGATGTAGTATCAAAAATTGAAGGTACATGTACATTGAAAAATAGACATACAATTGTATGGTGAATAGGATGAATATCTATAAGAATATGAAAGAAAAAGTATAACAAAGCCCCAGCAAATAATGTTACACAAAGTCTACTGGAAAAACTATATAAAATGATAGAATACATGTTATATGGATGCTATATTATAAGGAATATCATAGGAACCTTATACATTCTAACAGATGAAGAAACATTAATCTACCTAGCAAAACCATTAAACCCTTGTAATGGTGCTTCATGATAATCAACCATCAGATGAAGAAGATGTAATAAAAAATAACATAATAATCTGAGTTTAACTAAAGAAATTATATCCAATTACAAATATTTTTTAAAAAGAATGTTGATAAAATTTATATAAAAGGCATTAGTATTCAAAGAGGATGTATATTTTACCTCACTAACAATGTAGAGTTTCTGTTAATTTTTTGTAACTTATTTTAATGAGTGATCTCTTCCTTTTATCTTTATAGAATGTTGACTTATGAAAACCATTAGCGTGTAATTTTTTATATTCCGTACGTTTTATTTTTTTCAAATTTTTTTATAATATAGTGTTTATTGAGGTCTTTTAGGGATTGAAAGATAGATGTTTCTAATCCGGTTTGATTGAGGGTTCTCAAGGATAGGTAAATTGGCTATTTCATTATATTTTCATATATGGATTAGTTTATTATAGAATATACACCATTATGGTTTGGTGAAAACTTAGGATAACCAAAGTTTGGTTTTTTCAATTCATTAACACTAATGGTAAATGTGTGTGTATTATTTTATGAATTTTATATTTATGTTATTAAGAATTTCATAAATATTTTTTTACTTGTTTTTAAAATTTCTTAATTTCTTATAATGTTTACGTAAATTATAGTGTTGGTATGAAATTTTCTTAACAATAATTATATAAAGTATCATGATAATGTTTTGGCCAATAACATTTATATAAACTAGATAGTTTCCTTGAATGAAATACCTACATAAAGGGGATAAGTAATTTGTGTATTTTTATTTTATAAACTAAAATCCATGACACTACATTTAGGTTAATTTATAATTATATAATACAATATTTGGTATCATAATTGGTTTCTAAATTTTAAATTTTTTTATAAACTTTTAGACACTATCACTTTTTTTAGAAAGTGTATTTGTTCAAAATGGAAGGTTAAATGATATGAAGTTAAAAAATCTCAATCCCAAAACAATGTTAATATTTGATGGTTCATATTTTTAACACTGAATATATTGAATGAATACCCCTATTATAAATACTAGAGTTGTTAAATAATTCATGAAAACTAAAAATTATGCAATATAAGATAAATATATTACTATATTCACTCAAGAAAAAATGTTGGAATATAAACCTAGTTATGATGTTATAAATAATTTCGGATGCTAAATGAAAATAAATATATATATCCAAATTTCATCATATGAAGCTAAAAATAGTTTTTGGAATAAATTAGAAGTTACTCACTTTGGAAGTACTAAAATTATAGAAATACAAAGCGATATTCTTGTAGCTGATTAGGGAATATTTGATTTTCAATCTAAAAAATCTATTGGAAAGATGTATAAAATATTTATGAAATTTTTGAATAGTCCATGTTCATATAGTTATAAAAATTTGTCAAATAGATTTTTTTGAGGAAATTAAAGAAATTATTCCCAATGAGTAATAATCCAAGAGGACAACTCATGATGATATGAAGCACCTCACTATGCTGAACATAGATGATATTATTGGTACACTAATGAAATATGAGTGATGATTAATTAGTGATTCTAAAAAATATATAAAGAATAACGGAGTGACTTTTTCCTTTACATTGATCGTAGTTAAAAATGATAGTTGAGGTGAAAATATTTCTAAATAATCTACGAAGAAGAAAATGAAAGATAAGATATAACATAGTTCTTTGTAACATAGTGAGAATTAACTTCTTAATTTTGAAAATAGAATGTATAAGATAGTTGGGAAGAATTATTTCTATTATAAATACAAGAAAATTATAATAACATAAATGAGAATGATTATTCTTCGGAATTTGTTTTCTATAAACATAAGAACACTAGTAATATTAATCCATATTGTCCTATAATAAAACTAAAGGATAAAAATATAGAAATTATAATAAGTCCAATCAGAATAAATGTAAAAAAAGAATAAAACCATATGATATATTAAGTGATCATGGTGGATATACCTTATCTAAAATTTCATTAGATATAACTTATTTTCTGAGGGTCATTGATTTTTCTAAATTAATTCCAAATTCAAATGAATGAAAAATGGATTTGGTATATGATAAACCATTCAAAAATCCAAATTTAAATTTAAATTTTTCTAATTATAATGATAAATGTAATTCTATTAATTTATAAGAAGAAATATATAGATCATATGAATATTAGGATACTTCAACAGTATTTGAAGAAGTTTATATTTTTTATAATTTTTTGAAAATATTTTATTGTTTAAAATATTATAATGTTGTTACAGAAAAACATGTCAAAGAGAATTCATGAATTCTTTTAATTACATAATAGATTATAAGTCATTAATTATAATTAGAAAATAAATCAAAATATAATATATCCAATCGGGATAAATATTTAATTAAAAAAATTCTACGATATTTATTCAAATGAATATTTTATCAAATTTTACATTTGTGATGGAATATTTCTTCGAAACATTACAGAAAAATAAATCATTATTGGAATGCCTCTCTTGTAGATTTTACTTAGGAAAAATGATACTTTCCAAAACTGTTATTTGTTCTTAAAATTATAATATTTTACTGTATATAAAAGTGTTATACATTGGAAAAATAGATTTTGTTTAAATAAAATTAATTATTTTCAATTTGATAATGATTATAAAACTAAATAGTTTGTATCATTACAACAAAAAATAGTTTTAAAAATAAGGATTAAAAATTATTTTTTCTAATAATGTTGGACTAATGTAAGTTTGATTTCCAAAATATATATTTTTTAAAATCAAGAAAATAATAAGAGTACAAACAATAGTAACATTTGTTATATAAATATTTGATGATCCTAGAACATTACTAGAAACAAGAAATTATATCATAAGGTTATCAAGTTGAAAAGTGTAAAAGTCACATTTGGTGAAAATGAACTTGTAGAAATGTGTGGAATAGTTAATATTTTTCTTATTTCTTAAATTTATAATTTCAATTTCTTTATATTTCATAGGACATGAGAGTAAAATTATTAAAATAAGTCATTTATGTGATGAGTAATATCATCTACACTTCAAGAATAATACATTTGTTGTTAAATGTTTATAAGGTAAATTTATTCATTATTTTAATAGGAATGATAATGTATAATAATTAAACTAAAAGACTTTAGGATCCATGATCAACATTCCATTGGTGATATATAGGATCAAACTTTTATGTGTAATAGATTGTTAAGACAATGTTTTTCATAAAATTATTAAAAAATTCAAATAAAGGTCTAGTTAACGATCTAATGGAACAAGGGTTTAACTCTTTTATAGTTTGTGATATTTGTCAATTTGTAATGAATCATAAACGAATTATTCAATATATTAGTGATGTTTTATATTTTTATGATTTATATTTTGGGCACATGGATTTATTTAGTCCTATACAAAATAAATGTATTAGACAAAAATACTATGTATATGTCTTAGTTGATGAGTATATTATATATAGATGGGCATATATTTTTTATTTTTTATTTTTAATGTTTTTTGTTTTAAAACCTATGTTTCTCATATTATATGTGAGAAAAATATAACTTTGGTTACTATTCATAGTATCATGGTAGATAATTTTAGAACACTAGTTGAAAATCATTTTTTACTCAAAATGTATTTTACATAGCTTCATAGAACAAATAACTCCTAAAAAAATTTAGTTATTGAACATAGAAATAATATTTTAAGAAGATTTTGAGAACCTTATTATGAAAAAAATCAATTTATAATTATTATTGGGTTTATGTAGTTAGTAATGCTTTTTATATAATAAAAAGATTTTTAAATAGATTATTTTTTAATAAAACATATTATTATTTGTGTAATGATATAAATCCAAAACATTCCTACTTCAATGTTTTTTTGAATGAAAAGTATTCATTTGGAATATTAAATAGAATTTACATATATTTTTTCCATCATTAGATGAAGGAAATTTCCTTATCTATTATTTAACAAATAATACTTAATAAATTTAAAAGTACTTTTTAGGTAATGTTGAATACTGAATCTAATGAATCTAATCCTTTTGATTTCAGAAAACATTAATCCAAAACATCATATTATGTTGCAAAAACTGATTTTCAACTCATGATGGAAAATTTTTATCATGAGGTAAAAATAAAAGAAACTATATCTAAAGTATTAACTCAAGAATAAATTCAACCCTTTGTTGAATAATAACCGTTTATAACCCCTAGAAAATCTAAAATACTAAGAATCGTCTCATTGATAATATCATTGGGGATGTTGGTCAACTAGTTACAACTATATGTTCATTTTAAAATGAATGTGAAAATTGTAATTTTTTTCACAAATCTAATCTTGGGCTCATAATTTGGACTTAGGTAATAAATATTGGATAAAATAAATGTATTATGTACTCAATGTGTTTGAAAGGAATTAAGTTTGAACATTGATTGTAAATCCAAAATATTTTTCAATAATAGTGTAAAATGGGTTTTAAAAAATTATTGTGATGACAATTAGGTTGTAGTTATAAAGAATGATAATCTTATAGAAAAGCGTTAAAATCAATAACAAGGCATAAAAATAGAAGAACATATTCTCCAGTATCTAAACATTAATTGATTCATATAAATATATCATATGAAACGTTTTTAAATTTTACTCTTTTTCGAGGGGATCAAAATTGTATTTTACTTAATGGATATGTATAAGAAGAAGTTTATGTAGAAAAAATCCCTAGTTTTGAATAAAATAAATCATCTAGTAATGTTTTCAGACATACTATGTCTATTTAAAAATTTAAACAATAACCTACATCCTAGTATGATAGAATAACCAGATTTTTGTAATAAAAAGGTTTTGTTACGTGATCTATGGATGTAACTCTTTTTATAAAATTTTTTTTTAATGAAGATAAAAATATTAAAAAATTTATCAATTAAATTGTATTTGGATCAACATAAGAAAAAGTAATTTATTCCTTTGTGGATATAGTGAAATATATGTTTGAAATGAAAATAATTGGTAAACTTGCATTGTTTTCTCTTTTTAAATTTATAAAAAACCATATGGAAATTTTTTATCTCAATAATAATATTTAAACAATTTACTTAAAATGTTTTCTTATGAAAATATCCAAAGAATAAGTACTCTTATACAATCCTTTGAAACATTATATATTGGTGAATCTGGGAAACCAATTGATTAAAATACTTTTAGATTAATCAGCACTATTTTACTATACCATTCATCTAGTCAGCCATATTTATTTATTTTAGTATTATTATGACCAAGATTTAAGTTAAATATGAAAGAGTCCCATATAAATGTTGAAAAAAATTACCTCTTGATAACTATGGGTCTTTGAATTTTTTTATTCAAAATCTATTTTTAATTAAACAATTCGTATTTTTCCTTTAGAGGATGTAAAATGGATGAAAGAAGTTTATTTACAACTGTTTATATTTAAAGAGTATAATTAGATTCATAAAATTATAAGAAATAGAACATAGTATGTCTTTCCACAAATGAATCTTGATATATTGTAGTTGGGTTTTTTTCTGCACATGTTTTCTGAATCTATCACATACTAATTGATTTTTTGTGAGTTTTAGTGAAATAACAATTTTATGTGATATCACAAGTTCCAAATCTCTTAATAAATTACAATAACACCCCTCAAAAGTAAGTAACATATATATAAGATACCATTTCCATAAGAATCACATATAAAATAATACATCATTTTAAAATTCATAAGATCACAAGAGAAAGTTGGTAAATTATTTTACAGATCCACTCAATTCTAATAAGAATTTTAATATTAAATAGAATATAGGAATAGTTAATATAAAATTATAATTAAAATATACTTCTTTTTTAAAGGATATCATTACTATAAAATGACTAAAAAAGGAGGAGTACATTTTTTAGTTTTTTATGATATTCTTTTTTTCATTAAATGTTTCAATGTTTTCCGGGCATACATTTTATAAAACTATTTAGAAAAAAATTTCTTAAAAATTTTCCATACTGTCTTTTCTTAAAAAGGCATATTGTAACACTTTTATAAAAACATAAAAAATAATAATTTCATATTTATTGTGTTTCTGTAAAATATTTTGTTAAAAAAATTGGAAAACATTTTCATAAGACATGTTGATAGTGTTATATTTTAGTAACCCAAAAGTAATAATCACTGAACAACTTGTAATGAATTTTTATATTTTTTACCAGTAGTTAATTTATAAATATTCAGTTCATTTTTAAAATTAAATTTCAAAATATGATTTAAATTTTTTAAATTATCATAATTTTCACTATCTAAATAGTTATATATTTTTTCATTCCATTGTATAAATAATTTTCCAATAAAAATAATTTTAGTTGTTTATAAAAAAACTCAACAGCATAAATATATATTATTCATTTCAAGAAAGAAATCAAGTATACATCAATATAAGGGGTTTAACATAATGTTATGTATTTTTATAAGACTAAATATCTCTCTTCAAGCGTACATAAAGAGGTATGGGCCACCGATCTTTTCATTACTATATGTCACTGAAAATATGTCTCAAAAATATAATCTTTCTAAATCTAATTTTTTAAGCTTTTCTATTTGTGTATATATATATTATAAATAAAAATTACCTCCTCCAATGATATAACAAGAACATTTTCTATTAAATAGAGACCGTTAAATAATTCATTGTATGATAAAAATGATTCACTATTAAAAATCATTATTTTTTTCTGGTTGGGAATATTTATGTATAGTGCAAAATGATTTTGATCATCATTATCCTATGATTTCAAGAGATTTATATTCATATCCTAAATTCAATTTAAAAAAATTTGAATTTTTTAAATTTTAGTCTTTTTGGAAAGTTGTATATGTTTTACACACAACATGTTTATGATTTATTTGGATTTACCTTGGATAGGGAAGTGATCTTGTTAACTCACAATATTCCATAATAGATAGAATTTTTTTTGAAGTCAATAGAGAAACCATATTTTTTTATAATATGAAAAAGTTAATAAAAATCACCATATTTCTCTAAATTTAATAGTAGTGGCTAATTGGATGAAAATTTATATCATTTAAAGGAAATGAGATATATATGCCTTAAAAGTTATATATATATTCATGTTTAGTAGTTCTTTTTTAATATGATTAATTTTAGTATTGTGGTGTTTGTGATTCTCTACATATAGGTTTTCATGTGTGGGATGATAATGTTAAATATTATCTTATACATGATTTTGAAAAATAAATTTTTGGATAACTATTTGGCAGTTCTGAAAAAAAACAATGAAATTCTAATGTGTTATAATCAATCTTTTATTAGTGATCATATAATTAGCATGATAAGTCTTGATTTTTCTTCTCTATATAATTTTTTATAATCTGTAGAAATCTCTGTAAGAAATATTAATGGATAATTTGATAGGGATAGTTTTTCAAAAATGTATAGAAGCTATATTTTCTCCTCTATTTAAAATTATGAAATAATAGACAATGTATACAGAGTTAGTTTTTTCATTTATAAAAAAGAATGATAGAAATATGGAATTTTTTCATGGATTTTGGTTAGAAAGGGTAGAAAATTTATTTATAAAGGAGGAAAAATATAAAAACATAAAACAAAAAGAAAATCTAAAGAGATAAGGGTAAAATATAAAATATATAGTGTGGATAAAATATTACAATATATAGTTAAGAAAATATATACTAGTGTTTAAGTTTAAATACAAGTAGAATATCTTATTTATGTTTCTCCACTTTCAGTTTTTCAAAAAAAATAATATTCAATATGAACAATTTTAATAAAAAAGGCCCATCATTCAGTTCTAGATATACCCATTGATAATGAAAAAAGTAAAGATGTAGAAATTGACAAAATTGAATCTGAAGCATTTTAATGTTTTATGAAACTTTTGATAGTGAAGATATGATGATTTATAAATAAAGATATTGTTAAAAAAATTACCTAGAATTTGAGATATCAATATTGGTCATTCTATTTTACTATATAATAAATCTGAGAAGGATGATAATAATATTGAATTCAAAAAATAAAAAATCTCATAATAATAAGATCAAAAATATTAATAAAAATCATTAAAAATCCATAGTTTGATAAAAAAAACATAATTGTTTTTGGAATTTTCTAAAGAAAAAATTAATGAAAAAAATATAATTGATCTTTGAGACCTACAACTCCATCTATTCTGAAATTTTATTCTAATTCAATTCAAGCTACGCCAATCTCATATGATCAGATAATACAAATAAGAATGAAATATTTCTATAACTTTTTTACGAAACATATTGATTACCTTCGTTACATTCCTGAAATTTTTGCACAATGTATTTATTTCAAAGGGAATATTTATTTTATAGATAATTTAACCTCATAGAAACAACATGGTAAGATAGGGATTCTTAATGATGATGATTTTAAATATTTTTAGGGAAAATCAAAATATGACACCAGGAATATAAACAAGTTGTTACATGTACTAAGAATATAGAGGGAGACATAAATATTTATGATGATAATATCGATGGAATAATAAAATAAACAAGTTATGTTTCAAACATTTGAGGAATATAAGTTATAAAGTTATGGGAATTTCAAGTGATAGTAATAATAATATTTCTCTTGTAATTAATCAAGATGATGAAATTATAAAATAGATGGTGAGTAATAAAATTTAGAAGAATAAATGTCCATGTTGATATATGAGAACTAGAAGATAAAAATTATTACAAATTAAGTGTTAAATCACAATCATATTTTTTCTGAATATGAGAATTACTAATATGAAAAAAATAAAAGAAATGTTATTGTGACGAAACTTTCAAAGAAATATTTATTTATTTTCTCAAAACTATTTAAATGTTTTGTATTTAATTAAACAAAACTACTTCAATGTATATTCAAATTCATATTATAAAACATTTATGTTGGATTTATTTTTTCTCTATTTTTTGTTAGATTAGTTTATTTTAATATACTTTTTGGTTGAATATTTGTTCATATATATAAAAATATTTTATATATTTTTATGTTTACTTAATATTTTATATACACTTTATACCTCCTATAAATTTTTTCCAAAAATCAAGAAGCAGGGGAGAAGTGAGAAAACATAACTTCCAACAAAACATTAAAAAAATTAGTTTTTTAAAATTTATTAAATAATGAAAGAGGACTAAATGAATAATTAATGAGAAATTGAAAAGGGAGTGAAAAGGGGTAAAATAAAAAGTTGTATATGTCTAGGGTAAGTATTTTCATAGATATTTGAAATATAGTTTTTCAATTTGGAGGTTTTTCTTTTTTCATTCCAAAAGGAGGAAATTTTTGGACTGGAATTTTTACTTTCAACAACTTATAAACATCTTTTTAAAATAACATTACAATTAAATAAATAATTTATTTTAATAAATTTATACTACCCTAGTGTTTATATTGTTTTTTTAAAAAATATAAATTCTACCAGATATATAAAATTTTCTACATCAGAACAAACTTTGGCAATGTTTTCCAAAAAAATATAATTTGATATTGTCATATATGTTGGACAGACTTATACTTTTTACAACATAAATATAATTTAATGTTTAATTAGAAGAAGGTATATAAATCCTAGAAAAAAATGTATAACAAAGTCCCATCATATGAAATGGGACAAATCCTACTGAAAGAACCAAATCAGTTAAATGTAGACATTATCTTTAGATAAAAAAATTTAAAGTCACATTAGATGAATCTTATATATTATTCTCGATAAAGAAACATTATTATACTGTATGGAAAATTTAATTCATTTTAATAGTTCTTCATCCAAATAAACTGTTAGAGGTAGAATATATAATATACCTTTTCATGTAAATATGATTTTGTTTGTAGACATTGCAAACAATTACAATTAATAAATAATGTTACTATTAAAGAAATTCTAATAAGAAGAAGTAACATTCAAGGTGTATGAAGCTCTTTTATTTCTAATAATATATATTTTTTTTGGGTGAGTTTATAATATCTTTCTATGAGTGTATTATTTATTGTGTTATTAAAGATTCATTATATAAGGAATCCATTTATGAGGATCTTTGTAAATAACATATGTTTTTATTGATTATAATTGTTTTTCCATTCAAGTGTTAATTGAGGGATTCCAAGAATAAGAATACATTTTTTATCCTATGTGATCGACGGTATGTAAGGCTCGAAAAATAGATTATCATTGGATATTTGGATATAAGGATTTTTTAATTAAATAAGAGATACATTTATGATTTTTTAAAAAATATGGATACCCAAATCTAGGGGTTTTGACATCCTTAACAATAATAGTATTGTGTGAATATTTTTTTATAACGTATCAATAGGTATTATTATGAACATTAAAATGTTTTGTATTTATTTTATTTGAAGATTTTGTTTCCACTGTGAATAGTTAATGAAAATTTTCTTTTTTATAAAGTATTTTTAATTCTTATAATATAAAGTATCAATGCATTTTTTTTACGTTAATATAAATCATATATAGTCTTTTTTTGTAAATATCTTCATAATGAGGTTAATTAAATTTTTATTTTTTTTATTTCATAATCTATAATTGACACCCCTCTTGTATTAAAATCTGTACTCTTATGATCCTATAGTGAAATCCTAAGTTGCAGTAGTGTCATTCATGAAAATGGAATGAATTTGAGTTATTGATGCTAAATATGGTTTTAATTTACCCAATTAATATATTTATTTTAATGTGAGGTTAAAGGAAATGATCATATTAATAATTAGTTAAAAAATATAATACCATGAATTTGTTTAGATTCAGTTTCTATAATAATCATTTTCTCTTTTAAATAATTTATTTCAATATAACCCATGGTCATAAATGTTATAATTCTAAACATTATTTTAAATTTTATATTCACTTAGATTTACTTTTTTCCATTATAGAGTAAGAATTCTCTAATAAGATATTTTTGATAGTTGAATTGAAATAATACTTTATTGATTAAATTTGACTTTTATGGGATTAAGAGAAGACTATACACAATAATATTCATATGTAGTTTAGAAAATTAAAATTTTAAAAATAATTGTCAAAAATTAAACTTAAATTGGGATTATAAACACCTTTTACCATGTCAAAAAAATATTAAAATGTGATTTGGTTCTCTTCTATAAACAAGTCTACATATTTTAACTGACTCTACAAGTTGATGTTTTGTTTTTAACCCCACTAGAGTAATTTGGTGATCATAGGTGGTTGACATATTAGGGTTACTTGGTTCAAATTTCAACACTCATTGATTTTTTAGGTGATTGTAGAAATATGATTGTAGAAACTTTAACATTCCATATAGTCAGTATTAAGTCAATAATTATATTGGTTACTAAAGTAATTAACCTCAATTTTTAAGACTATAGAAGTTCCTAATTGGAATCATTGTGCCTCACATAAGATACCCACACCCCATTCACATACTTGGGTAGCCCCATGTGAGTCTTTAGTCTATTAAATTGAATCTAAGGTAACTTTCAGTTGGCATATATCACTATCCAATACCACTATTACCCCACATTGGAAGGAGGGTAAGATAGGTATAACCCTCAAATCCCAGCTCCAATAGGCCATAGGGTAGAATGTAGAATTGCGGGTATAAAGAATGATCAAATGGTAGGCCTTTACATCATTGTTCCTAAGATAATAATATTAAAACCACCAATTGAATTCAATATAGTAAATAAAAAATCAATCTCGAAACAGGATATGCCTTATAATTCAACGAGTAAAAATAGAATAAACACCACTATTACACGTATGATAGTAGCCACAATTGCCCACATAAAAAAATAGTCTCTACAATCTTGTCACATATGACTCAATCACTAAATCCCACATAAATAAATTAAATGTTGATAAATATATATATGGGAGATCTTAAAAGAATACTGTAAAAAATTATAGTCAAAAGATCTCCTAAAAATGTGATATAAGCCTATAACATCACTATTGAAAAAATAGGTAAACTAACAAGTCACCTAAATAAGTTTGGTTGTATTTTTAACCTCAACAAGGATCACTCTATAAATAATAGAGAGAATTATGAAACATAATGATGATATATATATATAATAAGGATACACCACTAACATTACCCACTAAAATAGTCACCCTAAACCCCAAATTTTTATATATTGTCTCTCCCATCCCCTCCATGTCATAACGAATATATGTTCGCACACATCAAAACCACATACACACATCATGACCACATCTTATTACATCACATAGTAAATCCAAGAAATTATATTCTTTTAAAAACATATACTATGCTTCAATCCATTATATCATGTGTACTTGTACACGTATAATAAAATTATTAGTTAGAAAAATAATCCTTTATAACCTATATATTTATTTATGTAAGAAACACAACCAATTACAACATGTATGATCATATATCATATACAAAAATACCATCGTAGCCCATATATTCTTACGTACACTCTATCTCTCTAATAGAGAGATGGAAAGGGGGAGTTTCTAGTAAAATGTGACATCTATAACATAGATATTGGGAAGACACATAGAACCTATGTCCAAATTTGATCATCGAATTACTCAATCAAAATGGGAGGAGGAGTGTAATAAATCATAAATAATAATGATATATAAAAAAAATAAATCAATCATTCAGTAAACTACATAATCACTAGACTCATTTAATAATTAAAATCCCATATGACACCCAACATCCGTTTCTAATTATAGGGAATAAACTCTTAATTATAAATGCTTAAAAGTCATATAATCATTAATCAATAAAATGTTACTTTTAAATTCATATTATTCATAGATAAATGTGTAAATTAAATAATTTAATCATCTAAATATAAATTGAATTAATTCATTATTCAAATCCAAACTCATCCTTTATTTTACAAATTTGTATCATTTTTAAAATACCATGATCGTTATAATAATTCAAGAACTTTATCAGCTCAATTATGTCAAAAATTAAATTACAAGTCTACAATTATGATCACTATGACTCCATTTGAATAGCAAGGTTGATAAGTCAAAACGTGGTTCAATTGTATATATTGAATTTCATAATAATTAAGCATAAATAAAATTGATAAACAACATAGGATCATCATTTGACCTTCTCACCATCGACAACATCCAAATTAACCCCATAATCTATCATCAACCACAACATTCCAACCACATGAAATAATATAATTATCATCCAACCCTTACTCATCGACCATACATGTTTTTAATTAAATGTTATAAAGGTTTAAAGTATATATTTATATGAATACATTGAATCAAAAAGTAAAAGTAAAGTTGTAAAAAATGTGAATAAGAAAAAAATTTCTTTATTCAATGAGTTAAATAAATAGAAACCTGGTATGAATGTATTTACATGATAGTTTTTCATGAAACTATCATCATTTTATTCAATCGTTATTATTAATTAAATTACCTTTAAAATATTTTTTTAATGAAAAATAATTTTAATAGTTATGTATTTTAGCGTTTAATATTATAAAAAATGCCTGAAAAGGTGTTCATATCATCTGAAGATGTTTAAGGAATAAAATATGTTATCTGTATAAACTATCTTCATTATATTTTCATATTAAAAATATAACTCATTAATAAACATATCAAATATTAATGAATTCATAAATAATTCATATAAAAATATAAAACACATAGTCTAGAAAGTCCCATAATAATGACATGTAAATTTCTAGCTTCCATGATAAATATAATTACAACATAAAAATAATGTTTTCAATAACTATACGATTTGTTACTATACTAATTTTTCATATTATATAAGTTTATATAATTTTAGATAAAATATTTAAAATATTTAAACAAATTAGAAACTAACATTAATGTAATAAAATAAAAAAATATTCAAAATTTTGTACATCATCATAACCAAATTTCCAGGGTCCAGTGGAAGTCGACCCTAAGAAATTATTAAATAAAAAACTGATAAAGTGTCAATAATACAAGTGATTATAACAGAAAAAGTTTTACTATGTTGAGGAATTGTGATGGATAATCCTTAACCATCTTTATCCATGAAAATCCTATCAAAAACATAAATCAAATAATCTAGGATTATTATGAACTACTACTATCAATTTGTAATGTAAATATATTTATATAGTAAAGAATATAAGTATATTTATAATAAATCTTCTCTTATGATATAAAATATCAAAATAAGCTACGGATGATAATAATTTATTAAAAAATATGACTAGAGGATGATGTGTTTAGATAATTCAAACTAACTATATTTAATATTATAGGAAAACTAATTATGATAATCATAATGGACCATTAGAATATGAACCAAATAAACTATATAGGCATGTTTCATGAACAATATCTTTAAAATATTCAAAAATATACTTCCTCTATGAACTCATTCTGAGAATGTAGAATCAAATTGTATTGGTCCCCAACTCCATGGGGACTAAATCCTCATCTCCATGTTTTTCTATTTTTAGAGGGATATATTAATACTTAGAATCCCTCTCAGTAGAATTCATGATGGGAAGTGAATCATCCTTTATAGAAGTTGTAACAACCACATACATATTACTATCATTATTCACTAGAATATTTCCAGCCCTTAGGTTTAATTAAATAATAGTGGAATCCCCAAGAACATCAAAATAATTTCTTTAAAATTGTGTTGAGTATAAATTAGTTGATTCAAGACCCTTTTGGATTGTGTCAATTCCATTCAATGATCTCTTATCCACAAGACGAATTTGATAGCGTAAAAAATTAGATAATATATTCTAGGATATTCATATTCATAAATAGATACCACAATATTTAACATAACAAGGAACCTTGACTATTATAAAGTTTGATTCATCATATTATACATATCATTAGACATTTATGTTTATTCAATAGTAGAAAATATAGATAGTTCCCCTAAAATCCTAAAATTTCCCAGTACTAGATTCACACCTAATAGATATAAATTTAGTTCCTAGTATCACAAATTTTGGAGTCCCAAACAGAGACACAAGATCCCACTGGTTCTTGCCCAAATTTGGCTCTAGATAATTTAGTTGTTTGGGGTTATTTTATCCAAGATGATTCCTCACGTCCAAGCTTCTCAGATATATTATTTATTTGGGATAGATTACAGTGTCTCCCTATTACCTTTTTAATCTTTTGTTTCTTCAACTGAATAATGGATTTCTTACCTATTACTTGTTTTTACCCAATTTATCACAAAAACTCATGAAATTTTACCCATATGGGTCAACTAAATGATGCTCAGTTTCATTCTTAAAGGACTATTTCTCTTTACCGTTATAGAAGTAATTTTTTCCATCACAATTAAGGATGACTTTTCAAAATCATTATTAGATTTCATCAATGTTTCAGTGTGAGTGAGACATAACCCATCATGATCCATTTCATTTTATATATGTTTTATATCACCATATATTTTTATGCGGTCTTGTAATTCTCCTACCTAAATCTTATGAAATTCCAAGTATTATATTGAATGATGTATAGCAGAGTCAGATCCCTAAACCAAACCCTCCATCAGGATATTTTATCCAATACCCCATGTTCTTGAACCTTGTTCATCACGTGGAGAAATCACCATAATAGAGGTTTCCTTCCCTTTTTAATCCTTTTTAACAAAGATATCCCTAGCCATAGATTTCATGACTTCATAAATTATTTGAACCTTCATTATATAATAGCTACAACACAAAATATTTGTAAATTATCACAAAATTTCATATATCATTATAAATATCTCAAAATTCATTAATTTTTTTATAATTAATAAATAAATAAAAATTAAAACATTAGTATTTAGAACTAACTTTTTGATTCAGGGAGAGGTAGTATCAACCTAAAATAATATTTTTGATAAATTTTAGTAAATGTCATTGTATTTGTTCTTATCTATATTGATGGAGACTGTAATGGATATGATAACCACCCACAAGATCATTTGGTTCCAAAAATGATTCCAAAACCATGGATTCATACTTAATTCCAGGTAATATAATTTTTCACGTTCATTGGTTCCAAAGAAAGACCACATTCATAGATCCAAATAAATACATGATTTAAATTGACAAGGTAAAACCCCCAGGATTTGGATTCCATAGGTACATTTGGGAATAAAATACGGTGAAACATTTTATTAATTATTTAATATTCCAAATTTCAAATCAATAGACAACATGAATATGTTTTTCATGCTAAAAATACTCCATAGATTCTCATTGAATTGTTATGATATATTATTAATGAAAGAGTGCTTAATTTGATCAATATTTTTTGTAATAATGTCCTTGATTCCTTTAAAAAATATTAAATCCCCCTTTTTAATAATTATATTATTTTATTAATTAAATTAATTCTAGAACCCATCATAATTTATTTGTTTCCATGTTTCTACCATATCATGTATTATCCATGGGAAATGGTTAGGGGCCGCCTTTCATGAATCCTTATATATCACCTTATCATTATAGTTCCCTGGTATCGATAAACCATAAGTACTTGTGACATCTAGAGAATGTGTGGTTTTAATTCATATATTAACATCACAAGGGTCCCTAGAGTTCATGTGATCCACCATATTCAATAGCCTCTTTCCTTTCAAATCCTGGTCAATAGAATAATTTTTGTTCTAGAAATTATTAGAACATTTCACCAAGTAATGGAGAAAAATATTTGCAACACAAGAATTTTTTTTAGATCTGATGAAAATAAATTACTCAGGATATATTTCTACTTTGATGCCATAACAAAAAGGTTAAAAGGAATAAAATATTTTATCATAGGATCAAATGAATTTATGTTCAAAATATCATAAGAAACTATAAAATCTCTCAAATAAAAAATATTTAGGAGAATTTTTCCCTCTAAAACTTAAGTAACTAGATTCAAATGGGTAGCATATTCCACATAAAAAATCATTGAATAAGTTTTTTTTCAGATTTTTTGAATCTATTGAACCATAACAAATCTTATAATCACCATGGAATCACCAGAATAGTGTGTTTCTTATCCTAATAAAATTTATTTCTTTAATAAAGGCAATTTTATATGATATTTTTTGTATTAATATAACAATCATATTTATTATGGAAATATATTATATATATATAATATCAATATTTATAATATAAATTATAAATACATGTAGTGAAATTTAACTATAAAAAAATATTTATAATAGTTTGGGAAGTTACTGTAGAATGAATTATAGTGAGATATTTTTGTGGTGGTATTATTCATCATAAACGTGCCTTCAAAACGTGGATTTGTGGTCATAGTGACTGCAAGAAACATTTTATGTCCCATTCATAGTAACATTACACCTCTTGGGTGTAGAACCCCAAGGGGCATGACTTGGCCCCACCTAGAAGTATGACTCGGGGATAACATGGCGTTCCTGAACATGGGTTCGATTATTTTTTGTGCCCTCAAACATCACAAGTGGTAGCATTTAATAGTTACATGAAACAGGACCCAGGTCACCAAGTCTTGGATCATTGGTCTATGTGATTGTACCCTAATGTGGTCAACACAGGTTCTAGGAAGAAAATTATGGTATCATTATAAGTATATCATGCTCCATTTTCATCATGTGGGGTTGTTAAAGTGGACATGATGGGTATCTAACATGAAAGATGATTGAGGATGATGGTCATGGGTACATATGAGAAAAAATATATTGTTCATAGTGTGGGTGATATGGAAAGTTTTATGTGGTGCAACACAAAATGTAATTTTGGTTAGACAAAGGGCCTTCATGGTCATAATCACTGGCCTTTATGTTCATCATCAACCAAGGATTTCAGGCTATAAATATGTAATAAAATATGTTTGTTTGGTTCCTGTAAATAATATAGGGTGGGATAAGGCTTAACCCATTGGGGGGTTTAGGTGTGTGTTTATTTTACTCTATATCTCCTTTAAAATATAGATATTTTAAAAAAATGTATCATCAATAATTTTATTTTTATAATAAATATTTTTAAAAAATATAATTTCATATCCAAAAATATATTTACTATAAATGGAACTTTATATGATACATTTTCAATAAATATAATAAATATATGTTTGTATTTGTTTTATTGAAAGTGTTTTAAAGTCACTATATAATCCTACATCAAACTACGGCTTAAATTCTGGTATACATTAATTTAAGGGGATTTTGATCACGTTACTATAATAATATTATGTCATCTATTATAGTTATAAAGTAACTAATTATTATAGCTGATGGGGTATTTTAGTAGTGAGTATTTTTCATTAAAATTTGGTTTTGTTCCACTTTTCATCTGACTTCTTAGCCTCAAAAAGCACATGACTCATGGTTGATCAAGGGACTTTAGTCTACTCAATCAAAAAAGTAGCCTTTAGGTATTAATAAATAATTGAATTTGTCTAGTGGGTCATTTCAAATCATTGTAGGGTGGGATAAGGCGTGACCCACATGGTTGCATAGGTGTGTCAGTGCTTTTAGTTTGTAATCCCAATATCCGAATAAACATATATATATATATTAATAAAAATAAATATTTTATAATTGTAATTATATAAATATATATCTATTTCTATCAATTATAAGTATATTTATTTTTTTAAAATGTATTTAGTATATTTTTAACAAAAATTATAATATATGGTTAAATTTATATTATAATTTTTTTTTTAAAATAGAGAGTGGATTTCTGTTAGGGTCATACTCTCCGGATTTAATGGCATTCCAACTGATGATATTCAATGACTTACTCAATAATTTTTTATATATTGGAAATTTTATATTATCCTCCAAATCATGAAAAATCTCAAACATTTCATGTTTGGGATTTGGTCCCAATTTATTGGTCTTTGACGGATCAAAAAGATTCAAGGGTTAACACTACATCGATTTTTGATTTTAGAAGAGGGTAATCCTCATCGACTCATTAAATCATGGAGAATAAATATTTTCTATTGTTGATATAGATAAAAGTTTATATGAGAATTGTATCAAGTAATTTATGTTTTCAATGATTCCCTGGTATATCTCTTCAAAGGATCAGGTATGTGGCTTTGATGATCTAAATAAAAGAAATAATGATATTTGTGGATCCTCTGATTCGCACTTGACAACCATTGGCATGTAATTTTTCAATATTTTCTTTACCCTGGGATAGATAAAGAGTAGGTCATGGGGATCCATCTGTGTAGCTCTTATGTTGGGTATCATGATGATACATGAATATTATTGAGTTTCTAATATATATAATTAATGTAATTCTATCATTCATGTATGGGCCATAAATAGATGGTTAAATTAGGTCTTTGGCATCCTAGAAGTTTATGGGATGTTGATTTTTACCATTGGTAATCGGATCATATTTTATATTAAAACTGATAATTCATGGGAATATTATGGAAGTTGGTATTTTCAAAACCTTAATAAAATCTATTATTCATTATTCACTTGAAATTTGAATTAATATTATAATTGAATTTGATATGTTACATTCATTTTATAAATCTTGTAAATGATTCAAAAAAATAACATAAGGGTTTTGCATTTTTCTTTTCAATCAAAACAACAAATTTGTCTACCTATTATAAATCAATGAATAGTTATAGAATGAGGTAACAAGAGTCTTATAATAAAAAATACAAAGTGAAATATTTGATTCCTAAATCTTATTAAATGGTGGCTTGTATTTAGAAGCATGATTGGGATTATTCCTCTTCTAAAGAAGAGAATGTCTAGGATCTTCCTTCAGTACTATCAGATGATTATCATGATGGGAAGATGAAAATGAATACATAATGGTGGGGTTATTCAGATCACGTAAGAATTATTTCATGGAATGTATCATAGAAATTGATATATCTAAACATATATAAGATGAATTCACATAAAATATTTTTAACAATGGAAAAAAATTATTTTTCACCTAAAAAATGTAAGGGTTGTATTTTAGAATCTATAAAGACTAAGAATGTGAATTATAGGAAATTATATGGAGGAATGTTAGTTTTTTCAATGGGTGGTGGAGGGAAATGGTTTTTTTATAACCTCAGGATTCACTTAAAATGTAATTGAAAAAATTGATGCATGAATAAAAGATGAATATAAAGATGTTAAGACCTTACTTGATTATTATTCCACTGACCTATATTATTTTATTAGGAGGTCCATTAATGAAGTGAAGCCTCTAATGGAGCCTTAAAAATTTGATTCATCTTACATAGCTATAAAGAAGGTTTCTTAATTGGGGTAGTCACTTGTTTGGGCTATCATTGGTCTAAATCTTGGTGAGATGGGTTCACATTGAATTTTAATTTCTCAAATGATGTTTTGAGAACCTTTTAACAATGCTACCAGTACAGGGAAGACTAGTGACAAGATGATAGTGAATGCTACTTTTCCAAAGGAGGTTATCAATGTGAGTGATTTAACATTGAATCATAATGTTTGTGAAAATGGGATGTTTTATGCTTCAAAATCTACTTTATATGAGGACAATGTAAAATAGGATGGAGATCCG